>CM038143.1:337244619-337844619 GCA_021437245.1 Aegilops speltoides
GCGCCAGGAGAGGGGGGCAGACCCTGGTGGGTTGTGCCCACCAAGGGGTCCCTCCCTGGAAGGTCTTGGCTCCAGAAATTCTCTTTTATTATATAAAAATTCCTCGCGAAGTTTCGCTCCATTCCGAGAAGTTTTACTTCTGCACAAAAACAACACCATGGTAGTTCTGCTGAAATCAGCGTCAGTCTGGGGTTAGTTTCATTCAAATAATGGAAATTAGAGTCCAAAACAAGAGGAAAAGCGTTAGGAAAAGTAGATACGTTGGAGATGTATCAATGATACCGACGATCGAATCTCGGGCAAGTAGCATACCGATGACAAAAGGAATAATGTATGTTGTTATGCGGTTTGACCGATAATGATCTTCGTAGAATATGTATGAGCCAATATGAGCATCCAGGTTCCGATATTGGTTATTGACCGGAGATGTGTCTCGGTCATGTCTACATAGTTCTCGAACACGTAGGGTCCGCACGCTTAACGTTCGATGATGATTTGCATTATGAGTTATGTGTTTTGATGACAGAATTTTGTTTGGAGTGCCGGATGAGATCATGGACATGACGAGGAGTCTCGAAATGGTCGAGAGGTAAAGATTGATATATTGGACAAAGGTATTCAAACACCAGAAAGGTTTCGGGACATTTCAGATATTTATCGGGGAACCGAGGGGTTACCGGAACCCCCCGGGAAGTTATGGGCCTTAATGGTCCATAAGGGAGTAGGAGAGGCCAGCCCGCAGGGTGCCCCCCCAAGGGAGTCTGAATTGGACTAGAGGAGGGGCGCAGTCCCCTCTTTCCTCTCCCTCTCCCTCTCCTTCCCTCTTTCCCCCTATTGGAATTGGAAAGGGAGTCCAACTAGGATTGGGAATCCTAGTTGGACTCCCCCTTGGCGCGCCCCTCATGGCCATTGGCCTCCTCCCTCTCCTCCTTTATATACGGGGGCGGGGGGCACCCCAAAGACACAAGAATTGTTTCTTAGCCGTGTGCGGTGCCCTCCTCCATAGTTTACCACCTCAGTCATATTGTCGTAGTGCTTAGGTGAAGCCCTACACGGATCACATCACCAACACCGTCGCCACGCCGTCGTGCTCACGGAACACTCCCTCAACCCTCTACTGGATCAAGAGCTCGAGGGACGTCATCGAGCTGAACATGTGTTGAACACAGAGGTGTCGTACGTTCGGTACTTGGATCGGTTGGATAGTGAAGACGTTCGACTACATCAACCGCACGTTAACTAAACGCTTCCGCTTTTGGTCTACGAGGGTGCATGGACACACTCTCCCCTCTCGTTGCTATGCATCTCCTAGATAGATCTTGCGTGATCGTAGGAATTTTATTGAATTACTACATTCCTCAACAATGACATGGCGATTGCATTTCATACAATAAAGCGACAACCATAAGGCTCCTGCCAGTTGTCGATAACTTTTACAAAACATGATCATCTCATATAATAACTCATATCACATCATGTCTTGACCATATCATATCACAACATGCCCTGCAAAAACAAGTTAGACGTCCTCTACTTTGTTGTTGCAAGTTTTACTTGGCTGCTACGGGCATCTAGCAAAACCGTTCTTACCTACGCATCAAAACCACAATGATTTTTCGTCAAGTGTGATGTTTTAACCTTCAACAAGGACCGCCCGTAGTCGAATTCGATTCAACTAAAGTTGGAGAAACAGACACCCGCCAGCCACCTTTATGCAAAATAAGTTGCATGTCTATCGATGGAACCAGTCTCATGAACGTGGTCACGTAAGGTTGGTTCGGGCCGCTTCATTCAACAATATCGCTGAATCAAAATAAGACATTGGTGGTAAGCAGTATGACTATTATCGCCCACAACTCTTTGTGTTCTACTCGTGCATATCATCTACGCATAGACCTGGCTCGGATGCCACTGTTAGGGAACCTAGCATGCAATTTAAAAAATTCCTACGATCACACATGATCTATCTAGGATATGCATAGCAAGGAGAAGGGGATAGTGTCTCCATGTACCCAGGTAGACCGAAAGCGGAAGCGTTAGGTTAACGCGGTTGATGTATTCGAACGTCTTCACGATCCAACCGATCTAGTACCAACATATGGCACCTCCTATTTCAGCACACGTTCAGCTCGATGACGTCCCTCAAACTCTTGATCCAGCTGAGGGTCGAGGGAGAGTTTCTTCAGCATGACGGCATGGTGAGGTGATGGTGATGTGATCCGTGCAGGGCTTCGCCTAAGCACTACGACGCTATGACCGGAGGAGTAAACTATGGAGGGGGGCACCATACACGGCTAAGAGAACAACTGTTGTGCTTTGGGGTTCCCCCTACCCCCGTATATGAAGGAGGAGGGGAGGAGGCAGCCGGCCTAGAGGGGGCGCGCCAAGGGGCGAGTCCTACTAGGACTCCACTCCTAGTAGCATTCGCCCTCCCCTCTTTTCCTTTCTCATCGGAGGGAAATGGGAAGGAGAGGGAGAGGGAGAGGGAAAGAGGAAAGGGGGCCATGCCCCCTCCCCCTTGTCCAATTCGGACTCCCTTAGGGGGAACCACCTTGCGGGCTCCCCTCTCTTTCTCCTCTATGACCCATGAAGGCCCATTACTTCCCTAGGGGGTTCCAGTAACCCCTCGGTACTCCGATAAATATCCGAAACACCCCGAAACCATTCCAGTGTCCGAATACCATCGTCCAATATATCAAACTTCACCTCTCGACCATTTCGAGACTCCTCGTCATGTCTGTGATCTCATCCGGGACTCCGAACAATCTTCGGTCTCCAGAACACATAACTCATAATACAAATCGTCATTGAACGCGTTAAGTGTGCGGAGCCTACGGGTTCGAGAACTATGTAGACATGACTGAGACATATCTCCGGTCAATAACCAATAGTGGAACATGGATGCTCATATTGGTTCCTACATATTGTACGAAGATCTTTATCGGTCAAACCATAATGACAACATACGTCATTCCCTTTGTCATCAGTATGTTACTTGCCCGAGATTCGATCGTCGCTATCATCATACCTAGTTCAATATCATTACCGGCAAGTCTATTTACCTGTTCCGTAATGCATCATCCCGTAACTAACTCATTAGTCACATTGCTTGCAAGGATTATAGTGATGTGCATTACAGAGAGGGCCCAAAGATACCTCTTCGATACTCAGAGTGACAAATCCTAATCTTGATCTATGCCAACCCAACAAACACCTTCGGAGACACCTGTAGATCATCTTTATAATCACCCAGTTACGTTGTGATGTTTGATAGCACACAAGGTGTTCCTCCGATATTCGGGAGTTGCATAATCTCATAGTTAGAGGAATATGTATAAGTCATGAAGAAAGCAATAGCAATAAAACTTAACGATCATTATGCTAAGCTAATGGTTGTGTCTTGTCCATCACATCATTCTCCTAATGATGTGATCCTGTTCATCAAATGACAACACATGTTTGTGGTTAGGAAACTTAACCATCTTTGATTAACGAGCTAGTCAAGTAGAGGCATACTAGGGACTCTTTGTTTTGTCTATGTATTCACACATGTATCAAGTTTCCAGTTAATACAATTCTAGCATGAATAATAAACATTTATCATGATATAAAGAAATATAAACAAGAACTTTATTATTGCCTCTAGGGCATATTTCCTTCACTGTCACCACTGCCTCTCTCCCTCCCCACGTTGCCGCTGCACCTTGCCGCTGCCGCAGCCCTTTTCTCTCCCCACCGCAGCCGTCGCTGCTGCCTCTCTCCCTTTCTTCTCATCTCCCACAAAAAACCTAACCCTCATCCATCTTATCCACCTCGTTTTTTCCCATCCCCATCTGCTGATGTCGCCATGGACTCCTACCTCTCGGGTGCCTCCAATCGTTTCGCCGGCCCCAACCCATGGACTAGCGTGGTCCACACCCAACACACGCCGGTTCCTTGCGGCCCTGCACTGAGCCTCCTCGGTCTCCGCCCGATCGGCCATCAGGCTCCCCTGGCGGCGCCACAATAGTCGCTCGACGGCAGCTACGCACCGCTGCCCGTGCAGCCTATGATGGGTGGCTATCCACTACCGCCCCCACCCATGCCGCCAGCCCACACGCCCTGGGATCCTGCTCCTCTTGCGGTGCTACACTCGGCTCCTTCACTGAGTCACTCCTACGGCGGTAGTGATTGGTACATGGACACGGGCGCTACTGCCCACATTTCATCACATCTTGGTAACCTTATCTCTTCCTATCCGGTTAACACATCCACTCGCATGACCGTTGGTGATAGCTCTTCTTTACCTATCACTCATATTGGTCATAGTTCTTTTCCTTCCACATCCATGGCATTATCTATGTCTAACATTCTTGTCTCACCTGCACTAATCAAGAATCTTGTTTCTGTTCGTTCTTTTACTCATGAAAATCCTGCCACTGTTGAATTTGATGAAATTGGTTTTTTTGTTAAGGACGCCTGATGAGGACATGACTACCTTGGATACATCCAAAAATATTGCATACATGTATATCTGTGAGGTGATTTCTAATGCAAACCATGCAATAATTTATTCTATATCAGGAACATATCTACCCTCGAATGGTGGAATATTCAGTTTTAATTTAGGAAGATGGTCATGATCTCGTACCTGAGGTGGCAGTGCAGGCCTACCATTGCGATTATATGCCTGAGGTTGACCTGCTGGTGGTGGTGGTGGTTGCACGTAGTTTTGATTTTGATCAACCTCATCCTCGTAATAGTCCTCCACCTTTGCAGTAGCAGCAGGAGCTACAGAAGCATCAATAGCAGTAGCAGGGGCACCAGAATTTTGTCCAGGCTCAAGGGGAACGCGCAATGCTCGTCCCACTTGATTTGGAAGGCGACGTTATTGTTATTGTTGTTGTTGTTGTTGTTGCTGTTGTTGTTGTTGTTGTTGTTGTTGTTGTTGTTGTTGTTGTTGTTGTTGTTGTTGTTGTTGTTGTTGTTGTTGTTGTTGTTATTGTTGTTGTTGTTGTTGTTGTTGTTGTTGTTGTTGTTGTTGTTGTTGTAGAGGTGCGACAGGTGCAGCCGACGGTGGTTGTGGAAGACGTGCAAGCAATTCATTAAACTTGTTATCGAGCTTTGTTTCGAACGTCTTCTCAATGCCATCTATCTTCTCCATAGCCTCTTCAAATCTGTTTAGCACATCTTGCACCTGTCCACTCATCATTTGCTGAAATTTATTATGTAGTTGTTTGTTCGTCATGCTCTTCCAATCAGTCTCATCCGCTTGTGATCCGTTTTGTGCTCTGTTCAGTAAAATAGGCATATCTTCCTTATACGAAGTTCGTGTTGGCTCCGTGAGTACTCAAATTAAAGCTAGCGACGAGCTGCATCTAAATAGTTGCAGAAGCTAGTTCAATATTTGACACCTCAAAATCATCTTCTAAATAGGTCTTTTTGCCCTCTGAAGTTCCCAAACACAGCTTGTTCCAGTTTTTCAGGCCAGTTTTAGAATTTTTTTACTCCTCATATCAACTCGGAATTGAGAGATTCTTTTTGCATTTGAAAGCTTGAGTCGGTGCCATTCTTGAGAAAAATTATCAGAAAATTGGCACAAACATATCGAGAGGAAAGTTGGAGAGAAAGTTATTGGTATATCCGGTTTGACGGTTGTTTCACATCATTATTTTTACTGCTATTGTGATCTTCACTTATATCTTGCTGTCCAGAGCTACTTCATGTCCTTTATTGATGCTAGTTGTGCTACGTCGTGACTTCATTAGTGTTCTAGGCTCGCGTCTCTAGTCCGGTCTAGTCTAAGACCAACACAGTATCCTCGTTGAGCGTATTTTCAACATTGCATCTCTGAATTAATTATTGCTAATATATTGCTACCAAATATTTAAGCCTTCCAAGCTCCACATATTTCTAAACCGTGTATACGTACGTTTCACTGGCAATCGCTTTACTCAATCTTCGGAGTTATTTTACACCGCTGGTTGCCTGTCACCACCTGTTGCATGGTAAGAACTTGTAAGATATTGATGTTTGTTATACCATGGGCATTTTGCCACCACATCCTAGTAGTTCATAGGAACATTATTCTCGGATTTTGTTTCTTGTTTTCTAGTAACTATGGCAGGTTCCGGAGTTGTTAGTTCTTGTGCTTCAGCGATCGTGGGAGATTTGCCATCACCTAAGAAAATACAACAACCGTCACAAGAGGAGCAACAACATCAGAATGCACATAATCAGGTTAATGTTTCCATGCCACCATTTACTGGTCGTTTTAGGCCTGATTTATATATTGAATGGGAGTACGAAATAAATGCCATATTTGCTTCCCATACTTTTGATGAGCGTGGAAACTTTCAAGTTGCGGTCAGTACTTTCAGTATCTTTGCTTTAGTTTGGTGGAGTGAATATTTTCGGTTAAACCTCATTTTATATCTACTACTTGGGATGATTTAGAACTTTTCATGATAGATAGATTTGTTGATGTTTATTATACTCGTGGCATGATTAAAAAATTACACATTTAAAACAAGGCACTAACACGGTAACAAAATTTTATGATGATTTACAAACTACTTTGTTGCACTCATTTTTAGAAGAAAGTGAAGAAGATTTTATGGATAGATTTTGGGGAGGATTAAACCATGATATTCAAGAGATACTAATTCTTGAAGAGTGTTATCATATGCACCATTTGTTTCGTCTTGCTTGCAAAGCCGAATAGGAAATAAAACGACGTCTTGCCCACAAGGAGAACAAGCGCATGGTGCACATTCCAAGTGTTGATCCAGATGTTTCTTCAACTACTAGGCAAACTATGACAACCACATCCATTGTTGCGATGACTACATCGTCTCCACCATGTGAAACATCACGACCAAAAGTGCCTACATCGTCTGAGTTGATCATAAGAGGTAATGACAAAGGTACAGATTTTCCACATTCACATGAGAATGATGCATGCCTAGTTAACTTGAATACATCATGTGTTGGGTTACCTATTGATTTGAGCACACCAGCTATTTTAGAGAATCGTGTTACTATCATGAATGTGTCATGTGATCAAACAGTTGAAGTACCAACAATTTTGAGTGCACCCAATGAATTAATTGTTGATGCAAAAGAACCAATGTTTAATCATTTTGTTATGGCCTATAATCCTGGTGATGACCCTGTGTCAAATGACTTATTGCATGTTTGCTTATTTAAGCATGTTGTAGCATGTAAATTTGATGCAAATAAGGTTTATTCACCAATGTTGGGATGGTTTAATGATGAACATTGCCAATCCTTTGATATGAATAAGAGCTTCACTTATATGTGCAAATTGAGTTGCAATATTTTCATGCCTTCTACTACTTGTGATAATATTTTGGCTTTACATTTTATGAACTATTAAAATTACTCATGTATACATATGTCATATGTGCAAAAATCAAGGGAAGTAAAAATGGATGACATATACATATACAACATGTACACCTTGTCTTTTTTGTTAGCCACATTTCAGATAAAGCAACGCTTAGGACGGCTTTGTTTTCAAGAAGGGTAGGAAGATGAGGACATGACTACCTTGGATACGAACAAAAATATTGCATACATGTATATTTGTGAGGTGATTTCTAATGCAAACTATGCAATAATTTATTTATGTCATCCAGGACAAAAATTCTTCACAAAATTTTGTGTCATGTCTAATTTCAGGTGTATGGGACATTTGTACAATCCACGTATGAAGATAAGGGGAAAAGAGAAGTTTAGGTGCTGTTCAAAAAGTCCTCTCACGTCACTTTTGGGCCAAGAGAAGATAGAGTTCAAGTTTTTCACGTTCTGGATTCAGATTCGGACTGCACAGACATACCTGACTCAAAATCCCAAGAACTCTTCAATACGGACTCCGAATTGGGTGATTCTTTTTTTTGTTGGAAAGTAGATTTCGTGCTCTTTCCAACCCAATTGAATTCACCTTCAAATTCGCCCGGAGCATTGAGTTATGGATGAAACAATTTGATGTTGTAGCAGAATCCGAGTCAAACTACAAGTCCAAAGGTGTTGCATCACCTCCAGTTGGGCCCATGGGCCTTGTACGACCTAGGGTTGGTTTTAGGATGCATTGGACGTCCTCCACCTCCTTGGCTGCCACCCCTTGCTCCTATATAAGTAGATCCATCTAGTATCTTTTGTCTTGGGTTTTGCTTAGATTATAAGTTCGCCATAGCTGCAACTTCGCGTACTTTGTTTGTGTTCAACGACCAGACCAAGGCGTCACAAAACCCCACCTTGATCAATAAAACTTTCATCTTATATTCGCAATATCCTAATTGCAATCTCAGTTTCTTGCTTGTTCCTTGTTTGCTCGCAGGAAATAGACCCTCGTGGTCAGGTTGATCGTGCTCCGGCGTGGTCAGTAACCGCTCGGAAGTTGGTTTAGTGATTGCTAAGGCGCGACGTCTTCGCACGTTCATAGTCGTATTGTCAAAGTACTCCCTCAAAAAACGATAGCTATGTCATCAAAACATCGGGTCACCTTTGCCTCTATCAACGCACGTACCCGGATGGTTCTCGGTCGGTGTGACAGTCCAGACTAGCTCTACCCAGTGCACTCATCCTCCACCTCCCCTGTTACCCTCTCAGCTGGTCGACCTCTGGCATGCTCGTTTAGGTCATCCCAATTCAGCAGCACTTCGTCATATTCTTCAGAGTTTCTCATTCACATGTAATATGATCGACGATCATACTTGTCATGTGTGCCATGTCAGGAAGCATGTTTGTCTTACGTTTTGTGCATCCACCGCCATGTCTTCCTTTCCATTTCAATTACTTCATAGTGATATATGGACATCTCTGGTAGTGAGCAACACTGGCTCTCTTTACTACCTCATGATTTTAGACGATTTTTCACACTATGTGTGGACATTTCCCTTACGCCACAAGTCTGATGCACTCGCAACTCTGGCGGCTTTCTGTGCTTACGTCTCCACACAGTTTGGTCGTCCCATACATGCACTCCAAACCGATAACGGGAATGAATTTGACAACCTTGTCATTCGCACACTTCTCGCACCACATGGCACCATCTTTCGCCTCACATGTCCTTATACCTCTCAGCAGAACGCCCGCGATGAACCCGTGCTACGCACTCCCAACACTACAAAAAAAGACACATCCATGACATTTAGGGTCGAACGAAATTTTTTCCTGTCATACTTATGACACTTCTATGACGATAATTGTGACAAAACCCGGTATCATCATAGATGTGGTGGACTCCTACTTCTATGACAAAAAATCATGACAGAAAATGGGCTTTTCGTCCTGGGTAGGCCAGAGACGCAGCTGCATGACATTCTTTGGGCCGTCCATGACGGAGAAAACCGTGGTAGAAGTGAGGGTGAGGAAAATATCGGGGGAGTTCCCGGTTACGGTGGGTGGTCGGGGGCCGAGCAATGTGTGTTTCTCTCATACGTACGCGCGTGTGTGCGAGGCGTTGGGCTCTAACTAAACCCGAGCGATTGCACTGCAGGCTACGCGTTATTGAACTCGAGCGATCGATCGATCCCTTGCTGTTAACTGAACCCGAGTGATTCCTTCGCTACTGCTGCTAACTGAAGCCGATCAAACACTGGTGCCTCCTTCCCTTGATGAATAGTGAGCATTGTTGGGGGGTTTGGATGAACAGATCCTGGTGGGAGTTGAATGAACAGGACCCCGTGGCAGTAGAGGTCGTTGCCGCTGGATGAATAGTACCCCCGATCGATTGAGCCGGTGGATGAACAGGACCCCATGGAGGGCTGGATGAACAGGACCCCCGTGGAGGGCTGGTTGAATAGTAGCCAGTGGAGCACTGGTTGAACAGTAGCCGGTGGAGGGCTGGATGAATAGTAGCTCATGGAGGGGTGGTTGAACAGGACCCCCGTGGAGAGGGCTGGTTGAACAGTAGCCGGTGGAGGAGCACGCGGTGGAGGCTGGATGAACAGGAGCCCATGGATGAACAGTCGCAGGTGGAGGTTGGAGTAGGTCAATGGTGGATGAACAGTAGCCCGTGGAGGCTGGAGGAGGTCGACGGTGGAGATGAACAGTATCCCGTGGAGTCCCGTTTTGCGGTACGCCACACCCCTCCCGATGAACAGGACCCCCGTTTCGACCGTAGCGCTCCAACACAAGTCCGTTTCCTCCACTTTGTGGTACGCCACACCCCTCCCGATCAACAGGACCCCGTTTCGACCGTAGGAGGTCCATTTCCTCTATTTTGCGGTACGCCAGACCCCTCCCGATGAACAGGATCCCCTTTCCACTGTGGCCAGTCGAACACAAGGCCATTTCCTCGGTTCTGTGGTATGCCAGGCCTCGTTTCCATCGCCTGTTACGTCCAAGCCGGTTGGCTCCCGATGAACAGCACGTGTTCCGTTGCCTCCCCATGAACACGACGTATTCCGTTGCCTCCCCATGAACACGACGATGATGCAATTTCTCTGTTCCGACCCAGCCACTACCATGTACACGAGCCCTGGTCGTACGTATGCACGAGTAGGCATTCGAGACCTCGCCCGTATGTACGTACGTGTCTGTATTTACTTTCTTGCACCCTGGCCGCTGTACGTATGTGTACATGCTACGTACGCGCCTCTACTACCACACGTGCGCGCCTCTACTACCACGTGCGCGCCTCTACATCGACTAGTATGTACGTACACGTTCGCGACCAGAATGACACCGCTACATACGCTTCGACCGGGTGGGTCCCGACTGTCAGGAACTTCCTTGCGTGCGAAGATGTAGCTGGTGGGTCCCAGCAGTCAGGGGGTGAATCATTTTTTCCCGTAATATGGACGCACTTCCTTGCGTGCGAAGATGTAGCTGGTGGGTCCCAGCAGTCAAGGGGGAAACTTTTTTTCGTGAAATACGATGGCCCATCCGGTGGGTCCTCGCTATCAGGTGGAGGAATCATTATTTTCCGCGTAATAAGGAGGCACTTCCTTGCTGCGGCCGTGAACCCAGCTGTCAGCCTCTCCACGTACAATACTCTTCCGATGGAACTCGTTCCTTGACCATGTTGACCACACTGCGCCGAGAGCACCAGGGCGGTGGACGACGGAGAGGCCTAGGAAGGGGACGACCTGGAGCCGGGGAAGATGCGGCAGTGGATGCCCACACGGAGAGGAGTACGAGGGTTCACTGGTTCGGCAGAGGTGTGAGGCTGCCATCGCCGCAGGGCCTGGCTAGCGGTGGGAGTAGTAGGGGGCGGTGAGGCCTCCGCGGCATCGCAGCCGGCCACAGGAAGTAGGAGCACGTGGCACGACCAGCGCTGGTTTGGCCGGCTGGAGCAACAAGACCAGAGATTGAAGAAGCACTACCACTGTTGGATGGACATCATACGGTCACTGGAGCTACAATCGTTCATATTGACTAAGTTGACAAAGCCCTCCATCCCCGTCATCTTAGTAGGCCCACAAGTCAGCCTCCCACAATGGTGGGTCCCAGCTAGCAGGGCGAGTATTCATTTTTTTGTGCGTAATAAGGAGGCACTTCCTTGTGTGGGAAGATATAGCTGGTGGGTCCGAGCTGACAGCGGGGGAACACTTTTTTTCAAAAACTACAGAGGCCCTTCCGGTGAGTCCCAACTGTCAGGTGGAGGAATCATTATTTTGCGCGTAATAAGGAGGCATTTCCTTGTGTGGACCCCTACTGTCAGTCTCTTCCGATGGCTGTTGTTTGTAGACCATGTTGACCTCGCTGCGCTGAGAGCACAAACACGGTGGATGAGGGCGAGGCCCAGGAAGGGAACGACCCGGAGCCGGCGAAGCCACCGCAGCGGATGCCCACGCTGAGGGGTGTACGAGCGCTGACTGGTCGGCTACGGGGTGAGGCTGACGTCACCGGAAAATAACAGGATGTGCGGGTGTGTAGAGGAATGGCCTGGCGGCAGCACAGCTAGCCACGCGAGGAGGGAGCAGGCAGTCCCGCCGGCGCTGGTTTGGGCGGCTGGAGCAGGAAGATCAGAGATTGAAGAAGCACGGTGGTTGTTGGATGGACATCCAATAGTCACTACTCTGTGTTGACTAAGTTGACAAAGCCTTGCGTACACGTCCAAAAAAATTAGGACAGCGTCATCGTCAACCTAGTAGGCCCAGAAGTCAGCCTCCAAATCTATGGAAAACAACATACAACCCATTAGCCATTATTTTCAATAATTTACAGCCCATTTGCTAATTCTTAAGGATATTTTAAGCCCATATTCTTTTTAATAGCATTACAGACAATATATTCTGGGCACTGCTAAAAAGTTCAACGAAAATTTTCATATTTCGGTGGGGTCTGAACTCTTTTAATCACGAAATTTCAAGTCGCATTAAAAATAATTTTTAAAAAATTATATCAAAATAAAATTCAAAAAACAATTCTCCGCAAAAAAATGAATGCAATTTAAAATCTTAACTAGCAAGATGCGCGTGCGTTGCACGGAACATGAAGATGCATTTGTATGAGTAGCTTATCTTGTGGGAGAAAAGACGATCTTTTAATGTAATTGCCAGTTGGCTTTGGTTTTTATAAGAGTAGAGAGTAGAGAAATCCAAAAAAGTGATATTTCAATGTAATTGCCGGTTGGCTTTGGTTTAAAAATTTACAACCCATTTCTTACAACTTATAGCCCATTTTCTGGGGAGGGCCATTTCTTACTACTTGACATTCCTCCCTCCTCGTCTTGAAAGATTTGCTGCCCAGGAGGGCAGAGAAAAGCAAGTAGGCCTCGGTTTTTGTGTTCTCCAAAAAAAGAACGGGGCTAGCCATTTTCAGAAAGAAAAAAGATATCAACTAGGCTCGTCATGTGCTTAAATAAAAGCGTAAGCGTGGGCTAGACGGGCCATAGCCCCCACACAGCGCGCAGTTGAGCTCCGTCTCTGAAACTAAAAAAATAACTGGGCGAGCTGCTAGGTCCCTGGTGTTATCCTCTCGTTGTGTAAATTTAACAAACCCGCCGCCGCGCCAGCCTATGCATCGCCAGTGTGAGATGTGACGTTGACGACTTGTCCTGGCGACATGCCGCCGTTGGTGGACACCGCGTCCCCCTTGCTGAAGTCGACCGCGTCCTCGTCCTCGTCCTCTTCCTCGTCGTCGACGCCGCCCTCAAGGTTGTAGTACTCGTAGTAGTGGCTACGCCAGAGCTCACGTTGGTACTCCACCGCCGATTCCTCGACGGATAAACTCTTCTCTACCTCGACCTCGGCCACGTGCAACTCCTCCTCCCGGTGCTCCTCGATCTCCGCCGCCTGCTGCATCTCCAGCTCCCGCTAGGCGACCTCATGAGGACGCAGGTGCTCCATGGCCACCGCCGCCTTTCAGACGTGGGTTGCATGCTGGAGTCCGAGGTGGCCTGGAATATCTTGGCGTATGCATCCTCGATCTTGGCGTGGATGGCCTCGACCCGGGCCAGGGCGACATCGGTGGCACGGACGGCAGCTCGAGCGCTCTCGGCGTTTGCAGCCGCCGTCGCAACAGCAGCTGTAGCCGTCTCGGCTGCCGCGGCTGCCCTGTCGGCTGCCACAGACACCCTCTCGGCGGAAGCGACCACGCTCAATGCGGATGCGGCGGCACTCTCGGCATAGGCGGTCGCGCTCTCAGCACAGGCGGCCGCGCTAGGGGGGACGCGGCCATAGTACGGGCCTTCACGAAGCGTTTCCACGGCGTCATCTTTGCAAGAAGGGGGTGCGGAAATGCGGCTTCGGATTCGTGGATTCGGTGGTTGCCGACACTGGAGCAGCCGAGCTGGCGAAGCTTAAGGAGGGAGACTTAAATAGACCCAGATATTTTCATCGCAAACGGTTCCTAGAAAACAACTGTGTGTGATGTTATACATATTTTTTATTAGCTGTGAAAGATGAATTTGGAGTAAAGTGGCAACGGATGGTGTTTTAAATGAACGAGAAATTTTGTAGTACTAATACAACTGTCATGTCAAAATTTGGAAAATTTCAGGGGTCATTTGACCTTTTAAGACATTTAAGTGATTTTCTAGCAGTGAGGAATTAGGAGGAAGTATTTTTTGGCTTGTAATAATGTGGCACCTGCTTGCGTAATGCAATGACCCTGGTGGGTCCCTACTGTCAGCCTCTCCACGTACAGTCATCTCCTGATTACTCTTGGTTGTTGACCTTGTTGACAATGCCAGACGGAGGCGGGCACAGCAAGCGAACCAAGGCGGAGAACAACGGCGAGGCCTTGGACGGGAAGGAACAGCAGCCATGGAAGATGCGGCAGTGTAGTGGCAGGTGGAGGGGAGTACGAGGGCAACAACATGCAACTCAAGCTTACAAACAGTACAAAAAGCCCAAGGATTAATTGTTCATCAAATTTCTAGACAAAACCCAGATTGAACATGGCAGTAACATCTAACCCAACCACACTTTTTCGCAGTCACAAACAAATGGATCCGTCTGATCCATAAAATCAACATCCCGTGCATAAAAATTTATTGCACAATGACTACAACTTGTTGTAAATAGAAGCCGAGCACGTTTAGAAGCCCATTTGTCCACCTGAAACTTCTTTTTTTTTGCTCTTCAACGTGTCTGTCCGTGAGAAATCTCTTGCAGTAAAACTTAAGCCTCAGGGACAATAGTAACCTCGCATTCAACAGGAAGAATGTGACAAAGCTTCTGTTTGCCTGGTTGGATGCATATCCTTCCATCATTAATGTCCTCAAACGAATGTCATGAGAACTAAAAAATCCTGGTGCTTATTACGCCACCGATTGGTTATACGTTTTTGTCCATGTACTTCCAGTACCTAAGTAGACATGAAGATTTGAAAATAGTTAAGGTCTAAAAAAGAGTATGTCGAAAGAGCAAGAGCTGAACGGTTAATTCTAGTACAATATATACAATCTTTCAATGTGCATGAAATCATCACCTCCATATATAAATTCTCCAGAGACCGAAAGCATCGTAGCAAGCCAATAATTATGTTCAGATCATAACTATACATTCCGATATATAAGATCTTGACAAAATCCAGTAGCATTGATAGGCTATCCATGGACGAACTCTTCATTGAGAATATAACATAATATTAGTACCCAAAGTGTACTCCAAGATGACATAAAACTTATGCGCACAAATGAAAAATGCAGCTTATGATTACAAATGTGTAGATGATAATATACGGTACCTGAAAAAGTGAGGAGCCAAACACCAACTTCTTGTGATCATTAAACGGATCACGAATTACACCCAAGGTCTCCAGTTTGGGCGCAGAGACGACAATTATTTGTGAAGGTTTATAACAATTATCAAGGAGCAACCTTTCAAGTGAAGGGGCATCTTCGATGATGAGCTTCTGTCCTTCAAAACAAATTCCAATGCTTTTAAGGTGAGGCGACTCTATTTGGAGACAACTGATAGGGATTTCTAAGCCCAAAACAATCAGCAAGTGCTCTAGGGCAGGGCAAATGGAGTGGATGATGCTGTGCAGTGAGGTCTCCGACAGATAAACCACCACAAGAGAAAGTCTTTTTAGCTGTGGGAGTCGAAGAATTTGTACCAGATTGTCTGGTAGATGGCACCGGGCGAAGGTGGTGGTGTGGAGAGAGGAGGAAAACCGCGAGATGGACAATGGTGGTGTCGACATGAATTCTTGGTATGTTCGTGGTAATGGTAGAACTCAAACTGCTGGAGTTTTCTGAATTCAGGGGATCTCAGCCAAGCATCCACCGTGTCAGGTATGGACAGTAGGTAGCGTGTCAGGATGCAGAGGCATTGAACGGGGCACTGCTGGTCAGAGGAGACGATGGCTCTGAGGAGATCAAATTCCGGAAGGACAGATATCTGACGACAATCGAGATTGAGGGGCGCGGTGCACCATAGAGGGCACCACTAAGTTGAGAGGACTTGTGTGCGGCAGCAATCCTTGGTGGGGAGAAGCGAGATGATCTCCTCAAGGATGACGTCCGGGATATCGCTGATGCGGTCTACCGGAGATTCTACCAGTTCCTCAGATTTGGGTGGGGGGGCTCGCCGCTTCTCCCCACGATGTCAGGTGCGGGATCTACGACCGGCGTCGCCGCTGGCGGGAGCCTCATCTTCTCGGCACTGGGGCCAGCCGACTCCATTTTCCTTCTGGGCGTCGCGCCAAGCTCACGGGTTTGAGCAGAGTAGCCAGAGACGAGCCTAGTGGTAGTGCGAGTGGGGAAGAAGGTGGGCTGGGGTTTTCTGTAGGAGTGGAAGAAGAGGAGCAGACGCTTTCTGTACAAGTGAGGAAGAAGGTGAGTGTTTTTTTGGAAGAGTGGGGAAGATGGGGAGCGGGGGGAATTGGGGCGAGACGGAAGTGTAAGTGGAAGCGAGGAGGAAGGAGGGTTTTCTTGGGATCGCCCCCTAGAAATATGGGCTTCTCCTCGCAAAAAAAAAACAAATGGGCTTTAAGATGGATAGGCTTTTGTATCGGCCCAGTCGACTGCCCGTGTTTCATACTGGAGGGCCTTGTGCTAGAGGCAGCCCAAGACACTCTCCAAGTTATTGCCCATTTGAAAGAAAAAAAGAGACGCCTCCAGCTTATGGCTACTCATTAGTAACCTTTTTCAACTTGGCATCCACCAAATTAGAGGATGCGGTACTAGATGCAGAAACTCACACTGGTCGCGTAGCGCGGCAAAGTGAGGTGTCAAATAACAGGCCTACAATATACTTACTAGATTGTGAAGGTTCACAGGCTAGTCAACATTTACATTAAACTGAGCTCCAAAAGATACGGTATGCATACTAACATTCAGAAGAACAAAAGTTCAGCATGTTTATGCATCCCAATGATTCACCATACCATAACCAATACAAAGCTGTGAGAAGGTGTGGAAATAAAGAAAATCGATCGTTGCTTCTCTGAGCAAAGGGCCTCCCTACACACGCAATAATTTCCTTAATTTCCTGGGCATGCTTGTTTCTTCTCAATGTTGCAAGCACTTTGAGTATGTTGGCAACTCCACGACTAGCTAGCTGCCTCATCTTGCAATTGATGCTGACACATTTGCAGCAAACACATGAGGCAATAGAGATGACTCAACATGAGTCCATATTGTGCAATTCCCCTGAAATTATCTTCATTGTCCTGAATCTAAAAAGATAGGAAAATAATAGCTATACTTAAACGGTGTTGCAAAATAGTACCACATATCAATAACTCGGCATGACAAAACATGATCATCTGCATGAAGGGGATTCTGACCTGCCTGAGGAAGATTATATATAATTTCATAAGTCCTTGGTTGATTTCCACCTTCGGCTGCACTACTTTTTTGCTACTCCACGCATGACAGGATCGTTCCGCACTGCAATCAGCAAGTCAACGTACGAATAAGCTTATTTCATCTTGCGGTGGTGATTGTACCTAGTAACGAATGTAGGAATACCTGGAGCGCCATGAGGTTAGCTGACAGCAGGTAGATGCAGCCATATAAGTTTTGTGCGGTGCTACCAAAATTGAGGTTTGTATCCCTTCCCGTTATGAGAATTCTTCTTGAAGTTGGTAGAATGTGACGACTTGTTCTTTGCATCAAACTTGCCTTTCCCCTGAGATTTGTTTTTGTTGTTTTGGGGCTGGTTGGGCTGGAAGTTCTTCTCATGTACCATGTGGGCACTAGAAGCTCCCTGGGTGACCCAAGCACGTGTGTCTTTTGCTTTCGTCTTCTCTTCAAAATGAAGAGTGCTAATGAGATCCTAAACGGAAAACTCATGTCTCTTGTTTTTCAGAGAAGTAGCAAAATCATATCACGAAGGTGGAAGCTTGGCAATGATGGTCCCAGCAACAAATTTGTCCGGCAACACACACTTGAAGTACTCAAGTTCCTTAGCGAGTGACTGTATCTCATGAGTCTGCTGAATAACAGAGTGCTCATCAGTCATCTTGTAGTCACAGAATTGCTCCATGACGTACAACTCGTTGCCAGCGCCCGAGGCCCCAAACGTGGCCTCGAGTGAAGCCCACATGTCTTTGCCGCTGTCAAACGTCATATATGAATCCACAATGGAATCATCAAGAACACTCAGCAGGGCGGTTTTGAAGAGGGTATCCATGTTCTCAAAAGCTTCCTGTTGTGTAGGATTAAGATCGCCCTCAGGCTTATCCTTAGTGGCGTCATAGCAGTACATGATCTGAAACCAATATACTGCTCTTGTGCTCCACCTTTTATATTGCACCCCCTTAAAAGTAGGCGGCTTCAAAAGTGCGGCAAAATCACTCGGAGTAAATGCCTATAATCAGGTTTTTGGTTTGTATTGTTGAATATATGAGCAATTTGTTATGAGATGTAATCCGAATCAACAGTAAATAGATCATGACAAAAATTGCAAAGATCAAAGTAATGATGCGGACTAAACCAGGAGGACAGAATCACATACTATATAGCGGGAGCGGAACCGCTGTGGTTGATGTTGTCACTCATGTAATTCATGAAGAGGTTACCGAGGTCGGGGAAGAAGGTTGCCATTGAGCAAGTCGTCGCTGGCAGCAATCACAGGAGTGTGCTCCCCAAAAACCTGATCGCCCCTCTCCCGTACAGGATCACGAAAGGCGGGGTTCGGAGGACTGATGTCCCTTCTCGCGGTGCACGCCGGAAGGAGGGATGGGGAAGAATTGCGTGGCAGCGCTAAGATCTCGAACGATGCGAAACCATATGATACAGCGGCGGCTAGGGTAGAGCCTGTCAGGTCGGTCGTGCGAGTAAGACCAAGTACTGTATAATAGTAGGCCTTTGGCCCAAACCCCATGTCCAAGTCAATAATAGCCCCACTATCCAAAAGAATCAGAAACGGCTGAGTAATTAAGGCGTCCGTTATTTATTAATTGATGACTTAATAAATTTTCCGACTCACACCACACTTAGAGCATGGTTAATAGTATAGCCAACATCTGGCTATATGAAGTTTACACATCATCTAGAACCAACCTAATACGTAGCCTGCTTACAATAGTTAGTCCCTTTAGTATAATACTATATCATTAATAATATGTGTAGTCTGAAATGCTGGGCGTGCAGCGGGCGGTGCCCTCGGTCAGCCCGCCACTTCAACGGCAGAAGCAGTGAGAGGTCGCATCACCCTGACTTGCCATCAATGTGGACAGCTGGCGCCGGGCGGGAAGGTTTCAATTTTTGATTCAGTTGTTGTGCTGCTACCGTTCAATATTCGCGCGTGGTTGTTTCTTGAATAAAAAAATGGAGGTACTCCTACTTATGTTACTCCCACTATGGCTAGCTTTGCGCTTGGCTCTTCGCCTCTTCCGGAAGTCGAACAATAATGGTGGTACTACAGTAATACTTCTAGCAATCTGACACAAAATGAACTATTGCACGTTCACCACTTGTAAGCAAAAGTTTATCCTCGTGCTGAGAGCCACCGCACATGCGTTGGCGAGGGAGAAGGCGTAGTAAGCAAGCTTCTCGTCATTCTGCAAGTTGACGGGACGCATCAAAGTTATTTAGTAGTACGTACTCTATCCAAAAAAAGGGCTGACCATGTCATGGCTACCATCCTGTGCTCCGTTGTTGAGTAGGTGCCATCGAAGTGCACGACTCACTTACGCACTGCTTATCTGATTATCTCCATTTTCTTGCATGACACATGCACCATGATGCTAGATGTCTCGCGTGTTGGCAAAAGGATGGACAAAGCTTGCGTAAAAAAAGAGTGGAAGAACATAGATTCCCGACGACCGAGAAGGAGCAAGGAACCTCGCGGTGGAGCGTCTGCAAGGAACCTTGCGTGTTTTCCCCTATTTTTTGCCACCTGCCCGCCTATAAACAAATAAAAGAACATGAACTCTTCGCTAACCACTAGAGACGATACATCAGGATGCTAAGTTGAATATATTTATTAATTTATATTGATAACAACACAAGAAGCCACGCATGTACAGGACGCATGCAGCCACGCATGTACACATGCCAATGCACTAACTCATGCCGATCCAACTCATGCACAAACACGCACAGCATGGAGCACACAATGCACATACACAACAGATGCATGCACAATCAGCCGCAGAATGCACGTGAATAACACATGCATGCACACACACTCGGCTGCATGGAGGCATGCGCCATCTGTGGTGACATTCAGTTTGTCGTGCTACGGCGAAGCTCGCACACAACAACGCCTACGCATCTCTTGCAGCACCTCTTTGTCGTTGTTGCTCAATGACTAGCCGAAGATGAAGACGACCGCATCCTCGGCCTTAGAGCTAGCACCGATGGAAAAGCACGCCTACTACACACACACAAGCACGTACGGAGTGCCCACCACGTGGTGCGTCCCCAGTCGCCTCTACTCCTTCTACGCACATTGTCTATGAAGGCGGTTGCATGCCTAATGATGATGTGGGTGAGATCTTCTAGGACTTAGATGATGACGAGGAGGGTGTCTCCAACAGCATTCCTCGGCTCGCACCTCTTGCATCACGGTGGTCGAGCTTGGAGTCATTCATCTGGTACATGTGGCATCTCAGATCTGGACACAAGGTGACGTGCACCGTCAAGGGGGTCAGGGCGTACGCGACCTCTCACTGCATCCGCCATTTGGAGCGGCACGCTGGCCCAGGGCGCCGCCCACTGCACTTCCAGCTATACCCGCCTCCTCGCCGCATTCAAAAACCTACATTTACTAGTATGTATACACGTGCAAGGCATGTCTTAATATAACAGAGTGATTTTGGTAAAAGGGAAAAGAAGTAATATATGTGCTAATAGATTCAAAGAAAAAAAATTATACTGATGTATAAATGTCGATATTAGTTCAATATTGTAAAAGCGAGAAGTAGTATTCATGCCATAAAACTATACGTTCATTTAAAAAGAACTGCATGTTGCTTCACTTTTCCCACGTGTTCTTTTTTTTGTGAGAAATATCCACATAATCCTACTGAACGATCTCGACTGGGCTCAATCAAACCATCTGGTGGTCATGTGGCATCACAGCCCATTGGATCTAGTTATGCGGGTTTAACAGAGGGGTTTGATGGAGGCGAGGAGACGTGTTCAGCCGGGCGTGCAGCGGACGGCACAGTACTATTTGATTTGACATCTACTACTAGTATATTATAAAAAACAAAGAAGAGTGAGATAAGAGTAGAGACTAGGGAGGAGCACCATCTACTGCTTCGTGGGCTACTCCTGCGCTCCATTCGGCGACCGCAACGTCCCCTACAACCACTCCCTCCTGCGCTCCATTCGGCGGGCAGTGTTGAAATTTGGGGAGCGCACTCTCGCGACTGCTAGCAGCGAGGACTTCTTCCCTGACCTCGGCAACCTCTTCCTCAACGAAGGGGGCAACAACCACAATGTCAACGGTGCTGCTCCCGTTACACCGTATGTGTTTCTTTCCTTCCTGTTCGAAATTGTGGTAGAATTCATGTTTCTAGTCTGTGTCCTAGATTCGATCTGTTCATCTACTATGCTAGTCCACATGATTAGTTTAATCTCTGTTATAGCCGTCAAGATTTATTTTGTGCTTATTTGGACTAAATCTCGTAGTAACTTGCTCATATATTCAACTGGCGCAACGTCCCCTACAGCCACTCTTGTTTCATGGACGGCCTGGTCGATGCCTCCAAAGAGCCCTTCGTCTACTGCTATGAGTGCCCGATGCCGTTTTGGGGCTCGCCGGCGGACATCGTGCATCACCTCATGCAGGCGTGCGGTGATCACTACTGGCCCTTGGCGGAGAACATCAAGTACGAGACGTGCTACCCGCTCACCGTGCCGGAGTCGCTGGAGGATCAACGCTGCCTGCTAGTCTCGGAGGAGGACGGCAGCGTCTTCCTCTTGATCATGGGCACCGACGAGGCCCGCGCAGGCCGCCGCCCCGCCTCTATAGTGTGCATCCGGGGCGACGCCGCTGGCGCTGACACTGACACGAGGCCGATGTACGGGTGCGTGCTCACTGTTACTACCCCTCAGAGGTACGTGGGCGGTGACACTAGCTGGGCTGGCTACATCAAGCTGACTAGGACTATGCAGAGCTGGGACCTTCCTGCCGATGTGGACATGGAAGACGCATGGTATGATTTAGCCCCCAACGAGGTGCACGGGGACTCCAAGGAGGTTCACTTGGACATATGCATTACCAATTTAAATGTTGATCATTAGTCTTCGCTCAATGTAATCCATTGTCAAAGCATGTGGAGACTTCCATGGATGATCTTGCTCTATTGGAGTATCGCGCATGAATAAAAGTGTATCCATCTATGGTTTAGTCTAGAATCTTCCATGTATGAAATTTTTACTACAGTACTGGTGAAAGACTTATGATGAACCATTTCTTACATCTCCTCTGCCCCCTTCCAAGTCATCCTTGTTTAATCCCTCCATCTAGGTGTATAAGGGCATGGTTAATGCTTAATAGTATAGCCAACTGTTGACTATAAGAAAGTGCCATATCATTTGTAGCCAACATGTATAACAATCGATACTCAAAAACTGATTCTTAAAGATCATTTCTTGCAAAGCACAATAAGTGTTATTTCTTAACAAGTTTTGGATGCAGGTTGAACAGTTGAACACTTTTGTTTGCAAAAGATACTTTTTTATCTATTTCACCCGGATGTTTGTGAGCTCTAGAGATGAAATAATATTCAAAGAACAGTTTTGCTATGTCTCAGTCGACTGAGACTTTGTTATGCCTCAGTCGATGATATAGTCCTTTGATTTTGCATGGAGTAAGTACAAAAAATTTATTTTTAGCTTTTTCATTTTTCTTCTTATACTATATCATTTGACTGAGACTTGGGCTGAGATCTAGCCACACCCTTCGAAGAAACCTATCGATACCCGTTACACATGAGATGACCCCCACATCCTTTGTCAAAATAAACAACTCCCCTATCAATGCATTTCACTGTTCCGTGCAATGCACGGGCACCTTACTATAGATTAGTACGACCAAAAATTGAACTAACATTATATATAGTACGATAAATGCTGATGCATGTCACCTAAAATTATATCATTGAAAACTATGTTCAAATACTAATCCAACGATATAGTTTTTGTTGACAAGCACTAACATTTTGTCAGTTAAATCTTCAGTCAAATTCAATGGGGGACTAATAAACCACGACTGATGTAGTACTAGTGTAGAGGGCAGCGCTGCACACGAGTCTCGCGACAGTAAAGCCATCATATCACAAAACCCAACCACTAATAAGTGGCCTAGTAAAATAAACGGACAAGCAACCATCACATCCCTCCGTCTTGATTGTTCTAGAACACAGTGAGGTAGCAGCAGTGTACTGTTCATGCGAATCCTACTGATATTGGCCATTGGATTTAGAAGATCAACTGTTATGATTGATGTTCTTAGTCCTACTTAAAATTGGTACACTATATAGTAATATATATGTATGTATGTATGTATGTATGTATGTATGTATGTATGTATGTATGTATGTATATAGTAGTATAGATATAGATATAGATATACAAACCCGCGTGGAATGCGAGAAACCAACTCCGGCCACACACATCCGTTTAGGAGCAGGACGCCGACCAAGCTCCTTCCACCATTTTGTCCACTCTTTCGACGGCATCTGACGAGCAGGAAGAGCAGTTCCCCGGCATAAAGGCCATCTGGGTGGCTTGCCGAGCCCAGTAGCTTGCTTCTCCACCTACCTAGCCTAGCCCGTTGGAGGTAGTTGCCGCACTAAGCCAGTGCGTGGTTCCGCATCTGGCCTCTCCAATAGTGTAGCGACCAGACTCCAACAATCTGATCTCTGTGCATCAGCGTCATCCCTGGATCGGTAATGCTGACACGCACAGTACTCGAGGATTTATAACAGAGTAGCAATCACACACTTATTACATCGAATGTCTCAAAAGAGAACTTATTATAATAAATATGGCTTAAGGCCATCTAAAAACGATAACAGCGGAAGGCTTGGAAGATAAAGCGAGTCCAAACTCCAACGGCATCACTGCGTGAAAGACAACGACCTATGACACCTTACTCATCGTCTGAAAAGTCTGCAACATGAACGTTGCAGCCCGAAATGGGTCAGCACATGGAATATGCTGGCAATGTAACACATAGGGTAATGAACAGAATAAATGCGATCACTACATGCATATATGGCTATTGGAAAGCTCTATGGTTAACAGTTTTGCATAAAGCCAATTTTTCCCTACAATAAAGGAATAAATTTTATTTTACTATCATGGTGGTTGTTAAAGATTGAGAAGGTTCCTCCAACTCAATCCCAATTAAGCATCATCATTAACCTAACAAAATTAAATTTAGAGTGATGAGATCAACATGATAATCCAAGAACCAGATACTCAAAACGTCCATAACCCAGGACACGGCTAACCATGATTAGTTTATACACTCTGCAGAGGTTTGCGCACTTTTCCCACAAAGACTCGAATACATCCATGGTCGGAGAATCGAGACACAGTCTTTCTGAAACAATAACTCTTTACTCTGGGTGGACAGTTACACCTACTTTCCCCTACATCTGCTAGCCCACCACTGAAAGAGGTCTTGCAACATACTCAACTATGCTAGAGCCCATAATAGCTTGAGGCTGCACACGGAAGTTTCTAGCATGAATAATCTTATGGTCCCTTGGAGCCTGGGTGGCGGACCGTAGGATGATCACACGGGTACTCTAGGATATCCTAGGACAAGACTGGATTCTCCAGGTGCCCTGACAACCACTGGGTACTCTAGGGTGCCTTCAAGCAATCCACCCAGATGTGTATTAAAGTAGCCACCTTAAGTTAACCATTAATTAACAATACTCACATCTGTCATGAATCACTCAAACCAAACCACGTCTACAAGCATAGCATAGCAATATAAGCAACGTAGAAGTAACTCCCAAGGTTTGATAAGTAAACAGGGCAATAGGTTCTACCTCATCATCTACTTCCCAAAACCCACATATTAATCAGATCCTAACCATGCAATTGTTTGAGGATTGATCTAATGCAATAAAACTGGGTAGTAAAGAGGTATGATCAAAGTGTTACTTGCCTTGCTGATGATCCGGTGTAACCTAGAGACTCGTAGTAGCACGCTTCGCACTCCGGGCACTCTATTGCAAACAAACAAGCATACAATAAGCACTTGACTAGAAGCACGGGTAAAACTCAAATAAGAGATCTAACCAGAAAGTTCAACTTAAGAACTCCGATTTGGAAAAAGAATCAAATCAAACGAAACAATGAAATTCAAACTACGAAGAAAAAAGATCCGTTTACTAATCTGGACTAAAGTCAAATTTTACAGTAGCGAAGTCTTGTTCAAGTTGATTAAACAGAAAGAGGGCTTCGAGATGAAGACCTAGGCGCTCAAATCGCCTAATTCCGACAAACGAGCGTAAAGATAAACTAAAATGAAAATCAGGGCAGAAATCGCGATCGAAAATAATCATGGAAAAACCCTGGAAAAAGAAAAACTGATGAACAGGCTAACGAACGAACGTTCGCTGTCTGCGGCTAACGAGTGAAAACCGTTCGTTAAAACGAACGTACGGACGGGCGTTCGCTAAATAACTAAACCGGAAAAAAAATAAAAACCGATCTAGAAAAATAAAATAATCGAGGGTTTCTAAAAAACGTACGGTTTTCTGGCAAAAACCGGCGGCTACCTCACAGATCAAGATGGGCGCCGGCGAGCAACTCGGCGTCTGGGTGGTCGCTGGCGAGGCGGCGGGCGGCGGCGCGGCGCGGCGGCGGGGTAGTGGCTGTCGCGAGTGGCGGTGCGGGCGACGAAGAAGTCCGGTGGCGGCGACGGCGGGTTAGGGTTAGGGCTTCGGCTGTGTGGCGGGCTGCTGGGCTGTGGGGTCTCGGGGGCACGGGTTATAAAGGCTGGCCGGGGCGAGTCCTAGACGGGCACGACCCGGCTAGGTCGGTTAACTTTTTTTAAAAATAATTCCTTGCAGAAAAACGAAGAAAAGAAATACTAAATGGACTTCAAAAATCATGAAATAAATTTTCCCCATCCTCTAAAAATATAGCGGACAAAGTGAACATTTATTTGGGCCTATATTGCAACTTTGAAAAACGCATATTTTCCTAATTCAAATAAAATAGCGAGAAAACTCCGAATAAAATTCTTATTTGATTTTAATATTTAAACTCTAATATTTCTTTATATTGGGGAAGTCATTTTATCCTCTCTCTTTTATTTTCATAAAAGAAATATTCAAAGAGAAAATAATTAAAATCAAACGATCCTCTTTTCAAAATTTGAGAAAACTCAAATATGAAAATAACGAAATCCCCAACTCTCTACGTGGGTCCTTGAGTTGCGTAGAATTTCTAAGATCAACTCAAAATGCAATAAAATATGATATACAATGATGATCTAATGTATAACATTCCAAATTGAAAATTTGGGATGTTACAAATACAGCTCGAGGAAGAGTGCCGACTTACTCCACGCCGGCTTGTTGGGGAGCACGGCGGCACGGGCATCGTCGCTTCCCTTGACGCCACCGCGTCGTACAACACCTCCAATGTCTGCGACTGCGCCATCCGCAGTCGACACGCGCGTGGTCGTGACATGCAGGCAGAGAAAGAAGCTGCCGCGGATGTCGACGAGGTGATGCGACTACACGGATGTGGACGACGTGACGGGCATCACATCCCCGCCCGCCGCCATCATCGAGGAAAAGTAGAACACGGGGGGCCGCCGCCGATTGTATCCCATGAAAGCCACCGCCGAGGCGACGTCGGCGAATACAGCCAGTGTCTTGCTCGATTCTTTTTCTGGCGGTGCTGGAGGAGGACAAAGAGATCGGGCGGCGACCATTTAGATTAGGTATTTCAATTCTACCAGGCTGGTTGTAATGGGAGTATTATAGGTAGTATCATGCATGCCAACTACTCCCTTCGTTCCTAAATATAGGAGTATTATAAGAGCATGGTTAATAGTATAACCAGTTGATGGCTACATGACACTGCCACGTCATCTATAGCCAACCTTGTAGCCTTCAAGTATAATACTCCCTCCGTCTATTTGTCATCTTACGAAAACCAAATAATCCCAAAATACTTAGGCACGGTGCATTAACTTCTACCTCGTTTCTTGTTTCTTCACATATCAACCAAAAAGATGTGGGTGTGCATGCTTTTAATGACTTGAGACTAGCAAACACGACATGCAGTGGTTAGTTCATTGCATGCAATGCTATTAATTAGCAAATAAACATTAAGTTCTCTCGTCTCTTCCGAAAATCGAACAATGATGATGGTACTACAGTCGATAGTGTACTACTAGTAAGCAAAGCTTCTCCTCGTTTGCGAGTAGACCGTGCACATCAAAAGTAGTGCATTATCTCCAAAAAGGGTTGACCATGTCCATGGCTACCATCCCATGCTCCATCATTCAGTGTGTGCTTCTCGTCGTTCTGTGAGTTGACGGGACACATCAAATTTAATACGTATTCAGTACTCTCTCCAAAAAGGGCCGACCATGTCCATCAGTCCATGGCTACCATCCCGTGCTCCGTCATCGAGTACGTGCAGTATTCACGTGCCACCGAGGAGGAAAAATATTACTACGTAGTACTAGGTGCCATCATAGTGCATGACTCACTTACGCACTGTTTATCTCCATTTTCTGGCATGACACGTGCACCTTGATGCTAGATGTCCCGCGTGTTGGCAAAAGGATGAACAAAGCTCATGTCAAAAAAAAGAGTGGAAGAACATAGATTCCCGACAACCGAGAAGGAGCAAGGAACCTCGTGGTGGAGCATCTGCACTCATAGTATTTTATATTATTTAGCGATATAAAATCAACCAATCATGTCCACAGTAGACCGGAAGAGTACGAAACATGGTAGCCTAGTGCAGTTACATCATACTTTATGTGGCCAACCCATGCTATCAACATATTTTTTGGCCTCCATGCGACACCTAGCTCTAGTAATCTACCATCCCGTATCGCTTCTCGCTTCTCGTCTCTCTCAAAGTGCGGCGGGCTGGCGTTTTTGCCGTCTATTGAGGTCGGTTAACTCATCACATGTTAGCGACATGCCAAGAGCATTCTAAAAAAAATTATTGTACTCTATTGTTATGCCAAGAAGAGGAAGCGCTGTGACCGATGTACCAAACGAGAGAGGCATGCCGTGCCGTGAGTGGGTCCAGTTTCTCTTTTTGAACTTGTTTGGTGTAGTAGTAACACTTGGTTTTGACTATTGGTAAGATTTTATATACACCCTCCGTCTAATGCATAAGTCATCTTAGATTGTGCATCGTGACCAAGGAAGAGGGGAAAACGAGAGAAATTAATATTTATTTGCTAATTAATAGCATTGCATGCAATGATCTAACCATTGCATGTCATGTTTGGTAGTCTAAGTCATTGAAAACATGCACGCCCCACATCTCTTATTGGTGGATATGTCAAGAAACAAGAAACATGGTGGGAGTTAATGCACCGCGCCTAAGTATTTTGGGATTATTTGGTTTTCGTAAGGTGACTTATACACCTAGACAGAGGGAGTATGGCCTAATGTATTCTTCGAGGATGCCTTTGACTATTGATAAGATTTTATATAATTTGAAAATTATATCATTCGAAGATCCTTTCACGTTCCGTTTTCAAAAAGAAAAAAGATACTTTCACGTACGAATTTGACTGTATGCTCTGAGCAACTTGCATGTCCTATACTACTCCTGTTTGGATACTCTAACTTAGCTAGAGGTTAGACAAACTCATGACTAACCCTGAACTAACTGTAGCCAAAGAGGTGTTTCGGTGACAGGGTTAGATTAACAATAAGTGCACTTGATGGAGAGAGAAAAGTGATTTTTAAGTGGGCCCAAGGAGGTACTTACTGTGGGAAAGGTGAAGTGATGGTTGCTTCACCCGAGCAACTTATTACTTTGGGAATATGGCAGTACCAGCGGATTCAAGGAACAGAGAAATGATGGTTGCTTCATCCGAGCAACTTACTGTGGCGAAGGTGGGGCTCTATGATTTAACTGCTCACTAGTCATTACTAATGCAGCGCAATGACCAGGGTGAATCTTTCCCTGCAGTTGTGCACTCAATATTGCTGCATGGCAGGTGGTGTCGGATGAAGGATGTCCCACATGTCGGCGAAACGAAGTTGAATTGTTTCTGGCATTGCTATCAATCCTTCATGATTTGTTTATATGTACGCATAATTTTAATGAAATTGTACTGTGATGATATGAAGGTTTCAACTTTGGTTCCCGCAAGAAAAAAAAAGGTTTCAACTGAGGATTCATGTGTCCTCTTGCCTCAAGATTATCTCATTATAACATTCCATCAAATACAAATGAAACTACTACCATGGCTGCTAATGCATCTCAATGGTTCACAGATCAGCGCCAATATTCACATCACAATTGAAGACAACGTTGCGAGAAGGTGTACAAATAAAGAAAAATATATAATTGATCAATGTTGTTCGTAGGCATGGGTCCATATCATGGGCACAGTGTTCATTGCTTGGCAGCTAGTTTGACCTAGCACTGTAGCCAAAAAGGGGGTGTACGGAGGACACCACAATCCGATCAATTTGTGCAGCTCCACTAAAATCGAACTGACCATCCCTGTTTGCAAAGATATCCAGTCAGCGTGATTACAATAATAGTGGAACTAGATGATGAAACATAACACACACAAATAGAAGCCGATCACCTCTGTGATCTCTCTTTAGGACTAACTACTTGTTGGAGAATATTAGGCAGGAGTTGGATGAGGAGGATAGCAAAACCAATCTCCCTTTTTGCAGTCCCACATAAATGTAAAAATTGGTCGTGTGACATTTTGGCAGAACTGCACAAAACACTCTTAAGAAAAAAAAAGTGATTTGTGCAGTTCACCAAAAGTTCGCAATAGCAACGAGGTGAAATGGCTAGCACTGTTTGCAAAAAAGAGGTAGAAAGGAAACAATTACTAATGAATAACACGAGTTAAAGACACATACGCCGACAAAAAAAGCATATTCCATGTAATAAGGGAAAGATAGCAGCATGGTGGTTTATCAAAAATGGTTTCAGGACGAGATTGCAAGATTGAAAGTACGCAGGCCGAGATACGTTTTAAGCAAACAACTAAAGAAGATCCACATGCAGCAATCTGGGAAGATGGGCAGTGGATCAAGGCCAGAGGAAGCTGTACCTGAGGGTCATCAGGATGTTACTAGGAGGGCGCCGGTGGCCGGGATCTGCCCATACTGCAGCAGTGAGCAAGTGGTGAAGGCCCTACCATGCCGGATCTTGGTCAGAGAGAACGGTGGGTACCGCAGATCGGGACATGCTGCCTCAACGCCGTTGAACGGAGAAATGATGCATATCCTCCCTTTCTGCCGGCGGGCGGGATGCGGCCGGACCATTGACCAACGGTGAGAGAGAGAGGGCACCGCCGCCTTGTGTGAGATGGTGTGACGAGAGACAAACCTCGGGAGGCAAGCTCCGTTGTATATAGTGGAGCAGATTTTTCCATTTCCCCACGGCAATCATTTTATATTCTATACTACGCGCCATTGAGGAGGAATATATAACTTTATTTAATACAAATGTGTCAAGTCGAACTTTGTTCCATCTAGGCGTGGTACCCGACCCTCCTTCGAGTAAACAACCGCTACACGCGTCAAATTATCACGTGGGCTGCCTTTTCTTACAGAAACGAACTACACCGTGTACCCGCGCGGGTGTGGCCGAGAACGAGATGTGAGTACGTGCATCCTGCGTGCACCTCTTCTTTAGGTGCAGGTACGTATGTGGGTGGGTGTGAGGGAGATGGTTTGTGCGAAACCAAGGCAATGTGTCGATGATATCTCAAACAAAAAAACAGAACATATGCAATGTGTGTGAAACAGAGTCATGGATATATCATATATAGAGGGAGCGATCCACGAGAAGAGAGTGGAGGAATCATCGGCGTGAGATATCGATAAAATAAAAAACAGGGATGAAGTGTGTGGCTGCGCTATCGATAAAGAGTGCCATTGAATTTGTGTTTGCCACGTCAAAGATACAGGGCGGCTGGCCTACTGGAATTTGAGAGGGCAGAGGTGCAGTTTTTCTCTGTGGCATGGATACCTACCTACAACGTTTGACTGTTGGTGGGGGGGAGGGGGCAGAGACCTAACTATAGAGAGGTAGATCGACTAGTATATGTGTGGAGAAGGAGAGAGACCTAGTTATGTATATAGGGAGATCGATCAGCATCCATGGTTATGTGTAGCAGAGGAATAAGGTTGGGAGAAAGACAAAGGTAGAGTGTCGGAGGGTTGGTGGTGGAGTAGCATTTCAAAAATGGTGGGAGAGGCCTGCTAGACAAACGGAGGGTACGAGTGCAATATCAATAAGAGAGGGCGGGGATGTCTGTCTGTCTATGCACGTGCGTGTGGGCGACGGGTCGGGAGGTATGCAAGGATTATGAGGGGAGACGATATGGTTGTGGTAAGCATACGTAACTACATAGGAAGATCAACTATCGTGTGTCCGAGAAAGGGAGAGACATAACTAGTGAGGTAAGTCTATCACTGCGTGGGGAAAAGAATTATAGTCAACCTAGCTATATGTAGGGAGATCAGTATGTACACATGTATGCATGTGTTAGAAGCAAATAAGGTCCGGAGAGACAGACAGGGAGAGAGGGGTGCGGCTAGGAGGTGGTGCGAGAGGCCTACTATGTCGAGGGGGGAGGAGTGTGCGATTATGAGATCGATGAAAAGAGGGGCGGGAGTGTGCACCTGCGTGGAACCGTATTGGACATCGGGGGCATGGACGGTGAGAAGAGAAGAGGGGAAGTATGTGTTTGTGGTAGGCATACTTGGCTAGAGAGGTATATCGACCGGTGTGTGCCGGAAAGAAGGAGTCGGGGGGCCTACACACACCGCGGGTGAACGACCTAAAGAGAAATAACGAACGACGCGATAGAGGGGACGCTGAGGCAGGGTGAGAGGGGGCGGGCGTGTGCATGCATGATAGAAAATTAGCGCTAGCTAACTACAAAGAGAAGAGGATCGTGAAGGTGTTAAAGACGAACATAGATCATAATTCATTATGAAAAAGTGGATACGGATACTTGAAGAAGATATCATAATGTAGAACATTGATTATAATTTGGGCTAATGTGTGGCTTTTGCAGCTCAGGGCTAAAACTTGGCATAATGTAGGGGGCGGAGCACTATACTTTGTGTGATAAACACGGTGTACGTATGGAACATGGTTTAGATTATGAATATATAGTTAGTACATCAAATGTACTATTATTTGGAATCAACACCAAGTGTATTCAAAAAATTGAATTCAAGTTCAGATAGTACACATAGTTCATATCTATCTCTATAGTAATCATGTAGTGTGTTGTTAAGATAATACACGAATGATGGTTGAAGTTGGCAACAATCATGATTGTAGATTCTTATTGAAATAGAGAAACGAATTCAAATTCAGTTCGAATTGCAGCGGTAGTATAGACATTTGGAATGCACTAAAATGTTGGCATGAGTAGGTTACATGCATTATACAGCTAGCGAAAAAATTTAATTGGACATAACATGGATCCATACCTCCTCCTTCCATCTATAGAGGGCCTAATGCGTTTTTTAAGACCGCCTTTGACTATTGACAAGATTAATAGTACATGACATGCACAATGTGAAAATTACATCATTGAAAGCTCCTTTCACACACGAATTTAACGGTGTGCTTTGTGTAAGTTGCATGTCATATATTATTGCTCTAATATTTGGTTGGTCAAATTTAGCCTCGAAAAACGCATTACGCCCTATATAGATGGAAGGAGGGAGTAGCTTTGAATAGCATTTGTATAGTAAAATGGGACAAGACTCTCTCTTTGTGTGGTGTGAATAGTTATTATTTTTTTCATATTTTTTCGTCGAGGGAAGTGCGAATTGATTTGGTACGTACAAGTACAATATTACATGTTAGGCTTGTCCCTAAAATTCAACCCGCGCCTTGTTATATCCCGAAAATTCAGATATCGTGCTCCCAAAATTGGCGCCTTCACAACCCGTGCCTTGCTATCCCGAAATTACAACGCGCGCGAAAACTCCCTCCAGCTGCCAAATCCCGACACGCGAAATCCCCCTTCTAACCTTGAGCCGAAAGCGCTACTAGTTCAAATCGGTGGGGGTACTTTTGTAACACACCCTACATTTTGGACAAGCACATCCCTAAGTCATGGTCCCCCCTCCCATCGCCTCCTTTTTTCCATTCGAAATCTGGCCGCCATAACCTCTCCGCTCCAGCCACCAAACCCCACCCTCCTCCGTCCGCCACCTCACCGCTGCCCAGCCGGAGCCTCTTCCCCAATGACGTCGTCCACTGCATTAGCTCGACGTCCCTCATCCGCCTCCCCAGATGAGGGTCCATCGTCCATCCCGTCGTCCCACCGGTTCAGCCGCCCCATCCTCCACCTCCAAGGAGCTGCTCCGACGATCGTCTCGTCTATCGTGGCTGCTCCATCCCCACAGCGTCGCCTTAACCTGCTCCACCAGAACCACAGCATCCTCACCGACTCCTCGGAAGAAGCCGAGGCCTACTCGGCGCCACCAAAGAGGTTGTACACTCATCGCATCGCACCTTGTCCTTAACTCGACCTCCCGGCGCCGACGGTGCTCCATCCCGCACCCCCATAGAGCGGCTACCTCGAAGCCGGCGCCATGAGCGACATATTCATGGTGGCTCTCCCCCAGTGCGAGGCCCCTTCAGCGGCAGCGTCCATACCAGCCTGATGTGCTGCTGCTGCTCCGGTTGTCACTCGCGCTGCTGCTGCTGCTCCGGCTCTCGCTCGCTCACGCTGCTGCTGCTTCCCGGGCTCTCGCTCACTCGCTCGCGTTGCTGCTGCTGCTCTGGCTCTCACTCGCTCGCGCTACTGCTGCTCCTCTGGCTCTCGCTCATTCTGGGTGGGGTGCTGCTCGTCGGCGGTGGGGGCGCGGTGGTGGGGCGGTGGCGTGAGGATCGCCGGAGAAAAAGCTTGGCACGCGGGGGGGGGGGCTAGGGGGCTGGCCGGGGGAGCGGTGGACCAACGGTGGGGAGTTGTTTTGGGGCGGAGAGGCGGCGGCGGACCGTCAGTGGGGAGTTGTTTCGGGGCGAGGCGGCGGCGGACCGGCAGTGGGTAGGTCTTTTGGGTCGGCGAGGCGGCGCGGGGTTTGCCGGTGGTGGCTGGCAGCTTACGGGGGGTGCAGGTTGAAGATGAAATGCAGGCCCTCCCTGAACTATCCCATGTGAAGTGCCTCTCTGCTACCATTGCATTCAGTTTTGACAGTAACATTCAAATTCCACAGTAAATTTCAGTTACGACAGTTAAGTTCAGAGTCAACAGTTTTTACCTCATCTGTTGTAGTGAGGTAGTTTTTGGTGATGTAAATTTTACATCTATCACTTTTTGGTAATGCATTTTACATCATCTATTGGAGATGCTATTAGAATTCCACTTGAGGTTAACGATGTCTGTCTTGTGCTGCTTCAGCCTTGACGTCTTACGACTCACCAGAGCTGCTCCAAGGATGGAATGATCCATCACAACAGAGCAGTGCCCTCTACGCCGTCTACAGATTCCTCAGATCTTCCTCCACACCTTCGACAGCCACCTCTGCCTCAACTTCTTTAGCGACCAACCCAATGATGTTGAGGTCGACACGGCTACGGCAAAGAGGTTGTACACTCGTTACATCACTTATTACTCTACATTCATGTCGATCCATTAGGGCTATTGTGGTTCAATGGAAAAACATAGCAATAGGAAATTTTCCTGTGGCACTCTACTATTCAATTATTCATGCATTTGATTGAAAGGAATGGAGCAAAACATCCACCTGGACCTACTTTTCAAAATCCTATGCATGAAAACAAGACCAAGTGCATTAGTGGCAGAATAACATTCTAACTGTACACGCTTTCATATGGTTTCACTTTATTTTGGCCATGTTTCTTTGCATTCCTCTGCTCCTCCATTTCCTATGAACCAAACACCCAAGTTGACAGAAATCATGTGTTCACAAATGCTCTGTTTCCCATGTGCATTCCTATACTATTCCGGCGTTTTTCCTCCTATCCCTGCATTTTTAGAATAATGCAAGCAAAATGAGCCCTTACAGAATTACTTCAGTTACAGGTAGGTGTCAAAGAAAACTTTGTGTGGTTTGTCCTGCTCCTGTTGCGACGTCGTCCACCTCACCTGAGCTGCTCCATCGATAGAAGCATCTACCAAACCAGACATCACAACTCCTGACCGTCTTTAGCCGCCTCAGATCTCCTTCCCTGCCGCCGGCACCCACCGCAATAGCATCACCATCATCGACTCAGCAGATGAACATGAGGAGTATACAGGTCCACAAGAGAGGTCGCACTCTTTTGTTTCTGCTTATGTTATGCATTGCTTAATATTACCTACTACTTTATTGTCCTGTTCACCTCTTAGACTCCAAGTCAGGTCCAAATTGATGTTCAAACTTGAGTTCTAAATTAGTTGTGGGGCACATATCGAGGCAGCAATGAATAGTATCTCTGTCTAATATCTGGTTCACCTAGGGTATGCCTATGTTGTTCATCTTGGGTGGGAAACAAATAGTAAAGTAATCATCAACTATTTTTATTAAATAAAGCAATCATCAGCCTACTATCATTATTTTTGGATCCATCGACTGGTTGTTACCATTACTCTAGACATGCTCTCCTTACATAATCTCACTATTTTTTGTATGCATGTCAGATATTGTACATAGTCATGTTGAACATGTAGAGAAAAAGAGAAGAGTTTTGCGTGGCAATACAATGTCATGCAGACATATCTCCATGGTGGGTTCAATGGCAAACCCTCCCCCCCCCCTCTCCAGATTGTAATCCAGAGGAAGATATCTGTTCTAAGGCAGATTCAGATGCAGCTGACCACTCCTATTTACCCCCAAGGTGTTTGTTCTAACTTGGCATGATGATGTTAGTCATATCATGCATATGTTGCCTTGGAGTGCCTACCTTCGACATCATATATGTCATCTGCTTAGTTTAGACATGTTCTGTAATGCCACCTGTTTTGTTTCAATATCATATATGGGAATTATGCAGTCTCATGTATTTTAGCCAGCCATAATATATGTGAAATGTGCAATGACATCCTGTTTAACCAGGCATCATATATTTGAATGATATCTAGCCCATCCTTTTCTTCATTAAATTTCCATTTGTCGACAATGTTTGTACATTAAACTACTCTTCATGTGAATCAGCCATTTGAGTGGGTGATGGAAAAAATCTGGAGTGAAAACAAGGCCTTCAGAGCAGACAGTGCTACTTGTCGAAGCAGATCTCTTGCTGGGTCCCGATAGTTCCTCCGAGATGGATTCAGAGACAGATGACTAGTCCTATTGCCCCACCGAGGTGTATGCTCTAACTTGTCACGGTTCTACTACTCATATCATGCATATGCTGTCTTGCATTGCATAGTTCAGACATCATATACAATATTCAACACCATGTTCTTAGTTCAGACATCATATATGCGAATGCCCTCCTCTTAGCATATATATCACATATGTGAATTAAATCATGCGATCCTGGTTACTTAGATAACATGTATGAGAATTATGTCATGCGATCCTGTTTAGTTAGTATCATATCTTTGAATTATGTTATGCTATGCTATCCAGTTTAGATAGACATCATATATGTGAAATTATGTCATGCTATCCGTTTTAGTTAAACAATATACATGTCAATTATTTACTGCCCTCTTCTTTCCACACTACCTATTGCATCTGTCTCTCATACAATGTTTGTACGTTCAATTATGTTTCCTGTTTATCAGGCATTTGAATTGGAGCGGGTGATGGCAGTATCTAGCGGAGTAAAAACATGGTCTTCAAATAAAACAGTGCTACCTCTTGGTGGAGATAGCACCCCGGTTGTACATGCACGAGAACCAGCACTGCCACACATAACCCAGACTCTCGCAGATTTTACCCTACTGCGGTGAACAGAGAACCAGTTCACCCAATCTAACCCCAACCCCAGCAGATAGTAACCCAGTTCTTGTTGACACAGCACCATCTCCACCACAGAGCTCCCAAACAAGAGCAGTTAGTAAGGTAACTCTAGTGCCCAAAGCGTCAGTACTACCACGGCGCACCCCAACTCCACCAGTTAGTACACCTATTCCTGTGGAGGAAGCACAACCATCCATTCATAGGTTAGCATCTATCGCATTTGATGTTGTTAAATCCTATGTGCGTATCTTCCCATCATGGACATATTATACTGAAGATGAAGGAAAATGCTAGTTGCAGGTGTTTGTCTAGCAGTTATGTGTAAGTAATGTTATTCATGGCAATTACTTTGCTTTGTCCCATACATTCTACCTCCATGATGGTTATAATACAGCAAATTTTCCCATTTTTCTCTATAGAGAAGGACCGATTTGGAAACTCGGGATGAGGTAACCTATGCTAATACCTCCACTATCTTCAAGAATGCTTGGTGGCAGTATCAGAATTACCTGAAGAAAACATACTTCACCGGCAAAGAAACTCATCAAATTCCCATACATTCTCCTGAGACACATTTACTGGACGATGACTGGGAATGCCTTGTCCTTTACTGGTCCCGGGCCAAGAATGTGGTAAGGTCTATGAGCTCATTTTATTTTAAGTACTATATGCTTGCGTCTTACTGTACTCTGTTCATGTAGAACAAGTTCTTAAACCTGAAGAACAACTATTCTCATTTAAGATTCCATTGCTATCATGCATGCTGCTTTGCTCTTGTATCATTGTATTTACTCATACAAACTTATTTTTAAATTGAACTATCCAATGGAAACCCCAATGGCACAACAGGTATGTTTACACATGTTTCTTTAACAGGTTTGCTCTTATAAATAGCTCTATTGATTTCAATTTCAATTGTGTATACAATTGACTTCTCATATCTTGCACATTACTAGCATCATAACAGGGCCAATAGTGTTGTTGTACATGTAGACCCGTGGTACCCATCTAAAATCTTGTTGTGCCGTTTAGTTTCCCACGCTTTGTATTATTTCAGTGCTGCTTTCTCTTGAACTGATATGATTTGAACCGTGTCTCTTGATTTGGCAAGACAATGCAGTAACCATAGGATATAGATATATGTTTGTTTGATACTTTTATAATGCACTACTTGGCAATAGAAGACTTGGTAGTTTAATCTTGTCCGCCTTACTAATGAACTAGTTCACCAAAATGAGTTTCATATACTAGTACATGCTAAACTTGTTATGTGTCTGCTTGTTTCTTCTTTTAGAATGCTGACAGAATATTGGGGAAGAGTGCCTTATTAAGCAATGATAAAGGAAGTAATGCAGATAAGTTTCAGGATCATGAGACATCCTTGTTGGTCTCCAACCAAGCTGATAAAACAGCTAAGGAAAACTATCTTGAAGACAGTGAGGCAACCCCAAAGTCCTGTCTTGGTTTATCGCTCGAAAGCATCGCCACTACCGCTTACACAAGCTATTCAAACTCATTGTCCGAATCAGTTCGGTTTCTTGAGTCTCAACTACAAGTCGGAAGACAACGATCACCGTGTTATGCGACAAGAAGCGGAGGATCGCAGAAGTCCCGGAGCATTCAGATGCATACTTTCCGTGCAACAAAGAAGCGTTGAGGATTTTAGCACCAAACAAGACAAAGCTAATAAGCTTGCTAAGCTTATTGCCAGCATGGTGGATACCCAGGATAACGTTTCTTGAGCTCTTCTGAAGTTGTTTCAGTTATGGACTTCTTTTGTTGCTGCGTTTATTTGCACTGGTGGCCAATTTTGACGGCAACTATATGTAATATGCTGCTTTGTTCCCTACATTTGCACTGGTGGTGAACTTTGATGCCCAGTGGACGTAATATGTGTAATAGATGTAATAGGCTAGCGTTAGTTGCTTGCTTATTTATTTCCTTATCGTCTTGTTTAGTTGTTTGCTTGTAGTCACTGCAGTTCTTTTTTCGCGTTTTTTAGTGGCCACAATAACCTAGTTTTGGTAACTAGGCCACAATAATCATGGCAACACACAGATTTTTGTAACCATGGGCCTCCTGTGGGTCGTAGGATCCGTGGGCCTTCGATGGGTCGTAGGATCCATGGGCCTTTTACGGGCCGTAGGATCCATGGACTTTCTACGGGCCGTATGATCCATGGGCCTTCTACGGGCCGTAGGATCCATTGGTCTTCTACATGTCGTAGGATCTGTGGGCCTTCTATGGGGCATATAATCATTTCGCTATACATGGGTCGTACTATTCGTGGACCATAACGGGTTGTTAATAGGCCGTATTTGATAACGCTATGAAAACAGCCCAATGGGTTAACGGGCCACAAACGGGCCGAATGTAACCACGGGCTGTATTTGGCCCACAAACGGAACAAACCAGTAACGGATCGTATCTAACGGAATTCTAGAAAGGAGCCCAAGAATAAATGGGCCCTTAGAAGGCCGAAAGTTAACACGGGCTGGAAATGTCCGACGGAATAATGGGCCGTTAATGGGTATAAAGAGATACACTGTTCATTATGGGCCAATTTCATCTCGGGCCTTTAATGGGCCGAGAGTTACAAAGGGCCTCATATGGGCCGAAAGACATCATGGGCCATACATGGGCTGGAAGTTACAATGGGCTGGAATCATATTTGATGGCCCAGATAAAGCTACTGGGCATAATTCCGATAGGCCGTAATGGGGCGGTAGTAAGCGAGCCGTAAATGGGCTATATACGAACATGCCGTTAACAAGCTTTCTGTGGGTCGGCCTGTTACCTTTTGACCAAGTCAAACAGGCCAGCCTTTTCACCGGAATGGGCCTCTGTTGGGTCGTGCCACGTGTCGATGTATCAGAGGCTCCTCCTGTCCAATGAGTGGATGACATCTGTCCGAACGTTGAGCCAACACGTGTTTCCTCCGGCCAATGAGAATTTTACACGTGGAAAATTCCCATTGGTCCGGGCTGTTAACGGCTTATCGGATCCAAAACCGGACCCGATAGCTTAACGACGTCCTGTTACGGTGGATGCCACGTGTCGGTCACCCTTGACGAAAGCACTTCTATGACACGCGATTTATCGTCATGGAAGTGGACACTTCCGTGATGATAATTTTGGTAATGTCATGGAACACTTCTATGACAGCACAGGTATGACTATCTTGATCCTGTCATAAATTTGTCATGGATGTACATGCATGACAGAAAATGTGACCTATTGTGACAAACACGTATCATCACGGAAGTGTCTTTTTTTGTAGTGCAATGATTGCATCCTTACCCTTATCTTCCATGCTAACGTGCCTCCTCGGTTTTGGCCCGACGCGCTCGCCACCACATCTCTTCTATTTAACGTACGTCCATGTCGTGTTCGCTAGAACTACGCACCCCACAAGCTTCTTTTCGGCACTTCACCCTCGTATGACGAGCTTCATATTTTTGGGTGCCTTTCTTACCCGAGCATCGCCTCCACCACCCCACACAAGCTCGCGCCACGCTCCCTTGCTTGCATTTTCCTCGGTTATCCTCCCAACACCAAAGGTTATCGGTACTACGATCTCGTCTCCCACCGTGTGTTCACCTCGCAACACATTTACTTTGATGAGAAAGTTTTTCCCTTTCACTAGGTACCACCAACAGCGGCTGAGGGAGTCCTGGATTAAGAGTTCCTCGGGTGTCCGGGCTATGTCATACAGGCCGGACTGATGGGCCGTCAAGATACAAGATAGAAGGCTTTCCCCCATGCCCGGATAGGACTCTTCTTTGCGTGGATGGCAAGTTTGGCATCTGGATGTATAGTTTCCTTCCTCTGTAAACCAACCTTGTACAACCTAGGCCCCTCCGATGTCTATATAAACCGGAGGGTTTAGTCCGTAGAGGCTATCATAATTCATATAGGCTAGACATCTAGGGTTTAGCCATTACGATCTCGAAGTAGATCAACTCTTGTAAGTTGTAATCCCTATACTCATGAAAGTCAATCAAGCAGGAAGTAGGGTTTTACCTCCATTAAGAGGGTTGATGTCGCTTGAAGCTACATCGGTATTTTACCAAAGAGGAAGGGATGATGCAGCACAGCGGCGGTAGGTATTTCCCTCACATATGAAACCAAGGTTATCGAACCAGTAGGAGAACCAAGCAACACAACGTAAACATCCCCTGCACATAGATAACAAATCCTCGCAACCCGGCGTGTTAAATGGATTGTCAATCCCTCCCGGTATGGCGCCTCAAGATAGGCAAAAGGACGTGAGATAAATTTGTAGTAGATTGATAGATCGAACGCCAAATAAAATAAATAAGAATAAATTGCAGCAAGGTATTTTGTATTTTTGGTTTAATAGATCTGAAAATAAATGCAAGGAAAAAGTAGATCGCAAAGGCAAATATATGAGAAAGAGACCCGGGGGCCGTAGGTTTCACTAGTGGCTTCTCTCGAGAAAAATAGCAAACGGTGGGTGAACAAATTACTGTTGGGCAATTGAATGAACTTCAAATACTCATGACGATATCCAGGAAATGATCATTATATAGGCATCACGCCCAAGATTAGTAGACCGACTCCTGCCTGCATCTACTACTATTACTCCACACATCGACCGCTATCCAGCATGCATCTAGTGTATTAATTTCATGGAAAAACAGAGTAATGCAATAAGAACGATGACATGATGTAGACAAGATCTATCTATGTGGAGATAGACCCCATTGTTTTATCCTTAGTAGCAACTATACATACGTGTCGGTTCCCCTTCTGTCACTGGGATCAAGCACCATAAGATCGAACCCACTACAGAGCACCTCTTCCCATTGCAAGATAAATAGATCAAGTTGGCCAAACAAAACCCAAATATGAGAAGAAATACGAGGCTATAAGCAATCATGCATATAAGATATCAAAGAAACTCAAATAACTTTAATGGACATAAAAAGATAGATCTGATCATAAACTCAAAGTTCATCGATCCCAACAAACACACCGCAAAAGAGTTACATCATATGGATCTCCAACAGACCATTGTATTGAGAATTCAGAGAGAGAGAGAGATGAAGCCATCTACCTACTAACTACAGACCTGAAGGTCTACAAAGAACTACTCACGCATCATCGGAGAGGCACCAATGGAGATGGTGAACCCCATCCGAGATGGTGTCTAGATTGGATCTGGTGGTTCTGGACTCTGGGGTGGCTGGATGAATATTTCGTCGACAATGTCGGATTTTGGGTTCCGGCAGACCCTTGAGGTTTGAACTCTGGGGTGCGCATGAAGATCTTTCCCCTACCAGCTCACGTGTCGAAGTATCGCAAGGATCTAAGCAAGAAAGATGAACACACAAGGGACACGAGATTTATACTGGTTCAGGACACCATTGTGGTGTAATACCCTACTCAAGTGTGTGGTGTGGTGGATTGCCTTAGGGGCTGATGACGAACAGTACAAAGGGAGAACAGCCTCGCGAGGGCCTGTTCTTGAGCTGGTGCGATGAACTACTCGGGTGAGTTCAGTCGCCTCTCTCTAGTCTATGCGTCTTCTTGAGATAGATGCTTGATGTGTTCTCTCTCCCTCTCTACCATGTGGTGGCTAGTTCTATTTATAGAGGGAGGCCCTGGGCCTCTTCCCAAATAATGAGCGGGAAGGGTGCCATCAATTGGCCATTTTGAAGGGGAACATCTGGTACACTTATCCTGACTAAAGTTGGTCTTCGGCTGCCAAAGGCTCTGACGATGATGCCGTCCTGGGCTCCACGATGACCTCCATCCTGCCGCTCTGCTGGTCTTAGTCTTGTTGCATCGAAACGGTAGCCTTTGCCTAATGCCTTGGCCTATGGTTTCCCCCAGAAACAAGGACACTACGCAGGCCGGCGCCCGCCTGGTCTCGATCGTCAGGGCTTGCGTCACGGGGTCCTCGCGAGGTACCCTGCCTTCATCTCTCCACCTCCTCACGAGCCTGCCCGGGGAGGCTGCTCCTGAGGAAGCTTCCTGTCGTCCACCCCGCGAGGCTTGGCCCCTCACGAGGGTCTTGAGCTTGAGCTGATGAAGCTGGGCTGCACTGGGCCCCCGCTTGAGCCACGCCTTAGGCCGCAGGTAGGCAAGTCTGGGACCCCCGTTCCCAGAACGCCGACAGTAGCCCCCGGGCCCAAGGCGCGCCCGAATTTGGCTTAGCGGAGAAGCGAAGGGGTAAGTGCGAAGCGCCATGGGCCCGAACAGCCTGCGGCCTCAGGCGGCGTGTGGCGATTGATTGGGCGTGGGCGTCTCCGCTTCCCCACGACGCCTCGGCACCCGCATGACTTGACAAGTCCCTACATGCAAAAATGGGTCATGATTACCTGCGATCGTGGAGGCCGGCGATTGGCCTCCTCCGGCTATAAATACGGAAAGGCGCGAGCCCTTCCAGTCCATCCCTTCCTGCTACTCCTCTTCTTCTTCCTCCCGGCTGCTCGCCATCCCCATGGCTCCGCTGAAGAGGCTCTCAGCCGCGGAGAAGGGAAAGGCTCGTCAGGAAGGGCCTGACTCTCCTCCGACCAAGCGCGGCCGGGGCCGCCCCCGCAAGCATCATGCATCCCCCATGGTGGCTTCCCGTGGTCGTGGAGGCGGCTCTCTGCGTGGCGATGAGCGCCCGGTCGTCGATGGGAGGCACGCCGTGGCTGCGCGACCCCCCAGGCTGCGCTTCCGCTCAGCGGAGGTGCAGCTGGAGTTCGTCGTGTGGTCGGCGGACCCGACCAGCACCTTGCTCCAGCTTCCTCGCTTCTTTATAGGTGAACTTCACTGGCGCCCGGTGGCCTCGCTTCAGCGGACGGTTGCTGCAGCAGGCCTCCGGCTTCACCGAGGTCTCCGCTACCGGGGTTTTGGCCCTGACCCACGGCTAGCAAACTTTTGCCCGTGCGCGTGGCCTGGGCCGGTGGTGCACCCTGCACTTCAAGTTGTACGGCGACGCCATCCTCTACTTGAGGGTGTTCGGGGAAGACGGTCATCATGTTGGATGCTGCCCCGAAGATGATGACCGCGGCCGGGCGCCCATCCCCGGTGTTGATCAGGACAAAGATGGCGGCAGGCGCATGGGCAGCGGCGCTCGGGGCTCGCCAAGCTTCGGCAACTTTCCTTCAGACAGCAGCTCCTCCAGTGGGGGTCGCGACCAGCCCCGCGCCGTCGCGCCCGCCTGGTGGAAGGTAGCGGGTCAGTCCACCGTCGCGCCCCGGTGAAGCGAGAGGGGGGAATCTGACTGAGCTCCGGAGGCAGTACGAGCCCTTGCCGCGAGCTGGTGCCGAGCAAGTCATGCCTGTTTTGCCTTTCTTCCTTTCCTGCGCAAAATAGGAAGTAGTGTAGGGCCCCGCGGGGGTGTGTTGAACTGTTACCGTTAATTATCGTGTTGTTTCCGCTATTTCTGTGCTACGTTTCCGTGCCATGTGCCCATGTGCGGGAGTTACTTAACTCGGGGAGGCTTGTCGTGGTCTTCGCCTCCCGAGGCCGAGGCCTCGCCGTGCGCTTCATGTCCTGCAAGGATTAGTCAAGAGGGGTGGCTTCCGGTTTTGGTTGTGGGGGCGACCAACCCAGGTCCTGTGCTCGTGTCGCGATGCCCATGGGGCAAGGACTGGGAGGGGTGCTCCCCCAGCAGACTCGGATAGGAAAGCTGCAAACGAACGGGGCAGAAAACACTTGCGAGGGTTCCCGTGTACCTCCCTCGTGAGACTTGCGCGAGGGAAAACCGAGGCAAGTGAGTGAAAAAGAAAAAGGATCACAAGCCAGAGGCGGCGACAGCTTCAACTAAAACTTCAAATAGGAAAGAACAAGCCAACTGCAAAAAGCAAATGGAAAAGCCGCGTCCGGCACCTAATCTAGTCTTCGACGTCTTCTCACCAGCGCTGAGCTAAGTGCTGCCACTGGGCGTGCGCGGGAGCCCCCGAGGCCCGAGGGCGGCACTCCGGAGACTCTGGGGCGTGTACAGCCCCACTCATTATTACGTGAGAGTGTCATGGGAGGCAAGCTTCACAGGCATTGGCCTTCTTCATAGGCAACGGGCCTTTTCCAAAATGTGATAGCTTCACAGGCACCGGGCCTTCCCCAAAATGTGGTAGCTTCACAGGCGTTGGCCTTCTTCACAAGCACCAGGCCTTTTCCATAGGCACTGGGCCTCGCTCAGGGGTAGAATCTTCGGAGATGTTGAATGTTCCATGCGTTCTGGATGGGTACCCCCTCCTGGGTCTCCAAGCGCGCGGAGCCAGGCCTGGAAACATGAACAACCTTGAACGGGCCCTCCCACATGGGAGAGAGCTTGTGCAACCCTTCCCTGGAGAGGACCCGTATGAGAACGAGGTCCCCTACCTCAAGAGTTCCGGGGCAGATGTTGTGGAAGTGGTATCGTCGCAGCACCTGTTGATACCTTGCCGCTTGCAGCGCGGCCTCTCGATGGCGTTCCTCCCCCAGCACAAGATCCGTCCCCCGCATGGCGTCCTGTTGCGTCTCGTCGAACGCCAGGACCCGCGCGGAACGACGCCTGACCTCGTGATGGAGGACGGCCTCAGCCCCGTAGACGAGGAAGAACGGGGTCTCGCCAGTCAGCTTGGCCGCGGTCGTGCGGATAGACCACATCACAGACTGGAGCTCGTCGTACCAGCCCCTGCCGCAGGCCTCCAGCTTCTTCTTGAAGGCCCTGGTTTTGAGGCCCCTCAGGACCTCCGCGTTGGCTCGCTCAGCCTGGTCGTTGCTCTGGGGGTGTGCTACCAAAGCGTAGCATATCTGCGTCCCAAGGTTAGCATAGTACATTTTGAAGAGATTACTAGTGAATTGCGAACCGTTGTCGGTGATGATGCGGTTAGGCAGGCCAAATCGGCTCACGAGGCCCTTGATGAACTTGACTGTGGAGCCCACTGGGATGGTGCGGACGGCTTCCACCTCGGCCCACTTGGTGAACTTGTCCACGGCAACGTAGAGGTAGCGATAGCCCCCTGGAGCCTGAGGGAACGGGCCCAGAATGTCCAGTCCCCAAACTGCGAACGGCCATGAGTGCGGTATAGTCTGCAGACCCCTCGCCGGCTGATGGATCTGCTTGCCGTGGAATTGGCAGGCCTCACAAGCCTTCACCAACTCAACGGCGTCACTAAGTGTTGTGGGCCAATAGAACCCGCTGCGGAACACCTTGCCAACGAGGGTCCGTGATGATGAGTGATTCCCACAGTCTCCACCGTGTATGTCTGCCAGCAGCTCCTTCCCTTGCTCTCTGGAAATGCAACGTAGGGACACGTCATTTGGTCGCCTCCGGTAGAGCTCTCCATCCTTGATGCAGTAGGCCGTGGCCTGCCGCGCCACACGCTCCGCTTCCTCCTCCTTCTCCGGCAGGGTCCCTTGCGTCAAGTAGTTCCTGAGCTCTGCGATCCAGCATCCTTCCTGAGGCTCCAATGCTAGGAGCAGACGTTGTTGGGGAACATGGCAGAAAATAAAAAATATTCTATGCTTCATCAAGATCAATCTATGGAGTCATCTAGCAACGAGATAGAGGAGTGCATCTACATACCCTTGTAGATCGCGCGGAAGAGTTCAAGAGAACGGGGTTGAGGGAGTCGTACTCGTCGTGATCCAAATCACCAATGATCCTAGTGTCAAACGGACAGCACCTCCGCGTTCAACACACGTACGGTTGGGGAAGACGTCTCCTCCTTCTTGATCAAGCAAGGGGGAGGGAGAGGTTGATGGAGATCCAGCAGCACGACGGCGTGGTGGTGGAAGCAGCGGCGATCTCGGCAGGGCTTCGCCAAGCACTTACGAGAGGGAGAGGTGTTGCAGGGGAGAGGGAGGCACCAAAGACTTTGGTACGGCTGCCCTCCCTCCCCCCTCTTTATATAGGGCCAAGGGGGGGGCACTGGCCCCCTGGAGATGGGATCTCAAGGGGGGCGGCGGGCAAGGGGGGTGGCTTGCCCCCCAAGCCAAGTGGGTGCGCCCCCCACCCCTAGGGTTTCCAACCCTAGGTGCAGGGGGGCCCAAGGGGGGCGCACCAGCCCACCAGGGGCTGGTTCCCCTCCCACTTCAGCCCATGGGGCCCATCCGGGATAGGTGGCCCCACCGGTGGACCGCGGGACCCTTCCGTGGTCCCAGACAATACCGTGACCTCAAACTTTCCCGATGGCCGAAACTGGACTTCCCGTATATAATTCCTCACCTCCGGACCATTCCGGAACTCCTCGTGACGTCCGAGATCTCATCCGGGACTCCGAACAACTTTCGGGTTACCGCATACTATTATCTCTACAACCGTAGGGTCACCGAACCTTAAGTGTGTAGACTCTACGGGCTCGGGAGACATGCAGACATGACCGAGACGACTCTCCGGCCAATAACCAACAGCGGGATCTGGATACCCATGTTGGCTCCCACATGCTCCTCGATGATCTCATCGGATGAACCACGATATCAAGGATTCAAGTAATCCCGTATACAATTCCCTTTGTCAATCGGTACGTTACTTGCCCGAGATTCGATCGTCGGTATCCTAATATACCTTGTTCAATCTCGTTACCGGCAAGTCACTTTACTCGTACCGTAAGGCATGATCCCATGACCAACCACTTAGTCACTTTGAGCTCATTATGATGATGCATTACTGAGTGGGCCCAGAGATACCTCTCCGTCATACGGAGTGACAAATCCCAGTCTCGATCCGTGTCAACCCAACAGACACTTTTGGAGATACCTGTAGTATACCTTTATAGTCACCCAGCATTCGTTGTGTCGCTTTGGTACACCCAAAGCACTCCTACGGCATCCGGGAGTTACACGATCTCATGGTCTAAGGAAATGATACTTGACATTGGAAAAGCTCTAGCAAACGAACTACACAATCTTGTGCTATGCTTAGGATTGGGTCTTGTCCATCACATCATTCTCCCAATGATGTGATCCTGTTATCAATGACATCCAATGTCCATCGTCAGGAAACTGTGACCATCTATTGATAAACGAGCTAGTCAACTAGAGGCTCACTAGGGACATGTTGTGGTCTATGTATTCACACATGTATTACGATTTCCGGATAACACAATTATAGCATGAATAAAACACAATTATCATGAACGAGGAAATATAATAATAACCATTTTATTATTGCCTCTAGGGCATATTTCCAACAGGCGTGCCACTGAGGCCGGGCCGCAGACCGGGGCTCCCGAGGCAGGTGGCTGAGGGAGCTCTTCCCGAGGCTGCACCGTGCTTGATAGTCATGGTGCCGCCGAGGGCTTGAGGAGTCACTCCTCGAAGACGCCAGGCTCCTGAGGCAGCCGCCTGGATGCCCTCTTGGCAATGTCATCAGCCTCTTGATTGGTGTCGCGAGGCACATGCTGCAACTCAAGCCCCCAGAACTGTTTCTCCATCCTGCGAACCTCCACAAGGTAGGCTTCCATGTGCTCGTCCTTCGGCTCGTATATCTTGTCGGAGAAGTTGACGAGGAGTTGCGAATTGCCCTTGATGATGAGACGCTTTACCCCCAAGGCGAATGCGGCTTTCAGGCCTGCTATCAGACCTTCGTACTCTGCTATGTTGTTGGAGACCTTTTCTCCATGCTGGAAACAGAGTTGCACGGCGTAGTAGAGCTTGTCTTGAGTGGGAGATACGAGCACTGCGCCGGCCCTTGCGCCATGTCGGGAGAATGCCCCATCGAAGTACATGACCCAGCCGTCCGGTGCCTCGCTTCCCGGGGAAAGTGATCGGTCCTCGCCAGCCTCGAGGCCTGGCGCCTCTGCCCATTCTGCCACGAAATCTGCTAGTGCGGCTCCCTTGATGACTCTGGTCGTGCTGAATTCTAGCTGAAATGCTTGCAGTTCGATGTTCCACTCAGCGACTCTTCCAGCCGAGTTGGGGCTCCTGAGTAGCCTTTCCAAGGGGTATGCTGAGACGACCTTGATGGGATGGCCTTGGAAGTAGTGCCGCGGCTTGCATGAGGCTACCAATAGCGCGAGGAGGAGTTTTTGAGGCATGGGGTACCGCGCCCTTGCGTCCCGTAGCACCGTGCTAACGAAGTACACGGGGTGCTCGACGAGGTTGAGAGTGCTGGCGCTGCTTGCGTCCTCCGGAGGTTGGGGCGCCTCCTGAGACGACGGAGCCCCCAGCACCTGGTCGCTTGGAGGGGCCTCTTCTGCTCCGGGGGTGCTCCCCTGTTGTGGCTGATCCTTTTCGGCTGCGGTCGCGGTCTCTGCGAGGCCTTCTTGGCTTCGCTTTGCCTCGACCTGGACGGTTGCTGCGGCCTTGGTCTGACGCTCTTCCCTAACTGCCACCGGGGTTGCGCTGGCGAAGTAGGGGGTGGTTGCAAGGTAGAGCACCAGGGGCTCCCGAGACGCGGAGCTACCATCACCGGAGGGCTGGTTAGGTACCTCTTGAGATCCTGAAACGCCTTGTCGGCCTCTTCAGTCCATTCAAAGGGTTCCTTCTTCTTCATTAGCTTGAACAAGGGCAGTGCTCATTCCCCCAGCTTGGAGATGAAGCATCCTAGCGCGGTCACACGCCCGGTGAGCTTCTGCATTTCTCTGAGGGTCTCTGGCGGGCTCATGTCTTCGACTGCTTTGACCTTCTCCGGGTTGGCCTCGATACCCCTGTGGGATACGAGGAAGCCCAGGAGCTTGCCCGAGGGGACTCCAAATACACACTTCTCCGGATTGAGCCGCAAGTCCACCTCATTGAGGCTCGTGAAGGTTTCTTCCAAGTCCTGTATCAGAGTTTTTGCCTCCCAAGACTTCACCACAATGTCATCGACGTAAGCCTCAACATTCCACCCGAGCTGTCGGCCCAAGGCGATGTGCATCAGCCGCTGAAAGGCCGCGCCTGCGTTGCGCAACCCAAATGGCATGCATGTATAGCAGTACACTCCACATGGGGTCAGGAAAGCCGTTTTTTCCACGTCTTCTACCGCCATCTTGATCTGGTGATAGCCCGAGAAGGCATCCAGGAAGCACAACAGTTCACACTCAGCGGTGGAGTCGACGATCTGGTCGACGCGAGGAAGCGGAAATGGATCCTGTGGGCAGGCCTTGTTGAGGTTGGTGAAGTCGACACACATGCGTTCCTTTCCTCCCTTTTTCGGCACGACCACCGGGTTAGCCAACCAATCTAGGTAGCGGACCTCACGAATAACCCCTGCAGCCTCCAGCTTGCGGGTCTCTTGGACGATGAAAGCTTGTTTCTCAGTGGACTGCCGCCTTGCCTTCTGCTTCACGGGGCGTACGTTGGGGCACACATTGAGGTGATGCTCAATCACACCCCTCGGAACCCCCGCTAGCTGATCAGGTTCCCACGCGAACACCTTCTTGTTCGCGAGCAGGAACTTCACCAAGGCCTCCTCCTGCTCGGGTTCGAGGTTGGCGCCTATGGTGAAGGTGGCATTAGTGGACCCGTCCTCGTCGACTGGTACCTGCTTGGTTTCCGCCTTGTCTTGGGCGAATAGTTGCTTCTTCTTCGCCGGCCCAGCCCCCTTGGGCTCAAGGGCGTCAGTGCTGGCGGGCTGCGCCACCGCGGCTGTCTTGAAAGCGAGCTTGAGCTTCTGTAGTGCATCTCTTGTGTCTCCTGACACGGTGAGGACGCTGCTACTCCCAGGCATCTTCATGAGGTTGTACACCGGGTGAGTCGCTGCCATGAACCGGGCCAAGGCCGGGTAGCCGAGGATGGCGTTGTAGGGGAGGCTGATGAGGGCGATGTCGGAGTCGATCAGCTCTGTGTGGAAGTTGTCGTAGGTGTCGAAGGTCACCGGGAGGCGAATCTGCCCCAAGGAGGCGGTGGAACCGACTCCGACACCCGAGAAAGGCCTGCTGGGCTGAAGCCGCTCTAGTGGCACGTGGAGGAGGCTAAAGGCCTCCACAGAGAGCACGTTGAGGCCAGCTCTGCCGCCGATGAGGGTCCGGGTGACGGCCACTTGGCAGATGGTGGGGTGCATAGCATCGGGAGCGCACCCGAACCGGTGGAGTTGGAGGGGTGATCGTCCTAGTTGAAGGTCAGATCAGTCTCGGGCGCCGCCCAGCCCGGGGAAGTTTCTCGGCGCTTGGAGGCGGCGCCGATCTGGCGGGTGAACGGCTTGACGTGGCGGCTCGAAGGTGGTGCCTCTGAGCCGCCTAGGAGAGCTGCGACGACCGGGGGCGCTGGCGCGACATAATGGGCGAGGAAGAGGTCACGCAGCTCTCCCCAGGAGGTCACAGAAGCCGTCGGTAGGTGGAGCAGCCACATGCGCGGAACGCCGGTGAGGGCCATGGGAAACCAGTTGGCCATCACCGTGTCATCGCCCCCGGCCTCGAGGACGGCCTCCTCGTACGCCAGCAGGAAAACTAGCGGATCTGCTGCGCCGTTGTAGCGCGGCGGCATCTCCGGCTTGAACTTGTGCGACCACTGCACCTGCCGTAGGGCGGGGGCCAAGGCTGGGAGCCCCCTGGCCCCAGTGCCAGCATCGGCTGCTGGAGCGGGCGGTGCGTTGTCCGCCATGAGGGCGAAACGCGGTGTCGGTGGAGAGCGGGTCGTCGGAAGGGGTAACTCCGGCACACCCCTACCTGGCACGCCAAATGTCGGATTTCGGGTTCCAGCAGACCCTTGAGGTTCGAACTCTGGGGTGCGCACAAAGATCTTTCCCCTACCAGCTCACGCGTCGAAGTCTCGCAAGGATCTAAGCAAGAAAGATGAACACCCAAGGGACACGAGATTTATACTGGTTCACGCCACCATTGTGGTGTAATACCCTACTCCAGTGTGTGGTGTGGTGGATTGCCTCAGGGGCTGATGACGAATAGTACAAAGGGAGAACAGCCTCGCGAGGGGCTGTTCTTGAGCTGGTGCGATGAACTGCTCGGGTGAGTTCAGTCGCCTCTCTCTAGTCTATGCGTCTTCTTGAGATAGATGCTCAATTTGTTCTCTCTCCCTCTCTACCCTGTGGTGGCTATTCCTATTTATAGAGGGAGGCCCTGGGCCTCTTCCCAAATAATGAGCGGGAAGGGCGCCAACAATTGGCCATTTTGAAGGGGAACATCTGGTACACTTATCCTGACTAAAGTTGGTCTTCGGCTGCCAAAGGCTCTGACGATGACGCCGTCCTAGGCTCCACGATGACCTCCATCCTGCCGCTCTGCTGGTCTTGGTCTTGTTGCACCGAAATGGTAGCCTTTGCCTGATGCCTTGGCCTGTGCTTGCCCCCTTTGCACCGAAAGGGAAACAAGGACACTGCGCAGGCCGGCGCCCACCTGGCGCCCACCTGGTCTCGATCGTCATGGCTTGCGTCACGGGCTCCTCGCGAGGTAACCTGCCTTGATCTCTCCGCCTCCTCGCGAGCCTGCCTAGGGAGGCTGCTCTTGAGGAAGCATCCTGTCGTCCGCCCCGCGAGGCTTGGCCCCTCACGAGGGTCTTGAGCTTGAGCTGATGAAGCTGGGCTGCACTGGGCCCCCACTTGAGCCACGCCGCAGCCGCAGTGTGCAAGTCTGGGATCCTGCTCCCAAACGCCGACAGACTACCCTAGGGTTTTGGGAATATTGGGGTATTTATAGAGCAAAGAGGCAGTCCGGGGGGCACCCGAGGTGGGCACAACCCACCAGGGCGCACCTGCCCTGGTGGGTTGTGCTCTCCTCGGAGCACCGCCCAGGCGCAGCCAGGGTCTGTTATGTTCCTTTTGGTCCAAAAAAAATCTCTGTGGAGTTTCGTTGCGTTTGGACTCCGTCTGAATTTATTTCCTACTCCTACAATGTAAAAGACATGCAGAAAACAACAACTGGAACTTGGCACTATGTCAATAGGTTAGTACCAAAAAATGATATAAAATTACTATAAAACATCCAAGATTGATAAAACAACAGCATGGAACAATAAAAAATTATAGATACGTTGGAGACGTATCAGCATCCCCAAGCTTAACACCTACTTGTCCTCGAGTAGGTAAGTGATAAAAACAGAATTTTTGATGTGGAATGCTGCCTAACATGTCATATCATATTCTTTTGTTTATAGCATGGACATTTGGACTTTTATGTGATTCAAAGGAATAGTCTAGTTTTCACATGATAATTTAAATACTCAAGCAAATCAATAAGCAACCATGTCTTTCAAAATATCAATGCTAAAATAAGTTATCCCTAGCCCATCATGCTCAACCATTGATCCATTCATGAAACACACTCGCATATTAGTTACACCCAATACTTAAGTACGATCATATTGCCTCCTAGTTGGTGCTTTTGTAAGAGAAGATAGAGACTCAAATTTGAAATAAAAATTACATAAAGTAAAAGAAAGGCCCTTCTTAGAGGGAAGTAGGGATTTCTAGAGGTGCCAGAGCTCAAAGAGAAAAACTTAGAGATAAAAACATTTTGGGAGGTGTATCCATCCCACCAATGGAAACGACTTAAGAGTTCCCAACACCTTCCATTCTAGATATATCATAGGCGGTTCCCAAACAGAAAATAAAGTTTATTCCTTTTCCACCATACTTTCACTTTCCATGGCTAACTATATCCACGGGTGCCTTCCATACCAACACTTTCCAAGGAATTTATATTTGACAACAAAAAGTAAATTCATTTTTCATTTTGGGACTGGGCATCCCTAATACCTTTGCCTTACTCTCGTGCAATGACAAGTGAATAAACACTCATCATGAGAATAATACATCTAGCATGGAAAATATTAGCCACCCCTCACCGCTCCGCGAGTGAAATGAACACACAAAAGAGAAGTTTATTTTGAAAATTAGAGATGGCACATGCAAATTTGCTTAGAACGGCAAAAGAATACCACATATAGGTAGATATAGTTGACTCATGTAGCAAAACTGGTTTAAAGGTTTTCGGATGCACAAGTAGAGATCATACTTAGTGCAAAACGAAGGCTAGCAAAAGATTGAGAAGCGACCAACCAAGAAATGGATAATCTCATAAGCAAGCACTAAGCATAAATAACACCAAACAATGCACCACAAGTAGATTATAATTTCATTGCATGACTATTGACTTTCGTGCTTCCATAGGGAATCACAAACCTTAACACCAATATTCTTACTAAAGCATAATTACTCATCAACATAACTCATGTATCACATCATCATATCTCAAAACTATTACTAAGAATCAAGTTTATTTTGTCCAATTATCTTCATGAAAGTTTTTATATTATCCTTCTTGGATATCTATCACTTTGGGAATAATTTTCATGTGTTGCTTTTGACAAGCTCAAACAAATATAAGTGAAGATCATGAGCATAAATTTTTCTTTCTCTCAAAATAATTTAAGTGAAGCAAGAGAGAATTTCTTCAAAACTTTACTAACTCTCAAATAAATCTAAGTGAAGCAAGAGTGCATTTCTTCAAAAATACTAAGAACGTTGTGCTCAAAAAGATATAACTGAAGCACTAGAGCAAGTCCATAGCTCATAAAAATTTAAGTGAAGCATAGAGAGCTATTCTAACAAGTCATGACATAATTTTGGATCTCCCAAATAGGTGTGTCTAGCAAGGGATCAAGACTTAAAACACAACATAATGCAAGCAAAGACTCATATCATACAAGAGGCTCCAAGCAAAACGCATAGTATGTGACGAGTAAAAATATAGCTTCGAGTGAAATACCGATGGTCCTTAGAAGAAAGAAGGGATGCCACTCGGGGGCATCCCCAAGCATAGTTGGTTGCTCATTTTTGGATAATAGCTTGGGATGTCAGGGCATCCCCAAGCTTAGGCTCTTCTACTCCTTATTCTTTCATCCATCGTAAGATAACCCAAAACTTGAAAACTTCAATCACACAAAACTCAACAAAACCTTCGTGAGATCCGTTAGTAAAAGAAAGCAAATCACTACTATAAGTACTGTACCAAACCAATTCAAATTTTATTTTTGCATTGTATCTATTGTATTCCAACTTTTCTATGGCAAAAACTCATCAAAGGAAACCATAGAGCCATCAAAATAAGCACACAACACAAAGAAAACAGAATCTATAAAAATAGAACAGTCTGTAGCAATCTGGCTATTTCAAAAACTTCTGGAACTCCAAAAATTCTGAAAAACTAGGAAGACCTGGGTAATTTGTATATTAATATTCTGCAAAAAGAATTTGTATTTATCACGCTCTGGTAAAAATAAAAAATTGTTTTTGTGAGCGCAAAAGTTTCTGTTTTTCAGCAAGATCACACAACTCTCACCCAAGAAGATCCTATCGGTTCTACTTGTCACAACACTAATCAAAACATAAAAACACAATCAGAACAGTAGCATAATTGTGCTAACACTCAAGAACAGAAAGCAAAAGGCAAAAATAAATTTTATTCATTGGGTTGCCTCCCAACAAGCGCTATAATTTTACGCCCTTAGCTAGGCATAAAGCGAGGATCTAAGTTTGGTCATCCTTCTTCTTAATTTTCTTAGAGGTATTTTCATCATGGGGTTTTGTAAACACAACATAAAACATGTTATCCATAGAAACCTTAGCATTCCTAAGTTGGTTTTCATCATACCCCCTTTGATTCCCCGCAACAATCCAAGAGTGATGTTCATTAACATTATTGAAAACTTGTTGGATCATATCTAAAACGGGGACTTCATTTTTAAGATTTTCATCAAAGGTTTATTATCCCCAAGAAAATGTCTTAAAGCATAGTCACTATTGTAAAGAATTTCATCTATCACCGGTTTTTCATGATTCACCATAAAAATCAAAGATTTCCCTAGCTTCCCGTATTATGTAGTCAAACTCATTCATAAGAACGAGAGTGGCCAACTTTTTAGCCCTAGGATTATTTATAATGGGAAGATCAAAAAACAATCTTTGCAAAGTAGGATGGGTATAAATAAATTTGCTTTCAAGCTTCAGAACTAGTGCTGAAATGGCATCTGCATAAGATCTAGTAGTTTTAAGTATAGGAGCATCATCGACTCAAATTTCCCACACAATTGAAAAATTCTTGGATACGTTCTTTTCCCATAACATTCCCTTGGCCCAAGATAAAAGTTTTAGCATCCAGATTGCCCGTACGTCCAATCTTAGGAGTAAGGCCATCATCCCTTGGTGCCATCCCGAAATCACTCATGGCTGCAAACAAGGGATAGATGTGACGAGAAAACGGCGACCGAAAAAGAGAGGCGAATAAAATGGCATTTTTTGTGAAATGGGGGAGAGGAAAACGAGAGGCAAATGGCAAATAATGTAAATTGCGAGGAGATGAGATTTGTGATTAGGAACCTGGTATATGTTGAAGATCCATCCTGGCAATGACGCCAGAAATTCCTTTTGATGTCGCTTGAAGCTACGTCAGTATTCCACCAAAGAGGAAGGGATCATGCAGCACAGTGGTGGTAGGTATTTCCCTCAGATATGAAACCAAGTTTATCGAACCAGTAGGAGAACCAAGCAACACAATGTAAACAGCCCCTACACACAGATAACAAATCCTCGCAACCCGGCATGTTAAAGGGGTTGTCAATCCCTTCCGGGTATGGCGCCTCAAGATAGGCAAACGAACGTGAGATAAATTTGTAGTAGATTGATAGATCGAATGCCAAATAAAATAAATAAGAATAAATTGCAGTAAGGTGTTTTTGTATTTTTGGTTTAATAGATCTGAAAATAAATGCAAGGAAAAAGTAGGTCGCAAAGGCAAATATATGAGAAAGAGACCCGGGGGCCGTAGGTTTCACTAGTGGCTTCTCTCGAGAAAAATAGCAAATGGTGGGTGAACAAATTACTGTTGGGCAATTGATAGAACTTCAAATACTCATGACGATATCCAGGCAATGATCATTATATAGGCATCACGTCCAAGATTAGTAGACCGACTCCTGCCTGCATCAACTACTATTACTCCACACATTGACCGCTATCCAGCATGCATCTAGTGTATTAAGTTCATGGAAAAACGGAGTAATGCAATAAGTACGATGACATGATGTAGACAAGATCAATCTATGCAGAGATAGACCCCATCGTTTTATCCTTAGTAGCAACGATACATACGTGTCGGTTCCCCTTCAGTCACTGGGATCAAGCACCGTAAGATCAAACCCACTACAAAGCACCTCTTCCCATTGCAACATAAATAGGTCAAATTGGCCAAACAAAACCAAAATATCAAAGAATAAATACAAGGCTATAAGCAATCATGCATATAAGAGATCAAAGAAACTCAAATAACTTTCATTGATATAAAAAGATAGATCTGATCATAAACTCAAAGTTCATCGATCCCAACAAACACACCGCAAAAGAGTTACATCATATGGATCTCCAAGAGACCATTGTATTGAGAATTCAGAGAGAGAGAGATGAAGCCATCTAGCTACTAACTATGGACGAAGGTCTAAGAACTACTCACGCGTCATCGAGGAGGCACCAATGGAGGTGGTGAACCCCATCCGAGATGGTGTCTAGATTAGATCTGGTGGTTTTGGACTCTGTGGCGGCTGGATGAATATTTCGTCGACTCCCCTAGGGTTTTGGGAATATTGGGGTATTTATAGAGCAAAGGGGCGGTCGGGGGGCACCCGAGGTGGGCACAACCCACCAGGGCGCGCCTGGGCCTCCTGGCGCGCCCTGGTGGGTTGTGATCTCCTTAGAGCCCCCTCTAGGCGCAGCCAGGGCCCATTATGTTCCTTCTGGTCCAAAAAAAATCTCCATGGAGTTTCGTTGCGTTTGGACTCCGTCTGGTATTGATTTCCTGCGATGTAAAAAACATGCAGAAAACAGTAACTGGCACTTGGCACTATGTCAATAGGTTAGTACTAAAAATGATTTAAAATGACTATAAAATGATTATAAAACATCCAAGATTGATAAAATGACAGGATGGAACAATCAAAAATTATAGATACATTGGAGACGTATCAAGGGCCCGAACCTGGGTAAACATCGTGTCCCCTTTGTATCCTGTTACCTTTGATCCTCGGACGCACAGTTCGGGACCCCCTACGGGAGATCGGTCGGTTTTGACACCGACATTGGTGCTTTCATTAAGAGTTCCACTGTGTCGTCGGCAGAAGGTTCGATGGCTTGTTCGATCATTAATAGTGATGTTGTTTCCGGGGAAACCTTCCTCCCCGGTCAACTTTTTGTGTTCGGCGGCTTCACTCTGTGTGCCAATTCGATCGATCATCTTGAGCAGATCGACAGCTACGCACCTGGTCATTAGATCAGATTCGGGAGCCTGCATTACGTCGCTGACATCCGAGGAGACTTGATCTTAGAAGGGTTCACGGCCTCGACCACTGTTCCTCATCTCCAAGAAGGAAACCCGTCAGATCCGTCATCAGGTACCGTTCAAAGACCAACTATCATCCCTGCCCTGGACTTAGATCCAGAGCAGACCACTTCATCTGAAGAGGGGTGTCTGAAACCCACCGTACTCTCTTCTCCTACGGAGCTCTTCTCCGAAGACGCGGAGGCAACTATGTCTTCGGTGAGCCTAGAATCAAGCAAGACTCTCCCTGTCATTGGAGAGCCCAACCCGCCTCCGGATGCCAACTCCGAACTCTTATGGTCTGCGTCTAATGAGCACAGCCTGGTAGAATCTGCCATGCCCAGCCCCGCAGGACCTCGGTTCCCCATCCGACCTTCGCTCTTAAGCGAGGCCTTGGAATTAATGTGATCCCTTGCCATTACAGAAGTATCACATCTGAACCACGCCCAACCCGAACTAGGGGCTAAGCACAGGGAATTTTGCGTCCCACCCACCACCCACTTAGTCGCCACTGTCGAAGACTTAACCGACATGCTCGACTACGCCTCCGAAGACATCGACGACATGGACAACGATGCCAGAGACAAACCAGGCCAGGACCCACCCTTTACCTCAACATATGATGTGTATATGGTGGATACACCTAAAAAGGATGACGACGACAGCAGGAAGGATCCATGCGAGGATAAACCCGTCGAGGCACCACCAAAATGTCGACGTCAGTGCCGCCGCTCAAAATCGCATCGCAAAAAGGAAAGCAATACCGGCACCAGAGACAATAACACTCCGGACGTTGCCGAAGACCTCGAAGACCCGGTCGAGCCTGTGTCCGAGCAGGATGAATGAGACGAGGGACAAGTTAACCCTGACAAGCCAGTCGGGAATGAGGATGAGGATAGTAACTATATACCGATCTCCGAGGATGATGTTAGCCTCAGCAACGAAGATTTCATCATGCTAGAAGAACCCCTCGAGCAAGAACACTTCAAGCGACAGCTAATTGCAACTGCGAGGAGCCTAAAAAGAAACAACAATGGCTTCAGGCTGAGCAGGATACACTCAATGACAGATGGACCCAGGTCCTAGCCGCCGAGGAATATGGCCTCGAGCGCCCAACAAAGAGTTACCCGAAGCGTCGGCTACTACCATAATTCGATGACGAGGCCCTTGAGCCAATATTGTCAAGATATGACCGCGCTGATGAACCAGACCGACCACCGCATGGGCAAGATAAAGTGGCTGCTTACGCCAAATACCAACCTGCACCACCTCGCCGTAGAGGCAAAGAGGTAGCGGCTCTAGGATACACCTACGACTTATGCCAGGACCTGGACAATAGAGCCGGCCAGGCTAGATCAATCTATGGATCAAGGGGGCATGCCCAAACACGAGAAGATGGCCATCAAGCCTGGCGCGATAGTCATAACCTCACCCACGCTGAAAACCGAACATGGATGTCATCCGAACTCCGTCGTGATGTTTGATACATCTCGAACGTATCTATAATTTTTGATTGTCCCATGCTATTATATTACCTGTTTTGGATGTTTATGGGCTTTACTATACACTTTTATATCATTTTTTGGGACTAACCTATTAACCTAGAGCCCAGTACCAGTTTCAGTTTTTCCTTGTTTTTGAGTTTTACAGAAAAGGAATACCAAACGGAGTCCAATTGACGTGCCAATTTTTGACGATTTTTTGTGGACCAAAAGAAGCCCCTGGAGTGAAAGAGTTGGGCCAGGAGAGTCCCGGGATGTCCATGAGGGTGGCACGTGCACACTGCCACTGGGCGCGCCCCCTGCCTCGTGGACAGCCCGGAAACCCCCCTAACATGAGACCTACGCCAAAAATTCCTATAAATACTGAAACCTCCAGAAAATAACCTAGATCAGGAGTTCCGCCACCGCATTCCTCTATAGCCACCAAAAACCAATCGGGACCCTGTTCCGGCACCCTGCCAGAGGGGGGATCCCTTACCGGTGGCCATCTTCATCATCCCGGCGCTCTCCATGACGAGGAGGTAGTAGTTCACCCTCAGGGCTGAGGGTATGTACCAGTAGCTATGTGTTTGATCTCTCTCTCTCTCTCTCTCTCTCTCTCTGTCTCTCGTGTTCTTGAAATGGCACGATCTTGATGTATCGCGAGCTTTGCTATTATAGTTGGATCTTATGATGTTTCTCCCCCTCTACTCTCTTGTGATGAATTGGGTTTTCCCTTTGAAGTTGTCTTGTCGGATTGAGTCTTTAAGGATCTGAGAACACTTGATGTATGTCTTGTCGTGCTTATCTGTGGTGACAATGCGATATTCACGTGATCTACTTGATGTATGTTTTGGTGATCAACTTGCGGGTTCAATGAACTTATGCATAGGGGTTGGCACACGTTTTCGTCTTGACTCTCCGGTAGAAACTTTGCGGCACTCTTTGAAGTACTTTGTGTTGGTTGAATAGATGAATCTGAGATTGTGTGATGCATATCATATAATCATGCCCACAGATACTTGAGGTGACATTGGAGTATCTAGGTGACATTAGGGTTTTGGTTGATTTGTGTCTTAAGGTGTTATTCTAGTATGAACTCTATGATAGATCGAACAGAAACAATAGCTTCGTGTTATTTTACTATGGACTCTTGAATAGGTCGATCAGAAATGATAACTTTGAGGTGGTTTCATACCCTACAATAATCTCTTCGTTTGTTCTCTGCTATTAGTGACTTTGGAGTGGCTCTTTGTTGCATATTGAGTGATAGTTATATGATCCAGTTATGTTATTATTGTTGAGAGAACTTGCACTAGTGAAAGTATGAACCTTAGGCCTTGTTTCCTAGCATTGCAATACCGTTTACGCTCACTTTTACCACTTGTTACCTTGCTGTTTTTATATTTTCAGATTACAAATACCTATATCTACCATCCATATTGCACTTGTATCACCATCTCTTCGCCGAACTAGTGCACCTATACAATCTACCATTGTATTGGGTGTGTTGGGGACACAAGAGACTCTTTGTTATTTGGTTGCAGGGTTCTTTGCGAGAGACCATCTTCATCCTACGCCTCCCACGGATTGATAAACCTTAGGTCATCCACTTGAGGGAAATTTGCTGCTGCCCTACAAACCTCTGCACTTGGAGGCCCAACAACGTCTACAGGAAGAAGGTTGTGTAGTAGACATCAACGTTGCCCAATGATACGTCTCCATCATATCTACTTTTCCAAACACTTTTGCCCTTGTTTTGGACTCTAACTTGCATGACTTGAATGGAACTAACCCGGATTGACGATGTTTTCAGCAGAATTGCCATGGTGTTATTTTTGTGCAGAAATAAAAGTTCCCAGAATGACCTGAAACTTCACGAAGAATATTTTTGGAATATATAAAAAATACTGGCAAAAGAATCAAGGCCAGGGGGCCCACACCCTGTCCACGAGGGTGGGGGCGCGCCTACCCCTCGGGCGCGCCCCCTACTTCGTGGGCCCCCTGGTGCTCCACCGACCTCAACTCCAACTCTATATATTCACGTTTAGGGAGAAAAAATCAGAGAGAAGGATTCATCGCGTTTTACGATACGGAGCCGCCGCCAAGCCCTAATCTTTCTCGGGAGGGCTGATCTGGAGTCCGTTCGGGGCTCCGGAGAGGGGAATCTGTCGCTGTCATCATCATGAACCTTCCTCCATCACCAATTTCATGATGCTCACCGCCGTGAGTTAGTAATTATATCGTAGGCTTGCTGGACGGTGATGGGTTGGATGAGATTTACCATGTAATCGAGTTAGTTTTGTTAGGGTTTGATCCCTAGTATCCACTATGTTCTGAGATTGATGTTGCTATGACTTTGCTATGCTTAATGCTTGTCACTAGGGCCCGAGTGCCATGATTTCAGATCTGAACCTATTATGTTTTCATGAATATATGTGAGTTCTTGATCCTATCTTTCAAGCCTATAGTCACCTATTATGTGTTATGATCCGTTAACCCCGAAGTGACAAAAATGGGGATACTTACCGGTTAAGACCGTAGTTTGAGGAGTTCATGTATTCACTAAGTGTTAATGCTTTGGTCCGGCACTCTATTAAAAGGAGGCCTTAATATCCCATAGTTACCAATAGGACCCCGCTACCACGGGAGGGTAGGACAAAAGATGTCATGCAAGTTCTTTTCCATAAGCACGTATGACTATATTCGGAATACATGCCTACATTACATTCATGAATTGGAGCTAGTTTTGTGTCACCCTAGGTTATAACTATTGCATGAGGAATTGCATCCGGCATAATTCTCCATCACTGATCCAATGCCTACGAGTTTTTCACATATTGTCCTTTGCTTAGTTACTTTTCTGTTGCCACTGTTACAATTACTACAAAACTGCTACTATTACTTTTGCTACTATTACCTTTACTTCCATACTACTTTGCTACTAAATACTTTGCTGCATATATTAAGTTAATTGACAACTCAACTGCTAATACTTGAGAATATTCTTTTGGCTCCCCTTGTGTCAAATCAATAAATTTGGGTTGAATACTCTACCCTCGAAAACTGTTGCGATCCCCTATACTTGTGGGTTATCAAGACTATTTTATGGCACCGTTGCCGGGGAGCATCGCTCTATTCTTTGATTCACTTGGGATTTATATCTACTGATAACTATGAGGAACTTGAAAGACGAAAGAACTAAGATTTTTCCCTCAACTACGAGGGGAGGTAAGGAATTACCATCTAGCTCTGCACTTGATTCTCCTTCTGTTTTGAGTAAGCTTGCGACACCTAAACCTGCTTCTGCTATTAATTTTGATATGTCGCATGTTATTGATGATGCCACTTCTGCTTTGCATGATACTTATGATGAAACTACTTCTATGCTTGATACTACTATGCCATTAGGTGAATTTCTTGATGAACAACTTGCTAGGGCTAGTGAGAATGAAATTATTGAAACTGATAATATTGATGAAAGTGAAGATGAAGATTCTCCCCTAGATATGAATTGCATATTGTGCCTGAGGTTTATGTTATGGGTGAAGAAACTGCTAGAGACTTTCTTGTTTGCAATGATAGATATGATCTTAAGAAATTATTAGCTAAGCTGAAAGAAAAGTATTTGAATGCTAGAATGAAATATGACCCTGCTTTTGCTACTTCACCTATCTGTATTACTGATAAGGATTATGATTTCTCTATTGATCCTAAGATAATTACTTTGGTTGAATCTGATCCTTTTTATGGCTATGAATCTGAAACTGTTGTGGCACATCTTACTAAATTGAATAATATAGCCACCCTGTTCACTAATGATGAGAAAACTCGCTACTACTATATCCTTAAATTATTTCCGTTCTCATTAAAGGGTGATGCTGAAATATGGTTTAATTCTCTTGATCCTGGTTGTGTGCGTAGTCTCCAGGATATGATTTATTACTTCTCTGCTAAATATTTCCCCGCTCATAAGAAACAAGCTCCTTTAAGGGAAATATATAATTATGTGCAAATTGAAGAAGAGAGTCTCCCACAAGCTTGGGGGAGGCTTCTCCAATTACTTAATGCTTTGCCTGATCATCCTGTCAAGAAAAATGAAATACTTGATATCTTTTATAATGGACTAACCGATGCTTCCAGAGACCACCTGGATAGTTGTGTTGGTTGTGTTTTCAGGGAAAGAACAGTTGATCAAGCTGAATTGTTATTGAATAATATGTTGACTAATGAAAATAATTGGACACTTCCTGAACCAACTCCTAAGCCAACTCCGAAGAAAAGGGGTATTCTATTTCTCAGTCCTGAAGATATGCAAGAGGCAAAGAAATCTATGAAATAAAAAGGTATCAAAGCTGAAGATGTTAAGAATTTACCACCTATTGAAGAAATACATGGTCTTGATAACCCGACACATGTAGTAAAGGTAAGTTCTCTCTATAGATTTGATGAAGGTGATATCCCTTGTTATAAGTCTGCTAGCCAATGCTTAGTTGAGTTTGATAATTTTATCCTCAAACAAGAAAAGTTCAATGCTTATGTTGGTAGACAATTAAAACGCAATGCTTATATGATTGAACACTTGAGTGATTATATGTCTAGAGTTAAAGGTGAACTTAAACTCATTAGTAAACATGCTTCTATGGTTACCACTCAAGTAGAACAAGTGCTTAAAGCTCAAAATGATTTTCTCAATGAATTAAATAATAAGAAAAATGATAATGTTGTTAGAGTTATAACTAGAGGGTATAAAATGACTCAGGAACCTTTGTATCCTGAGGGCCACCCTAAGAGAATTGAGCAAGATTCTCATAGAACTAATGTTGATGCATCTAGTCCTTCTAAAAAGAATAAAAAGAAAAATGGTAGGACTTTGCATGCTTCTAGTGAATCTATTGTTGACACACCTGAGAATCCCATTGATATTTCTATTTCTGATGCTGAAACACAATCAGGTGATGAACATGAACCTAGTGATAATGTAATGATGATGTTCATGTTGATGCTCAGCCTAGCAATAACAATGATGTAGAAATTGAACCTGCTATTGAACTTGATAACCCACAATCAAAGAAACAACGGTATGATAAGAGAGACTTTGTTGCTAGGAAGCACGATAAATAAAGAGAAACATGGGTTCAAAAACCCATGCCTTTTCCTCCTAAACCATCCAAGAAAAAGGATGATGAGGATTTTGAGCGCTTTGCTGAAATGATTAGACCTATCTTTTTGCGTATGCGTTTGACTGATATGCTTAAAATGAATCCTTATGCTAAGTATGAAAGATATAGTTACAAATGAAAGAAAGATACTGGAAGCTGAAATTTCCACCATGCTTGCTAATTATACTTTTAAAGGTGGAATACCTAAGAAACTAGGAGATCCAGGAGTACCAACTATACCTTGCTCCATTAAAAGAATCTATGTTAGAACTGCTTTATGTGATCTTGGAGCTGGTGTTAGTGTTATGCCTCTCTATTTATATCATAGACTTGATTTGAATAAGTTGACACCTACTGAAATATCTTTGCAAATGGCTGATAAATCAACCGCTATACCTGTCGGTATTTTTGAGGATGTGCCTGTTGTGGTTGCAAACGTTACTATTTTAACGGACTTTGTTATTCTTGATATTCCTGAGGACGATAGTATGTCGATTATCCTTGGTAGACCCTTTTTGAATACTGCAGGGGCTGTTATTGATTGCAACAAAGGCAATGTCACTTTTCATGTTAATGGTAATGAGCATACGGTACACTTTCTGAGGAAACAACCTCAAGTCCACAGTATCAATTCTATTGGAAAATTTTCAACTATTACTATTGGAGGTTTTGAATTTCCCCTTCCTACTGTCGAGAAGAAATTTTTTTATTCTTATTGTTGGGGATGTGCATATCCCTGTTGAGGTAACCTAGCGCTATTCAAAAATTCTCCGGTTTCATGCGATTCGGAATGAGTTTGTTAACAAGACTTGATCAACCTTGTTAGTGGATTCCTTTTAATGAGCATGAGATGGATGAAGTTAGAAAGCACAACCTTCTATACCCTCCTTTTACCTTCTGTTATTTAGAATAAATAAAGCAAAAAATAGTATTTTTTTGTCTATTTTCTGAATTATCCGTGCAATAAAAAATACACCAAAATAGAAGTTCTCCAAATGTCCTGAAACTGAAATATGATTTTTTAGAATATTTAAGAATATTTGGCACTGAGAACACAACAGGGGGAGCCAGCACCTGGCCACGAGGGTCCAGGGCGCGCCCACCCCCTAGGAGTGCCCCCTGCCTCGTGGACCCCTGGTGGCCCCCGTCCACTTATTCCAGCACCCACACACTCCTTCTTCCTCCCAAAAAAATCACCAACCAGCTCAAGCACGAGTTCTAGCTCATCTTGCTTCCATTTTCGATCTCCTTGCTCAAAGCTCCACTTACAAAACTACGTTGGGGGATTGTTCTTCGGTATGTGACTCCTCCAATGGTCCAATTAGTTTTTGTTCTAGTGCTTTATTCATTGCAAATTTTTGCTGCTTAGGTGACCCTGTTCTTGAGCTTTCATGTCAAATTTATATGGTCCCAAGTAGTTCTAATGTATGATATAGTCTCTAGGCACTTGTGGGAGTAGTTGCTATCAATTTTGTTGAGTTTGGTTCACTTTTATTTTGAGTTACTAAAAATTTCAGAATTTTTTCAAAGGAAGAAATATTTTTAGGAAAATGTACCAAGGTGGTTCTTCAAGGAAGCAAGGACCCAGGCCCGCAATACGTGAGCCGAACCATGAACTACCAAGAGTAGCTCAAGTGCGACCTTGTGAATGGCCGTCAGAAGATTCCATGGTCCTAGCAGGAATTAAGTAGTAATTTGACGCATATGTGCGTAATGCTGAACTCGAGGGCTTCACGCAATTCTCACACTGTCCTACTTGATCTTTATAATAAATCTTATAACATGGACTTAGAAGATTTTAATACTTCTTGTAAACTCCCGCAATGGGGTAGTGCGAGTGAACCTCGCAAATCTGAGTTTAAAGATTTTCATTGTGGGGGGGATCTAGAGAGATAACACAAGCTACCATAGGGAGCATTCATTTTCCTGCTATACATTATTTTTGCTCTCTTTATAGGTAGATGCATTAATGGCAAGGACGAGGCATGTCACATGTGTGTTCCTGACCTTAGTGTTCTCAAGAGTGTCGTATTAGGAGATAAACAATACAACTTGGGGGCCATTGTTGCATGTAGGTTGCATAATAACAGTACTAATGGAGATTTGTTCGGAGGAATTTATGCAACCCGTGTAGCTAATTTTCTTGAGATACCCATACATGAAAATGATATGGAATTGCCTCCCGCTTATTTAGATTATAATGCTATGGTTCGCCATCAGTTTATTGAGAGGAATGAACAACCTCTCTAGTACCGACTAATGTTTGACAGGCGCCGCATTGTCCATGTTGCTCTCCCTGCTCCTACTTTCTTCGACTTTCAGGTAAAAGGGAGATATATTATAACCAGGGAGGAGGCGAACGAGTATGAGAGGAGGACGGAGACAGCTCACCTCCAAGCTGTAGCTCATGAGGCAATAGCTGCTGCATCTCAGTACAACCCCAGCTACAACTTTGATCCATGGCCATAGACCAACGTAGGCCAAAAGCCTAAGCTTGGGGGAGTACGTATTTCTCACCGACATTACATTCATGTTCGCACACTCATGTCAGTTGTCGGTGCTCATACTTTTTCACTGTAATATCCATGCTAGTTTATTTTCTTTTTAAGCTTTCTTCTTGTGTGTTTGAATAACCTTAAGAAAAAACAAAAATCAATTAGTTGTAGCTTCTAGCTAGTTTACTTTCCATGCTTGTAGTAGTAATAACTAAAAGAAAACCCAAAAAGATTTCTCGTTCTTCTTTTGCTTGTTGGGAGCTTTCCCGTGTAAATAGTTTTATTTGTTTTCTTTGGGGGTCGAGAGGAGAAGACCATAAAGAAAATGTTGAAGTGGCTCTTATATGCATTATTGTTGATTTAACAAAGAGCCCATATTACCTTGTCTTCTCCCTTGTATTGAATGCTCGAAGATTCCAGCTTAGTCCAATGCACTTGCACTATTATTATTATTCACACCGTTCGGTCGTGCAAGTGAAAGGCAATAATGACGATATATGGTGGACTGATTGAGATGAGAGAAGCTGGTATGAGCTCGATCTCTCTTGTTTCTGTAAATATGATTAGTTCATCGTTCCTGATTCAGCCTATTATGAATTAAAAATATTTGCAATGACAATTAGAGATTATAGTTGCCCATGTCATGCTAAATTAGCTAGGAGTTTATAATGGTTTACCTTGCGTGCCAACATGCTATTAAAATGGTTGTGATGTGGTTTGATAGGGTGGTATCCTCCTTTGAATGATTCGAGTGACTTTACTTGGCACATGTTCACACATGTAGTTGAAACAAAATCAACATAGCCTCCACGATATTTATGTTCATGGTGGATTATATCCTACTCATACTTGCACTCAATGTTTATTAATTTTAATGCATGTTCATGACTGTTGTCGCTCTCTAGTTGATCGCTTCCCAGTCTTTTTTTAGCCTTCACTTGTACTAAGCGGGAATACTGCTTGTGCATCCACTTCCATAAACCCCAAAGTTATTCCATATGAGTCCACCATACCTTCCTATATGCGGTATCTACCTGCCATTCCAAGTAAATTTGTATGTGCCAAACTCTAAACCTTCAAATGAAATTCTGCTTTGTATGCTCAAATAGCTCATGTATCAACTAGGGTTGTCTGTATGTTCCATGCTAGGCGGGTTATTGTCAAGAGGAGTGGACTCTGCTCCTCACTCACGATAAAATGGCTGGTCACTGGGATGCCCAGTCCCATGCTCAAATCAAATCAAAATAATTGCAAACAAAACTCCCCCAGGACTATTGTTAGTTGGAGGCACCCGTTGTTTCGGGCCAGCCATGGATTGATGCTTGTTGGTGGTGGGGGAGTATAAACTTTACCATTCTATTTGGGAACCGCCTATAATGTGTGTAGCATGGAAGATATAGAGATCTCTCGGTTGTTATGTTGGCAATGAAAGTATGCCGCTCAAAATATTATTCATTTGTGCTTTAAAATCGAGCTCTTGCATCTCTACAAATTCCTGCTTCCCTCTGCGAAGGGCCTATTTATTTACTTTTATGTTGAGTCATCCTCCTCTTATTAAAAAGCACCAGTTGGAGAGCACCGCTGTCATTTGCATCAATTACTATTAGTTTATATTGAGTATGACTATGATTGGATCTCTTTTATCATGAGTTACAATGTTTAGTCAGTCCTTGATCTTCAGAGGTGCTCTGCATTTATGTTTTGCGGTCTCAGAAAGGGCTAGCGAGATACCATCTTGTTATATTATATTATGATTGTTTTGAGAAAGTGTTGTCATCCAAGATTTATTATTATTCCTCGCTAGTTAATTATGCCATTGATATGAGTAAACATGAGACCTAAATGTTATTGTGAATATGGTTAGTTTATAATCTTTGCTGAAAACTTGAATGCTGGCTTTACATATTTACATCAACAAGAGCAAACAGAGTTTGTAAAAGTTTTTCTTTATCACTTTCAGTTTGTCAACAGAATTGCTTGAGTACAAGCAAAGGTTTAAGCTTGGGGGAGTTTATACATCTCCATCGTTTCTACTTTTCCAAACACTTTTGCCCTTGTTTTGAACTCTAACTTGCATGATTTGAATGGAACTAACCCGAACTGACGTTGTTTTCAGCAGAATTGCCATGGTGTTATTTTTGTGCAGAAATAGAAGTTCCCGAAATGACCTGAAACTTCACGAAGAATATTTTTGGAATATATAAAAATATTGGCGAAAGAATCAAGGCCAGGGGGGCCACACCCTGTCCACGAGGGTGGGGGCGTGCCTACCCCCCTGGGCGCGCCCCCCTACCTCGTGGGCCCCCTGGTGCTCCACCGACCTCAACTCCAACTCTATATATTCACGTTCGAGGAGAAAAAAATCAGAGAGAAGGATTCATCGCGTTTTACAATACGGAGCCGCCGCCAAGCCCTAATCTCTCTTGGGAGGGCTGATCTGGAGTCCGTTCGGGGCTCCGGAGAGGGGAATCCATCGTCGTCGTCATCATCAACCTTCCTCCATCACCTATTTCATGATGCTCACCGCCGTGCGTGAGTAATTCCATCATAGGCTTGCTGGATGGTGATGGGTTGGATGAGATTTACCATGTAATCGAGTTAGTTTTGTTAGGGTTTGATCCCTAGTATCCACTATGTTCTGAGATTGATGTTGCTATGACTTTGCTATGCTTAATGCTTGTCACTAGGGCCCGAGTGCCATGATTTCAGATCTAAACCTATTATGTTTTCATGAATATATGTGAGTTCTTGATCCTATCTTGCAAGTCTATAGTCACCTATTATGTGTTATGATCCATTAACCCCAAAGTGACAAAAATCGGGATACTTACCGGTGCTGACCGTAGTTTGAGGAGTTCATGTATTCACTAAGTGTTAATGCTTTGGTCCGGTACTCTATTAAAAGGAGGCTCTAATATCCCTTAGTTTCCAATAGGACCCCGCTGCCACGGGAGGGTAGGACAAAAGATGTCATGCAAGTTCTTTTCCATAAGAACGTATGACTATATTCGGAATACATGCCTACATTACATTGATGAATTGGAGCTAGTTCTGTGTCACCCTAGGTTATAACTATTGCATGAGGAATTGCATCCGGCATAATTCTCCATCACTGATCCAATGCCTACGAGCTTTTCACATATTGTCCTTTGCTTAGTTACTTTTCCGTTGCCACTGTTACAATTACTACAAAACTGCTACTGTTACTTTTTCCATTGTTACCATTACTTCCATACTACTTTGCTACTAAATACTTTGCTGCAGATATTAATTTATCCAGGTGTGGTTGAATTGACAACTCAACTGCTAATACTTGAGAATATTCTTTGGCTCTCCTTGTGTCAAATCAATAAATTTGGGTTCAATACTCTACCCTCGAAAATTGTTGCGATCCCCTATACTTGTGGGTTATCACCCGATACAGAGGCGCCGCACACCCCTTATGCTTTACCGACGAGGTAATGCATCACCAATTTCCATAAGGGTTTAAACCCGTAAACAATGAATCATACAATGGAACAACAGATCCTGCAGTATGGATTGAGGATTTCCTTCTCCATATTCATATGGCTCGCAGGAACGATCTCCACGCCATTAAATACCTCCCCCTGAAGCTGAAAGGACCGGCACGACACTGATTAAACAGCCTCCAAGAGAACTCCATTGGTAGGTGGGAAGATTTAGAGGACTCTTTTCGAGACAACTCCCAAGGTACCTATGTCCGGCCTCCGGACGCCGATGACCTTAGTCATATAGTCCAGCAACCCGGAGAGTCGGCCCGCAAACGCTGGACTAGGTTCTTAATTAAAAAGAAGCAAATCGTCGACAGTTCAGACGATGAAGCCCTCGCGGCCTTTAAACATAGCGTCTGCGACGAATGGCTCGCCTGACACCTCGGTGAGGAAAAACCAAAGTCTATGGCAGCTCTTACCGCACTCATGACCCGCTTTTGCGCGGGCGAGCACAGCTGGGCTCATAGAAGCAATAGTACCATCGACCCCGGCACCGCCAGGGATTGCAATGGCAGGCCACGATGCAACAAACATTAGCGTCAAAACAACAATGAAGAAACTAAAGACAGAACGATTAACGCCGGATTTAGTGGTTCTAAGTCCGGACAGCGGAAGAAGCCATTCAAAGTAAATAAGGATGGTCCATCTAATTTGGATAAAACACTCGATCGGCCTTGCCAGATTCATGCCACCCCTGACAAGCCTGCTAATCACTCCAACAGAAACTGTTGGGTCTTCAAACAAACCGGAAAGTTAAATACCGAACACAAGCGGAAAGGGCCACCAAGCAAGGACGATGATGAGCCCCGCCCACCGAACATGGGGGGACAAAACAAATTTCCCCCTGAGGTGAAAACAGTGAACATGATATATGTCACACATATCCCCAAAAAGGAGCGTAAGTGTGCACTAAGGGATGTCTACGTCATAGAGCCTGTCGCCCCTAAATTCAACTTGTGGTCGGCTTGTCCGATCACCTTCGATCACAGGGACCACTCGACCAGTATCCATCATGGAGGATCGGCAACTCTGGTCCTCAATCCAATCATCAATGGATTCCATCTCACTCGAGTCCTTATGGATGGCGGCAGTGGTCTTAACCTGATCTACAAGACACTGTCCGTAAAATGGGTATTGACCCTTCAAGACTCAAGACTAGTAACACCAAATTTAAACGAGTGATACCCGGCGTCAAGGCCCGTTGCACGGGTTCATTAACATTGGAAGTATTCTTCGGTTCACCGGACAACTTCCAAAGCAAAGACTTGATCTTCGACATCGTCCCCTTCCGTAGTGGTTATCACGCACTGCTCGGACGTACCGCCTTTGCTCGCTTCAATGCAGTCATGCATTATGCTTACTTAAAACTCAAAATGCCTGGACCCCGTGGCGTTATCACAGTCAATGAAAACATGGAGCACTCCCTCCGTACTGAGGAGCACACCGCGGCCCTTGCAGCCGAGGTACAAAGCGGCCTCATCAAGCCGAACACTTCATCGGACATCAAGCCTCCAACACCGCTAAACGAGTCCGGCCTACCCTGCAGAATGACAGCTTGGCCAATCCAGAGCTGGACTAGCAGTTCCGCATCCATCAATTGCCCTATCTAACCGTGGCATATGTGCCGCGTGTGCATAACGACGCACTTAAAATACCTTGGGCAACAACGGAGCACATCGCGGACGAGGTTTAGAGTGCGGCTTGACCCTATTCGAACCTTAAAAAAAATTTCTTCCCTTCTCCTTTTTTTCTTTTCTTTCTCCTCTTATATCACAGGTTCGTTAAGACCTAATACCTTCACGGGCGTACAAGGTCCCTTTTCTAGGCCCCTTTTCCTAAACGATCGTCAATTTCTCCTCTCAAAGGATCTTGCACCAAGGTGAAAAGCGGCACAGACGTGCGGTAGGGTGTCTACGGGATCTTCAAGACTACCTTTCTCTTTTTAGGCCCTGTATACAGCTTTCCCTTGTTCACAAATTCTCGGCATGTAAAATAGCCTTGATGTTTACGGCATTATTTATAATAGCATGTTTTGACGTATCAAACATATTATAATGAAAATAGTCTTTTCACCAACCCCTATTTGATATTGGTTTATTTCATAATCTGCATGCCTTCTTTGTGTTAAGGTTACCATATTTTTTTTTGATACAACTTAAACGCCAGGGGCTCTATTCGGCCACATATGTTTTTCAAAAAAAAAAGTCTGAACACTCTCAGAGTATACTTCGACGGCCCGAATATTGCATTATATGCATCAGCTCTGAATCATGTCTTTGGTCAATAGTTGGGTTGCCCGGCTCCTATGATTACTACCTTACGTTCCGCTTGTTCGGCTAGGGTAGTAAAGGGAGAACTACTACGATTGTGTTTCTAGTTCGTCCGGTCAAACACCTTAGTAGAGAAAGCCGCAAACTGACTATCATGATATGGCGAGAGCTGGTCGGTGATTCGGCAACTTGCTATAAATATTTTGCAATTTCTTCCGTATTATATGAAGGACTGGCCATCGTCCAGTCACGTGCCTAAGGCATCCTAGTTTGGATATCTGCATATGCACTAGGGGCTAGTTCTTAGTCCCATCGTCAAGCTCCTATGGCTAAGTGAAAGTAATAAAGTCGCATAGTCTGATTGCCTGATTCGCTGCGCAGACTCCTCCTTTACAGACCAAGACATTGGGTCAAGTCTGATCGTGCGTTATTCCAAACACCCCCGTAGTATCTATGTGGGGGCTAAAGCCGACGACTAGCAAACTATCGGAATAAAAACGGCCGCACAGGAGGAAAATAATTTCAGATAAAGGCATAAATATATTACAAAGCCTTGGTTCATAAAGCAACACCTGGACAGTTTGGATACATTCACTCAAACATAATATCCTTTGAGCATTGGCCCTCTACTATCCAGGCACCCTCCAAGACGTCGTAAAAATACCACTTCGGCTTGCGCTGGTCCTTGCCTTTGGGTGGGCCCTTGGTCGCCGCGACAGCTACCTTCATCTTTGCCGAGTGCATCTTGACACGGGCAAAGGCCATCCACGCACCTTCTATGCACGCCGAGTGCTTCACAGCTTCCACTCAAGGCAGTCCATCGGCAAGGCGCTGCACTAGGCTGAAGTAGCTGCTAGGAATAGATTCGGTCGGCCACAACCGGACTTTAACGTCCTTCATGGCCAATCCGGACATCCTATGCAGCTCCGCCCACTTCATCATCTGGTTTTTCAACAGCACCGGACACTCCGGCGCCAGGTACTGTGACCGGAAGAGCTTCTCCGTCGTGTGCCCCTCCTAGGCCCGGAAGAATTGCGCAGCGTCGGCAACACTCTTTGGAAGATCCACAAAGGCGAGTGAGAAAGGCATATCTTTGACCGCCCAAAAAGCTCTGCTAAAGAAAGGGCTTACCAGCCGCTATCTATTCGGCCTGCCGGATCTCCTCATGAGCCGCCCGGGTATCGGACCGCGCTTCTTTAACCTCTTGAAGGGCCTTGGCAAGATCGGCTACTTGGGCCTTATTGTTCTCCTCCAAGGCCTCGCACTTGCCGGCGGTGCCCTTGAGCTCTTGCTCCACCTCGGTCACCCTCTCCTCGTACTGGCGGCAGGCGACCTGTTCGGTCTTTAAATCCGCAGCCGCTTTATCAGCGGCAGCTTTCCTCGCCTTTGCCTGCTCCTTAGCTTGGGCAAGGGCACTCTTGAGGGCCTCGACCTCGGCTGCGTTGCCTGCAATCATGAACATAGCAGCTGATAACCCACAAGTATATGGGGATCGCAACAGTTTTCGAGGGTAGAGTATTCAACCCAAATTTATTGATTCGACACAAGGGGGGCCAAAGAATATTCTCAAGTATTAGCAGTTGAGTTGTCAATTCAACCACACCTGGATAACTTAATATCGGCAGCAAAGTATTTAGTAGCAAAGTAGTATGGAAGTAACGGTAAGAGTGGCAAAAGTAACAGTAGCAGTTTTGTAGTAATTGTAACAGTGGCAACGGTAAAGTAACTAAGCAAAGAGCAATATGTGAAAAGCTCGTAGGCATTGGATTAGTGATGGATAGTTATGTCGGATGCGATTCCTCATGTAATAGTTATAACATAGGGTGACACGGAACTAGCTCCAGTTCATTAATGTAATGTAGGCATTGTATTCCGAATATAGTCATACGTGCTTATGGAAAAGAACTTGCATGACATGTTTTGTCCTACCCTCCCGTGGCAGCGGCGTCCTATTGGAAACTAAGGGATATTAAGGCCTCCTTTTAATAGAGTACCGGACCAAAGCATTAACACATAGTGAATACATGAACTCCTCAAACTACGGTCATCACCGGTAAGTATCCCGATTATTGTCACTTCGGGGTTAACGGATCATAACACATAATAGGTGACTATAGACTTGCAAGATAGGATCAAGAACTCACATATATTCATGAAAACATAATAGGTTCAGATCTGAAATCATGGCACTCGGGCCCTAGTGACAAGCATTAAGCATAGCAAAGTCATAGCAACATCAATCTCAGAACATAGTATATACTAGGGATCAAACCCTAACAAAACTAACTTAATTACATGGTAAATCTCATCCAACCCATCACCGTCCAGCAAGCCTATGATGGAATTACTCATGCACGGCGGTGAGCATCATGAAATTGGTGATGGAGGATGGTTGATGATGACGACGGCGATGAATCCCCCTCTCCAGAGCCCCGAACGGACTCCAGATCAGCCCACCCGAGAGAGTTTAGGGCTTGGCAGCGGCTCCTTATTGTAAAAAGCGATGAATCTTTCTCTCTGATTTTTTTCTCCGTGAACGTGAATATATAGAGTTGGAGTTGAGGTCGGTGGAGCATCAGGGGGGCCATGAGGCAGGGGGCGCGCCCCCACCCTCGTGGACAAGGTGTGGGCCCCTGACGTTGATTCTTTTGCCAATATTTTTATTAATTCCGAAAAGTTGCTAGGTGGATTTTCAGGTCATTCCGAGAACTTCTATTTCTGCACAAAAATAACACCATGGCAGTTCTGCTGAAAACAGCGTCAGTCTGGGTTAGTTCCATTCAAATCATGCAAGTTAGAGTCCAAAACAAGGGCAAAAGCGTTTGGAAAAGTAGATACGACGGAGACGTATTAACTCCCCCAAGCTTAAACCTTTGCTTGTCCTCAAGCAATTCAGTTGACAAACTGAAAGTGATAAAGAAAAACTTTTACAAACTCTGTTTGCTCTTGTTGTTGCAAATATGTAAAGCCAGCATTCAAGTTTTCAGCAAAGATTATGAACTAACCATATTCACAATAACACTTAGGTCTCATGTTTACTCATATCAATGGCATAATCAACTAGCGAGCAATAATAATAAATCTCGGATGACAACACTTTCTCAAATCAATCATAATATGATATAACAAGATGGTATCACGCTAGCCCTTTCTGGCACCGCAAAACATAAATGCAGAGCACCTTTAAAGATCAAGGACTGACTAAACATTGTAATTCATGGTAAAAGAGATCCACTCATAGTCATATCCCATATAAATTAATAGTAATGCATGCAAATGACAGCGGTGCTCTCCAATGGGTGCTTTTTAATAAGAGGGTGATGACTCAACATAAAAGTAAATAGATAGGCCCTTCGCAGAGGGAAGCAGGGATTTGTAGAGGTGCCAGAGCTCGATTTTAAAATAGAGATAAGTAATATTTTGAGCAGCATACTTTCACTGTCAACATAACAACCATGAGATCTCGATATCTTCCATCCTACACACATTATAGGCAGCTCCCAAACAGAATGGTAAAGTTTATACTCCCCCACCACCAACAAGCACACTCCACGGCTGGTCCGAAACAACGGGTACAGTCCAACTAACAACAATCCTGGGGGAGTTTTGTTTGCGATTATGTTGATTTAATTTGAGCATGGGACTGGGCATCCCGGTGACCGGCCATTTTCTCGTGAATGAGGAGCGGAGTCCACTCCTCTTGAGAATAACCCGCCTAGCATGGAAGATATAGACAACCCTAGTTGATATATGAGCTATTCGAGCATACAAAACAGAAATTCATTTGAAGGTTTGGAGTTTGGCACATACAAATTTACTTGGAACGGCGGGTAGGTATGGTGGACTCATATGGAATAACTTTGAGGTTTATGGAGTTTGGATGCACAAGAAGTATTCCCGCTTAGTACAGGTGAAGGCTAGAAAGAGACTGGGAAGCGACCAACTAGAGAGTGACAACAGTCATGAACATGCATTAAAATTAATCAACACTGGGTGCAAGCATGAGTAGGATATAATCCACCATGAACATAAATATCATGAAGGCTATGTTGATTTTGTTTCAACTACATGCGTGAACATGTGCCAAGTCAAGTCACTCGAATCACTCAAAGGAGGATACCTCCCTATCATACCACATCACAACCATTTTAATAGCATGTTGGCACGCAAGGTAAACCATTATAAGTTCCAAGCTAATTAAGCATGGCATAAGCAACTATAATCTCTAATTGTCATTGCAAACATGTTTATTCATAATAGGCTAAATCAGGAACGATGACCTAATCATATTTACAAAAACAAGAGAGGTCGAGTTCATACCAGCTTCTCTCATCCCAATCAGTCCATCATATATCGTCATTATTGCCTTTCACTCGCACGACCGAACGGTCTGGATAATTATAATAGTGAATGCGCATTGGACTAAGCTGGAATCTGCAAGCATTCAATTCAAGGGAGAAGACAAGGTAATATGGGCTCTTGGTTAAACCAACAATAATGCATATGAGAGCCACTCAATATTTTCATCATGGTCTTCTCCTCTCGACCCCCAAAGAAAAGAAGAAGAAAAAAACTATTTACACGGGAAGGCTCCCAACAAGCAAAAGAAGAACGAGAAATCTTTTTGGGTTTTCTTTTAATATTACTACTACACGCATGGAAAGTAAACTAGCTATTTTTTTTTTGTTTTTTCTTAAGATCATTCAAACACACAAGAAGAAAGCAAGAAAAAGAAAATAAACTAGCATGGATAGTACAATGAAAAAGTATAAGCAGCGACAACTAGAATGAGTGTGTGAACATGAATGTAATGTCGGTGAGAAATACGTACTCCCCCAAGTGTAGGATTTTGGCCTAAGTTGGTCTATTCCCATGGATCAAAGTGGTAGCTGGGGTCGAACTGAGAGGCAGCAGCCATTGCCTCCTGAGCTGCAGCTTGGAGGCGAGCTGCCTCCGTCCTCCTCTCGTACTCGTTCGCCTCTTCCCTGGTTATAATATATCTTCTTTTTTTCCTGATAATCAAAGAAAGCAGGAGCAGGGAGAGTAATATGGACAGCGCGACGTCTATCAAATATTAGTCGATACTGGAGGAATTGTTCATTCCTCTCAAGAAATGGATGGCTAACCCTGGCATTGTAATCTAAATAAGCAGGAGGCAACTCCATATCCCCTTCATGTATGGGTATCTCAAGAAAATTAGCTACACGGGTTGCATAAATCCCACCAAACAAGTCTCCAATTAAACCACTATTATGCAACCTACGTGCAACAATGGCCCCCAAGTTATATTGTTTATCTCCTAGCACAACACTCTTGAGGGCACTAAGATCAGGCACACACATATGACATGCCACGTTCTTACCATTCATACATCTACCTATAAAGAGAGCAAAATAATGTATGGCAGGAAAATGAATGCTCCCTATGGTAGCTTGTGCTATTTCTCTAGACTCCCCCACAGTGATACTAGCAAGAAAGTCTTTATATTCAGATTTACGAGGTTCATTGACACTACCCCATTGCGGGAGTTTACAAGTAGTGGTAAAATCTTCTAAATCCATGGTATAAGATTTATCATAAAGATCAAACAGGACAGTGTGAGAATTGCGTGAAGATGTAAATTTGAACCTTCTCACAAAGGAATCAGTTAAATGGTAGTATTGAGGGCACTTATCTTCCACGAAGTCCTCAAGGTCAGCATTATGCACATATGCATCAAATTCATCCTTGATGCCTGCTTTGACCAAAAACTCCTCTGACGGCCATTCACAAGGCCGCACGTAAGCTTCCCTCGGTGGTTCATCGTCCTGCTCGCGTATTGCGAGCCTGGGTCCTTGCTTCCTTGAAGAACCACCTTGGTACATTTTCCTAGACATATTTTTTCCTCTGAAAATTTTTTGAAATTTTTAGTAACTCAAAATAAAAGTGAACCAAACTCAACAAAATTGATAGCAACTACTCCCAAAAGTGCCTAGAGACTATATCGTGCATTAGAACTACTTGGGACCATATAAATTTGACGTGCAAGCTCAAGAACAGGGTCACCAAGGCAGCAAAAATTTGCAATGAATAAAGCACTAGAACAAAAACTAATTGGACCATTGGAGGAGTGACATACCAAAGAACAATCTCCCAAAGCAGTTTTGTGAATGGAGCTTTGAGCAAGGAGATCGAAAATGGCAGCAAGATGAGCTAGAACTCGTGCTTGAGTTGGATGGTGATATTTTTGGGAGGAAGAAGAAGTGTGTGGGTGCAGGAATAAGTGGAGGGGGGCCACCATGGGCCCACGAGGCAGGGGGCGCACCCCAGGGAGGTGGGTGCGCCCTGGACCCTCATGGCCAGGTGCTTCCTCCCCCTGCTGTGTTTCAGTGCCAGATATCCTCAAATATTCCAGAAAAAATCATATTTAATTTGCAGTGCATTTGGAGAACTTTTATTTTCGGGTATTTTTTTATTGCATGGATAATTCAGAAAACAGACAGAAAATATTATTTTTGCTTTATTTAAACTAAATAACAGAAAGTAAAAAGAGGGTACAGAAGGTTGTGCCTTCTAACTTCATCCATCTCATGATCATCAAAAGGAATCCACTAACAAGGTTTATTAAGTCTTGTTAACAAACTCATTCCGAATAACATGGAACCGGAGAAATTTCGAATAACACTAGGTTACCTCAACGGGGATATGAACATCCCCAATAATAAGAATATTATGTTTCTTCTTGACTGTAAGAAGACAAAATTCAAAACCTCCAATAATAATAGTTGGAATTTTTCCAATAGAATTGATACTATGAACTTGAGGTTGTTTCCGCGGAAAGTGTACCGTATGCTCATTACCATTAACATGAAAAGTGACATTGCCCTTGTTGCAATCAATAACAGCCCCTGGAGTATTCAAAAAGGGTTTACCAAGGATAATCAACATAGTATCTTCCTCGGGAATATCAAGAATAACAAAGTCAGTTAAGATAGTAATGTTTGCAACCACAACAGGCACATCCTCACAAATACTGACAGGTATAGCAGTTGATTTATCGGCCATTTGCAAAGATATTTCAGTAGGTGTCAACTTATTCAATTCAAGTCTATGATATAAAGAGAGAGGCATAACACTAACACCGGCTCCAAGATCACATAAAGCATTTTTAACATAGTTTCTTTTAATGGAGCATGGTATAGTTGGTATTCCTGGATCTCCTAGTTTCTTAGGTATTCCACCCTTAAAAGTATAATTAGCGAGCATGGTGGAAATTTCAGCTTCCGGTATCTTTCTTTTATTTGTAATAATATCTTTCATGTACTTAGCATAAGGATTCACTTTAAGCATATCAGTCAACCGCATACGTGAAAAGATAGGTCTAATCATTTCAGCAAAGCGCTCAAAATCCTCATCATCCTTTTTCTTGGATGGCTTGGAAGGAAAAGGCATGGGTTTTTGAACCCATGGTTCTCTTTCTTTACCGTGCTTCTTAGCAACGAAGTCTGTCTTATCATAACGTTGATTCTTTGATTGTGGGTTATCAAGATCAACAACAGGTTCAATCTCTACATCATTATTATTCTAGGTTGAGCATCAACATGAAAATTATCATTAACATTATCACTAGGTTCATGTTCATCACCAGATTGTGTCTTAGCATCAGAAATAGAATTATCATTGGGATTCTCAGGTGTGTCTACGACGGGTTCACCAGAAGCATGCAAAGTCCTATCATTTTTCTTCTTCTTCTTAGAAGTACTAGGTGCATCTACATTATTTCTCTGAGAATCCTGCTCAGTTCTCTTAGGGTAGCCCTCAGGATACAAAGGTTCCTGAGTCATTTTACCAGTTCTAGTTGCTACTCTGACAGCAAAATCATGTTTATTATTATATTCATTGAGCAATTCATTCTGAGCCTTGAGCACTTGTTCTACTTGAGTGGTGACAATAGAAGCATGTTTACTCATGAGTTTAAGTTCACCTTTAACTCTAGACATATAATCACTCAAGCGTCCAATCATATAAGCATTACTTATCAGTTATCTACCAACGTAAGCATTGGAGTTTTCTTGTTTAGCCATAAGGTCATCAAATTCATCCAAGCATTGGCTAGCAAACTTAGTAGACGGGATTTCAACTTTATCATATCTATAGAGAGAATTTACCTTTACTACCTGTGTCGGGTTATCAAGACCATGTATTTCTTCGATAGGCAGTATATTAAGGCCATGTATTTCTTCAACAGGAGGTAAATTCTTAATATCTTCAGCTTTAATACCTTTCTCTTTCATAGATCTCTTTGCCTCTTGCATATTTTCAGGACTGAGAAATAGAACACCTCTTTTCTTTGGAGTTGGCTTCGGAATTGGTTCAGGAAGTGTCCAATTATTTTCATTAGTCAACATATTATTCAATAGTAATTCAGCTTGATCGACGGTTCTTTCCCTGAAAACACAACCAGCACAACTATCCAGGTGGTCTCTGGAAGCATCAGTTAGTCTATTATAAAAGATATCAAGTATTTCATTTTTCTTAAGAGGATGATCAGGCAAAGCATTAAGTAGTCGTAGAAGCCTCCCCCAAGCTTGTGGGAGACTCTCTTCTTCAATTTGCACAAAATTACATATTTCCCTTAAAGCAGCTTATTTCTTATGAGCAGGGAAATATTTAGCAGAGAAGTAGTAAATCATATCCTGGGGACTATGCACACAACCAGGATCAAGAGAGTTAAACCATGTTTCAGCATCACCCTTTAATGAGAACGGAAATATCTTAAGGATATAATAGTAGCAAGATTTCTCATCATTAGTGAACAGGGTAGCTATATCATTCAATTTAGTAAGATGTGCCACAACAGTTTCAGATTCATAGCCATAAAAAGGATCAAATTCAACCAAAGTAATTATCTCAGGATCGACACAGAAATCATAATCCTTATCAGTAACACAGATAGGTGAAGTAGTAAAAGCAGGGTCATATTTCATTCTAGCATTCAGAGACTTTTGTTTCCACTTAGCTAATAATTTCTTAAGATGAGATCTATCATTGCAAGCAAGAAAATCTCTAGCAGTTTCTTCATCCATAACATAAACCTCAGGCACAACAAGTAATTCATATTTAGGGGGAGAATCTTCATCATCACTTTCATCGATATTATCAGTTTCAATAATTTCATTCTCTCTAGCCCTAGCAAGTTGTTCATCAAGAAATTCACCTAATGGCACAGTAGTATTAAGCATAGAAGTAGTTTCATTATAAGTATCCTGCATAGCAGAAGTGGCATCATCAATAACATGCGACATATCAGAATTAATAACAGAAGCAGGTTTAGGTGTCGCAAGCTTATTCATAACAGAAGGAGAATCAAGTGCAGATCTAGATGGCAGTTCCTTACCTCCCCTCGTAGTTGAGGGGAAAATCTTAGTTCTTTCGTCTTTCAAGTTTCTCGTAGTGATCAGCAGATATAAACCCCAAGTGACTCAAAGAATAGAGCTATGCTCCCCTGCAACGGCGCTAGAAAATAGTCTTGATAACCCACAAGTATAGGGGATCGCAACAGTTTTCGAGGGTAGAGTATTCAACCCAAATTTATTGATTCGACACAAGGGGAGCCAAAGAATATTCTCAAGTATTAGCAGTTGAGTTGTCAATTCAACCACACCTGGATAACTTAATATCTGCAGCAAAGTATTTAGTAGCAAAGTAGTATGGAAGTAACGGTAATATGATGGCAAAAGTAATGAAGAGCAGTTTTGTAGTAATTGTAACAGTGGCAACGGTAAAGTAACTAAGCAAAGAGCAATATGTGAAAAGCACATAGGCATTGGATCAGTGATGGATAATCATGTCGGATGCGATTCATCATGTAATATTTATAACATAGGGTGACACAGAACTAGCTCCAGTTCATCAATTTAATGTAGGCATGTATTCCGAATATAGTCATACGTGCTTATGGAAAAGAACTTGCATGACATGTTTTGTCCTACCCTCCCGTGGCAGCGGCGTCCTATTGGAAACTAAGGGATATTAAGGCCTCCTTTTAATAGAGTACCGGACCAAAGCATTAACACATAGTGAATACATGAACTCCTCAAACTACGGTCATCACCGGTAAGTATCCCGATTATTGTCACTTCGGGGTTAACGGATCATAACACATAATAGGTGACTATAGACTTGCAAGATAGGATCAAGAACTCACATATATTCATGAAAACATAATAGGTTCAGATCTGAAATCATGGCACTCGGGCCCTAGTGACAAGCATTAAGTATAGCAAAGTCATAGCAACATCAATCTCAGAACATAGTGGATACTAGGGATCAAACCCTAACAAAACTAACTTGATTACATGGTAAATCTCATTCAACCCATCACCGTCCATCAAGCCTATGATGGAATTACTCATGCATGGCGATGAATCCCCCTCTCCGGAGCCCCAAACGGACTCCAAATCATCCCTCCCGAGAGAGTTTAGGGCTTGGCAGCGGCTCCGTATCGTAAAACGCGATGAATCTTTCTCTCTGATTTTTTCTCCGCGAATGTGTATATATAGAGTTGGAGTTGAGGCCGATGGAGCATCAGGGGGCCCATGAGGCAGGGGGCGCGCCCTAGGGGGGCGCCCCCCACCCTCGTGGATAGGGTGTGGGCCCACACCTTGGCCACGAGGGTGGGGGCACGCCCTACCCCCTGGGCACGCCCCTACCTCGTGGGCCCCTTGGCATGCCTCCGGTGCCCATCTTCTGCTATATGAAGTCTTTCACCCTGAAAAAAATCAGAAGGAAGTTTTCAGAACGAAACACCGCCGCCATGAGGCGGACCTTGGCGGAACCAATCTAGGGCTCCGGCGGAGTAGTTCTGCTGGGGAAACATCCCTCCGGGAGGGGGAAATAATCACCATCGATCCTCTCAGCGGGAGGGGGTCAATCTCCATCAACATCTTCACTAGCACCATCTCCTCTCAAACCCTAGTTCATCTCTTGTATCCAATCTTTTTCCCAAAACCTCATATTGGTACCTGTGGGTTGCTAGTAGTGTTGATTACTACTTGTAGTTGATGCTAGTTGGTTTATTTGGTGGAAGATCGTATGTTCAGATCCTTTATGCATATTAATACCTCTCTGATTATGAACATGAATATGATTTGTGAGTAGTTACATTTGTTCCTGAGGAAATGGGAGAATTCTTGCTATAAGTAGTCATGTGAATTTGGTATTCGTTCGATATTTTGATGAGATGTATGTTGTCTTTCCTCTAGTGGTGTTATGTGAACATCGACTACATGACACTTCACCATTATTTGGGCCTAGAGGAAGTCATTGGGAGGCTTAAGTCAATGCTATATTTATGCCCCAACCATGATCTCTCAAGAGAAATTATTATTCAAAAAATTTATGCTCGGCTTTCTCTCAATAATCGCTCCATGCTCGATACTTCTTGTACTGGCTCTTTTATGATGAAGACTATTGAATTCAAATAGGATTTATTGGAAAGAATTAAACGCAACTCCGAAGATTGGGATCTCGACGAAGGTAAGGAGTCATGTATAACACTTAAGTTTGATTGTGTTAAATCTTTTATGGATACCGATGTTTTCCGTGAATTTAGCACTAAATATGGACTTGACTCTGAGATAGTAGCTTCTTTCTGTGAATCCTTTGCTACTCAGGTTGATCTCCCTAAGGAGAAGTGGTTTAAATATAATCCTCCCATTGAAGTAAAAGTAGTTGCACCTATTAAAGTTGAAGAAAAGACTATCACTTATAATGTTGATCCTGTTGTTCCTACTGCTTATATTGAGAAACCACCTTTCCCTGTTAGAATAAAGGATCATGCTAAAGCTTCAACTGTGGTTCATAAGAGTAACACTGAAACACCTACACCCCTTGAGCAAGTCAAAGTTGAACCTAGTATTGCTATGGTTAAAGATCTCTTGGCCGATAATATTGATGGCCATGTTATTTACTTCTGTCATGAAGCTGCTAGAATTGCTAGACCTGATACTAAAAATAAACCTGGACCTATTGTAGGCATGCCTGTTATTTCTGTTAAATTAGGAGATCGTTGCTATCATGGCTTATGTGATATGGGTGCTGGTGCAAGTGCAATACCTCATTCCTTATACAAAGAAACTATGCATGATATTGCACCTGCTGAGATAGAGGAAATTGATGTTACAATTAAGCTTGCCAATAGAGACACTATTTCACCAGTTGGGATTGTTAGAGATGTTGAAGTATTGTGTGGGAAAGTTAAATATCCTACTAATTTTCTTGTTCTTGGTTCCCCACAAGATAACTGTTGTCCCATTATATTTGGTAGACCCTTCCTGAATACTGTTAATGCTAGGATAGACTGCAAAAAGGATGATGTTACTATTGGTTTGGGGGATATGTCTCATGAGTTTAATTTTGCTAAATTTTGTAGACAACCCCATGATAAAGAATTTCCTAGTAAAGATGAAATTATTGGTCTTGCTTCTATTGTAGTGCCTCCTAATGATCCTTTAGAACAATATTTTCTTGACCATGAAAATGATATGTTTATGAATGAAAGAAGGGAAATAGATGAAGTATTCTTTAAACAGGGACCTATTTTGAAACACAACTTGCCTATTGAAATCCTAGGGGATCCTCCTCCACCCAAGGGTGATCCCATGTTTGAGCTTAAACCATTACCTGATACTCTTAAATATGCTTATCTTGATGAGGAAAAGATATATCCTATTATTATTAGTTCTAACCTTTTAGAGCATGAAGAAAACAAATTATTGAAAACTCTGAAGAAGCACTGTGCTGCTATTGGATATACTCTTGATGATCTTAAGGGCATTAGTCCCACTCTATGCCAGCACAAAATAAAATTTGAGAAAGACGCTAAACCAGTTGTTGATCACCAACGACGCTTAAATCCTAAGACGAAAGAAGTGGTTAGAAAAGAAATATTAAAGCTTCAGGAGGCAGGTATAATTTATCCCATTGCTAATAGTCAGTGGGTAAGTCATGTCCATTGTGTCCCTAAGAAGGGATGTATTACTGTTGTTCCTTATGATAAAGATGAATTGATCCCACCAAGAATTCTTACAGGTTATAGAATGGTAATTGATTTCGGCAAACTAAATAAAGCTACTAAAAAGGATCATTACCCTTTACCTTTTATTGATCAAATGCTAGAAAGATTATCCAAACATACACATTTTTGCTTTCTAGATGGTTACTCTGGTTTCTCTCGAATACCAGTGTCAAAAGAGGATCAAGAAAAGACCGCTTTTACTTGTCCTTTCGGTACCTTTGCTTATAGACGTATGCCTTTTGGTTTATGCAATGCACCTGCTACCTTTCAAAGAGGCATGATGGCTATATTCTCTGATTTTTGTGAAAAGATTGTTGAGGTTTTCATGGATGATTTCTCCGTATACGAACTTCTTTTGATGATTGCTTGAGCAACCTTGATCGAGTTTTTGCAGAGATGTGAAGAAACTAATCTTGTCTTGAATTGGGAGAAGTGCCACTTTATGGTTAATGAAGGTATTGTCTTGGGGCATAAAATTTCTGAAAGAGGTATTGAAGTTGATAAAGCTAAAGTTGATGCTATTGAAAAGATGTCATGTCCTAAGGACATTAAAGGTATAAGAAGTTTCCTTGGTCATGCCGGTTTTTATAGGAGGTTCATTAAAGACTTCTCAAAAATTTCCAGGCCTCTGACTAATCTCTTACAAAAAGATGTTCCTTTTGTCTTTGATGATGATTGTGTAGAAGCATTTGAAATACTTAAGAAAGCCTTGATTTCTGCACCTATTGTTCAGCCACCTGATTGGAATTTACCCTTTGAAATTATGTGTGATGCTAGTGATTATGTTGTAGGTGTTGTTCTAAGACAAAGAGTTGATAAGAAATTAAATGTTATCCAATATGCCAGTAAAACTCTAGACAGTGCCCAGAGAAATTATGCTACTACTGAAAAAGAATTTTTAGCAGTTGTGTTTGCTTGTGATAAGTTCTGACCTTATATTGTTGATTCTAAAGTAACTGTTCACACTGATCATGCTGCTATTAAATATCTTATGGAAAAGAAAGATGCTAAACCTAGACTTATTAGATGGGTTCTCTTGCTACAAGAATTTGATTTGCATATTATTGATAGAAAGGAGCTGAGAACCCGTTATGCATAACTTGTCTAGGTTAGAGAATGTTCTTGATGACCCACTACCTATTGATGATAGCTTTCCTGATGAACAATTAGCTGTCATAAATGCTTCTCATACTTCTCCATGGTATGCTGATTATGCTAATTACATTGTTGCTAAATTTGTACCACCTAGTTTCACATACCAGCAAAAGAAAAAGTTTTTCTATGATTTAAGACATTACTTCTGGGATGACCCATACCTTTATAAAGAAGGAGTAGATGGTTTTATTAGACGTTGTCTACCTGAGCATGAACAGGAATAGATCCTACGCAAGTGTCACTCAAAGGCTTATGGAGGACACCATGCTGGAGATAGAACTGCACATAAGGTACTGCAATCCGGTTTTTATTGGCCTACTCTCTTCAAGGATGCCCGTAAGTTTGTCTTGTCTTGTGATGAATGTCAAAGAATTGGTAATATTAGCAGACGTCAAGAAATGCCTATGAACTATTCACTTGTTATTGAACCATTTGATGTTTGGGGCTTTGATTATATGGGACCGTTTCCTTCCTCTAATGGGTATACACATATTTTAGTTGTTGTTGATTATGTTACTAAGTGCGTAGAAGCTATTCCAACTAGTAGTGCTAATCATAACACCTCTATTAAGATGCTTAAAGAAGTTATTTTTCCAAGGTTTGGAGTCCCTAGATATTTAATGACTGATGGTGGTTCACATTTTATTCATGGTGCTTTCCGTAAAATGCTTGCTAAGTATGACGTTAATCGTAGAATTGCATCTCCATACCACCCACAGTCTAGTGGTCAAGTAGAATTGAGTAATAGAGAGCTTAAATTAATTTTGCAAAATACTGTTAATATATCTAGAAAGAATTGGTCCAAGAAACTTGATGATGATTTATGGGCCTATAGAACTGCATTTAAAAATCCTATGGGTATGTCTCCGTATAAAATGGTTTATGGAAAAGCTGTTGGGGAACGTTCCATAAAATAAAAAAATTCCTACGTTCACCAAGATCAATCTATGAGTTCATCCAGCAACGAGAGAGGGGAGTGCATCTACATACCCTTGTAGATCGCGAGCGGAAGCGTTCAAGAGAACGGGGTTGAGGGAGTCGTTCACGTCGTGATCCAAATCACCGGAGATCCTAGCGCCGAACGGACGGCACCTCGCGCTCAACACACGATGGTCAGCGTGGACGTCTCCTCCTTCTTGATCCAGCAAGGGGAAGGAGAGGTTGATTAAGATCCAAAGAGACGACGGCGTGGTGGTGGATGCAGAGGATCCCAGAGGCTTCGCCAAGCGCCTGCGGGGAGAGGTGTAGCAAGGGGAAGGAGGCGCCAAGATGTGGTGCGGCTACCCTCCCTCCCCCCCTCTTTATATAGGGTCCCCAAGGGGAACTGCCCTAGGAGATGGGATCTCCTAGGGGCGGCGGACAAGGGGAAACTTGCCCCCAAGGCAAGAGGCGCCCCCTAGGGTTCCCAACCATAGGCGGGGGGCCAGGGGCGCACCAGCCCACCAGGCTGGTTCCTCCCACTTCATCCCATGGGACCCTCCGGATAGGTGGCCCCACCGGTGGACCCGGGACCCTTCCGGTGGTCCCGGTACAATACCGGTGACCCCCGAAACTCTCTCGATGGCCGAAACAGCACTTCCTATATATAATTCTTCACCTCCGGACCATTCCGGAACTCCTCGTGACGTCCGGGATCTCATCCGAGACTCCGAACAACTTTCGGTGTGCTGCATAGTAATATCTCTACAACCCTAGCATCACCGAACCTTAAGTGTGTAGACCCTACGGGTTCGGGAGATATGCAGACATGACCGAGACGCCTCTCCGGTCAATAACCAACAGCAGGATCTCATCGGATGAACCACGATGTCGAGGATTCAATCAACCCTGTATTCAATTCCCTTTGTCAATCGGTACGTTACTTGCCCGAGACTCGATCGTCGGTATCCCAATACCTCGTTTAGTCTCGTTACCGGCAAGTCACTTTACTCGTACCATAATGCATGATCCCGTGACCAGACACTTGGTCACATTGAGCTCATTATGATGATGCATTACTGAGTGGGCCCAGAGATACCTCTCCGTCATACGGAGTGACAAATCCCAGTCTCGATTCGTGCCAACCCAACAAACACTTTCGGAGATACCCGTAGTGCACCTTTATAGCCACCCAGTTACGTTGTGACGTTTGGTACACCCAAAGCACTCCTACGGTATCCGGGAGTTGCACAATCTCATGGTCTAAGGAATTGATACTTGACATTTGGAAAAGCTCTAGCTAAACGAACTACACGATCTTTGAGCTATTCTTAGGATTGGGTCTTGTCCATCACATCATTCTCCTAATGATGTGATCCCGTTATCAATGACATCCAATGCCCATAGTCAGGAAACCATGACTATCTGTTGATCAATGAGCTAGTCAACTAGAGGCTCACTAGGGTCTTGTTGTGGTCTATGTATTCACACGTGTATTACGATTTCCGGATAACACATTTATAGCATGAATAATAGACAATTATCATGAACACAGAAATATAATAATAACCATTTATTATTGCCTCTAGGGCATATTTCCAACAGTCTCCCACTTGCACTAGAGTCAATAATCTAGTTACATTGTGATGTATCGAACACCCATTGCGCCCTGGTGTTGGTCATGTTTTGCTCTAGGGAGAGGTTTAGTCAACGGATCTGCTACATTCACGTCTGTATGCACTTTACAAATATCTATGTCTCCATCTTAAACATTTTCACGGATGGAGTTGAAGCGACGCTTGATGTGCCTGGTCTTCTTGTGAAACCTGGGCTCCTTGGCAAGTGCAATAGCTCCAGTGTTGTCACAGAAGAGTGTAATCAGCCCCGACGCATTGGGTATGACTCCTAGGTCGGTGATGAACTCCTTCACCCAGATTGCTTCATGTGCTGCCTCCGAGGCTGCCATGTACTCCGCTTCACATGTAGATCCCGCCGCGATGCTCGCTTGCAATCGCACCAGCCATCGCCCCACCATTCAAAATATACACGTATCCGGTTTGTGACTTCGAGTCATCCAGATCTGTGTCGAAGCTAGCGTCGACGTAACCCTTTACGACGAGCTCTTCGTCACCTCCATATACGAGAAACATGTCCTTAGTCCTTTTCAGGTACTTAAGGATGTTCTTGACCGTTGTCCAGTGTTCCTTGCTGGGATTACTTTGGTACCTTCCTATCAAACTTACGGCATGGTTTATATCAGGTCTAGTACAGGTCATGGCATACATGATAGACCCTATGGTTGAGGCATAGGGGATGACACTCATCTCTTTTTTATCTTCTGCCGTGGTCGGGCATTGAGCCGAGCTCAATTTCACACCTTGCAACACATGCAAGAACCCCTTCTTGGACTGATCCATATTGAACTTCTTCAATATCTTATCAAGGTATGTGCTTTGTGAAAGACCTATGAGGCGTCTCGATCTATCTCTATAGATTTTGATGCCTAATATGTAAGCAGCTTCTCCAAGGTCCTTCATTGAAAAACACTTATTCAAGTAGGCCTTTATGCTGTCCAAAAGTTCTATATCATTTCCCATCAAAAGTATGTCATCCACATATAATATGAGAAATGCTACAGAGCTCCCACTCACTTTCTTGTAAACGCTGGCTTCTCCATAAGTTTGCATAAACCCAAAGGCTTTAATCATCTCATTAAAATGAATGTTCCAACTCCGAGATGCTTGCACAAGCCCATAGATGGAGCGCTGGAGCTTGCATACCTTGTTAGCATTCTTAGGGTCGACAAAACCTTCCGGCTGCATCATATACAGTTCTTCCTTAAGGTGACCATTAAGGAATGCCGTTTTGACGTCCATCTGCCATATCTCATAATCATAGTATGCGGCAATTGCTAACATGATTCGGACGGACTTCAGCTTCACTACGGGAGAGAATGTCTCTTCGTAGTCAATCCCTTGAACTTGTCGATAACCCTTAGCGACAAGTCGAACTTTATATATGGTAACATTACCATCCGCGTCCGTCTTCTTCTTACAGATCCATTTGTTTTCTATCGCTCGCCGATCATTGGGCAAGTCTGTCAAAGTCCACACTTTGTTTTCGTACATGGATCCTATCTCGGATTGCATGGCTTCAAGCCATTTGTTGGAATCTGGGCCCGCCATTACTTCTTCATAGTTCGAAGGTTCGCCGTTGTCTAACAACATGATGTCCAAGACAGGGTTGCCATACCACTCTGGTGCGGAACGTGTCCTTGTGGACCTTCGAAGTTCAGTAGGAGCTTGATCTGAAGTATCCTGATCATCATCATTAACCTCCTCTCTTGTCGGCGCAGCACCACAGAACATCTTCCCGAAAGGCGCTTACTCACCGCTTCAAGAGGTAGCACTTCATCAAGCTCTACTTTCCTCCCACTTAATTCTTTCGAGAGAAACTCTTTCTCCAGAAACGATCCGTTCTTGGCAACAAAGATCTTGCCTTCGGATCTTAAGTATAAAGTATACCATATGGTTTCCTTAGGGTATCCTATGAATACGCATTTTTCCGACTTGGGTTCGAGCTTCTCAGGTTGAAGTTTCTTGACATAAGCATCGCATCCCCAAACTTTTAGAAACGACAGCTTAGGTTTCTTCCCAAACCATAATTCATACGGTGTCGTCTCAACGGATTTAGACGGTGCCCTATTTAAAGTGAATGTAGCTGTCTCTAGGGCGTATCCCCAAAATGATAGCGGTAAATCTGTAAGTGACATCATAGATCACACCATATCCAATAGAGTGCGATTACGACGTTTGGACACACCATTTCGCTGAGGTGTTCCAGGCGGCGTGAGTTGTGAAACGATTCCACATTTTCTTAAGTGCGTACCAAATTCATGACTTAAATATTCCCCCCCACGATCTGATCGTAGGAACTTTATCTTTCGGTCACATTGATTCTCTACCTCATTCTGAAATTCCTTGAACTTTTCAAAGGTCTCAGACTTGTGTTTCATCAAGTAGACATACCTATATCTACTCAAGTCATCAGTGAGAGTGAGAACATAACGATATCCTCCACGAGCCTCAACGCTCATTGGACCACACACATCAGTATGTATGATTTAGTTGGTTGCTCGCTCCATTGTTCCGGAGAACGGAGTCTTGGTCATCTTGCCCATGAGGCATGGCTCACATGTGTAAAACGATTCATAATCTAGAGACTCTAAAAGTCCATCAGCATGGAGCTTCTTCATGCACTTGACACCAATGTGACCAAGGCGGGAGTGCCACAAGTATGTGGGACTATCGTTATCAACTTTACATCTTTTGGCATTCACACTATGAATATGTGTAACATTACGCTCGAGATTCATTAAGAATAAATTCACCATCGGGGCATGACCATAAAACATATCACTCATATAAATAGAACAACCATTATTCTCGGATTTAAATGAGTAGCCATCTCGAATTAAACGAGATCCTGATACAATGTTCATGCTCAAAGCTGGTACTAAATAACAATTATTTGAGGTTCAAAACTAATCCCGTAGGTAAATGTAGAGGTAGAGTGCCGACGGCGATCACATCGACCTTGGAACCATTCCCGACGCGCATCGTCACCTCGTCCTTCGCCAGTCTCCGCTTATTCCGCAGCTCCGCTTTGAGTTACAAATGTGAGCAATCGCACGGTATCAAATACCGGGAGCTACTACGAGCATCGGTAAGGTACACATCAATTACATGTGTATCACATATACCTTTGGTTTTGCGGCCTTCTTGTCCGCTAAGTACTTGGGGCGTTCCGCTTCAAAGGACCACTTCCTTGCAATAAAAGCACTCGGCCTCGTGCTTGGGTCCATTGCTTGACTTCTTCCGGCAATCGGCTTACTGTGCACGGCAAATTCCTTGCCGTCCTTCTTGAAGTTCTTCTTACCCTTGCCTTTCTTGAACTTAGTGGTTTTATTCACCATCAACACTTGATGTTCCTTTTCGATCTCTACCTCGCTGATTTCAGCATTGAATATACCTCAGAATGGTCTTTTCCATCCCTGCATATTGAAGTTCATCACAAAGCTCTTGTAGCTTGGTGGGAGCGATCGAGAATTCTGTCAATGACCGGCCATCCGGAGATTAACTCCCACCGTGAGTCAAGCGGTTGTGCAACCTGGACATCTTGAGTATGTGCTCACAAACAGAACTGTTTTCCTCCATCTTACAGCTAAAGAACTTGTCGGAGACTTCATATCTCTCGACCCGGGCATGAGCTTGGAAAACCATTTTCAGCTCCTCGAACATCTCATATGCTCCGTGTTGCTCAAAACGCTTTTGGAGCCCCGGTTCTAAGTTCTAAAGCATGCCGCACTGAATGAGGGAGTAATCATTAGCACGAGACTGCCAAGCGTTCATAACGTCTTGGTTCTCTGGGATTGGTGCTTCACCTAGCGGTGCTTCTAGGACATAATCTTTCTTGGCAGCTATGAGGATGATCTCGTGTTCCGGACCCAATCCGTAGAGTTCTTGCCATCGCCTTTCGACTTGGTTTTCTCTAGGAACGTTGAAGTTCGGTGGACATGAGCGTTGGCCATTGGATCTACAAGACATATTGTAAAGATTTTAGACTAAGTTCATGATAATTAAGTTCCTTAATCAAATTATTTAATGAACTCCCACTTAGACAGACATCCCTCTAGTCATCTAAGTGAAACATGATCCGAGTCAACTAGGCCGTGTCCGATCATCACGTGAGACGGACTAGTTAACATCGATGAACATCTTCATGTTGATCGTATCTTCTATACGACTCATGCTCGACCTTTCGGTCTTCCGTGTTCCGAGGCCATGTCTGTACATGCTAGGCTCATCAAGTCAAGCTAAGTGTATTGCGTGTGTAAATCTGGCTTACACCCGTTGTATTCGAACATTAGGATCTATCACACCCGATCATCACGTGGTGCTTTGAAACAACGAACTTTCGCAATGGTGCACAGTTAGGGGGAACACTATTCTTGAAATTATTATGAGGGATCATCTTACTTACTACCGTCGTTCTAAGTAAACTAGATGAAAAACATGATAAACATCACATGCAATCATAATAGTGACATGATATGGCCAATATCATATAGCTCCTTTGATCTCCATCTTCGGGGCTCCATGATCATCTTCGTCACCGGCATGACACCATGATCTCCATCATCATGATCTCCATCATCGTGTCTCCATGAAGTTTCTCGCCAACTATTACTTCTACTACTATGGCTAACGCGTTTAGTAATAAAGTAAAGTAATTTACATGGCGTTTCTCAATGACACGCAGGTCATACAAAAATAAAGACAACTCTTATGGCTCCTGCCGGTTGTCATACTCATCGACATGCAAGTCGTGATTCCTATTACAAGAACATGATCTCATACATCACATATATATATATCATTCATCATTCATCACAACTTTGGCCATATCACATCACAAAACACTTGCTGCAAAAACAAGTTAGACGTCCTCTAATTGTTGTTGCAAGTTTTTACGTGGCTTCTATAGGTGATCTAGCAAGAACATTTTCTTACCTACGTTAAAGCCACAATGTGATTTGTCAACTTCTATTTACCCTTCATAAGGACCCTTTTCATCGAATCCGCTCCAACTAAAGTGGGAGAGACAGACACCCGCTAGCCACCTTATGCAACTAGTGCATGGTAGTCGGTGGAACCTGTCTCACGTAAGCGTACGTGTAATGTCGGTCTGGGCTGCTTCATCCCACAATACCGCTAAAGCAAAATAAGACACGTAGTGGCAAGAAAGTTGACAACATCTACGCCCACAACAAATTGTGTACTACTCGTGCAAAGAGAACTACGCATAGACCTAGCTCATGATGCCACTGTTGGGGAACGTTGCATAAAAAAATTCCTACGTTCACCAAGATCAATCTATGAGTTCATCCAGCAACGAGAGAGGGGAGTGCATCTACATACCCTGTGAGATCGCGGCGAAGCGCTCAAGAGAACGGGTTGAGGGAGTCGTTCACGCCGTGATCAAAATCATCGGAGATCCTAGCGCCGAACGGACGGCACCTCCGCGTTCAACACACGTACGGTCAGCGTGACGTCTCCTCCTTCTTGATCCAGCAAGGGGGAAGGAGAGGTTGATTAAGATCCAAAGAAGACGATGGCGTGGTGGTGGATGCAGCAGGATCCGGCAGGCTTCGCCAAGCGTCTGCGGGAGGAGAGGTGTAGCAAGGGGAAGGAGGCGCCAAGATGCGGTGCGGCTGCCTCCTCCCCCTCTTATATAGGGTCCCCAAGGCGCTGCCCTAGGAGATGGGATCTCCTAGGGGCGGCGCCAAGGGGAAAATTGCCCCCAAGGCAAGTGGGCGCCCCCCCTAGGGTTCCCAACCCTAGGCATGGGGGCAGGGGCGCACCAGCCCACCAGGCTGGTTCCTCCCACTTCATCCCATGGGGCCCTCCGGATAGGTGGCCCCACCGGTGGACCATCGGGACCCTTCCGGTGGTCTGGTACAATACCAGTGACCTCAAACTCTCCCGATGGTCAAACAGACTTCCTATATATAATTCTTCACCTCCGCACCATTCCGAACTCCTCGTGACGTCAGGGATCTCATCCGGACTCCAAACAACTTTCGGTTTGCTGCATACTAATATCTCTACAACCCTAGCATCACTGAACCATAAGTGTGTAGACCCTACGGTTCGGGAGATATGCGACATGACCGAGACGCCTCCGCCAATAACCAACAGCGGGATCTGGATACCCATGTTGGCTCCTATATACTCCTCGATGATCTCATCGGATGAACCACAATGTCGAGGATTCAATCAACCCAGATTCAATTCCTTTGTCAATCGGTACGCTATTTGCCCGAGACTCGATCGCGGTATCCTAATACCTCGCTTAGTCTCATTATTGGCAAGTCACTTTACTGCATCAGAATGCATGATCCGTGACTGCACACTTGGTCACATTGAGCTCATTATGATGATGCATTACCGAGTGGGCCCAGAGATACCTCTCCATCATACGGAGTGACAAATCCCAGTCTCGATTCGTGCCAACCCAACAGACACTTTCGGAGATACCCGTAGTGCACCTTTATAGCCACCCAGTTACGTTGTGACGTTTGGTACACCTAAAGCACTCCTACGGTATTGTAACATCCCAAAATTCTAAATTTTGGAATGTTATAATAAACAGATAGATTTGATTGTTGCTTGATTGTTGTGTGATTGATTGAGTGAAATTCGAAACTTTTTGAAAGTTAAATGAGAGGGAATAAAAGGACTTTCCCAAACTTTCATCTTTGCTTTCTGGTCTCCTTGAATTCAACTTCTTTTCATCACAAAACCCTGGAGAGAAGATAACATGACTTCTTCCATTTTTAAATAAATGAAAAGGGATTTGAAAAGATTTGAATCTTATTTGAAAATACTTCAAATCCAGGAACTTTATGCAACTCAATGATTTTCTCGAGCGAAGATAAAATGACTTCTACAAAACATATGAAATATGAGTTGGGAGTTTCAAAGAATTAAATTCAAAGTTCTTTATAATTTATTTTTCAATTTGGAGTTATTTGGATTTTATTCAAATTATTTTTCTCCAAAAATAAAATATATGGAAAATAGGGTAACATGATTCCCTACATCGTAAAATTGAGAGAAATAAATTTGAATAAATTTTGGTATTTTTAAAATGATTTTTACTGGATTTTACTAGGGCAGAAGCACTCTTTGCTTTATTTGAATTTGTGTGTACTTTATTTGACTCTAGAAAAATGTTCAACTTGTAGGAAATAATTTTCTGAAAATTTTGATATATAATATGCCTATATATCATTTTTAGTATTTATGGTGTTTTTTTTGCTTGTCTGTGTAAAAAAAATCCCTCCCTCCGCCGAACTGGGCCGGCCCGGCTCCCAGGCCAGGCCGCAGCCCAGCCCAACCGCGCCACTCGTCCCCGAGCTCGGGACGGAGTCCCGAGCGAGCACGCACCACCGCCGCCGTGCCCGACCTCGCCACCTCGCGCTCTGCCCCTTCCCCACGCCTCCTGAGTCCACCCTCCCCCTATAAAGCCGCACCCGGGCCCCCTTGGAACCCGTTGCCGTCGCCGCACCCTCCCGCCGAGATTCGTGCGTGGCGGAGCTCGCTTTGGCGCCGCCGCCATGAATCCCCATCAAGCCGCGCCGCCGCCATGAGCGCCGCCTCGCCACCGCACCACCATCGCGCCGTCTCGCCAGAGACCGCGCCCCGCCATCGCCACTCGCCGGATCCACCGCTGCCGCATCGCCAGTCTCACCGGAGTTGACCGCCGCCGCCTCCGGTTTATTTCCCTCGAACCGGTATAACCAATAAAACCCGACCCGGTTTTCTCTTCGGTTTTTCTTTTCAACGGTTTATTGATTTAGGTTAATTTAATTAGAGATCGTTCGTCCGTTAGTTCTTAGTAGCGAACGTTCGTTATTTAGTATTTTTCTTTTATTTTAGTTTTCGGCCAGGGACCTATCTGTGATGATTTTATTTATAGATTAGCCCCTAGTTTTCAAACACTCACAACTTTTTACTCGTTTGTCCAAATCCAACGAAACCAATGCCCACTTCTTTGTTATGATCTCCTATATCCAGTAAAACAACTTAAACATGTTTTTGAAAGTTTAAAATTTGAACTTCAAATAGTTTAGTATTTGAACTTCGTTTGATCGTAACTTGAGTTTTATAACTCCGTTTGAGTTGATTCTTTTTGCAAATCGAAGCTCTTGAACTAAACTTTCTGATAAGGCCAAATTCATATAATTTTGGTACTGTTAGAAATTGTGTTATGTTGCAAGAGTTATTCGCTTGGTTTTGATGTTTCCGAATCGTACTCTTCGTTCTTTCCGATTTTTTGAGTGATTGCTTATGTGTGGTTACTATTGCTTGCTCACGATAGATTGACTGGAGTGTGACGAGTAGAACTATCAGGAGTTATGAGTGTGAATCATCTTCATCAACATTGCAAGCAAGTTCACACTTTGATCATACCTTTTCTCATTCCCAGTTTTATGCATTAGTTCAATCCTCCAAACAATTGCATGATTAGGATCTAATTAAATTGTGGGATGGGAATGTAGTTGAGGTAGTACCTATTACCGTTTTGTTATCAAACCTTTGGGAGTTGCTTCTACGTTTTCTTATTATGCCATGTTATGCTAGTAGACATGGATTGGGTGAGTGAATTTCCATGACAGATGTGAGATTGTTAATTGATGGTTTATTTAAGGTGGCAACTTAAACACACATCTGGGTGGATTGAGGCACTGGTTACTCCAGACTTGCCTGTCTAGGCACTGGGTTTCTGTGACTTGCCTCAGATTTCTTTGGACCGCCACCTGTGCTCAAAGGGATCATGAGATTATTCAAACTAGAAACTTACGTGCGGTCACAAGCCATTATGGGCTCGCATAGTTGATTAAGTCGTATGAACTCTTACGGGTAGACTAGCAGATGTAGGGGAAAGTAGGTGTACCGGTCTACCCACATGTAAGGTGCTAGTGCTTCCGAAAGACTATGTCTCGGTCATCCGTTTCTCAAACATCATGTAGTGCGAGGAATCAAACGGTGGCGATCGAGTCTTGTGGGGAAAAGTGCGCAAACTTCTGCAGAGTGTACAAACTAGTCATGATTAGCCGTGTCCCCGGTTATGGACATCTTGAGTATATAGAACTTGATTTTCCTGTGAATCTCATCATGTTACTATAATCAATATTGTTGGGTTTTTAGTGAGTACTTTTAATTGGGATTGAGAATGCTGTCAACCATTCTCAATGTTTAACAACCACCATGATAGTTAAATAAATTTATTCCTTTGTAGTAGGGAAAAATTGGCTTTTCGCAAAAACATTATAACCATAGAGCCTCCACCAGCCATATATGCATGTAGTGATAGACTTTATTCATCATTGCTCTATGGTGTGAATTTGCCAAGACATTCAATGTCTCGACCCTCAGGGCTACAACGCCTCATCTTACTGAGTGATCTTACGACGAGTAAGTGATACGTTAGGGTTACGATTTCCTATACTCAACTTTGCCGTTGGTGTTGATGGGAATCCACAACCTTGTTGCTTCCGCTATTTTGGATTGAGGTAATAGTATTTACGTTATTTTATACATGTGATTTACCTCTGTTATAAATCCTCGAGTACTGTGTGTGTCAGCATACCGATCCAGGGATAACACATAAGCACAGAGAGTTGACCCATTTGGGTCGGGTCGCTACAAGATGGTATCAGAGCCAGGTTGACTATAGGACGTGACCCTAGAAACTGGCAAGCCCATAGGAAAGATTTTTCTCTACAACTTTCTTTTCAAAAGAATCTTTTACCTCTCCTCTCTTTTGAGCTTATTCAAATATTCCCTTTTAGTGAGACCACACCCCTTTCCCATTTTGACCCCTTGAAGATTCGACTCATGAGACCACTCCAAGAAGGACCAGATATCGGACAACTAAGACCACTTCGGAATGAAGAGGATTTTTTCGAGCATTATAATGATGGAAACTACAACTGTTAAAGTCTCCAAAGACTAGTAGAATTGGAAGGCTCTGAAGAATTTCCAGATTTTTATGACCTAGAAAGGCACCCCTTATGGAACTTGGCAGACTATGGAAGTTGTCAATACCCGAGATCAAGGTGTATCGAAGAAACACCTGAACATGGAGCATTATAACTCAAAGTTTTGTCAAGAAAACCCTAAGACATGAGATATCAATTATGAAAGATAGCTCATGGCAATGACAAGGGCAGAAACACGGTTATCAGTGATGTCATCGCTTGCTGATGCTATTGTCACCATGCTGAGTTAAGCATGCATATGCATGGAAAGATTGGATGGTAGAAGGCTGATGGAGGATCTGTCAGCAAAGGGATGCAGTTTTAACATAGATGGTGTATCACCAGGATCGGAAGTATTACATCAGGAAGTTTAAGATGGACCTTCAGGAAGCTGTATTTGATAAGGGAGCATTTTGTGAAGAACTCAGGGCCTTGAAGCTGAAAGTGGACAAGCTGGAGGAACAAAACCTTAAGATACCGGAGATTTGTCAGGAACTGAAGGACATTAGGACCATGGTTCATGCCAAGGATGTTGAAACCCAGAAGTTTGGAATGCAACCCCAGAAATATTAAAGGATCATGAGAGACTTCGCGTCAACAGAGATGATTTGGCAAACGAACTTGAGAAGGACAAGCATGATCGGAAGGAGCCATCGGAGACATGACCAAGACTTGAAGAGTTTGATGACGTTGAGATCTATAGACCATTAGAAGACCAAACCCCGTGGTACTTACGTTAGATGCGACGTTTGTGAGCTGTCATTTGTTTGTTGTTTTCTTCTGACAGCCACAATAAAAACTTGTCTTTTCAAAACTATTTTTTGTATAGTGTGCATCCCTCTCGATCTCTCTTATCCCACCCCAAAACCCATGGACCCCATAGAGGATGAATGGAGATGAGCTTATATTTTCTGGACCGATGAGTCAATTGGAGATGGACCAATGGATTCAGAACATGGATGATCATATGGAGAGTGAAATTATAGCCAGAAAGGATATGGCCCAGCATGCTCTTCAGTGTTTTGAAGGAGGTGTTGCTACTTAGTGGAGGATGTACCAAACCATCAGTGGATGGCAAGGAGTAACCGCTTGGGAAGAATTTAAGTTGACTCTGCTAAAGTCTCGGCTTGTGTCCCAAAAGTTGAAGCCTTATGGAAGTGATATGAAGAAACCTTGTGCATACATGCTTTGTGGAGAAATAGGACACAGCCATAAATAAAACAAGGACGAATACCCTCATAAGCGAGGGATTACCAAAGGAGTAGCTGAGGATCTCAGGGAACTTCGGTTGGAGATTGTTCCCGAAGGTTTTGTCGCAACAATGGAAGTTCAGTCTACATTGTTGGGAAAGATTCGTGAAGCTCAGAAGTACGACAAAGAGATTGCTGAGATAAAAGAGAGGATGAGAAAAGGAAAGGCCAAAGGTTTTCATAAGGATGAACACGACATCTTATGGTTCGAGAACTGTGTATATGTTCCCAATAATGCAAAGATTGGGAAGTAAATACTTCAAGAGGCTCATGACCCACCATACTCGATTCGCCCTGGAAACACCAAGATGTATTTGGATTTGAAGGAGTGTTTCTGGTGGACTGGTATGAAGAAGGATATTGCGGAGTATGTAGTCGTAGGTGATGTATGCCAGAGAGAGTAAAAGCAGAGCATCAGAAGCCAGCAGGATTACTACAACCTAAGCTGATACCTGAATGGAAGTGGGATAAGCTTGGCATGGATTTCATTACCGGATTTCCCAGAACCCGATTGGGATATGATTCTATCTTGGTAGTAGTTGATTCGCTTGACCAAAATAGCTCACTTTATCCCAGTAAAAAACCACCTATACAAGTGCGAAGTTGGCCAAGATATATTTGACCAGGATCATATGTCTGCACGGAGTTCCGAGGACCATCGTATCAGACAGAGGAACACAGTTTACCTCAAAATTTTGGAATCAGCTCCACCACACTTTGGGTACTAGGCTAGAGTTCAGTACAGCCTTTCATCCGCAGACAGATGGATAAACCGGGAGAGTCAATCAGATTCTGGAGGACATGTTGAGAGCGTGTGCGCTGGATTATGGATCTAGTAGGGATGATAATCTACCTTACGCTGAGTTCTCATACAACAACAGTTACCAAGCTAGATTGAAGATGGCCCCTTTTGAAGCTTTGTATGGGAGAAGGAGCCAGACACCGTTGATGTAGGATGAAGTTGGAGACCGTCAGTTGTTTGGATCAAATGTGATCAAGGATTCAGAAGAGAATGTTAAGTTGATTCGAGATAGACTGAAGGTAGCTCAGTCCTGGCAGAAGAGTTATGCAGACTCAAAAATGCAAGGAGGAAGTCTATGAAATTGGAGATAGAGCATGTCTTCGTGTGTCCCCTCTGCGAGGAGTTAAACAATCTGGAGTTAAGGGAAAGTTAGCCCCGAGATTTGTAGGACCATACCGAGTTTTGGAGCGTATGGAAGAAGTGGCCAACAAGTTGGAGTCACCCCGAAGGATTGTCAGGAGTTCATGATGTTTCACGTTTCCCAGTTGAAGAAGTGCCATGCAGAGATGGCCAATATTCCCCTGTAAGGACGCTTGACCCTGGAAAGGATAATGATGTTCCATGAAGTGGAGTATGGACTTCATAAGCATAAGTTTTTATCTCGGTATGTGGGATATCCCACGAGGATGAAAAGATGAATTACTATGGGATATAAAGGAGGTATGATGTTGGAAATAGGGATCAATGGAAATTCCATGATAAGTCTGAGTAATCATGTCCTAGTTTGGTGCCAATAGAAGGAAGGAAGACATTACAATTGGATGGATTTTAAGAATGCTAGGAAGCTGAATGTGGAATAAAGATCAGTTGCCCGATGATAAGTTCAAGGACTACAAGTGATGAGATGGGCCATAACCCACAGGCCCCAGGACCTGCCAAGAAGCAAGCACGCTCTTGCTGAAGGAAAAAACCCGGAAGAAGTTACGACTTTAACATCAGGCGATCCTATAGGGGTTTACGCAAAACCTGAGAGTTGTGAAGGAACGATAGATGGTTGTTTGGCTTGCAGAATCCATGGATTTATCCGAACTTGGTTCATCGACAAGAGAAATTCTGCAATGCTTGTGAGGATGACCGAGTGTTAGAATGCGAGATTCGCTAAACCATGTACAAGGTAATGATTTGGGATGGATTGATCAAAATACCGACTTACTCTTATTATTCGCCTTGCTATGTGGGATGGTAAATCTGAGTGACTTACCTATAGTAGAGAGACGACGACCAAAACCTTGTTTGAACCTTAGAATGGTATAAGTATTTTCCCTTGTACACGGCAGCTGTTGCCAATCGTAGGATATACGGTGAGGTTCAACCCAGACCCGTTTTCTGCAAGAGAAACCATAAATTGTTGACCACCATGAGATATCGATATTTGCTTAGTATTGGCGCCAGACCCGTCAGCTAAGAAGACCCAGTCTTGGTATAACCGTACCAAGATGAAAGGACAGTAGTATTGAGAAAAAGGTTATGCCACCACCTGAAGAACCCAGAGAAGGAATTATCCTAAAGATCTAAGAAGACTGCCACTGCCAGCAATAAGGATGGAGTATATGAGTTTTGCTGGAACGATAACAATGCTTCTAAGGGTGGTAGCACCCGAGACCCCGGAAACGATCGATGGATTTTTGAAGACCCCCAAACCCTAACCTATTTCTTGCTAGCCTCTCCGAATCTCGAGGACGAGGTTCATTTTAAGGGTGGTAGGTTTGTAACATCCCAAAATTCTAAATTTTGGAATGTTATAATAAATAGATAGATTTGATTGTTGCTTGATTGTTGTGTGATTGATTGAGTGAAATTCGAAACTTTTTGAAAGTTAAATGAGAGGGAATAAAAGGACTTTCCCAAACTTTCATCTTTGCATTTTGGTCTCCTTGAATTCAACTTCTTTTCATCACAAAACCCTGGAGAGAAGATAACATGACTTCTTCCATTTTTAAATAAATGAAAAGGGATTTGAAAAGATTTGAATCTTATTTGAAAATATTTCAAATCCAGGAATTTTATGCAACTCAATGATTTTCTCGAGCGAAGATAAAATGACTTCTTCAAAACATATGAAATTTGAGTTGGGAGTTTCAAAGAATTAAATTCAAAGTTCTTTTGAATTTATTTTTCAATTTGGAGTTATTTGGATTTTATTCAAATTATTTTTCTCCAAAAATAAAATATATGGAAAATAGGGTAACATGATTCCCTACATCAGAAAATTGGAGAGAAATAAATTTGAATAAATTTTGGTATTTTTAAAATGATTTTTACTGGATTTTACTAGGGCAGAAGCACTCTTTGCTTTATTTGAATTTGTGTGTATTTTATTTGACTCTAGAAAAATGTTCAGCTTGTAGGAAATAATTTTCTGAAAATTTTGATATATAATATGCCTATATATCATTTTTAGTATTTGTGGTGTTTTTTTTTTGTTGCCTGTCTGTATAAAAAAACAAATCCCTCCCTCCGCCGAACTGGGCCGACCCAGCTCCCAGGCCAGGCCGCAGCCCAGCCCAGCCGCGCCGCTCGTCCCCGAGCTCGGGATGGAGTCCCGAGCGAGCACGCACCGCCACCGCCGTGCCCGACCTCGCCACCTCGCGCTCTACCCCTTCCCCACGCCTCCCGAGTCCACCCTCCCCCTATAAAGCCACACCCGGCCCTCGGACCCGTTGCCGTCGCCGCACCTCCCGCCGAGAGCCGCAGCAGCCGGAGCTCGGAGCTCGCCGCCGCCGCCATGAATCCTCCATCAAGACTTCGCCAAGGCCTTGCCAGACCACCGCCTCGCCATCAAGACCACTGTCGCCGCTGCCTCACGGGAGATCGCGCCCGCATTGCCGCCACTCGCCGGATCCACCGCTCATCAAGATCGCTGGCCTCACCGAGTTGACCGCCGCCGCCTCCGGTTTATTTCCCTCGAACTGGTATAACCAATAAAACCCGACCCGGTTTTCTCTTTGGTTTTTCTTTTCAACGGTTTATTGATTTAGGTTAATTTAATTAGAGATCGTTCGTCCGTTAGTTCTCAGTAGCAAACGTTCGTTATTTAGTATTTTTCTTTTATTTTAGTTTTCGGCCAGGGACCTATCTGTGATAATTTTATTTACAGATTAGCCCCTAGTTTTCAAACACTCACAACTTTTTACTCGTTTGTCCAAATCCAACGAAACCAACGCCCACTTCTTCGTTATGATCTCCTCTATCCAGTAAAACAACTTAAACATGTTTTTGAAAGTTTAAAATTTGAACTTCAAATAGTTTAGTATTTGAACTTCGTTTGATCGTAACTTGAGTTTTATAACTCTGTTTGAGTTGATTCTTTTTGCAAATCGAAGCTCTTGAACTAAACTTTCTGATAAGGCCAAATTCATATAATTTTGGTACTGTTAGAAATTGTGTTATGTTGCAAGAGTTATTCGCTTAGTTTTGATGTTTTCCGAATCGTACTCTTCGTTCTTTCCGATTTTTTGAGTGATTTCTTATGTGTGGTTACTATTGCTTGCTCACGATAGATTGACCGGAGTGTGACGAGTAGAACTATCAGGAATTATGAGTGCAAATCATCTTCATCAACATTGCAAGCAAGTTCACACTTTGATCATACCTTTTCTCATACCCAGTTTTATGCATTAGTTCAATCCTCCAAACAATTGCATGATTAGGATCTAATTAAATTGTGGGATGGGAATGTAGTTGAGGTAGTACCTATTACCGTTTTATTATCAAACCTTTGGGAGTTACTTCTACGTTTGCTTATTATGCCATGCTATGCTAGTAGACGTGGATTTGGTGAGTGAATTTCCATGACAGATGTGAGATTGATAATTGATGGTTTATTTAATGTGGCAACTTAAACACACATCTGGTGGATTCAGCACTGGTTACTCCAGACTTGCTGCCTAGGCACTGGTTTCTGTGACTTGCTCAGATTTCTTCGAACCGCCACCTGTGCTCAAAGGGATCATGAGATTATTCAAACTAGAAACTTACGTGTGCAGCCACAAGCCATTATGGGCTCGCATAGTTGATTAAGTCGTGCGAACTCTTACGGGTAGACTAGCAGATGTAGGGGAAAGTAGGTGTACCGGTCTACCCACATGTAAGGTGCTAGTGCTTCCGAAAAACTATGTCTCGGTCATCCGTTTCTCAAACATCATGTAGTGCGAGGAATCAAACGGAGGCGATCGAGTCTTGTGGGGAAAACTGCGCAAACCTCTGCAGAGTGTACAAACTAGTCATGATTAGCTGTGTCCCCGGTTATGGACATCTTGAGTATCTAGAACTTGATTTTCCTGTGAATCTCATCATGTTACTATAATCAATATTGTTGGGTTTTTAATGAGTGCTTTTAATTGGGATTGAGAATGCTGTCAACCATTCTCAATGTTTAACAACCACCATGATAGTTAAATAAATTTATTCCTTTGTAGTAGGGAAAAATTGGCTTTTCGCAAAAACATTATAACCATAGAGCCTCCACCAGCCATATATGCATGTAATGATAGACTTTATTCATCATTGCTCTATGGTGTGAATTTGCCAGTACATTCAATGTATTGACCCTCTGTGGCTGCAACGTCTCATGTTGCAGGATCTTACGACGAGTAAGTGATACGTTAGGGTTACGATTTCCTATACTCAACTTTGCCGTTGGTGTTGATGGGAATCCACAACCTTGTTGCTTCCGCTATTTTGGATTGAGGTAATAGTATTTACGTTATTTTATACATGTGATTTACCTCGTTATAAATCCTCGATAATGTGTGTGTCAAAGATACCGATCCGTGGATGACACGTAATCAGAGACTTGACCCATTCGGGTTGGGTCGCTACAAGATGGTATCGAGCCAGTTGATCGTGAGGACGTGACCTAGAAACCGGCAAGCCCATAGGAAAGATTTTTCTCTACAACTTTCTTTTCAAAAGAATCTTTTACCTCTCCTCTCTTTTGAGCTTATTCAAATATTCCCTTTTAGTGAGACCATACCCCTTTCCCATTTTGACCCCTCGAAGATTTGACTGATGAGACCACTCCAAGAAGGACCAGATATCGGACAACTAAGACCACTTCGGAATGAAGAGGATTTTTTCGAGCATTATAATGATGGAAACTACAACTGTTAAAGTCTCTGAAGACTAGGAGAATTGGAAGGCTCTGAAGAATTTCCAGATTTTTATGACCTAGAAAGGCACCCCTTATGGAACTTGGCAGACTATGGAAGTTGTCAATACCCGAGATCAAGGTGTATCGAAGAAAGACCTGAACATGGAGCATTAGAACTCAAAGTTTTGTCAAGAAAACCCTAAGACATGAGATATCAATTATGAAAGATAGCTCATGGCAATGACAAGTGCAGAAACACGGTTATCAGTGATGTCATCGCTCGCTGATGCTATTGTCACCATGCTGAGTTAAGCATGCATATGCACGGAAAGATTGGATGGTAGAAGGTTGATGGAGGATCTGTCAGCAAAGGGATGCAGTTTTAACATAGATGGTGTATCACCAGGATCGGAAGTATTACATCAGGAAGTTTAAGATGGACCTTCAGGAAGCTGTATTTGATAAGGGAGCATTTTGTGAAGAACTCAGGACCTTGAAGCTGAAAGTGGACAAGCTTGAGGAACAAAACCTTGAGATACCGGAGATTTGTCAGGAACTGAAGGACATTAGGACCATGGTTCATGCCAAGGATGTTGAAACCCAGAAGTTTGGAATGCAACCCCAGAAATATTAAAGGATGTCATGAGAGACTTCGCGTCAACAGAGATGATTTGGCAAAAGAACTTGAGAAGGACAAGCATGATCGGAAGGAGCCATCGGAGACATGACCAAGACTTGAAGAGTTTGATGACGTTGAGATCTATAGACCATTAGAAGACCAAACCCCGTGGTACTTACGTTAGATGCGACGTTTGTGAGCTGTCATTTGTTTGTTGTTTTCTTCCGACAGCCACAATAAAAACCTGTCTTTTCAAAACTATTGTTTGTATAGTGTGCATCCCTCTCGATCTCTCTTATCCCACCCCAAAACCCATGGACCCCATAGAGGATGAATGAAGATGAGCTTATATTTTCTGGACCGATGAGTCAATTGGAGATGGACCAATGGATTCAGAACATGGAGGATCATATGGAGAGTGAGAGATGGAGGCCGACTTGAAAATGATAGATGCCATGGAGGAGGATCAAAAAGTTACTTCTCGTTTCTAAGCCGGATTCACGATGGGGGAACTACAGAGCTCAGCTATTCCAAACTCGGTCATCCCCTCCAATGTCAGATATCTTTCTTATGAAAATATGAAATAGAGTGTTACTTGTTCTCCCGCAGCTATGCAACATCCATGGTGAAAGGAGCTTTAGCCGTCATGGGTAAGCTCCGTAGGGAAATAATGGACCTCAAGCAACAAGTCAATAAGCTCGAGGAAGAGAATCGTATCCTGAGGGGCATCATCACCACCTCCAAAGAAAGAGACATAAACACATGGGTATGGGCACTCCCCTTGGCAACTTCCAAGCTTGGGGGGGTGCCCCGGTATCGTATCACCATCACACTCCTATCTTTACCATTTTTCTTAGTTCGATCCTTTTAGTAATATATTGATCTAGTAAAATAAAGTTTTAGTATGATTTAGTTTTGAATTTTGCTTTATGATCCCTCTATGTAATCGAGCCTGTGAACTATATATAATAAAGATTAGTTTTGAGTCAAGGGCTTGATTATCTTGCTATGATCATGAGGGAATAAAAGAAAAAGAAAGAATAAAAAGAAATAAAGAGATCATACTGATCTTATGTAGAGTAATTACTTCACACATAAAGAGTATGGTGAATAAAAGTTGTTGAGAGTTGACAAACATGGTTTTGGTGATCGTTGCAATTAATAGGAAGTAATAAAGAAAGAGAGGTTTTCATATAAATATACTATCTTGGACATCTTTTATGATTGTGAGCACTGATTAAAATATGACATGCTAAAGAGTTGATGTTGGACAAGGAAGACAATGTAATGGGTTATGTTTTCTTATATCTGAAATAAAGTATATTTTCATGGATCATCCAACATGTTGAGCTTGCCTTTCCCTCTCATGCTATCCAAATTCTTTGCACCAAGTAGAGATACTACTTGTGCTTCCGAATATCCTTAAACCCACTTTTGCCGTGAGAGTCCACCATATCTACCTATGGATTGAGTAAGATCCTTCAAGTAAGTTGTCATTGTTGCATGCAATAAAAATTGCTCTCTGAATATGTATGATTTATTAGTGTGGAGAAAATAAGCTTTATACATCTTGTGATGTGGAAGCAATAAAAGCGACGGACTGCATAATAAAGGTCCATATCACAAGTGGCAACATAAAGTGACGTTCTTTTGCATTAAGATTTCGTGCATCCAACCATAAAAGCACATGACGACCTCTGCTTCCCTCTGCGAAGGGCCTATCTTTTACTTTTGTCTTATACCTTATACAAGAGTCATGGTGATCTTCACCTTTCCTTTTTACATTTTATCCTTTGGCAAGCACATTGTGTTGGAAAGATCCTGATATATATATCCAATTAGATGTAAGTTATCATAAACTATTATTGTTGACATTACCCTTGAGGTAAAAGGTTGGGAGGCAACACTATAAACCCCTATCTTTCTCTGTGTACGATTAAAACTCCATACCCATAAGTATTGCATGAGTGTTAGCAATTGTGAAAGACTAAATGATAGTTGAGTATGTGGACTTGCTGAAAAGCTCTTATATTGACTCTTTCCGATGTTATGATAAATTGCAATTGCTTCAATGACCGAGATCATAGTTTGTTAGTTCTCAATGAAGTTTCTGATTCATACTTGACATTGTGAATAGATTGTTACTTAGCATAAGAAATCATATGACAATATTTATATATGTTGTTGTTATAAGAATGATCATGATGCCCTCAGGTCCGCATTTTATTTTATCGACACCTCTATCTCTAAACATGTGGACATATTTTTTCGTTATCGGCTTCCGCTTGAGGACAAACGAGGTCTAAGCTTGGGGGAGTTGATACGTCCATTTTGCATCATGCTTTTATATCGATATTTATTGCATTATGGGGTGTTATTACACATTATGTCACAATACTTATGCCTATTCTCTCTTATTTTACAAGGTTTACATGAAGAGGGAGAATGCCGGCAGCTGGAGTTCTAGGCTGGAAAAGGAGCAAATATTAGAGACCTATTCTGCACAACTCCAAAAGTCCTGAAACTTCACGGAGGTACGTTTTGGAATATATAAAAAGTACTGGAGAAAGAATCAACCAGAGGGGCCCACACCCTGGCCACGAGGGTGGGGGCGCCCTACCCCTGGGCACGCCCCCTGCCTCGTAGGCCCCCGCATGCCTCCGGTGCCCATCTTATGCTATATGAAGTCTTTCACCCTGGAAAAAATCAGAAGGAAGCTTTCGGGAGAAACACCGCTGCCACGAGGCGGTACCTTGGCGGAACCAATCTAGGGCTCCGGCGAAACTATTCTGCCGGGGAAACATCCCTCCGGGAGGGGGAAATAATCACCATCGGTCCTCTCAGTGGGAGGGGGTCAATCTCCATCAACATCTTCACCAGCACCATCTCCTCTCAAACCCTAGTTCATCTCTTGTATCCAATCTTGGTCCCAAAACCTCAGATTGGTACCTATGGGTTGCTAGTAGTGTTGATTACTCCTTGTAGTTGATGCTAGTTGGTTTATTTGGTGGAAGATCATATGTTCAGATCCTTTATGCATATTAATACCTCTCTGATTATGAACATGAATATGATTTGTGAGTAGTTACGTTTGTTCCTGAAGACATGGGAGAAGTCTTGCTATAAGTAGTCATGTGAATTTTGTATTCGTTCGATATTTTGATGAGATGTATGTTGTCTTTCCTCTAGTGGTGTTATGTGAACATCGACTACATGACACTTCACCATTATTTGGGCCTAGAGGAAGTCATTGGGAAGTAATAAGTAGATGATGGGTTGCTAGAGTGGCAGAAGCTTAAACCTAGTTTATGCGTTGCTTCGTAAGGGGCTGATTTGGATCCACATGTTTCACGCTATGGTTAGGTTTACCTTAATACTTCTTTTGTAGTTGTGGAAGCTTGCAATAGGGGTTAATCATAAGTGGGATGCTTGTCCAAGGAAGGGCAGTACCCAAGCACCGGTCCACCCACATATCAAATTATCAAAGTAACGAACACGAATCATATGAGCGTGATGAAAACTAGCTTGACGATAATTCTCATGTGTCCTCGGGAGTGTTTTCCTTCATATAAGAGTTTGTCCAGGCTTGTCCTTTGCTACAAAAAGGATTGGGACATCTTGCTGCACCTTATTTACTTTCATTACTTGTTACCCATTACAAATTACCTTATCACAAAACTATCTATTACCGATAATTTCAGTGCTTGCAGAGAATACCTTACTGAAAACCGCTTGTCATTTCCTTCTGCTCCTCGCTGGGTTCAACACTCTTACTTATCGAAAGGACTATGATAGAACCCCTACACTTGTGGGTCATCACGGGGTTCGGTGATGTGGAACCACTCCTGTTGCCATACCTTGACGGTCTCCATGAAGGCTCCTTTGGGCCAGGTGGTGTTGGGGAGCTTACTCACCATGGCACTGCTGCAGTCTGTGTGCTGCCCGTCGACTGCCTTCAGCTTCATGTTAAATACCTCGAGCCATAGGCCGAAGTGTGGGGGTGTGGAGAAGCGCCTTGCACATGATGATAAATGCCGAGATGTGGAGGAAAGAATTTGGGGCTAGATCATGAAAATCTAGCCTATAATAGAACATGAGGCCGCGGACAAAGGGTTGGAGGGGAAACCCAAGTCCGTAGAGGAAGTGTGGGATGAACACAATCCTCTCGCCGGGCTTTGGAGTGGGGATGACTTGCTTCTTGGCAGGGAGCCTGTGCGTGACATCCGCAGTCAGGTACCCCGCCTCCCGGAGCTCCTTGACGTCCTTCTCCGTGACGGAGGAGGCCACCCGCTTGCCCTGTGAGCCGGATCCAGACATGGCCGGAGAGGTTGGTGGCGGTGGGAAAGATTGAAGCTTGGGCTCTGGAGCTCGAGGATGGGAAAGCGGTGGAAGGAAGAAGGCATGGGGGGAAAGATGGATCTTTATCCACTTATATGGGCAGTGAATATCAAGCGCCCCCTCAAGCCTTAAAACTCGCATGTTCCCAAGGGATCATGCGAATGGAACAGTTGGATTACCCAAGCCCGTATTGATGAGAATCCCGCAATAAGCGGACACGATATCTGTTTTGACAAGACGTGTCAATGGAGGCCACGCCTCGAAACGCGAAGTAGGAGGCCGAAAAATGGTTTGAAATGATAAAGAGGCCAGGCATAACATTTCGCCGAAAATTTTGCCAGTAGACAAACCTTATTTTTTATTAAGTATTTTGCCTTCATGGTTGAGGGTTGTGACTGTTATACAGAGTCGGATACAGTTCTCTTATTCAGAAGACTGCTTTGAAGTATTCGGAGGAGGAACCCGCCTTGCAATGTCGAAGACAATCTGCGTGCCGAAAACCTCGTCATTAAAGACTAGTTCAGGGGCTACTGAGGTAGTCCTGGATTATGGGGTCCTTGGGTGTCCGGGCTGTGTGATATGGGCCGGACTGATGGGTCATCAAGATACAAGATAGAAGGCTTTCCCCATGTTCGGATAGGACTCTCCTTTGCGTGGATGGCAAGTTTGGCGTCCGGATGTATCCTTCCTCTGTAAATCGACCTTGTACAACCCTAGGCCCCTCCGGTGTCTATATAAACCGGAGGGTTTAGTCCGTAGAGGCTATCAAAATTCATATAGGCTAGACATCTAGGGTTTAGCCATTACGATCTCGAGGTAGACCAACTCTTGTAACCCCTATACTCATCAAAGTCAATCAAGAAGGAAGTAGGGTTTTACCTCCATTAAGAGGGCCCGAACCTGAGTAAACATCGTGTCCCCTTTGTCTCCTGTTACCTTCGATCCTAAGATGCACAGTTCGGGACCCCCTACCCGAGATCAGCCGGTTTTGACACTGACACCGGCATCTTCATCAGCTTACCTCGACGTGCCCTAGTCATGGCGTCCTAGCCAGGCACGGGCCATGGCTACGGGCATGGCTCCCTTGGGCGCAGCCGCCTCGCCTCCCCCTCGGGCGTGACCACCTTGTCGGCCCTCTCGTGGGCCTCACTGGCCTCCTCGGGTGTGGCTGTGTCATCGCCCACGGGTTCTGGATCCGCGCCAGGCTCGCCGCCACCTTCGCCCGTCGCTCCTTTGGTGGTGCCCCACCACATGATGACCCATGCTCGCGTCGGCGTACTCTGTCCGAGCACGCGCTATGTGTCCGAAGAGTATGCATGCATGATGTCTACTATGCAACCTTTCTTCTTGTACACTCGTGTTGGGCCTCCAAGCGCAGAGTTTTGTAGGCCAGTAACAAATTTTCCTCAAGTGGATGAACTAAGGTTTATCAATCTGTGGGAGGCGTAGGATGAAGATGGTCTCTCTCAAACAACCCTGCAACAAAATATAAGAAATCTCTGAAGGAAATATTCCCTAGAGGCAATAATAAAGTTATTATTTATTTCCTTATTTCATGATAAATGTTTATTATTCATGCTAGAATTGTATTAACCGGAAACATAATACATGTGTGAATACATAGACAAACATAGTGTCACTAGTATGCCTCTACTTGACTAGCTCGTTTATCAGAGATGGTTATGTTTCCTAGCCATGGACAAAAGAGTTGTCATTTGATTAACGGGATCACATCATTAGGAGAATGATGTGATTGACTTGACCCATTCCGTTAGCTTAGCACTTGATCGCTTAGTATGTTGCTATTGCTTTTTCATGACTTATACATGTTCCTCGTAACTATGAGATTATGCAACTCCTGCCATCGGAGGAACACTTTGGTACTACCAAACGTCACAACGAATCGGGTGATTATAAAGGAGTACTACAGGTGTCTCCGAAGGTACATGTTGAGTTGGCGATTTCGAGATTAGGTTTTGTCACTCCGATTGTCGGAGAGGTATCTTCGGCCCTCTCGGTAATGCACATCATTATAAGCCTTGCAAGCAATGTAACCAATGAGTTGGTTACGGATGATGCATTACGATCGAGTAAAGAGACTTGCGGTGACGAGATTGAACTAGGTATTGATACCGACAATCGAATCTCTGCAAGTAGCATACCGATGACAAAGGGAACAACGATGTTGTTATGCGGTTTGACCGATAAAGATCTTCGAGAATATGTAGGAGCCAATATGGGCATCCAGGTCCCGCTATTGGTTATTGACCGAGAATAGTTCTAGGTCATGTCTACATAGTTCTCGAACCCGTAGGGTCCGCACGCTTAAGGTTTCGGCGATGCTATATTATGAGTTTATGAGTTTTGATGTACCGAAGGAGTTCGGAGTCCCGGATGAGATCAGGGACATGACGAGGAGTCTCGAAATGGTCGAGACGTAAAGATCGATATATTGACGACTATATTCGAGTTCGGAAAGGTTCCGAGTGATTCGGTATTTTTCGAGTACCGGAGAGTTACGGAATTCGCCGGGAGAAGTATTGGGCCTTATTGGGCCTCAAGGGAAAGAGAGAGGGCTGCCTAGGGCAGGCCGCGCGCCCCATGGCCTAGTCCGAATTGACTAAGGGAGGGCCGCACCCCTCCTTCCTTCCCTTCTCTCTTCCCTTCCTTGTCTCCTACTCCTAATACATGGAAGGACTCCTAGTTGGATTAGAAAGGGGAATCCTACTCCGGTGGGAGTAGGACTCCCTAGGGCGCGCCATAGAAGAGGGCCGCCCTCCCTCCTCCACTCCTTTATATACGGGGTAGGGGCACCCCATAGACACACAAGTTGATCTTCGTGAACGCCTTAGCCGTGTGTGGTGCCCCCTCCACGATATTACACCTCGGTCATATTGTAGCGGTGCTTAGGCGAAGCCTCGCGACGATTGAACATCAAGATCGCCACCACGCCGTCAGGTCGACGAAACTCCTCCCCGCACTCTCGCTGGATCGGAGTTGAGTGCGCCATCGAGCTGTACGTGTGTCAAGAACTCGGAGGTGCCGAGTAACGGTGCTTGGATCGGTTGGACCGGAAGACGACGAGTACTTCCTCTATGTTGCATCAACGCTTCGCTTCGGTCTCACGAGGGCACGAGACAACACTCTCCCTCGTTGCTATGCATCACCATGATCTTGCGTGTGCGTAGGAAATTTTTGAAATTACTACGCTCCCCAACAAGGGCATCCGAGCCTAGGTTTTATGCGCTGATATTATATTCACGAGTAGAACACAAGTGAGTTGTGGGCGATACAAGTCATACCGCTTACCAACATGTCATACTTTGGTCGGGCGGTATTGTGAGATGAAGCGCCGGACCGACATTACGCCAGACGCTTACGCGAGACTGGTTTCACCGTTACGAGCACTCGTGCTTAAAGGTGGCTGGCGGGTGTCTGTCTCTCTCACTTTAGCTGAATCAAGTGTGGCTACGCCTGGTCCTTGCGAAGGTTAAAACAGCACCAACTTGACGAACTATCGTTGTGGTTTTTGATACGTAGGTAAGAACGGTTCTTGCTAAAGCCCGTAGCAGCCACGTAAAATTTGCAACAACAAAGTAGAGGACGTCTAACTTGTTTTTGCAGGGCATGTTGTGATGTGATATGGTCAAGACGTGATGAGATATAAGTTGTTGTGTGAGATGATCATGTTTTGTTGAAGTTATCGGCAACTGGCAAAACCCTATGGTTGTCTCTTTGTTGCATAAGATGCAAGTGCCAAATAATTGCTTTACTTTATCGCTATGCGATAGCAATAGTTGCAAGAGCAATAGTTGGCGAGACGACCATGTGACGACACATTGATATAGATCAAGATGATGAAGATCATGGTGTCGTGCCGGTGACGATAAAGATCATGACAGTACTTTGGAGATGGAGATCAAAGGCGCAAGATGATCATGGCCATATCATGTCACATATTTTGATTGCATATGATGTTTATCTCGTTATACATCTTATTCTTGATTTGATTGACGGTAGCATTTTAAGATGATCTCTCACTAATTATCAAGAAGTGTTCTCCCGAGTATGCACCGCTGCCAAAGTTCGTCGTGCCTGCACACCACGTGATGATCGGGTGTGATAAGCTCTACGTCCATCTACAACGGGTGCAAGCCAGTTTTGCACACGCGGAATACTCAGGTTAAACTTGACGAGCCTAGCATATGCAGATATGGCCTCGGAGCACGGAGACCGAAAGGTCGAGCGTGAATCATATAGTAGATATGATCAACATAGTGATGTTCACCATTGAAAACTACTCCATCTCACGTGATGATCGGTTATGGTTTAGTTGATTTGGATCACGTGATCACTTAGATGACTAGAGAGATGTCTGTCTAAGTGGGAGTTCTTAAGTAATATGATTAATTGAACTTAAATTTATCATGAACTTAGTCCCGTAGTATTTTGCAAATTATGTTGTAGATCAATAGCTTGCGTTGTTGCTTTCATATGTTTATTTTGATATGTTCCTAGAGAAAATTGTGTTGAAAGATGTTAGTAGCAATGATGCGGATTGGATTCGTGATCTGAGGTTTATCCTCATTGTCGCACGTAAGAATTATGTCCTTAATGCACCGCTAGGTGACAAACCTATTGCAGAGCGTATGCGACGTTATGAACGTTTGGCTAGCTCAAAAGGATGGCTACTTGATAGTTTAGTGCACCATGCTTAAACGGCTTAGAGTCGGGACTTCAAAGACGTTTTGAACGTCATGGACCATATGAGATGTTCCAGGAGTTGAAGTTAATATTTCAAGCAAATACCCGAGTTGAGAGATATGAAGTCTCCAACAAGTTCTAAAGCTAAAAGATGGAGGAGAATCGCTCAACTAGTGAGCATGTGCTCAGATTGTCTGGGTACTTCAATCGCTTGAATCAAGTGGGAGTTAATCTTCCAGATAAGATAGTGATTGATGTAATTTTCTAGTCACCATCACTAAGTTACTAGAACTTCGTGATGAACTATAGTATGCAAGGGATGACGAAAACGATTCCCGAGCTCTTCGTGATGTTGAAATCGACGAAGGTAGAAATCAAGAAAAGACCATCAAGTGTTGATGATTGACAAAACCACTAGTTTCAAGAGAAGGGCAAAGGGAAAGAAAGGGAACTTCAAGTGGAAAGACAAGCAAGTTGTCACTCCTGCGAAGAAGCCCAAAGCTGGACCATAGCCTGAAACTGAGTGTTTACACTACAAAGGAAATGGTCACTAGAAGCGGAAATGCCCTGAATATTTGGTGGATAAGAAGGATGACAAAGTGAACAAGGGTATATTTGATATAAAAATTATTGATGTGTGTCTTACTAGTGTTTATAGTAGCCCCTAAGTATTTGATACTTGTTCGGTTGCTAAGATTAGTAACTCGAAACAGGAGTTACAGAATAAATAGAGACTAGTTGAAGGAAAGTGACGATGAGTGTTGGAAGTAGTTCCAAGATTGATATGATCATCATCGCACACTCCTTATACTTTCGGGATTAGTGTTAAAGCTAAATAAATGTTATTTGGCGCTTGCATTGAGCATGAATATGATTTGATCATGTTTATTGCAATACGGTTATTCATTTAAAATCGAGAATAATTGTTGTTCGCTTACATGAATAAAACCTTCAATGGTCATACACCCAATGAAAATAGTTTGTTGGATCTCGATCGTAGTGATACACATATTCATAATATTGAGGCCAAAAGATGCAAAGTTAATAATGATAGTGCAACTTATTTGTGGCATCGCCGCTTGGGTCATATCGGTGTAAAGCGCATGAAGAAACTCCATAAAGATGGATTTTCGTAATCACTTGGTTATGAATCATTTGATGCTTGCGTAACCGTGCCTTTTGGGCAAGATGACTAAAACTCCGTTCTTGAACAATGGAACGAGCTACCGACTTATTGGAAATAATACATACCGATGTATGCAGACCAATGAGTATGAAGGCTCGTGGCAAGTATCGTTTTTTTCTGACCTTCACAAGATGATTTGAGCAGATATGGGTATATCTACTTGATGAAACATAAGTCTGAAATAGTTGAAAGGTTGAAAGAATTTTAGAGTGAAGTGGAAAATCATCGTAACAAGAAAATAAAGTTTCGCGATCCGATCGGAGAGAAATATTTGAGTTACGAGTTTGGTCTTCAATTAAAACAATGTGGAATAGTTTCACAGCTCACGCCACCGAACACCACAACGTTATGGTGTGTCCGAACATCGTAATCGCACTTTATTGGATATGGTGCGATCTATAATGTCTCTTACTGATTTACCAATATTGTTTTGGGGTTATGCATTAGAGACAACTGCATTCACATTAAAAGGGCACCATCTAAATCCGCTGAGACGACAACATATGAATCTGTGGTTTAGCAAGAAACCCAAGTTGTCGCTTTCTTAAAGTTTGGGGCTGCGATGATTATGTGAAAAGTTTCATCCCGATAAGTTCGAACCCAAATCGGAGAAGTGCGCCTTCATAGAATACCCAAAGGAAATAGTTGGGTACACCTTCTATCATAGATCCGAAGGCAAGATATTCGTTGTTAAAATGGATCCTTTCTAGAGAAGGAGTTTCTCTCGAAAGAAGTGAGTGGGAGGAAAGTAGAACTTGATGAGGTAATCAGTACCTATTCCCTTATTGAAAGTAGTTCATCACGTAAATCTGTTCTTGTGACTACTATACCAATTAGTGAAGAAGCTAATGATGATGATCATGTAACTTCAGATCAAGTTACTACCGAACCTCGAGGTAAACAGAGTGAGATCCGCACTGAGTGGTACGGTAATCCTGCTCGGAGGTCGTGTTACTTGACCATGACAAACCTACGAACTATGAGGAAGCGATGATGAGCCCAGATTCGCGAAATGGCTCGAGGCCATAAAATCTGAGATATGATCCATGTATGAGAACAAAGTATGGACTTTGATTGACTTGCTCGATGATCGCAAGCCATGTTAAATAAATGGATCTTCAAGAGGAAGACGGACACCGATAGTAGTATTACTATCTACCAAGCTCGACTTGTTGCGAAAGGTTTTCAACAAGTTCAAGGTGTTGAATACGATGAGATTTTCTCACTCAGATCGATGCTTAAGTCTGTCTTAATCATGTTAGCAATTGCCACATTTTATGAAATCGGCAAATGGATGTCAAAACTGCATTCCTTAATGGATTTATTAAAGAAGAGTTGTATATGATGCAACCGAAGGTTTTGTCAATCCTAAAGGTGCTAACAAAATGTGCAAGCTCCAATGATCCATCTATGGACTGGTGCAAGCATCTCGAGTTGGAATATACGCTTTGATAAGTTGATCAAAGCATATAGTTTTATATGGACTTACGATGAAGCCTCAGATTTACAATAAAGTGAGTGGGAGCACTACTGCCTTTCCGATTAGTATATGTGAGTGATATATTGTTGATCGAAATGATGTAGAATTTTTCGCAAAGCATAAAGGAGTGTTTTAAAGGAGTTCTTTAAAAAGAAAAGACCTCAGTAAAAGCTACTTACATATTGAGCATCAAGATCTATTGAGATAGATCAAGACACTTGATAAGATTTTCAATGAGCACATACCTTGGCAAGATTTTGAAATAGTTCAAAATGGAACAGTCAAAGAAAGTGTTCTTGCCTGTGTTGCAAAGGTATGAAATTGAGTAAGACTCAAATCCCGACCACAAGCAGTAAAATAGAAAGAGAATGAGAAGTCATTCCCTATGCCTCACCATAGGTTCTATAAAGTGTGCTATGCTATGTACTGACCTATTGTATACCTTGCTCGAATTTGGCAAGGAGTACAATAGTGATCTAGGAGTAGATCATCGGACATTGGTCAAGAATATCCTTAGTAAGGACTAAGGAGATGTTTCTCGATTATGGAGGTGATAAAAGAGTTTGTTGTAAAAGTTACATCAAGTGCAAACTTTTACACCGATCCGTATGACTCTAAGTCTCAACCTGGATACATATTGAAAGTGGGAGCAATTAGCTAGAGTAGCTCCGTGCAAGAGCATTGTGGACATAAAATATTTGCAAAATACATATGGCTCAATGTGATGCATCTGCTGACTAAGCTTCTCTCACGAGCAAAACATGATCACACCTTAGTACTCTTTGAGTGTTAATCACATAGCGATGTGAACTAGATTATTGACTCTAGTAAACCCTTTGGATGTTGGTCACATGATGATGTGAACTATGGGTGTTAATCATATACGATATGAATATTGGTGTTAAATCACATGGCGATGTGAACTAGATTATTGACTCTAGTGCAAGTGGGAGATCAAGGAAATATGCCCTAGAGGCAATAATAAAGTTATTATTTATTTCTTTATTTCATGATAAATGTTTATTATTCATGCTAGAATTGTATTAACCGGAAACATAATACATGTGTGAATACATAGACAAACATAGTGTCACTAGTATGCCTCTACTTGACTAGCTCGCTTATCGAGATGGTTATGTTTCCTAGCCATGGACAAAAGAGTTGTCATTTGATTAACGGGATCACATCATTAGGAGAATGATGTGATTGACTTGACCCATTCCGTTAGCTTAGCACTTGATCGCTTAGCATGTTGCTATTGCTTTCTTCATGACTTATACATGTTCCTGTAACTATGAGATTATGCAACTCCCGTTTACGGAGGAACACTTTGGTACTACCAAACGCCACAACGAATCGGGTGATTATAAAGGAGTACTACAGGTGTCTCCGAAGGTACATGTTGAGTTGGCGATTTCGAGATTAGGTTTTGTCACTCCGATTGTCGGAGAGGTATCTCTGGGCCCTCTCGGTAATGCACATCATTATAAGCCTTGCAAGCAATGTAACCAATGAGTTGGTTACGGATGATGCATTACGTAATCGAGTAAAGAGACTTGCGGTGACGAGATTGAACTAGGTATTGATACCGACGATCGAATCTCTGCAAGTAACATACCGATGACAAAGGGAACAACGATGTTGTTATGCGGTTTGACCGATAAAGATCTTCGAGAATATGTAGGAGCCAATATGGGCATTCCAGGTCCCGCTATTGGTTATTAACCGAGAATAGTTCTAGGTCATGTCTACATAGTTCTCGAACCCGTAGGGTCCGCATGCTTAAGGTTTCGATGATGCTTATATTATGAGTTTATGAGTTTTGATGTATCAAGGAGTTCGCAGTCCCGGATGAGATCGGGACATGACGAGGAGTCTCAAATGGTCGAGACGTAAAGATTGATATATTGGACGACTATATTCGAGTTCGAAAGGTTCCGAGTGATTCGGTATTTTTCGGAGTACCGGAGAGTTACCGGAATTCGCCGGGGAGAAATATTGGGCCTTATTGGGCCCTGCCGGAAAGAGAGAGGGGCTGCCTAGGGCAGGCCACGCGCCCCCCCATGGCCTAGTCCGAATTGGACTAAGGGGAGGGGCCGCACCCCCTCCTTCCTTCCCTTCTCTCTTCCCCTTCCTTGTCTCCTACTCCTAATACATGGAAGGACTCCTAGTTGGACTAGGAAAGGGGGAATCCTGCTCCCGGTGGGAGTAGGACTCCCCTAGGGCGCGCCATAGAAGAGGGCCGTCCCTCCCCTCCTCCACTCCTTTATATACGGGGGTAGGGGGCACCCCATAGACACACAAGTTGATCTTCGTGAACGTTCCTTAGCCGTGTGTGGTGCCCCCCCTCCACGATATTACACCTCGGTCATATTGTAGCGGTGCTTAGGCGAAGCCCTGCGACAGTTGAACATCAAGATCGTCACCACGCCGTCGTGCTGACGAAACTCCTCCCCGCCTCTCGCTGGATCGGAGTTCAAAGTGCGCCATCGAGCTGACGTGTGTCAAGAACTCTGAGGTGCCGAGTAACGGTGCTTGGATCGGTTGGACCGGGAAGACGACGACTACTTCCTCTACGTTGCGGCCAACGCTTCGCTTCGGTCTCACGAGGGTACGAGACAACACTCTCCCCTCTTGTTGCTATGCATCACCATGATCTTGCGTGTGCGTAGGAAATTTTTTGAAATTACTACGTTCCCCAACAATCTCTTGTGTCCCCAACACACCCAATACAACAGCAAATTGTATAGGTGCACTAGTTCGGCGAAGAGATGGTGATAAAAGTGTAGTATGGATAGTAGATGTAGGTTTTTGTAATCTGAAAATATAAAAACAGCAAGGTAGCAAGTGATAAAAGTGAGCAAAAACAGTATTGCGATGCTTGAAAACAAGGCCTGGGGTTCATACTTTCACTAGTGCAAAAATCTCTCAACAATCATAACATAATTGGATCATATAACAATTCCTCAACGTGCAACAAAGAATCACTCCAAAGTTTCTATCGAAGAACGTAGGACGAAAATGTGCACCAACCCTCGATGCATAGATTACCCCAATGTCACCTCGGGAATCTGCGAGTTGAGTGCCAAATAATACATCAAGTGAATCAATATAATACCCCATTGTCGCCACGGGTATCCATATGCAAGACATACATCAAGTGTTCTCAAATCCAATATTCAATCCAACATAACGAAACCTCAAAGAGCAAGACTCAATTCATCACAAGAAGGTAGAGAGGGAAGAACACCATAAGATCCAATTATATTAACAAGCTCGCGGTACATCAAGATCGTGTCAAATCAAGAACACGAGAGAGAGAGAGAGAGAGAGAGAGAGAGAGAGATCAAACACATAGCTACTTGTACATACCCTCAGCCCCGAGGGTGAACTACTCCCTCCTCATCATGGTGGCCGCCGTGATGATGAAGATGGCCTCCGGTGATGATTTCCCCCTCCGATAGGGTGCCGGAACGGGGTCCCGATTGGTTTTTTGTGGCTACAGAGGCTTGCGGCGACGGAACTTCTCATCTAGGGTTCTTTACGGGGATTTGGGTATTTATAGGAATTTTTGGCGTTGGTCTCACGTCAAGGGGGTGCCCGAGGGGCCCACAAGCTAAGAGCTAGCGCCCTAGGGGGTAGGGCGCACCTAGAGATCTTGTGGCCTCCTTGTCCACTTCCTGGCCCAGCTGGTGCTTCGGGGTTCTCTTTTGGTCACAAAAAATCACCATAAATTTTTAGCCCATTCCGAGAACTTCTATTTCTGCACAAAAAACGACACCACGGTAGTTCTGCTGAAAACAATGTCGATCCGGGTAAGTTCTAATCAAATCATACCACAACCATACAAAATTATTGTAAACATGGCATGAATACTTCGTAAATTATAGATACGTTGGAGACGTATCAATGCACCACGTCGACCTCGTCAGCTTCGTCGGCTCCTTCTTTAGCTCGCGTTGCTCTCCGCGACCCTCATTGGCTCGCCGCGATGCAAGAGGAATTTGACGCATTGTAGCATAATTTCACGTGGCAACTTATGCCGCGGCCCCCTCATGCCAACGTCATCACCGACAAATGGGTGTTCTGTCATAAGACCCGCCCCGACGGTTCTCTTGAGCACTACAAAGCGTGATGGGTGGCCCATGGTTTTCGGCAGCGCGCTGGAGTTGACTTCACCGACACCTTTGCTCCGGTTGTTAAACTGTGCATGATCCATGCTGTCCTACAGCTCGCGATGTCTCGTGCATGGCCCCTGCACGCGATGTCTCGTGCATGGCCCCTGCATCAGTTGGATGTCTCCAACGCATTTCTTCACGGCCACCTCGCCGAGCAGGTGTTCTGCCAGCAGCCCACCGGATTCGTCGACGCCACTCATCCGGATCACATGTGCGTGCTTTCTCGATCCCTCTACGGGCTCAAGCGGGAACCCCGTGTGTGGTACCAGCGCATCAGCGCCTTCCTCCAGCAGTTGGGCTTTCGCTCCACCTGCTCTGATGCGTCGTTGTTCGTCTACCATCATGGTGCTGCTACTGCCTACCTCTTGCTCTACATCGACGACATCATCCTGACGGCATTCTCTATTGAGCTTCTTCACCAGCTCACCGCTCGTCTCCGAGATGAGTTTGCCCTCAAGGATTTGGGGCCTCTGCACTACTTCCTCAGCATCGAGGTTGTACGGTGCGCTGACGGGTTCTTTCTTCATCAGAGGTATGCTCTTGACCTTCTTAAGCATGCATGCATGCTTAACTGCAAGCCTGCCCCACGCCTGTCGATACGAAGGCCAAGGTCTCTACACTTGATGGTTCGCCTGCATCGGATGCGGCATTCTACCGCTCCATCATTGGTGCACTGCAGTACTTGATGCTTACTCGCCCGGATCTTTACTATGACGTGCAATAGGTGTGCCTTCACATGAATGCTCCCCGCGACTCCCATTGGACCCTGGTGAAGCGGATCCTTCGTTGTATTCGCGGCACCACTGCTCTTGGGCTCACGCTGACGGCATCCCCCTCCACCGACCTCGTGGCCTCTTCGGACGCCGGCTGGGCTGGCTGCCCGGATACTCGACGCTCTACATCGGGATACTGCGTCTATCTTGGGCCTTCGCTGATCTAGTGGTCGTCTAAATGACAAACCCACGATTTCCTGCTCGAGTGCTGAGGCGAAATACTGGGCAGTAGCTAACATTGTCACTGAGTACTCTTGGCTTTGCCAACTTCTTTAGGAGTTGCTTTGCGATGTCCACAAGACCACGATCGTCTACTGCAACAACGTCTCCGTCGTCTACCTATCTGCCAACCCTATTCATCATCGTCAGACAAAGCATACCGAGCTCGACATACACTTCGTTCATGAGCAGGCTGTACTTGGGCGGATGCGGGTTTTGCATGTTCCCACCGCTCAATAGTTCACCGATGTTATGACTAAGGGGCTTCCGACATCCACCTTTGAGTAGTTTCGGTCCAGTATCTGCGTCGCTGACGATGTTTTGACTGTCGGGAAGGGGGGTTGAACGTGTATGTACATACAGATTTGGGTCATGTATTGTCACACCTCCTTCTCCTACGTACAGTGTATAGCTTGGGAGACAAGTCGAGGTCGTGCACCCTTATACATATATATATATATATGTGCACGTGCACGTGATCAATGAATTGAGTCGCATGCAATCCAATCTTTCCTAAACAACACTAAAAGCTCGATTGGTCATGTTTTAATGCAAAATCTAACAGCAGGAGCCGTTGTTAGTGTTGATGTGGAAAAGAAAAATCACACCGTTTGACTCGAGGAGACAGACATTAAGCACCACTGTCAACCCATCCTCTTCCTTTCCTGAGTGGTGTTTGGTGAGTTCGCATTTCGTCAAACACCTAGCAGGCGCACACCGACGGTGTTGCCGGTGGCCCGGTTGACGTCACCAGTGAATGACGGGCGCGTACAAGTGCTACAACGGTTATTGTTGCTCTTTGGTGGCATAGTGGTGCTGGTGCTGCTCTCATCTACCTCATGAAGGCCTCAACTATGCAGGCTACCATTGCTCCTGCCGTCATACCACGCCGTCGACTCGCTCCGACCGCCATTCGAGGAACCCTTATCTGTCAACTCCTCGATGATGGCCCCTCTCCGCCCACAACAACTTGACCTGGTTCGTGTTCTAGTTGTCGTAGCTACACCACTAGGCAGCAAGGTTTCTACAACAAGGCCAACGTCTAAGAATTGTCGGTGAACCTTGTGTGCCAGTTCCACCGTCCCCACATGAGCTCTCCTTCCAAAGGAATCGGGGGTCTTCTTCCTCCACCTTGCCCTGAGAACACCTCCTCCTCCCACCTTCTTCCTCTAAGCATCTCCCGCCACCGCACCGACCCATCCACCAACCATGCCACCTCCCCCCGCCTTCCACCTCCCTTCCCCACCGCCACCTACGGCCCCGGAGGTTCGGCCCGGGGTTGCACCCCAGATCCGCATAACTGGAGGCGGTCATGATTCGCGGCCCGAGTCACGACTCCAGTGAGGTGGACCATGTGGCTAGGAGCCACGACCTCCCATACACGTCGGAGCCAGCTCACCTCGCCCAGAGCACCGCCTCGCGCCATGGCTCTCACCTCCAATGCCGGGGCGTGGGAGGCACTCCGACATGGCATCGGCCTCCCGCCAGCTTTACAAGTTGGTCTAGGATGGAGGAGTGAGAGGAATGATACACTGACGAGCGAGCCCTATATAGTTTAACAGTTTAATCAAACGGGTATGAATTTTCCTTGGCACGTTAGCACTGACAATGGACCCATGCTACCATGTATTGCGTCAAAAGGCTGTCAATCAAGATTTTAGTGCTTTTGGCAAACAAAAATCGATGGTTAGAGGGACAGGAGTATCCTCCGCCCACCAGGGTTCAAACCCTGCTGCTCGCATTATTCCTGAATTTATTTCAGGATTTCCGACGACGCGCTTTCAGTGAGGAGACGTTTCCGTCGTCGACGAGGCGCTTACGGTGACTTCGTAAATTTCAAGATGATATGACAGCTCGGTCTCTCGAAGGTGCTCATAGGGGTAGGATGTGCGCGTGTGCGTTCATGGGGGTGAGTGTATGCGTGTTTGTATGAGCGCTTGCGTCTGTACTATGTTAAAAAAAAAAATCGATGGTTTTTGCAAATTGATAAAACGGTGGTTTTTTCTTTATCCATCGTGCACAATTGGTTTTTGTCAATTTACTCTCCCAGTCCCGCGCCGCGGTCGCAGCCCTAGCCGACTGGACGCCGCAAGCCGCGCAGTGCCGGTGAAAGCCGGACCTGTCAGTCTGTCACCTCCTCCGCTCCCGTCAGTTCCGGCCACTTCACCGCGAGCCCCACTGACCCTCAAAGGCCTCAACATGGCAGGTCTGCTGCTGCGTAGATTCATCCGGATCCAGCCCCGGGCGCCGATGACCGCCACCGGTGGAGCCGCGCTCTTCTACGCCTCGTGTCCCTCGTCGCCCCGCACCGTCGTACGAGACCAAACCCTAGACTCGCCCCCATTTATGCTCCACTTTGCTTCGTCCATCTCGAGGCGTCCCTAACTGAGGGAAGAAACCAAGTTTTCGTATGCCTCACCGTGGCCCATGATTGCAGGCGCACCTGGCGGTGAGGGGAGAGCAGGCCGCTGCTGAAGCTGGTGAGCTGCAGCCCCGTTTGTTTTAAATCTCTTATGACCTAGATCTCCTGCTCCTGATTGTGTGCATTAACCAAAATTTACATCTCTGCTTATTTATATCTTTTTTGTCATATTATATGCCATCTCTGATGCACGCTTCTGAGTTTGAGGCCAGGTGTGCATTCAGAAGGACAGAACTCCACAATTATTTAGAACAACATGAACTCAGACGAATTATGTAGGCGGATTAACCTCAGTAGAGTGCATTGAGGGCAAACCGGAAACAATCTCATATTTTCATGTATTCATCAGAGGCTCAATGATTTAATTTTACAAACGAAAACTTATCTTTTTGCAAAAGAAAGAAAACGCAATCATGCTGTACTAAGTTGGGGTCCTAACACCTTACTTTGTGATTCTCAGTAGGAAAAATATCTGTATCAGCTGTCAGGATCACCTTTTCCTGCCCTTGATTAATGCTTGTCTAGTTAATCTATACTGCTGTGACTGCATGTGACGCTAATAATTCCACAGTCCTGTTAAAAAATAAGTATGCATTTGTATTTGTTTCAGAATTATCAAAGAAGAGTTGTATCCCATGCAATTCAAAGTATCTACATGCCATGTCAGAAGATTCTGCTAAAAAGTCACTTGAACAGGTTTCTTTCTCATACTTTGTTATAGTGAAGAACTTGATTAAGACCTGTGCTATTCCATTGATTGACCCCTTAAAAACAGGTGACTGGTTGGGAACTGAAAAATGAAGGTGACATTTTGAAATTACACAGAGCATGGAAGGTGAAGAATTTTGTAAAAGGGCTTGAGTTCTTTGAGCTTGTTGCTGCTGTTGCTGAGGAAGAAGGTCTCTTTTCCTCTGTTCTACATATTCACATTGTCCCATTTGTCAAATTCAATTAAAAAAATGCTGGAAAGTTTCTAATGTCCAACTGACTTCATGTCCTACAGACCTCAATCCTCATTGTAATGGAATTTAAGAATATCATTGGCACATACATACCGCAGCAAGTCGATGTACTGCTAATAATTATATGCTCAGTACCCCAGTAGTGATATTAATTGTTTGCGTTCTTAACTGAATTCCACATAAATATACATCATAGCTACCCAGCCCTCGCCAAACCTGGGACCTCCTAAACAAATGTTATCAACAAATGGCTCGAAGGTTTCAGAAGATATATTTCCCCTCATTTATCCATGGTTGTGATAATCAAACTACTTTCGTTCAAACTTTGCTACGTATGTGTTGTATTTGTTCAAGTTACATGCTGCAATTCCATTTAGCATGATGAGAGATTTTATTTTACATTTCTAAAGGAAAATGCTACTGAAATTGGTCATGATTTTTTTTAATTCACTCAGAATCCAACAATTTTCTTAGCATGTCTTGTTTGTTCGTTTCAGTAACAATCTGGGCAAAGTATGTTTAAACGGGTATGTTTTCTCAGGTCACCACCCAGATCTTCATCTCGTCAGTTGGAACAATGTGAAAATCGATGTCTGGACTCATTCAGTCAGTAAGTGTTTCATATGGTTATTTTGGCTAATTTATTTTGACTTCACATTTACTCTAGGATTCCACGGACTGTCTTTTAGTCAAATCTCTCTTAAAAAATTGATTACTTGCCTCACTACTTTTCACAACGAATCTTATCAATAACTGCCTATGTTGATTTCTGAGAAAAATGTAGCAGCATTGTTATAGTAGATTATTAAATCCCTGGGACCTAGTAAACCAAATTTTGTGCTGTAGTATTTTTATTCTGAATAGGGACGGTTTACTAGCTATTCATTTGCTTTTTTAGGAACACTGACAGGTTGACAGTGGTATGATGTAGTATGACCTAATTTTTAAGCAGCAAACCAAATGATCATGTTCAAAACATTTGCCGCTCATGCTTCAAAGATTATTCCCATGGCTGTTGATTTTATTAATATCATGATAAAGTAGTACTTTAGATGTTATGAATGTATTGATGATATCAGGTTCGAAGTCTTTTGAGCATGCAAAATTCATAGATACTTAGGTGCTTGCTGCCTATTGGCAGTTAAGGCGTTTTCATGATAAAAAATGTGTATTCCTTATGGTGAAATTTGATCAACTTAAAATGAAGAGAACGAGCCATAAAAAACTGGTTCATTCATCGTGAACCAGTTCTAAAAACCACAAGCAAAATAAAGGACTCACCAAGATGTTTGTTTATCGTGGTATCAGGAGGTTTAACAGATAATGACTTCATCCTTGCTGCAAAGATCAATGAACTCAAGCTAGAAGGCCTTTTGAGCAAGAAAAAGGCTAATTCCCAGGAGTAGCTTTGGGAGATCAAGCAGATAACTTTTAATGTGTAGACGCCAAAAAATGCCCTTTTATATTGTCTGTGATGATTGTACATGCCGTTCCAAAATGAGTACTTCCGATGTGAATTGGTGAGATCTATCCATTCTGGGCGATGCGTTTCTCCGATGTTGCGAATCTGGGATCATCCTAATACTTGTCTGTATCTTCTGAATATATACCGTAGTTTGAAGGTGTCATGTATGCAATGGCATAGATATATGATCATCTATCGTGTCGCCAAAATATTTGAGCCTTTTGTATTGTGGTAGCTTTTCATAAGTTAGGTGGAAGCACATTCTTTTGTGGTGTAACCCAAAAATATCACTAAAACTAGTAAAGATCCTCCTATAATTAACTAAATTTCATATGTAAACTAGACCATTGTTGATCCATCCTATTACCAACGAAAGGGCTGCCCTTTTTTTTTTTTGCAATTAGGGCAGCTGTTGGAGATGTTTTTTTTTTTTTGGTCTAAAGCCCTAGAAAGCGGTTATGTCCTATTATAGGGCTGCTGTTGGCGATGGTCCTGCCCGTGAAAAAGCTACAATCGCGGATTTCTTTGTCGAGAAATAAGGTTTCGAGATGACTATTCTATTCCTTAGTTTTTCACCGCTACAAGTCAGACAGCGACGTGACCCGGTGCTGCTAAATTCTCACCGCACGGCCGAGGCACGGGCATGTCCCACGAAAAATTACAACAGAACACAATTAGCCTGGCAACTGAAAAACTAGTACTATAACTTAACACAAGTATTCTGCCCGTGAAAAGACTACCTGCGATTGGCACCAAGGTATTTTTTGAAGTTTTAGGAGAATACCATGGTTTTTTTTTTTAAGCCATGGTTTTAAGGACTTTGATGCTGAGGTGTTCATTGCTAGGCATTACAATACCATAGTTTTGGGTGTTTGTTTGGGGTTACTATGGTTTTAGAAACACTGTGCTCCCAAACAAGGCCCAAACAGAAACAACCCAGCAAGAACAAACAAGGTTTCAACAAATAAATTACTTCATATCACTGTGTTGATTTGTTCAGCGCCATCCCGCGTGATGGAGCTGGCCACAAATGATTGCAACACTCTGCTTTGATCTACTTATCTTTAATGGGGTGTTACAAAAGAAAAAAAGGGTCTACGAACTTGGCCTGTCATACCCTGCTGTAGATTAAGACGTCATCAACAAAAACAAGTACACAAACCCTAGTCAGCTCAGCCAGAATTGTGTTCATAGCACTGAAGAAAAATAAAACATAGCAACGCAGGAAGGGTCCAAGTGCATCGGGAAGCGACCTGACACAACTCCACATAAATCTGGCAAAGAGCATCTCTAGTCTAGATAAAATGTGGTTAACTTCTTCAAACTCTGCATGAAGAGCGCATTTCACGTCCGTCAGAGGCCATGACGTTAAAGGATTTAGTCAAAGAAAAAAAATTGATCTTCAAAGCCGAAGCTGCCTTCCGGACATCCCTTAAATGCAAAAATATCACCAATAATCATCCCGACGCCTCCAGCGCCCAGGAGATGAGCTCAAGACTAGCAGGAGGCAGCAAAATGCAGATGAGTGAGGCATCAACAGAAAGTGGTATAAGAAGCAGCTCCTGTTAGATGAGTTAGGTCTTACTGTTACAAGAAAGCAACTCACTATCGAGTAGAACTCACGACGATCTGAAACTAGTCCCGAGACACACAACAAGTGAGAAAGAAGAGAGAGCGAAAAAAAGGAAAACCAACATACTTCGAAACTATAGAAGCGCCTCAACCTCCCCTTCTTGGCGCTCAAGAAGGCAGCTCGGCTGGTCTGTTTGCTTCATGGCGCATGCCAAGGTGCGCAGATAGCCTAGAAGACGCTTCTTCTTCAGAAGCACAGACCTACATCTTAGTAGCTGTGCTGCCACATCTGGTGTGATGGCTGAGACGGGGCAGTCTGGGAGCTGTTCAGGCTTCCCTCCGCAGGGTTCTGCGGGTGCTCCTGCTGCATACCATTCTGCGACTGGTAGAAGCTCGGGTACCCAAGACCACCGTACTGAGAGGGCTGTTGCACCTCGCGGAAGCCACCCTGCGCGCTCTGGCCCTGGAAGCCATAAAAGTTACCAGGTGGAACAGCTGAAACAGCTCTTGAACCAGCAGCTCCATGAAGCCACATCGCAGAGTTGTCGCTCTGAAAAGAGCCACAGATGAAAACCCCAGAATGAAATGAGCAAATCCTTAGTGGTACAAAACAAGTAGTCCAGAATTTCAGAAGCTAGACGAAAGAACGTAGCACCCTGTACCTGCTGTAGGGCCATGTAGTGATTGGCCTCTTTCAACTGTGAACTTAAAGCTTCATCAATCCCCATAGTCGTGGCAGGGGAGGCACTCTGGTTTTGGCCAAAATTCGGTATATTACTTGAGCTGCCAAAGCCTCCATAACCAGAGACTGCTGATGAATGCTGTGGTGGGCTCATGACAGGAAGGCCACTCTTGTACTGCGGCATCGAGTATTTCATAGCAGATCCAGGCACAGCACCACCACCACCACCAGATTGATGGAAAGGTCCATTACTTGAATACGCTTGCTGGAAGGCTGTTGGTGGTACATAGTAGTTTTGAGGCAAGTATGGATAGCCGACTAAACTGGCAAAAGGCCCCAGGGGTAGAGTTGGCTGAGAGTATGGATGTAAAGATAATTGCTGAGGTTGAGGTAGCCCTGACGGAATGCTCGTACTGGGAGGATTTTGTGTAGATTGAGTGTTGGAGAACCCCCCTTGGTTTAAATTCTGCAAGAATATTCAGAAAAAACTGAAACTCAGAACAGAAGTTCAAACAGCAGCACCTAAATGTTAATGATACACGCCATGATAGTGTTATTTCTCTTTTCTCTTCTTGACCACTTCTCATCATTTCACACTGGAGCTGCTCCTTCATATTGCAGAAGATTAGAAGAACATCCAAAACAATATAGGAGAACCTTCCACTTGCAAATTTGGTACCAACGAAGATATCATGCTTATGCCTACCAAAATATTTTATGAAGTCACTACTACATTCATTGTCCAAAATAAGTTCCACAAAATGATCGATATAAGTTCCACACAGAAAAGATGCATCTTGGCACACTACTACATTCATTGCCCAAAATAAAGGGCGTGACTTCTTTCTAAACTTCTGAACTAAAACTATTACATCTGACTTACTTCACAACAAGCGCACCAGCATAAAAGAGGAAACAATGCAAAGGTTGTAATTACCTCCTGCATGGAGATTGGGTAACTGGTAGTTGGCACAGCTGGGTTATATTTCATAGCTGACTGTGCTGATAAAAATGGTGAAAAGTCAAAATCCCGGTGCTGGGTAAGATTTGACCCCAAGAAGTTGCTTTGCAGAGTGTTAGCTTGCTGTGCCTGTAAGTGTAAAACAGAAGGAAAATTAGGAGAAAGGCAATACAACAAAGAAATACAATCCCATCCCACTCAATACTGTAAGAAATTCGTTGCTGAGTTTGAGAGGACTGATTTAATTTCAGACGCCTTCATATATTAACAGTCACATTGTCCAGGAACCATAACGATTAAGGTATACTCTCTCTGTCCCATAATATAATAGCGTTTTTTACACTGGAGTAGTACATAAATATAACCAGAGCAGCATGCGACTAAAAATAAACATTTTAGGCCATTCACCAAGCAGGCACATATTCTACTCCCTCCGTTCCAAACAGGGGCGTAGCTACGTTCAGCTACCCGGTGTCACTGGCACCGGGTCCAATCTACACTTGCTTAAGATAATCCATTGATTTAGTATGTAGGTCATTGATTTTTTTTATGTGTTCTTCTATGTGGACACCGGGTAATCTTGAGTCTGGGTCCGCCCCTGGTTCCAAATTAATTGAAGTTCTATGATTTTTCTAAGTCAAACTTTTTGAAGTTTGAAATCCACAACTATCTACAATATCAAATATATATAATATGAAATATATTTTATAATGAAGTAAATTTGGTTTTGTACATGTTGATGTGTTTTTATATAGACTTGGTCAAACTTAATGAAATACGACTTAGGACAATCCTAGAACTTCAATTATTTTGGAACGGAGGGAATACATCATTATATATCTTTTGCTAATTTATAAGTTGGAGTTGGTGGTCGCAGTGTCGCAACTCCTATCTCTCCACTGTGCAACGCCCTACTAACCTCGCAAAACAAACTGGGCTCACATCTGATTGTAATTAACCAACAAATCAAGCTTCACAATATTCTCAACCTAAAAGACTAACTCGAGTACGTATGTAGCACCATCCCCTCAGTTATCCATGCCGCAACACCGAAATCCTCTTCTTTGGTTCTTACTGACCCCACAGAGTGCAATCAAGAGCTCGCTCGGCCCTTCGTCAAGCACTAGAGCAGCATTGATCTGGGCGAGGATGCATGCCAGAGAGAAGGCAGATGAGCCACTCCCCTACTTTGAGCCATCGCTACTAACAGATCTGCAAATGTATGTATATATCAATAGTGCAAGAACCTCCTGGCGGAGTGGAAGTGAAGGAAGAAGCTTGGGTATGTTGCTTGTTCCAAACGTCAGCAAGGTATCTCAAATCACTCATTTGCATGGCCCTGCATTATTATTTCTTGCACAAGCATCGATCTCTAAAGAAGAGAATGACATATCTTGAATTCTTGATAATTTGGTTGTCGATTGATGGATTTTAGGCCACTTGCAAACTGATTCTCAGGAGAGCGGCGGCGAGTCTGCGGAACAAGGTGACCAAGCACTGCTGGATGATCTGGAGTAACCCCACCTGCTGGCAAGTCTGCACTATAGCGATATGTGGTTTCAGTCCCCTCGAAATGATCAGAGATAACCCCAGGAATTTGCTTTAATGATTTTTGGTGAGTTTTAAATTCGGTATGGATTTGACTTCCAATTTTGAGACAAATAAATCGGTATTCCTCGGATCACCAAAAGTTTGAACGTTTCAGTTAAATTTTTGAAAAGAATGTAAACCCTGGCAATGTCCCCAAGGCAAGCCCCAGAGGCTCTCATCAAGCACTCGCATCTGTGTCTTCACAACAGCTAATAGATCGCCGTTGTAAGAGGGGCACCACATACAACATGGAGCACAGGTGGAGAGGGACAAGTTCATCCTATAGGAGCTGTGCCTGCCACAAACCTAACTGCATTGTTCAGCTCATGGAAGAAGTGAACACGCCCAACCTACTAAAGGCCAGTAGCAACAGTGACAAGGAGCAAATTCTACAGAAGGTCGTCCAATACTAAGCTCAAGCGATACGCTTAGTGTGCCACCATATTGCTAGAGCAAAGAAAACTGCAGTAGGAACGTGCACATGTAACATCTAAGGTGTGTATAGCTAGAGCAGGATGACAGCGCAGCCATGATAGAGCTGGAGCCAGAACCTAGAGGTAGCAAACAGGAAGGAAGGCGACAATTAATTGTCTTCCCACGATTTGGGGGTGAAGAAGAGGATGAGTAGCAGAGAGAATGGTTTCCCAAGTGAGAAAAGGATGTTGTGCCTCTCGCAACCCGGCCCAAAACAGCATGATCTTCGTGCTTGCGGGCACGTACAAAATAGAACCACTCTTGCACAGGTATCTTTCCCATAAGTGATCCAGCAGCTCTACCATTTCAGTACTAGATAAAGCTAACCTTACATCAATAAACGTGTAACAACTTGAAACCAATCTAGCTTTTTTAGATTATATATTAGTATGGTCTATGATTCGCATTAATTGTTATGCTTATGCAGTTCTAAATGCACTGCATGTTTTTCATGCCGAAGCTACAAACCAACCTTATATGTAGCTCATTTGTCTAGGAATAACAAAGACCCTTTTGTAACAGTTACAGCTTACATATGTACTCTAACAAACCTCAATAACAAGCTAAACATGCAGTTCTAATGCTTCAGCAAGTCCCAACGTCATGAAAGTCTTATATTAGTCCCAGACTCCCACACGGTGCCTATGCTGTCATCAAGGTGATAAATCAAAAGTTCAGGTGCTAAACATATGATAAAAAGATAAGTTTTATTGGTTTCCCTTTAGAATGAAACTACCCACTATGTTCGTGATGGAAAGATAAGTTTTATTGGTTCCTTTTAGAATCAAACTACCCACTATATATGTGATCCCATATCTGGAAGAAGACAACTATACCAGCAAGCTTGAAAAATGAGAAAGATGTTGTGCTTGAGCGTTTCCTTGTTGGCTCTCCATTATACTTGGCTGTGTTGTGTTCGGATACACATGATCCGAGACTGATGGCGGGTTATACTGAAGACCAGACACATCTAGAGCACCTTGCATCAGTATATCAGGCTGCGAAACTGAAGGGACATCAGTATTCTCCATGTTGGTACCTATTCTGGTTTCAACATCCTCATTTGCTGATGACTGTAGAGCACCATTGTCATAATAATCTTGATTCCTGTAAGAAAGGTGCCATAAGACAAGATGCATTTTGTGTCATGGGTAGGAACATAGCAGAAAATTAGTTTGCACCTGACATCTATTTGATCAACTGCTGGAGTTTCATCTGAGTTGGGCACCTCTTCCACACTATATTTAGGGACCTTGGATGGAAGCAACCCAGAGAAGGCACCAGATTCAAAACTACCAAAGCTCAGATGTGCGCAGTCTGTATTTTCAAGTTGTAGATGATCGGGGATTATAACCGCTGGATTATCATCAGCAGAATTAGCTGCTGCTAGATCTTCGTTTTGCAAGCTTAGATGCTGAAAGTTCGTTGCAGCTGAGTCCACATCAACGTTGGAAACCTCAACTGCAAACGATTGCGTCATCAAATTCCTTATTAGTAATTATATATGTTATAAGTATAAAAGAACAGTGTTTAAGGCAATAAGGACATAGCATATACAAAGAAAAGATTGTTAGTGAATGAACATAGAAAAAAAGGACTAAACAATATTTTCACTTGTATCGGTAGCACATAAAGAGACGAGAGCTTCGCCTTTGGAAGTGCCAGTAGCGTAGGGCGACCGGGCCAGCCGAGCGGAACAAATAATAAGCCAGTAAGGCAATCTCCATGCATAGCAGTTTTGCAAAACTGCAACCACCACAGCCTCCATGAACATGTGTCACTTTACAGCATCAAAGGGCAAACGGAAAGTGCAAAACTGAGCAATGAGCGGATGACTGGTTTTCGTTTTCTATGCGAAGGCAATGCCATTAAATATTGAATGACATCCCTGGGAGCCACTAGACAGTATGCCTGATCCATGTTTATGTGATGTCTTACTACAACAGAAATATGCACTTGATGCTCAACGTACGTAAGGTGGTTGGCTGGTCAGGGGTGGGGGTGCCAAACGCCCAAACATCAGACTAGCCAGTTGGAGGAACGTTTCAACCTCCCCAAGGACAGCTATCACCTATCAGATAACAGAACAGTGTTTTCTCACAAAGAAATACAAAGATCATTCTATTTACTATCCAGCCTCCAAAAAGTATAAGCATCTACTTTGTGACATAAAAAATAGAACACATTGATAATTGACTTTTAAGATGCATAACCAGAAAAAGAAGTTCCATTGGTCACAAGATTTGCGATTTGAGATCTATACTAACCTTCATCAGCAAATGAATGCATTTGAGATTGGTATGTACTTGAGTTCTGCAACAATTCATCACCGAATCGAACTTGGTCGTGAAGAACTTCCAAGTGTCTCTCAGAAGGTATTGCTGTCTGCTTTACAATTGAAGTGTTATCTTCTGTGTGAGACTTCTCATGCAAGTTAACGGCATCAGCAACCAGCACTGATGACTCCAATGATGCCACAAATGACAATGGGCCACCAGATGGCTCAGGGGCTGTGAATTGACTTTGTGATGGTGGTCCATCCTGTGGAAACCAAACACTTTCATGTGTTTGGTGGCTGTCTGCCGAAGTGTGGTTAGAATTTATAACTTGAGGAATGGGATCTGGCAGAGCTGGAAATCCTTGGTCAAATGTTGTCGGGCCGACTCTGCTTGCGGATTGTTTTGTGTTATGGTTGGTTTCATTTGACAAAGATGGGTTTTGACCAGCAAATGCTTTGTCTGCCGTAGCCATAGACTTGCTAGAAGACCTTCCTTGAGGTCTGCCCATTTTAACTATATCAGCCATTGACATCTGACCAGGCACCCCACACCAATTCTGCTGAAATCCTGACGATGATTGTGATGCTCCGCATAATCCATCAGGAACCACGTCCTTGTTTGCAAAGGAACTGCAACATAGAAAGCAAAAAATGTCAGTTAACAATAATAAATAAAACACAATTAGACCAGCAGAAACTTCTACATCCTCAGCCTTCATTACCTCGGAACTGTTGGCTTCTGAGTGGAATTGGTTGATGGAACACCAGGTCCCAATATCGATGACCTTGAAGCCACGTTATCTAGTAGGATTGAAATGAACATGAGAAAAAGATTATAGAAAATGTGAAAACTCATGGATACAAACATTATTTTATCTTACCAACTCCGCCGGATACAGACTGAACTGAACTGCTTCGGTTAGTACGATCTGTGCCAACTCTAGCAGCACGACTGTTTGAGTTATTTGCTCCTCGGGATCTTGGCTCAGGTGTACCTTTATTCACCTGTGTGAAATTTCAATACATTCTTGATGTAAGTTCTCAAGACTAAAGCATGGCATAGTAAATCAATAATTAGGAAATTAGTTGGATATTTAAACTTTCTAACACAAAAGTTTACAAACAGTGTACAAATTAAATGGCTGATATATTGACAAATTATTATTGCTTTCATTCATCCTAGAACTAAAATTATATGGTCAATAGTAGATTAGATACAAGCCTTCTTTTCATTTTGAAGAGCTGGAAGACCCTACTAAAAATAATATTAGCTACAAGTTTGCAAAGTGGCACAGATACAAGTTGAGTATCATAATCAACTCACCTCCTTTTTCTTGTCACGCTTGTTCTTTACCTCTTGAAAAGTATCTGGAAAAAGATAGGAAATCTGTGAGATGCTTTACATAAGAGGACTACTGGGAGTATGAAATAACATCAGATCAATCTCAAACTGCTGTTAGTATTAGAACTTCCTGTTGAATTGCAAGATCTGCATCCCCCAATCATCCGAAACATGTCAGGTAAATCAAAGAAAGATGGTCGTGTAATTCAAACAGTAATATAGACGAGGCAATAATTCACTCAGTATATCCATAATGTTCAGTCATAATCTTTGGATTAATAAAAGGTTGATTATACAAATTAAAGAAACTCTGTGGTAGCAATTGGGCTGTTGTAACAAGACTGAAATGGGAGGCACCAAGCCACTAAGGGATTAGGTCCCAGTTCCTTGAATGGAAGTAAGACACAAGTGGTAGTGATCTTAAGGTATGCAAATGGACAAAAGTGCCAAATCACATAGGCAACTGCGAGCATTCAATTAAATAAGATTCCAGCTCTAACTTTCTGTTAACCCTTGTCTCACTACCATCGACTAGCACCACATCATCCACAAAGAGCATATACCATGGGATATCTTCTTGTATATCCCTTGTGACCTCATCCATCATCAAGGCAAAAAGATAAGGGCTCAAAGCTGACCCTTGGTGCAGTCCTATTTTAATCAGAAAGTCATCAGTGTCACCATCACTTGTTCGAACACTTGTCAGAACATTATCGTAGATGTCCTTGATGAGGGAAATGTACTTTGTTGGAACTTCGTGTTTCTCCAAGGCCCACCACATGACATTCACGGTATCTTATCGTAGGCCTTCTCCAAGTCAATGAACACCATATGCAACCATATGCAGGTCCTTCTTTTGCTCCATGTATCTCTCCATAAGTTGCACGAAGAAAATGGCTTCCATTGTCGACCTCCCGGGCATGAAACCAATTTGATTTTTGATCACACTTGTCATTCCTCTTAAGTGGTGCTCAATGGCTCTCTCCCATAGCTCCATTGTATTGCTCATCAGCTTAATTCCATGGTAATTAGTACAACTTTGAACATCCCACTTGTTCTTGAAGATTGGTACTAATATACTACGCCTCCATTCTTCTGGCATCTTGTTTGCCCGAAAAGTGAGTTGAAAAGCTTAGTTAGTCATACTATCGCTATGCCTCGGAGGCCTCTCCACACCTCAATGGGGATACAATCAAGGCCCATTGCCTTGCCTCCTTTCATCCTTTTTAAAACCTTCCTAACCTCAGACTCCTGGATTCGTCGCACAAAAGGCCTTCTGGTATCATCAAAGGAGTCGTCCAGCTCAATGATAGAGCTCTCGTTCTCACCATTGAACAACTTGTCAAAGTACTCCTGCCGTCTATGCTTGATTCTTCACCGGGAGTTGATCTACTTCGTTTTTTATGCATTTGACTTGGTTGACATCCCTCATCTTCCTCTCTCGGATCTTGGCCATCTTATAGATGTCCCTTTCGCCTTCCTTCGTGTCTAAGCACTAGTAGAGGTCGTCATACGCCCGACCCCTTACTTCACTCACAGCTCACTTTGCGGCCTTCTTTGTCACCTTGTACTTCTCTATCTTGTTTGCACTCCTATCCAAGTGTAGGAGATTCACTTCTACTCTCCCCTAGTCACCCCAAACTCCTCTAAAGCCCCCTTAAGAATGCAAGTCGCATCTTCATCCACATATTGTTTGCATCACCCTCTTCTCCCAGTCCCAGGGGCCCTCCTTAATAACCCTCTCCTTGAAAGCCTTAGTTGTCTCCCCCAGCTTCCACCACTTCGTTCTAGCAATTTTAGCGCGCTTATCCCACTGCACACAAATCTGAAAGCAAAAGTCAGCCTCCCAGAAGCTTATGTTGAGGGACAACACTCTCCAGGTATCACCTTACAATCTACTCCCTCCGTTCCCAAATACTTGTCTTTCTAGGCATTTCAAATGGACTCAACATACAGATGTATGTAAGACATATTTTAAAGTGTAGATTCACTCATTTTGCGGCGTATGTAGTCACTTGTTGAAATCTCTAGAAAGACAAGTATTTAGGAACGGAGGGAGTATGCAAGCATGCATGTCTTCTCTTCTTGAGAGGACAAAATCAATCTGGCTAGAGTGTTGACCACTACTAAAAGTCACTAGATGGGATTCCCTCTTTACCGAAAAAGGCTTTCGCCCTGCTTTATATATAAAGCAATGACCAACAACACACTGGTACAAACGCACGCCACCACAACACACGCACACACCCAAGGCAAGATACATAGGCGCTGAGCGCAGCGACACCACCCCAAGCACTACAAGAGAAGCCGGGGCCTCGACCGTGAACACGCCACCGCGAAGAGATGAAGCCGCATACGACGAACCGTGGGCTCCAAGGCGGCCCCTTCAGGAAGGAAACGACACCGGAGCGCCGCCACCACCCGACCCGAGGGTCAGAGTTTCCCCTGGAGTAACACGACGGGCAATGATGGCCGCGACGACGCCTTCAAGAAGGGAACGAGTTTCGCCGCCGCCAGTCTGTCCGAAGAAAGAACAGGTTTTCACCCCGGCCAAAATTCACCGCCACCGAACGCCACACCCCGGTGACCATGCCGCCCACACGACCATGGTCACCGGGCAGCACCAAGCCACGGGCTCTACCCATGAGCACCGCGATACCACCATCAGGGCCGCCGCCCCGGCATCCAAGACCTCAACGCCACCTCACCCGCCACCCATCGCTACCCCAACCAAAGAGATGAGTGGAAAGGCCCCGCCTTTAGCACTCCTGAGCTGCCCCCAGTGTTGAGACCCACTAGGCCGGCCAAAACTGGCCTCCATCGGCTCGTCCTGCTGCCGGGCGCGAGACGAGCTCGGTCCTGCTGCACGCGAGACGAGTCCGGTCCTGCTGTCGGGCGCGAGAAGAGACGGTCCTGCTGCCGCGCGCGAGACGAGTCCGGTCCTGCTGTCAGGCGAGACGAGGTCGGTCCTTCTGCCGGGCGCGAGACGAGCGATGGACCGCAACCAGGAGAGGGCCAACCCTTTGATGAAGGTAGTGCCCGAACGACGAGGAGAGGAATCGAAGGTCAACGGAGGCGCTCATCGACGGGCCGACGCCGAAGAAGTCCGGCCGCCGCAGTGAAACGTCCCCGACCACCGCCATGAGCCACCACCACGTTGTGGCAGCCCACATCCACGCCGAGCACAGCCCACGGCACCTGCCATCGCCGGATCGGCCGGGGGCCGGCAGGTCCACCACCACCGTGGAGCGCGGCAAGGGCGCCACCGAGCAAGTTACCACCGCTGCGCAGCCGAGCCCCGCCACCACAAGGGCCCAGTCACCCGAGCCACACCAGCCGCGGACAGATCGGGTCAGCGCTTAAACGCCGCCGCCGGAGCAAAGGCACGCCCACCGCGACCACCCACCCACGCCGCCGCAAGCCGCGCCCGTCGCCAGCGCCGCGCCGAGCCAGCGTCACGCCGCGCCTAACAAGGATGGCTCGCGCCATCGCCGTCGTGGGAGAGAAACCTGCCGCCGCCCAAGTTGGCGGGCTTTGCCAAAGACATCTTTGAAGCGGCGGAGGGAAGCGAGCGAGGGCCGAGCCCATGGGCTAGGGTTCCCCTGGGGGCGCAGGGAGCAGCCAGGAGGGAGGGGGACCGGATTCCCTCTTTTAAAGAGGTGTTAGCTACAATCATGTCGTTGGCTAGAGCGAAGCTTAAGACATCTTCTCCTTCTTGATTCTTGATGTCATAGCCAAAGTCCCCATGCAACCCTTTAAAACCTATGTTAGATATACCCACGTGGCCATTGAGATCTCCTCCTATGAAGAGCTTCTCGTCAATAGGTACACTCCTAACCATGTCCTCCAGGCCTTCCCAGAACTCCCTCTTGGTGCTCTCAGAACTCCCTCTTGGTGCTCTCATTGTGGCCTACTTGCGGCGGATACACGCTGATAACATTGTGAACCAACTCCCCAACTACCAGCTTGACAAGGATAATCCGGTCCCCTTGCCTCTTGACGTCTACCACTCCATACTCTTGTTGATCAAGGTGCCTACTACATTTTTGTTTGTAATTGTCCTGTGTACCACAAGTTGAAGCCGGTATCCTCCACCTCCTTTGCCTTTTGTCCCCTCCATTTGGTTTTTGTCCCCCGTGAAACAGACCTACATTGAGCCTCGTTCCAAAATAAAACCGAGCCAAGTTCATCTAAATTTTGCACAGCACACACTATGGAAGGAACAAAAACTATCAAAGGGACAAAACCACATCACTTTGATCATTTGCAAATTCAAATTGAAGAATCCAACTTTTTAGGACTGTCGTCGTTGAAGAACATCTCTGATGTTATCAACCCATTTTTGATACCATATCCTCTTATCTTCAATTGCTAATAAAACACAGACTTAGATAGTTAGGCCCTAAATCCAGCTCAATACAACTTGGATATGATGAAGGAACTTACGATCCAAAGCCAACCTAGGTTTTGGGTCCTCCATGGCATTTGATCGAAGGCTTTGCTTTTTCATCTTTTCCTTCCCTTACCCTAAAGGGTCAACTACGTTTCTCCCCATCGTAGGCTGCGCTTGGCTTTTCAAAAGCCCTTAATTGTTTCTCTTTGGGGGCATTATAGCTATTGACAGACTTCTACTTTTGGATGCAACAGCAATCTTGCTTGAATAAGTAAGTATCCCTTAACTAACTATATTCTACATTTCAGCATCGCATAGTTCAACAGCCGCAGGCTAGTCCCATGTTCAAAAAATTATTTCATACACTGTCAATCACAAGAAACAAAGCCTTGTGACAAGAAAAAATTGTCCAGACTATTCCATCCATGTGCTACTGCTCCTCTCATCAAAACCAGAAGGTTAGGTTAATGCTGACGTACTCGGAAATATAAAAACACCACTAAAAATAGCACAAAAAGAAAACGAGCAAATAACGTACAAGTACAACCCCATCCTAAACAAGAGGCCTAATAAACGCAAAAAAGAAAAACTCTACAGAGGAACAAATCTTCGCAACAGCCCTGGACTGGGGACTCCATCAGCACAGTACCAAATCAGCATAAATCCCTGAGGTGGAATGAAACGGGCACGTTTGTTCCAATCCATTGGCCACAAACACAGCCCAAAGGCTAACCAACGCAGCCAAAACTTGAGCAAAGACCTTAAGGGGTGCAGGGAAAGAGGGGGAGCGGGGTGCTGCAGAGTAGATGGGACCTTGGGAGAGGAGGCGGCTGACCGCCTCGTCAGGGTCCATGCCGCAGTCGCGCAGCGCCGCGTAGATCTCTGAGTCGGAGCGGCTCACGATCTCCTTGAGCCCCTGCACCAGCTTCCTCGCGGACGCGGGCACCGGTCCCGCCGCCGGCCCCCTCCCTGCCCCTCCTCCGCCGCTCATCCTCGCCGCCGGGAACCGCCGCCAAAACAGCTCCTCCTCCTCCGCTTCCGCTTCCGCTTCCGCTGTGTGTTAGAGAGCCGGGCTCGTAGCAGCAGCAGCAGCACCACCTCCTCCGCTTCCGCTGGGTCTCGGTTCTCAGCTCACGCGCGGTTAACGGCGGCCAAATTCCAAAACCCTCCCTCCGCGCTTCCTCCTCGCCTACCTTTATATAGCTCGATGCGATGCGGAGGAAGAAATGGGGTTAAAATCTAATTTCCCACTTCTGTCCGCGCCTAACCTCTGCTCCCTCCTCCCTAATCTCTATCCGTCGCCGCGTACACTTGTCGCGGAGATGTGGATGATGGGAGGTGCGAATGAATATCTAAAGCTGACAGGCCGGGACACATCTCGATGGGGCCCGCGTGCAGCCTCTGCGTCTAGGAGGGCGCGTCACGGTGTTACGTGGCTATGGTGTGCACGCCCCCGAGGCTAGCATGTGGGGCAACATTGTCGGTGTCCCTACGTGTCGCCCAACCGTGTGACTAGCGTGGATTCAGGGTTATCCCTGAGCAGATGATGATCGGCCCGCATTGTCAGTGTCAGATATGCGTACGAAACTGACGAAACATTTGGGCTCTTTTCGGGTACTGGACGAGGGCAGTCAGTAAGATTCCTCCCCTTCCGTTTTTGGGGCATTTTTACGAGAAAGAATTTTGCAGGGCAGTAAGCGTAGATCTGCACGCCCCCTTAGTGGCAAGTTGGTTGGGTTCTTTTCCAAATTTGGTTAGATTCCTTCTCCCTCCTTTAGGCAGGCTATTTCCATGTTTTCCCCGGAGAGAAAAAAGGTTTTTCGTACTGGCTGCCTTCTAATTGCAGCAACTTTTGAAATTTTGTGCATAGGAAAAAATATTGTTAGAAATTTTGCGTTGATCTTTTGATCTTTTCTGTAGTGCATTTTGATAAGGAAACTATATCTGCAATAGTCTTCAGCCTGTCTTCCCAACAAAGATTGAAAAGTTTTATGTCTCTAAAGCCAAGGCCACCTAGCTAGATACTTTGGTCTTGTCATTACTTTCCATGAGACCCAAGCTAGCTTGCGCTATCCTAGCTTAGGGCATCTCCAACGAAGAACCGCGAATTTTCTTCCGCATCCGTCCGCGGACACAGATGAGAAAGACGCCATCCAACGCCATGCGGGCTGGCCGGCGGCTCCTCCTCTGTCATCATCATCCGCTCCATCGTCGGAGTCGGGCTTCGGGCTGCAAGAGGTGGCGACATCTCGACGGGGAAGAAAAGGGTGGGAGAAAAGAGCGGGAATTGGGCGGAGAGCGGCGGGGAATGGAAGAAGAGAGTGGGGGATTTTGGTGTGGAAACGGCGCGGGATGCTACAGGAACCACGTGTTTCTCCTTCCTTTTGGGTGGGCCAAGGGTAGAAAGCGATGTTTCGCGTGTACGGACTCCCACACCCCCCCCCACACACACACACATTTGTCTCCGATCTGCGGGAGAAAACGCGTCCGGACCGATACAGGACCGCGTTGGATGGCTTCCACGGTCCGGACAACGCAGCCCGGACTCATGCGGAAGGTTTGCGGGTCAGCGTTGGAGATGCCCTCACACCCCCACCGAAACTTTCGAATAATGGAGTTAATGTTCTTGCACAATCCTCGTGGAAGCTTAAAACAGGTCATAGAGTAAATTAGGATAGCCTGAGCCACTAATTTTATAAGAACACCCTTACCTCGTGTTGAAAGTAGCTTACCCATCCAGCCCTTTACTTTGTCTCAAAATTCAGTCACTTAAATATTTGAAAGTTCCATTATTGGAGTGTCCCACATCAGTTGGCATTCTCAGATATCTATCAGTCAATGATTCTTTTGGAACTTGAAGATGACCTTTAACCGCATCACTACCAATCTTAGGGTAACGTTTACTGAAAAAGATGGAGGATTGACCTATATTTATTCTTTGAGCTGAAACCTGATGGTTGCATATTTTACGCATCTTTAGAACTCATTTGTTGCACATTATCTCTATATATCAAGTCATATCATGTTCCATTGAGCTAATTATATGTCCATATGCATGATTTTCATTTTTGTCCTTTTCATCGCGGGCGTTGCATAATATTTATTCTTAGTTGGTTTTTATTATTTTTCCTTGTCTTTGTGTGTCTTGTAGGTGATGTGGACTTCCCAACTACTTAGCACGTTGAAAGGAGTTCAAACGATGGACATCCAGGACCTAGACTTAGCCATTTCAAAGGTGGACAAAGTCATTTTTCCAACGTGCTCCAAATTAATATCTAAACTGGGAAATGGATTGGCATCGTTCATACGAATCCAACGAGCTCAAGAACGTCAAATTCCGAGTTTGTATGAAGAAATGGCGACCGTTTTACCGAAGGGAGGCAGCAGAAATCAGTATGAAAGACGGCGTTCCATGCAAGCGCGTGCGGTCGTTTGAGCCCCGTATGGAGTCTAGACAGCTCCGAAAGTTGCCTCTCATTATGATATTATTTTTGGATTTCTCCCGGTTTGTTCCCATGACTTCCTTGGCCTTCAAGGGATGATTTGGGAAAGGATTTGGGCTCATCTAGAGCCCTTGGATCAAAGGGGAGATGCTACATCAACGAAGGAGGCTATGGGAGAGCTACTATATATTCACCTTCAACCCTAGCTGCCGCCACAATTCATCATTCACCATTCTCCATCAAAGCAATCCTCATCTCCAAGTCCAGCCGCCACCAGATCAAGAACACCAAGGGGGTAACCAAGACGGAGATCGGAAGGGAACCGCCGCCGGCGGGGTGCAACCATGGGTCGCCGCCGCCACGCCACCATCACCATCATCATCATCGCCCCTTCGTCCTCCCCCATTACGGTCTTCGTGATGGGTTGTAATAACTCTTGAACCCCTCTATATGTGATCTTATTTGAGTAGTTGTTGGACACAGGTCAGTCGATTAGTAAGTGGTTGTTTGATATGTTTCATCTATTTATGTGTGTTGCTTCTTGTTGCTCATTTACCTATGCGGTAATTTAGTGATTGGAGAAGTTCAATCTATTGGTGTGGTTGGAGACATTCAACTCTTAGGCCACACATGAGGTAGATAGAGGATTGTGCAAATCAATGGACCTGTGACGTGACGGGTGCAGATATCTTGAGGTGAACACAATTACTCTAGGAATCATGGTTGCCATAGAACCTAATGCCTTCGTCTGGTCCTCAAATCGCAGACCTTAATATCTTTGCGTTAGTCACCTCAAGTATGGGACAAGAAGTAGGATGAATGGGTTATCTCAATACAGTTCGTCTTGAGAGATGACTGTAAGGGCATATTTATCCCTAAGGTGCTTTGGTGATTGATGACAATGCTTTTGCGGACTAATCGTGTGCCTTGAGTATTTCAGAAGTTTTGTCACTAGGCACAAGACGGTTTGGTGCCCCTCGAAGACTATTGAAGACGGCGTTTTTCTACGTTTCGTTTCGGTGGATTTGAGTCGTAGGAAAGCCGTACTATTATGAGGGGGTACGCGTTGGAAAGGTTTGGGTGGAACCATCATGTACACGTTTACTCCCTATGCACCGCCTTTCCCTTTGCGCTTTGGAGCATCCTCCGTTTTCTTCATATAGGGCATGCGGTAGTACCACTCTTAGGAGCGGTAGTACCACAGGCCCCCGCAGTAGTACCGCACGCCCTTGCGGTAGTACCGTAGGTGCCCGCGGTAGTACCGCTCCTAAGGAGTTGTAGTACCATGGCCTCGCACTGCACTCGATCGCTCGGCGGTCAGTAGGGCGGATGTAATTTTTTACATCCGCGCCCTACGCGGTAGTACCGCCCCATGCGCGCGGCAGTACCGTGAGTCCTGGTCTAGCATAGCAACATGAGCGGAAGTAGGGGCGGATGTAATTTTTTACATGCGCTCCCTACGCGGTAGTACCGCATGCCATGCGCGGTAGTACCGTGTCGGATTTTTGCATTGTTTGATCTTCAGCGGAAGTTGGCACGGATGTATTTTTCTTCATCCGAGCCCTTCCCAGGCTAGTCCAATACTACCGCAAGGGGGAGCGGTAGTACCGCGTCAGCGGTAGTACCGCCCTGAGCCTTTGCGGTTCAAGCCTGGGCTAGCTCTTGCTGTAGCAGCGGTAGTACCGCGGTCCGCCGTGGTACTACCGTGAGCCCTTGCGGTAGTACCGCTTGTCTGGGGCGGTAGTATCATAGGTCGCGGGCTGGTGTGGATAACGGTTGGATTTGTCTCTCCACTATATAAGGGGTGTCTTCTTCCTCTAGTTGACTACCTCTTCCATCCCCAGGCTCCATTGTTGCTCCAATCTCCATTTTTGCCCGATCTCTCTCCCTAGCCAATCAAACTTGTTGATTTGCTCGGGATTGGTTGAGAAGGCCCCGATCTATATTTTCACCAAGAGAAATTTGATTTCCCCCACTAATCCCTAGCGAATCTTGTTACTCTTGGGTGTTTGAGAACGCTAGACGGTTGAGGTCACCGCGGAGCCATAGTCCATTGTGGTGAAGCTTCGTGGTGTCATTGGGAGCCTCCAATTAAGTTGTGGAGATTGCCCCAACCTTGTTTGTAAAGGTTCGGTCACCGCCTTCAAGGGAACCAATAGTGGAATCACGGCATCTCGCATTGTGTGAGGGCGTGAGGAGAATACGGTGGCCCTAGTGGCTTCTTGGGGAGCATTGTGCCTCCACACCGCTCTAACGGAGACGTACTTCCCCTCAAAAGGAAGGAACTTCGGTAAAACATCCTCGTCTTCACCGGCTCCACTCTTGGTTATCTCGTGCCTTTACTTGTGCAAGCTTATTTGTGTTGTATCCCTTGCTTGCTTGTGTAGTTGTTGTTGTTGCATCATATAGGTTGCTCACCTAGTTGCATATCTAGACAACCTACTTTGATGCAAAGTTTAATTTGGTAAAGATAAGCTAAAAATTATTAGTTGCCTATTCACCCCCCCACTCTAGTCAACTATATCAATCCTTTCAATTGGCATCAGAGCCTTGTCTCTTTATTAAGGACTTTGTCCTCCGAAGAGTATGGTTGACACCGTAGACGGTGGGGAGGAGCACTCCAGTGTGAATCCGAGATCGTCTACGGCCGATGGGGGAACCGCGGTTTCTCGTGAGGAATTCAATGTGGCTTTGGACACATTGAAAACCTCCATGACAACCGAGGTTGAAAGCATGTTTAATAAATTCTTAGAAGGACTTAAACTATCTACCTCGCCGATGAAAGTGGGTGATCCCACTAACAAGGCGACGGATGCTAACTCCGACAAGGGGGAAGCTACTAGTGAAAAGGGTCCTTCTACTAGTGGTAGAAATGGCATTGGCATCTTTGCCCATGTGGAACCTCCAATTTATGGAGGACCGATTCCCTCTAGCCATTTAAATCATGCCGGCCCTCCTCCTAAGATTGTGAAAAATGAGGACTTTGATTCTTGGGTTTATAGCTTCAAGCATCATTTAAATCATGTGAATACTAATCTTTGGAGAATCATTGAGGAAGGTTTCCATCCACATGACCGAAGCAACTTCACCCCTAGAGAAGCCATGGATAATCAATTCAATGAGAATGCTCTCTTCATCATTCAAGATGTCGTTCCACCCGAAGATCTCCCTCATCTTCGGCCCTTCGCCATGGCTAAAGATGCATGGCATTGTGTTGTTTCCCTCTATAAGGAAAGCGCAAGCATTCAACGCTCCAACTATGAAGTGGTGCAAGATGAAGCCGATGAGTTTGCAATGAAAGAAGATGAAGAACCTTGTGAGCTCTTTCGGAGAGTAACCAAGCTCGCGGTCTCACTCCGAGATCATGGGAGCAAGGACACGGATGAAAATTGGATCAAGCGCAAGTTCCTCAAAGCAATGATGCCTTAACACAAGGCCATGTCCTCCGTCATCCATCAAAGACCGGACTTCCACTCCTTGACCTCAAATGAAGTGTTGGATGAGTTTGTGGCAATGAGGATCTTAGACAAGACCGCCGACAACGCAGTGTTGCGTTCTCAAAGAGCAAAGAGCAAAGAAGCCCAACCTTGCCTTAAAGGCCAAGGTTATTTGGAAGAAGAGGAAGAAGAGGAAGATGAGGAGAGCAACCCCGAAGATACAAAATATGATTATCATGAGCACATGGCTCTTGCTTCAAGGCAATTTTGGAGCAAGAAGAACACAAGGCCCAACTTCAACAAGAACAACTCAAGTGGGTTCAAGGGCAAGCAACGTGTGAGAACATGTTACAATTGTGGCAATGTGAGCCACTTTGTTGTGGATTGCCCTTACGAGAAGCGGGAAGACAATGGTGGCAAGCTCATCCGAAAAAGCCAAGTCCTTCCAAAACAAGAACAACTTCACCAAAAAGACTCCTACTCGAGGGTTGGTGGTTCAAGAAGAATACCATGAGGATGTCGATGATGATGAAGATAGTGAAGGCATGGCCATGGCCTCCGTTGCCATTGCCGCAACTACACGGGTTTCCCTCTTCGACTCGCCCAATGAGAACATCACCGCCAAGTGTCTCATGGCTAAAGCCACCAACAAGGTAACCCCCAACATTAAAACCACCATCATTACTAATCCCTCCTTGACGGATGACATTGATGAAAGTGAGGGGTCTAATGAGGAAGTGAATGAATTTGAGTCTTTTATGAGTAAGCTCAAGGGCAAATCCAAGAAGCACTTCGTTGCTCTCTTGGAACAACTTGGTGAAGCCAATGACATGATCGAGGCTCATGAAGAAACCATCTCTAAGATGGAAGGTCATAGTCGTGACTATGCTGGTGAGATATCGGATCTCTCTAATGCTCTTGAGGAAGAGCGTGGGCATCGTTTGGCTCTTGAGGAGTCACACAACGATGACCATGCTAAATGAAAGAAAGATCTTGATCACGCTCTTGTTATATCTTGTGTGCTAACCTCTGAGAAGGCTAAACTTGGGGTTGACCATGCTAGACTCAAGGAGGAGTTTGATATACTCTACAAGGCCCACAAGGTCTTGAAGGGTGTTCATGCTAGCCTCAAGGAGTCTCATGATCAACTCCAAGTGAAGCTAACCAAAGAAAAATCCACCTTTCCTCATATGGTATTGATTGATAATGCAAATGCGACTAACCCGTGTTATGAGCATGTGCATCTTGTGGAGGAGAATGCCAAGTTGAAGGAGCAACTTGATAAAGGCCTTGTGACGTGCATACAAGGTGAGAAGAACCTCAGTGACCTTTTGAGCAATCAAAAGGAAGTTGTGGCCAAGGAGGGAGTTGGGTTCGCACCCAAGTCCAGGAACAAGAAGAAGAACGACAAGGCCAAACGACCTCCTCCTCTCAAGCAAACTTTTGTGAAGGAGGGAGAGGGTGCTCCTAAGGAGAATAAGAACAATGTGAAGGGTGGTGGTGTCAAAAAGGGCAATGCCACTCCTTCCAACAAAGCTGGCGACTTTAACCCTTCTTATGTGTTGTGTCGTGCTAGTGATGGGCATGTTTATGCTAAATTTGTTGGTTCTCCTTATGAGTATATTGAATGGTCTATTTGGGTTCCTAAGACCCTTGTTACTAACCTCAAAGGACCCATTAAAAAATGGGTACCTAAAACCAAGCATTGATCTCTTGTATGTGTTTGCTTCTGGTGGGGGGTCATGGTTGCTCGATAGTGGAGCAACAAATCATATGATCGGAAGCAAGGACTTGGTGGTGGACGTGCACAAGATCCCTTCTATGCCCACCAACGTCGAGTGGGGTGATGCCTCGTCTTCTAAGGTATTGGGTCTTGTCAAGGTTGTCATTTCTCATGATCTAACGATCGAGAAAGTCATGCTTGTTGAGTCCCTTGCTTACAATCTACTTTCGGTTCGTCAACTTGCACTCATGGGCTTTGCCACTTTCTTTGATATTGATACCGTGGCCCCCTTGTGGAGCAAGACTCTTAAAGTAGCCTTTGTTGGGCATGTTGAGAATGGTCTTTATGTGATTAACTTTTCGGAGCAACCCACTAAGACCGCGACATGCCGAATGGCTAAAGTTGATGTGGGATGGCTTTGGCATCGCCGTTTAGCCCACGTCAATATGAGATCTTTGCAAAGTCTTCTCAAGGGGGACCATGTCCATGGACTAACCAATGTTAGTTTTGCCAAAGATCGTGCTTGCAGTGCTTGTATCGAAGGAAAGCTTCATGAGAAGGCTCACCCTCCCACGACTATCATCTACTCGAAGAGACCCTTGGAGCTCCTTCGCATGGATCTCCTTGGGCCTCCATCCTTTGATAGTCTTGGGGGTAGAAAGTATTGCTTGGTGATTGTGGATGATTATTCAAGATACACTTGGGTATATTTCAAGAGGAAGAGTGAGACTCAACAAACCGTCATCGACTTTGCAAATGAAGCTCAACGTCAACATGATGCAAAGATCTTGACAATTAGGAGTGACAGCAGCACTGAGTTTAAGAACTACACCTTGGATGAGTTTCTTAGTGATGAGGGGATCAAGCATCAATATTCTGCACCATATACCCCTCAACAAAATGGTGTCGCGGAGAGGAAGAACTGGACGTTGATGGATGCGGCAAGGACCATGATGGCAGAGTTCAAGTCTCCATACAACTTTTGGGCCGAAGCCATCAACACAGCATGTCATGCATCCAATCGGCTCTATCTCCGCAAAGGCTTGAACAAGACTCCTTATGAAATACTTACCGGTAACAAGCCCAACCTCAAGTACTTCCGGGCGTTTGGGTGTGAGTGTTTCATTCTCAAGAAAGGTGTTCGTTTGTCTAAATTTGAGGTTAGAGCTTATGAGGGCATATTTGTTGGTTATGCTACAAACCCTCATGCTTACCGTGTCATCAACAAGTCCACCAGACTCACTGAGGAGACGTGTAACGTAGAGTTTGACGAGAATAACGGCTCCCAAGTGGAGCAAAGTGGTACTTTCGATATAGGTGATGAAATTCCTCCCCAAGCCATAAGAAGAATGGGTGTGGGTCATATCCTACCCATTTAGGAACCCCTTGTGGCCGAAGGAGAAGGACAATGCTCCACTAAGTGGAGCCATCACCAACCCAAGACCCACACGCTTCCGGAGAACAAAGTGAAGGCCCTCAACCTCATGAACAAGATCAAGGGCAAGATCAACCTCAAGATGGTGGTGAACCATCAAATGATGCCCAAGGTCAAGATCTCCCCTTCGAGCAAGTTCAAGATCAAGAGCAAGCTCAAGATCAAGAACAAGCTCAAGACAGCGCTCAAGACGATCAAGTTACCCCTCCTATTTTCACATTCGAGGAGGAATTAGAGCATCGTGCCGCGAAGATTGCTTCCAAGCTCACTACCAAAGGTAATCTCATGGAGAATGTGTTTGGAAGCCTAAGAAAGGGGATAAGCACTTGTAGACAATTAGCAAACTATTGTGAACATCACACATTTGTCTCTTGTGTTGAACCTCAAAAGGTTTATGAGGCGCTCGAGGACCCAGATTGGCTCAATGCCATGCATGAAGAACTCAACAACTTTGAGCATAACCAAGTGTGGAAATTAGTGCCAAGGCCAACCGGGAATCATAATGTCATTGGAACCAAGTGGATATTCAAGAACAAGCAAGATGCTCATGGGATCATTGTTCGCAACAAGGCTCGTTTGGTGGCACACGGCTACTCCCAAGTCGAGGGTATCAACTACGGTGAAACCTTTGCTCCCGTTTCTCGCCTTGAATCTATTCTTTTGTTGATTGCTTATGCTTCTCATCATAATTTCACATTGCAACAAATGGATGTGAATAGTTCTTTTTCTTAATGGTCCCATTAATGAGTTGGTGTATGTCGAACAACCCCCCGGGTTCGAAGATCCCTATTTCCCCGATCATGTGTACCAACTCCACAATGCACTCTATGGCCTTAAACAAGCCCCACGTGCGTGGTATGAACATCTTATGGAGTTGTTACAAGATCGTGGGTTTGAAATCGGGAAAATCGACCCCACTCTTTTTACTAAGAAGGTCAAAGGGGAGTTGTTTGTGTGCCAACTATATGTTGATGATATTATTTTTGGTTCCCCTAAAAAAGCTTTCAATGAAGAATTTGCCGCTCTCATGACCTCAAAGTTCAAGATGTCTATGATGGGAGAGTTGAAGTTCTTTCTAGGGTTTGAAATCAAGCAAAGAAGAGAAGTGTAACGCCCCGAGACCGACGATCCAGAAGACTTCCATATTTTGTGACCTCCGTGTGTTTCATTTATGCTTGCTCTTTTACTTTTGCATTGCATCATGTCATCATGCCATCATGTCATTAATCTTTTGCAACTCAACTAAATAAATGGCATGGATCTTTGATCCATTTAAATCGAGGGAATTCACATGGTGATTCTCTTTAAAACATATCCTCTCGATATTTAGAGAGCTATAGTAAATATTCCAATTATTTGGATTTACCGCAAACACACTTACAAAATATCCTAATGCCTTTGTTGTCTTAATTCTTGATCTCCAACTTTGCCATTTATTCTTTCATCATCTTCCGGAGCTCCACCAAAAATCCCAACATTTTTGGACACTTCAAAAATCAAATCCTAGTTCAAACCCATTTGAATTAAATTCAAATGAGTTTGAATTTAAATCTTTCAATCATGGCATTTCTATTTTTCTTGGATCAAGCTCATTTTTATGAGTCCAGGAAAATTATCCCCATGCGCAAATCTTTCCTTAACCCTCTCTTTCTTTTTCTTCTCTCTAATTTGTTTTCTGCTAAAGGAAATAAGAGTAAGAGGGAGAGAGGAGCAAGCCCAGCTGCAGCCTCAGGCCGGTCGGCCCAAGGCCCAGCCGGCCCCTGCCTATCTAACCTAGCCCCGACCCCCTCCTCTCGATCTCTCCCTCTGGTCGCCGCCTCCTGCTCGATCCCCATCTACGCCGATCCTCTCCTTCCCTCGCTCACTCGCCTCCCTCTCCACCCCTCACCACCAGCGACCCCGCTGCCTCCGTCGTCCCTTGTCACGCCCGCGCCATCAACCAACAGTAGGTCGCCGCTCCGCGCTGTCCGTGAGCACCTGCAGCTCGCGCCTTCACCCCTCCTCGCCGCCCCGTTGTGCTCCAGAGGTCAGGGCCGCCATGAACGAGCCCCGCGACCACGCCCCTGCCGTCCCCGCGCCCAGCCGTGCCAGCGAGCAAGCCGCTGCCGTCCACCTCGCCGCGTTCCCCTTCGTCTTCATCACCTCAAGTTCGCGCCCGAGCCCTCTGCTCGACCAGGAGCCCGTCACCTCCAGCGCCTCTACGTGTCCAAGCCCCTGCCCGCCTCGCCGTTCGCGGGGAGGAGGATGCGCCTCCGCTCGCCCGCATCGACCAGCGCCAAGTCCCTGCCGCCGGCCTCCTGTCTTCCTTCTTTTGGACCAGCAAGAACGCCGCCAAGAACCATACGCGGACACACCGTCTCCAGGATTTTTCGCCAAGTACCTCTACATGCGGACTCACCAAGTACTCGACCCGGATGTGCCAAGTTTGACTATGAACGGCTGCACGTCCGACTCGGTATTCGAACCTCAAGCGCCAAGTTCCACTACCGTTGCCGTGATTTCGACAAGACGTCATGTACCTCTACTTCCACTACCGTTGCCAAGACCGGATCGACAAGTACCCCAACAACGTGTGTACCACTACCGTCGACCCTCGAAGACTCCGTGGACGTCAAGTTCCTCGTCGTGACCCCGAACATCTACGTAACGTGTTCAACTACCATCGCCATGTGAACAACGACTTCCACTACGCCGTGTACGACTACTTTCCACGACAACCCGAGAACGACTACTTCCCCTACATTGTACCGAACCCGAACCGCTCCGAAATGCACGCTTTGAAGGTATAACCCTGAGACGACGTCCGTGGACCGAATGCATGTGTTGAATGAGATGCACCATATGTTTGCACCGTGCCCGTTTGCTTCATGCACGTTCCTCCTCGTTTTCCATGCCGTTGACCCGTGGGAACCCGGTAACCGGGAGCACCCCACCATCTTGCATGACATGCTCACCCACACTTTCTTTTGCACCGACATCTCGATGAGTTGTCGGATCACCGGAATGTTGCCGTGGCACCATTTTCGTTATCGTTGCCGTGGCACCCCTTTTGTTCCACCATGGTGACCAAATGCTTCATAACATGCTTATGTCAACATTTTCATAAAAATTGCATAAAACTTGCATATGTCATCCGCATCATGATAACAACAATTAAAATGTTTAAACTTGTTGTTGCATTAAATTGCTAAATAACATGGGGATTTTCCGGAAGTGTTGTTTGTGTTTCCGGCCTCATTTAAACTTGCCTAACTAGTTAGTTTGCTCATGCTTCACCTCTTGCCATGTTAACCATCATTTAATCTTGTCTTGTTCATAACCGAGAGAGAAACTAAATAATTGAATGTGGTGTTTCATCAATATGCAACTCGTTGCATATTGAGCTCCACTTAATTTGTAGTGTTGTTTGTTGCACCTTGCCATGCCATGCCTCATTAAACCGGACATGCATCATACTTGTTTGTGCATCATGCCATGATTATGCTTGTGTGTTTACCATGTTGTTTGCTTCTTTCCGGTTTGCTTCTCTCGTTAGCTTCGGTTTTGTTCCAGAGTTGTGAGGATTCGTTCGTCTACGACCGTTTGTCTTCTTCTTGGACTCGTTCTTCTTCCTTGCGGGATCTCATGCAAGATGACCATACCCTCAAAATCACTACTATCTTTGCTATGCTAGTTTGCTCGCTCTTTTGCTATGCCAATGCTACGATGCCTACCATTTGCTTGTCAGCCTCCCAAATTGCCATGTCAAACCTCTAACCCACCATGTCCTAGCAAACCGTTGATTGGCTATGTTACCGCTTTGCTCAGCCCCTCTTATAGCGTTGTTAGTTGCAGGTGAAGATTGAAGTTTGTTCCTTGTTGGAACATGGAGATGTTGTTCCTTGTTGCAACATGTTTACTTGTTGGGATATCACAATATATCTTATTTAATTAATGCATCTATATACTTGGTAAAGGGTGGAAGGCTCGGCCTTATGCAGTGTTTTGTTCCACTCTTGCCGCCCTAGTTTCCGTCATATCGGTGTTATGTTCCCGGATTTTGCGTTCCTTACGCGGTTGGGCTATAATGGGAACCCCTTGACAGTTCGCCTTAAGTAAAGCTCCTCCAAAGAATGCCCAACATTGGTTTTACCATTTGCACTAACAACCTACCACCTTCCCTTGGGTTCTGCAGACTCAAGGGTCATCTTTATTCTAACCCCGGGCGGTGCTCCTCGAGTGTTGGTCCGAATCGAGCTACTCATGGGCCACCTCGGGAAACTTGAGGGTTGGTTTTACTCGTAGCTAGACTCATCTGAGTGTGCCCTGAGAAAGAGATATGTGCAGCTCCGATCGGGATTTGTCGGCACATTCGGGCGGTGTTACTGGTTTAGTTTTACGACTGTGCATTGCTTCTCTTCTCGCTCTCTTTTGCGAATGTACCCACCCCATATGCTAGTCGCTTGCTGCAGCTCCACCTCACCACTCTGTCCTACCTATAAGCTTAAATAGTCTTGATCTCGCGGGTGCGAGATTGCTGAGTCCCCGTGGCTCACAGATACTTCCAAAACCAGTTTGCAGGTGCCTATGTTACCGAGCAGGTGACACAACCAAGCTCAAGGAGGAGCTCGATGAAGATCTTTCCCTTTGTGTTGTTTCGTTCTAGTTGATCAGTAGTGGAGCCCAGTTGGGGTCGATCGGGGACCTTTGTCGCATTTGGGGTTCTTCTTTTATTTTGGTTCCGTAGTCGGACCTTGATTGTATCTGGATGATGTAATGCTTTATTCATGTAATTGTGTGAAGTGGCGATTGTAAGCCAACTATGTATCTCTTCCCTTATGTATTACATGGGTTGTGTGAAGATTACCTCACTTGCGACATTGCTTTCAATGCGGTTATGCCTCTAAGTCGTGCTTCGACACGTGGGAGATATAGCCGCATCGAGGGCGTTACAAGTTGGTAATCAGAGCCTTCCCCGACCTTAGGAGCCCCATTGCTTGATCGTTTTTAGCGGCCGAGTTGTGTCTAGAAAAATGTTTTGAGTCATTTAGGATTATATATATCGGAGAGTTAGGAATTCTTTTTACTCCCCAGTCTCTTCATCGCTCTGGTAAGGCATCCTGACGTAGAGTTTTGACTCTTCTCTTCTCAAATTTCACTAAAATTTTTTTAGGATCACGCGGGTATCTTGGAATCATTTCGATGGTTTTATGATGAGAACATTGTCTTGGTGCCTCTGTCGGGGTTTAGTGGAAGTGTCGGGGAGTTGAGCTCGAGGTGTTGTCATCATAATTTTATTGTTCTGTTCGGAATACCGAGTTTAGTACGCCGACATCGAAAATCTCTTTTATGCAGTTGTTGGTGAGATAACCCGATAACCCAAAGATCGAGGTGAGTATGGGAGTATTGCCATGACTTGTATAACGGATGCTTTTCGAAGGTTAAGGTACACGATTTCCGAAGGTTTCTTGGTTATGTGTTGACGGATGGATACTGTTGGATGTAGGGATTGTTAGTTTGTGTGAGATATTATGCTTCCCTGTATCCCCAACACTGATTGCATAACCGGAAAATTTCGGAGTTTCATAGGTGGGAATTCAAGTAGCTCTTAGGATATCTTTCCGACGGATGTATGATATGAAATTGGGGTTCGACGTCTAGTGGTCCGCCTATTCACGGTTGGTTTTATGGTCTCGTTGTGTATTAAAGAGTCCTTGGCTATGCCGACTTCGGGGACGCTTCGTATGTCTTGTGCCTTGCCTTGTACATGATGGTCTTTGTATGATCGAGCCCGTGTAGGCCCCACCACGAAAACTTGGACGAAATCTCTATCATATGTTTGTTCCGCTTATTCGCAAGCCGGTCCTTTGTTTTTGTTTTGAGTTCGGTATTCGAGTTGCTTCAATGTCAAGTGTTGATTCCATACCTTTCCGAAATGGTGTTCTCATACTCCGATGAGAATACCAATCCTTCTCGACAATCGAGATTGTCATGTCAATCCTTTTCAACGGCGTGTTTCTCTTCAAGTGGATCCGATCACTTCAACATCAACAAGACAAATTATCATTTCTTCTCAACGGTGTTTGTTTCATCCGCTCCAAGTTGCCTTGTTTTCCCGCCCACCCACCTTTTTCCTCAAGGACTAAGATTTCTTTACCAAGTATCCTTTTATTTTTGTGAAGTTTCTCCATTCTTTTCCGTCAATGTTCTTACCCGGTGGTTCTCAAGAAGATGTTCTACTAGTTCGTCATTCCTCATTCCTTTCTCTTCTCCGGTGGATTCAAGTCAAGTTTTGTTGATCATACCTTTTCCTCATTTCAATGTCTTCTCATCTTGGTGCACCTCATTATCATTCTACTTCTCGCTATTTGTTATTCCGAGTGCTCAAGATATCTCGAAGATTCGTGTTTCCACTCTGCATTCGTTCAAGCTCTTTCGAGATTGGTATCTCATTCAAGTCATTTAATTCAATCGGTGCAACATCTCTTTTAAATCTTTTCAACGGTGTTCTTTTGAGTGGGCCCTAACCCACAGGTCTTTTCCTGTGTTCTTACGACTCTTCTATTTTCCCGAGCTATCCTAAATTCTTCTCCAAGTTTGACGTAAGAATGAGTTATCATCAGTCAAATGCTTTTCTCCAAGATCTTTCAAATTCTTTTCATAGTTTGCTCAACCTCTTCGCTTTTGATTCTTCCGATGTGCCTCAATAATTCTTGGTGGTGTTTCTCGTTGTCATTCTCATCATTTGAAGACCGAAGAAGAGTTTCTCTTTAATCTTGCTCTATTCTCTTCAAGATTCATGGTGCTAGCTTGTTGCCATCCTCTCATAATTGTTTTCGATTGTGAGAATCTTTTTCACCCATCCGGAGCATTTTAGGAGTCTTTTCAGTTTCATTCTCCGAAGCCAATTATCTCGAATTATTCATTCAAGCTTTCAGCTCTCGTTCTCCAAATCATCTGGGTGCATCATTCAAGTATTCTCTAATCAGCTCGTGATCTATTCGTTCATTTGTATCTAAATACCCTAAAGTATCTTCATTCATTTTGCAATTCTTCCCGGTGATTTGTGCATTTGCTACGTTCAATTTCAATTCTTACGGTGGTTCGTTCAAGAGTTCTCTTTCTTTGTTATCATATCAATTCATTCATTCTTTCCAAATCCTACCGGTGGTTCATTGAAGACCTTCTCAAGTTTACGCCATATCTCTTTAATCCTTTCTACGAGAATAAGTAGTATGCCAAATCCGTTGCTTGTCATCAATCTAAATCGGTGAAGGATACGCATAACATAATTCTTGTTCTTGTTTCATCCAAGTGATTGATTCATTCTTCCGGAGTTCGTGATGGTATCAATTTCTCACTTGTAAGTTGTTCATCTCTTCTTTCCGGAGTTTGTTCATCATATCACATTCTCGGTCCGAGATGCTTCATCTTTTCTTTCCGGAGTTCAAAGTTTTCTCGGTTATATCATTTCAAAGCTTCATCTTATCACTGCAAGGCTTCACCTTGTGTTTTCAATTTCTCTTTCTTTTCATTGCTTTTGTTTACCGGAGTTCTTCATGGAGGTTCTACATGATGGTTCATCAAGGATTTAATTCCCTTCTCAAAGTTTTCATCGAGATTCTTTCCTAAGGAGCTCAAGCATTCTTCATCTTGCATTCCAAAGTGCAATTCTTTCTACCTTATCTTTTGAGGTGGTGTTAGGTCATTCTTGACAATTTCCTTCATGTTTCATGATTCATATGTTGTCAAGAATGAGATATTTAAATCCATCAATCTCTTCATTGGAGTTATCTTGGGCTATATTTCACCTAAAGCTTTCCCTAAAGACTGTTGCTATCTATGGTGCTCATAAATGATTCTTGTCTCCTTGTTCTTACCAATCCAATTCTTTTCCTGTGAGTGGCAGTTTGTCACCTCATAATTTGACATGTATTCCACAAGACCGTATCAAGCTTATTCCTTCGTTTTTGGTTTTCCAAAAATTCCGCTCGACCCGTCTCCTAAGGATGCCTCCTCAAGCTCTGTTGTGGCATAAGAGGGCATTTTCTTCTCCATTCTTCTATTTCAATTATCTATCTTCTATTCTTTTGTTTTGGAGGTATTGTAATGTTGCTCTTCTCAACCCATCATCTCGTTTGTCTAAGATCATGTTCTTTTCATGATTGTCCATTTAACCGGAGTGTCATGTCCTCTGCTCAAGCTCTTTTCTTCCTATCAAGTCTTGTATCTGTTTTCAACCGGAGTGCTATAAGAAATTGTTCTCCCTTGTTCCTCTTTTCTAACGGGGTGTTTTCAACTTCGTTCATCTCCGTTGTATTCTTTCTTTCAATTAGTTCAATTTTTCAAGGTCCGTGGTTTCACTCGTTTGTCAAAGAAGCAACTTAGTTTTACCTTTCTTTTTCTCTTCTGTTTTCCCTCCGGTGCCATTCTAGATCTCGGGACGAGATCCTCTCGTAGTGGTGGAGTGTTGTAACGCCCCGAGACCGACGATCCAGAAGACTTCCATATTTTGTGACCTCCGTGTGTTTCATTTATGCTTGCTCTTTTTTTTGCATTGCATCATGTCATCATGCCATCATGTCATTAATCTTTTGCAACTCAACTAAATAAATGGCATGGATCTTTGATCCATTCAAATCGAGGGAATTCACATGGTGATTCTCTTTAAAACATATCCTCTCGATATTTAGAGAGCTATAGTAAATATTCCAATTATTTGGATTTACCGCAAACACACTTACAAAATATCCTAATGCCTTTGTTGTCTTAATTCTTGATCTCCAACTTTGCCATTTATTCTTTCATCATCTTCCGGAGCTCCACCAAAAATCCCAACATTTTTGGACACTTCAAAAATCAAGTCCTAGTTCAAACCCATTTAAATTAAATTCAAATGAGTTTGAATTTAAATCTTTCAATCTTGGCCTTTCTATTTTTCTTGGATCAAGCTCATTTTTATGAGTCCAGGAAAATTATCCCCATGCGCAAATCTTTCCTTAACCCTCTCTTTCTTTTTCTTCTCTCTAATTTGTTTTCTGCTAAAGGAAATAAGAGTAAGAGGGAGAGAGGAGCAAGCCCAGCTGCAGCCTCAGGCCGGCCGGCCCAAGGCCCAGCAGACCCCTGCCTATCTAACCTAGCCCCGACCCCCTCCTCTCGATCTCTCCCTCTGGTCGCCTCCTCCTGCTCGATCCCCATCTACGCTCGATCCCCTCTCCCTTCCCTCGTTCACTCGCCTCCCTCTCCACCCCTCGCACCGACCAGCGACCCCTGCTACCTCCGTCGTCCCTTGTCACGCCCGCGCCGGCCACCAGCAGTAGGTCGCCGCTCCGCGCTGTCCGTGAGCACCTGCAGCTCGCGTCTCCACCCCGCCTCGCCGCCCCGTTGTGCTCCAGAGGTCAGGGCCGCCATGAACGAGCCCCGCGACCACGCCCCTGCCGTCCCCGCGCCCAGCCGTGCCGGTGAGCAAGCCGCTGCCGTCCACCTCGCCGCATTCCCCTTCGTCTTGATCACCTCAAGTTCGCGCCCGAGCCCTCTGCTCGACCAGGAGCCCGTCACCTCCAGCGCCTCTACATGTCCAAGCCCCCTGCCCCGCCTCTGCTTCGTTCGAGCGGGGAGGAGGATGCGCCTCCGCTCGCCCGCATCGACCAGCGCCAAGTCCCTGCCGCCGGCCTCCTGTCTTGCTTCTTTTGGACCAGCAAGAACGCCGCCAAGAACCATACGCGGACACATCGTCTCCAGGATTTTTCGCCAAGTACCTCTACATGCGGACTCGCCAAGTACTCGACCCGGATGTGCCAAGTTTGACTATGAACGGCTGCACGTCTGACTCGGTATTCGAACCTCAAGCGCCAAGTTCCACTACCGTTGCCGTGATTTCGACAAGACGTCATGTACCTCTACTTCCACTACCGTCGCCAAGACCGGATCGACAAGTACCCCAACAACGTGTGTACCACTACCGTCGACCCTCGAAGACTCCGTGGACGTCAAGTTCCTCGTCGTGACCCCGAACATCTACGTAACATGTTCAACTACCGTCGCCATGTGAACAACGACTTCCACTACGCCGTGTACGACTACTTTCCACGACGACCCGAGAACGACTACTTCCCCTACATCGTACCGAACCCGAACCGCTCCGAAATGCACGCTTTGAAGGTATAACCCTGAGACGACGTCCATGGACCGAATGCATGTGTTGAATGAGATGCACCATATGTTTGCACCGTGCCCGTTTGCTTCATGCACGTTCCTCCTCGTTTTCCATGCCGTTGACCCGTGGGAACCCGGTAACCGGGAGCACCCCACCATCTTGCATGACATGCTCACCCACACTTTCTTTTGCACCGACATCTCGATGAGTTGTCGGATCACCAGAATGTTGCCGTGGCACCATTTTCGTTATCGTTGCCGTGGCACCCCTTTTGTTCCGCCATGGTGACCAAATGCTTCATAACATGCTTATGTCAACATTTTCATAAAAGTTGCATAAAACTTGCATATGTCATCCGCATCATGATAACAACAATTAAAATGTTTAAACTTGCTGTTGCATTAAATTGCTAAATAACATGGGGATTTTTCGGAAGTGTTGTTTGTGTTTCCGGACTCATTTAAACTTGCCTAACTAGTTAGTTTGCTCATGCTTCACCTCTTGCCATGTTAACCAACATTTAATCTTGTCTTGTTCATAACCGAGAGAGAAACTAAATAATTAAATGTGGTGTTTCATCAATATGCAACTCATTGCATATTGAGCTCCACTTAATTTGTAGTGTTGTTTGTTGCACCTTGCCATGCCATGCCTCATTAAACTGGACATGCATCATACTTGTTTGTGCATCATGCCATGATTATGCTTGTGTGTTTACCATGTTGTTTGCTTCTTTCCGGTTTGCTTCTCTCGTTAGCTTCGGTTTTGTTCCGGAGTTGTGAGGATTCGTTCGTCTATGACCGTTTGTCTTCTTCTTGGACTCGTTCTTCTTCCTTGCGGGATCTCAGGCAAGATGACCATACCCTCGAAATCACTACTATCTTTGCTATGCTAGTTTGCTCGCTCTTTTGCTATGCCAATGCTACGATGCCTACCATTTGCTTGTCAGCCTCCCAAATTGCCATGTCAAACCTCTAACCCACCATGTCCTAGCAAACCGTTGATTGGCTATGTTACCGCATTGCTCAGCCCCTCTTATAGCGTTGTTAGTTGCAGGTGAAGATTGAAGTTTGTTCCTTGTTGGAACATGGAGATGTTGTTCCTTGTTGGAACATGTTTACTTGTTGGGATATCACAATATATCTTATTTAACTAATGCATCTATATACTTGGTAAAGGGTGGAAGGCTCGGCCTTATGCCTGGTGCTTTGTTCCACTCTTGCCGCCCTAGTTTCCGTCATATCGGTGTTATGTTCCCGGATTTTGCGTTCCTTACGCGGTTGGGCTATAATGGGAACCCCTTGACAGTTCGCCTTAAGTAAAGCTCCTCCAAGAATGCCCAACATTGGTTTTACCATTTGCACTAACAACCTACCACCTTCCCTTGGGTTCTGCAGACTCAAGGGTCATCTTTATTCTAACCCCGGGCGGTGCTCCTCGAGTGTTGGTCCGAATCGAGCTGACTCTGGGCCACCTCGGGAAACTTGGGGTTGGTTTTACTCGTAGCTAGACTCATCCGAGTGTGCCCCGAGAAAGAGATATGTGCAGCTCCTATCGGGATTTGTCGGGACATTCGGGCGGTGTTCTGGTTTAGTTTTACCTGTCGAAATGTCTTGTTGTACGGGATACCAAGTCGATCGGAGTGTCTCGGGTGGAGGTCTATTCCTTCGTTGACCATGAGAGCTTGTCATGGGCTAAGTTGGGACACCCTGCAGGATTTGAACTTTCAAAGCCGTGTGCCTGCGGTTATGGGCAGATGGGAATTTGTTAACGTCCGGTTGTAGAAAAGCTGAAGTTGACCTTAATTAAAATACATCAACCGCGTGTGTAACCGTGATGGTCTCTTCTCGGCGGAGTCCGGGAAGTGAACACGGTGTTGGAGTTATGTTTGATGTAGGTTGCTCTAGGATCACTTCTTGATCACTACTAGCTTCACGACCGTGCATTGCTTCTCTTCTCGCTCTCTTTTGCGAATGTAGCCACCCCATATGCTAGTCGCTTGCTGCAGCTCCACCTCACCACTCTGTCCTACCTATAAGCTTAAATAGTCTTGATCTCGCGGGTGCGAGATTGCTGAGTCCCGTGGCTCACAGATACTTCAAAACCAGTTTGCGGTGCCTATGTTACGAAAGCGGTGGCGCAACCAAGCTCAAGGAGGAGCTCGATGAAGATCTTGCCCTTTGTGTTGTTTCGTTCTAGTTGATCAGTAGTGGAGCCCAGTTGGGGTCGATCGGGGACCTTTGTCACATTTGGGGTTCTTCTTTTATTTTGGTTCCGTAGTCGGACCTTGATTGTATCTGGATGATGTAATGCTTTATTCATGTAATTGTGTGAAGTGGCGATTGTAAGCCAACTATGTATCTCTTCCCTTATGTACTACATGGGTTGTGTGAAGATTACCTCACTTGCGACATTGCTTTCAATGCGGTTATGCCTCTAAGTCGTGCTTCGACACGTGGGAGATATAGCCGCATCGAGGGCGTTACAAGTTGGTAATCAGAGCCTTCCCCGACCTTAGGAGCCCCACTGCTTGATCGTTTTAGCGGCCGAGTTGTGTCTAGAAAAATGTTTTGAGTCATTTAGGATTATATATATCGGAGAGTTAGGAATTCTTTTTACTCCCCAGTCTCTTCATCGCTCTGGTAAGGCATCCTGACGTAGAGTTTTGACTCTTCTCTTCTCAAATTTCACTAAAAAAAATTTTAGGATCACGCGGGTATCTTGGAATCATTCCGATGGTTTTATGATGAGAACATTGTCTTGGTGCCTCCTGTCAGGGGTTTAGTGGAAGTGTCCCGGGGAGTTGAGCTCTGAGGTGTTCTCATCATAATTTTATCGTTGCTGTTCTGGAATACCTGAGTTTAGTACGCCGACATCAAAAATCTCTTTTATGCAGTTGTTGGTGAGATAACCCCGATAACCCAGTACTGAGGTGAGTACGGGAGTATTGCCATGACTTGTATAACGGATGCTTTTCGAAGGTTGAGGTACACGATATCCAAAGGTTTCTTGGTTATGTGTTGACGGATGGATACAACTGGATGTAGGGATTGTTAGTTTGTGTGAGATATTATGCTTCCCCTGTATCCCCAACACCTGATTGCATAACCGGAAAATTTCGGGAGTTTCATAGGTGGGAATTCAAGTAGCTCTTAGGATATCTTTCCGACGGATGTATGATATGAAATTGGGGTTCGACGTCTAGTGGTCCGCCTATTCACGGTTGGTTTCTGATGGTCTCGTTGTGTCTTAAAGAGTCCTTGGCTATGCCGACCGGGGACGCTTCGTATGTCATGTGCCTTTGCCTTGTACATGATGGTGCTATCTGATCGAGCCCGTGTAGGCCCCACCACGAAAACTTCGGACGAAATCTCTATCATATGTTTGTTCCGCTTATTCGCAAGCCAGTCCTTTGTTTTTGTTTTGAGTTCTGGTATTCGAGTTGCTTCAATGTCAAGTGTTGATTCCATACCTTTCCGAAATGGTGTTCTCATACTCCGATGAGAATACCAATCCTTCTCGACAATCGAGATTGTCATGTCAATCCTTTTCAACCGGCGTGTTTCTCTTCAAGTGGATCCGATCACTTCAACATCAGCAAGACCAATTATCATTTCTTCTCAACGGTGTTTGTTTCATCCGTCTCCAAGTTGCCTTGTTTTTTCCCGCCCACCCACCCTTTTTCCTCAAGGACTAAGATTTCTTTACCAAGTATCCTTTTATTTTTGTGAAGTTTCTCCATTCTTTTCCGTCAATGTTCTTACCCGGTGGTTCTCAAGAAGATGTTCTACTAGTTCGTCATTCCTCATTCCTTTTTCTTCTCCGGTGGATTCAAGTCAAGTTTTGTTGATCATACCTTTTTCCTCATTTCAATGTCTTCTCATACCGGTGCACCTCATTATCATTCTACTTCTCGCTATTTGTTATTCCGAGTGCTCAAGATATCTCAAGATTCGTGTTTCCACTCTGCATTCGTTCAAGCTCTTTCGAGATTGGTATCTCATTCAAGTCATTTAATTCAACGGTGCAACATCTCTTTTAAATCTTTTCAACGGTGTTCTTTTGAGTGGGCCCTAACCCACGTGTCTTTTCGAGGATCTTACGACTCTTCTATTTTCCCGAGCTATCCTAAATTCTTCTCCAAGTTTGGCGTAAGAATGAGTTATCATCGGTCAAATGCTTTTCTCCAAGATCTTTCAAATTCTTTTCATAGTTGGCTCAACCTCTTCGCTTTTGATTCTTCCGGTGTGCCTCAATAATTCTTGGTGGTGTTTCTCGTTGTCATTCTCATCATTTGAAGACCGAAGAAGAGTTTCTCTTTAATCTTGCTCTATTCTCTTCAAGATTCATGGTGCTAGCTTGTTGCCATCCTCTCATAATTGTTTTCGATTGTGAGAATCTTTTTCACCCATCCGGAGCATTTTAGGAGTCTTTTCAGTTTCATTCTCCGAAGCCAATTATCTCAGAATTATTCATTCAAGCTTTCAGCTCTCGTTCTCCAAATCATACCGGTGCATCATTCAAGTATTCTCTAATCAGCTCGTGATCTATTCATTCATTTGTATCTAAATACCCTAAAGTATCTTCATTCATTTTGCAATTCTTCCCGGTGATTTGTGCATTTGCTACGTTCAATTTCAATTCTTACGGTGGTTCGTTCAAGAGTTCTCTTTCTTTGTTATCATATGAATTCATTCGTTCTTTCCAAATCCTACCGGTGGTTCGTTGAAGACCTTCTCAAGTTTATGCCATATCTCTTTAATCCTTTCTACGAGAATAAGTAGTATGCCAAATCCGTTGCTTGTCATCAATCTAAATCGGTGAAGGATACGCATAACATAATTCTTGTTCTTGTTTCATCCAAGTGATTGATTCATTCTTCCGGAGTTCGTGATGGTATCAATTTCTCAGTTGTAAGTTGTTCATCTCTTCTTTCCGGAGTTTGTTCATCATATCACATTCTCGGTCCGAGATGCTTCATCTTTTCTTTCCGGAGTTTAAAGTTTTCTCGGTTATATCATTTCAAAGCTTCATCTTATCACTGCAAGGCTTCACCTTGTGTTTTCAATTTCTCTTTCTTTTCATTGCTTTTGTTTACCGGAGTTCTTCATGGAGGTTCTACATGATGGTTCATCAAGGATTTAATTCCCTTCTCAAAGTTTTCATCGAGATTCTTTCCTAAGGAGCTCAAGCATTCTTTATCTTGCATTCCAAAGTGCAATTCTTTCTACCTTATCTTCTGAGGTGGTGTTAGGTCATTCTTGACAATTTCCTTCATGTTTCATGATTCATATGTTGTCAAGAATGAGATATTTAAATCCATTAATCTCTTCATTGGAGTTATCTTGGGCTATATTTCACCTAAAGCTTTCCCTAAAGACTGTTGCTATCTATGGTGCTCATAAATGATCCAAGCTCTTCTTTATCCTCTCGGTAAAATAGTTTCTTGTCTCCTTGTTCTTACCAATCCAATTCTTTTCCTGTGAGTGGCAGTTTGTCACCTCATAATTTGACATGTATTCCACAAGACCGTATCAAGCTTATTCCTTCGTTGTTGGTTTTCCAAAAATTCCGCTCGACCCGTCTCCTAAGGATGCCTCCTCAAGCTCTGTTGTGGCATAAGAGGGCATTTTCTTCTCCATTCTTCTATTTCAATTATCTATCTTCTATTCTTTTGTTCCGGAGGTATTGTAATGTTGCTCTTCTCAACCCATCATCTCGTTTGTCTAAGATCATGTTCTTTTCATGATTGTCCATTTAGCCGGAGTGTCATGTCCTCTGCTCAAGCTCTTTTCTTCCTATCAAGTCTTGTATCTGTTTTCAACCGCAGTGCTATAAGAAATTGTTCTTCCTTGTTCCTCTTTTCTAACGGGGTGTTTTCAACTTCGTTCATCTCCGTTGTATTCTTTCTTTCAAGTTCAATTTTTCAAGGTCTGTGGTTTCACTCGTTTGTCAAAGAAGCAACTTAGTTTTACCTTTCTTTTTCTCTTCCGTTTTCCCTCCGGTGCCATTCTAGATCTCGGGACGAGATCCTCTCGTAGTGGTGGAGTGTTGTAACGCCCCGAGACCGACGATCCAGAAGACTTCCATATTTTGTGACCTCCGTGTGTTTCATTTATGCTTGCTCTTTTATTTTTGCATTGCATCATGTCATCATGCCATCATGTCATTAATCTTTTGCAACTCAACTAAATAAATGGCATGGATCTTTGATCCATTTAAATCGAGGAATTCACATGGTGATTCTCTTTAAAACATATCCTCTCGATATTTAGAGAGCTATAGTAAATATTCCAATTATTTGGATTTACCGCAAACACACTTACAAAATATCCTAATGCCTTTGTTGTCTTAATTCTTGATCTCCAACTTTGCCATTTATTCTTTCATCATCTTCCGGAGCTCCACCAAAAATCCCAACATTTTTGGACACTTCAAAAATCAAGTCCTAGTTCAAACCCATTTGAACTAAATTCAAATGAGTTTGAATTTAAATCTTTCAATCATGGCCTTTCTATTTTTCTTGGATCAAGCTCATTTTTATGAGTCCAGGAAAATTATCCCCATGCGCAAATCTTTCCTTAACCCTCTCTTTCTTTTTCTTCTCTCTAATTTGTTTTCTGCTAAAGGAAATAAGAGTAAGAGGGAGAGAGGAGCAAGCCCAGCTGCAGCCTCCGGCCGGCCGGCCCAAGGCCCAGCCGGCCCCTGCCTATCTAACCTAGCCCCGACCCCCTCCTCTCGATCTCTCCCTCTCGTCGCCGCCTCCTGCTCGATCCCCATCTACGCTCGATCCCCTCTCCCTTCCCTCGTTCACTCGCCTCCCTCTCCACCCCTCGCGCCGACCAGCGACCCCCGCTGCCTCCGTCGTCCCTTGTCACGCCCGCGCCAGCAACCAGCAGTAGGTCGCCGCTCCGCACTGTCCGTGAGCACCTGCAGCTCGCGCCTCCACCCCTCCTCGCCGCCCCGTTGTGCTCCAGAGGTCAGGGCCGCCATGAACGAGCCCCGCGACCACGCCCCTGCCGTCCTCGCGCCCAGCCGTGCCGGCGAGCAAGCCGCTGCCGTCCACCTCGCCGCGTTCCCCTTCGTCTTCATCACCTCAAGTTCGCGCCCGAGCCCTCTGCTCGACCAGGAGCCCGTCACCTCCAGCGCCTCTACATGTCCAAGCCCCCTGCCCTGCCTCTGCTTCGTTCAAGCGGGGAGGAGGATGCGCCTCCACTCGCCCGCATCGACCAGCGCCAAGTCCCTGCCGCCGGCCTCCTGTCTTGCGTCTTTTGGACCAGCAAGAACGCCGCCAAGAACCATACGCGGACACATCGTCTCCAGGATTTTTCGCCAAGTACCTCTACATGCGGACTCGCGAAGTACTCGACCCGGATGTGCCAAGTTTGACTATGAACGGCTGCATGTCCGACTCGGTATTCGAACCTCAAGCGCCAAGTTCCACTACCGTTGCCGTGATTTCGACAAGACGTCATGTACCTCTACTTCCACTACCGTCGCCAAGACCGGATCGACAAGTACCCCAACAATGTGTGTACCACTACCGTCGACCCTCGAAGACTCCGTGGACGTCAAGTTCCTCGTCGTGACCCCGAACATCTACGTAACATGTTCAACTACCGTCGCCACGTGAACAACGACTTCCACTACGCCGTGTACGACTACTTTCCACGACGACCCGAGAACGACTACTTCCCCTACATCGTACCGTAACCCGAACCGCTCCGAAATGCACGCTTTGAAGGTATAACCCTGAGACGACGTCCGTGGACCGAATGCATGTGTTGAATGAGATGCACCATATGTTTGCACCGTGCCCGTTTGCTTCATGCACGTTCCTCCTTGTTTGCCATGCCGTTGACCCATGGGAACCCGGTAACCGGGAGCACCCCACCATCTTGCATGACATGCTCACCCACACTTTCTTTTGCACCGACATCTCGATGAGTTGTCGGATCACCGGAATGTTGCCGTGGCACCATTTTCGTTATCGTTGCCGTGGCACCCCTTTTGTTCCGCCATGGTGACCAAATGCTTCATAACATGCTTATGTCAACATTTTCATAAAAATTGCATAAAACTTGCATATGTCATCCGCATCATGATAACAACAATTAAAATGTTTAAACTTGTTGTTGCATTAAATTGCTAAATAACATGGGGATTTTCCGGAAGTGTTGTTTGTGTTTCCGGCCTCATTTAAACTTGCCTAACTAGTTAGTTTGCTCATGCTTCACCTCTTGCCATGTTAACCAACATTTAATCTTGTCTTGTTCATAACCGAGAGAGAAACTAAATAATTGAATGTGGTGTTTCATCAATATGCAACTCGTTGCATATTGAGCTCCACTTAATTTGTAGTGTTGTTTGTTGCACCTTGCCATGCCATGCCTCATTAAATCGGACATGCATCATACTTATTTGTGCATCATGCCATGATTATGCTTGTGTGCTTACCATGTTGTTTGCTTCTTTCCGGTTTGCTTCTCTCGTTAGCTTCGGTTTTGTTCCGGAGTTGTGAGGATTCGTTCATCTACGACCGTTTGTCTTCTTCTTGGACTCGTTCTTCTTCCTTGCGGGATCTCAGGCAAGATGACCATACCCTCAAAATCACTACTATCTTTTCTATGCTAGTTTGCTCGCTCTTTTGCTATGCCAATGCTACGATGCCTACCATTTGCTTGTCAGCCTCCCAAATTGCCATGTCAAACCTCTAACCCACCATGTCCTAGCAAACCATTGATTGGCTATGTTACCGCTTTGCTCAGCCCCTCTTATAGCGTTGTTAGTTGCAGGTGAAGATTGAAGTTTGTTCCTTGTTGGAACATGGAGATGTTGTTCCTTGTTGGAACATGTTTACTTGTTGGGATATCACAATATATCTTATTTAATTAATGCATCTATATACTTGGTAAATGGTGGAAGGCTCGGCCTTATGCGGTGTTTTGTTCCTCTTGCCGCCCTAGTTTCCGTCATATCGGTGTTATGTTCCCGGATTTTGCGTTCCTTACGCGGTTGGGCTATAATAGGAACCCCTTGACGATTCGCCTTAAGTAAAGCTCCTCCAAAGAATGCCCAACATTGGTTTTACCATTTGCACTAACAACCTACCACCTTCCCTTGGGTTCTGCAGACTCAAGGGTCATCTTTATTCTAACCCCGGGCGGTGCTCTCTCGAGTGTTGGTCCGAATCGAAGCTACATGGGCCACCTCGGGAAACTTGGGGTTGGTTTTACTCGTAGCTAGACTCATCTGAGTGTGCCACGAGAAAGAGATATGTGCAGCTCCTATCGGGATTTGTCGGCACATTCGGGCGGTGTTCTTTGGTTTAGTTTTACCCTGTCGAAATGTCTTGTTGTACCGGGATATCGAGTCGATCGGAGTGTCTCGGGTGGAGGTCTATTCCTTCGTTGACCGTGAGAGCTTGTCATGGGCTAAGTTGGGACACCCTGCAGGATTTGAACTTTGAAAGCCGTGCCCATGTTATGGGCAGATGGGAATTTGTTAACGTCCGGTTGTAGAAAAGCTGAAGTTGACCTTAATTAAAATACATCAACGCGTGTGTGTAGTGATGGTCTCTTCTCGGAGTCCGAGAAGTGAACACTGATGTTGGAGTTATGTTTGGCGAGGTTGCTCTAGGATCACTTCTTGATCACTACTAGCTTCACGACCGTGCATTGCTTCTCTTCTCGCTCTCTTTTGCGAATGTAGCCACCCCATATGCTAGTCGCTGTCGCAGCTCCACCTCACCACTCTGTCCTACCTATAAGCTTAAATAGTCTTGATCTCATGGTGCGAGATTCTTTGAGTCCCGTGGCTCACAGATACTTCAAAACCAGTTTGCGGTGCCTATGTTATCGAAAGCGGTGGCGCAACCAAGCTCAAGGAGGAGCTCGATGAAGATCTTGCCCTTTGTGTTGTTTCGTTCTAGTTGATCAGTAGTGGAGCCCAGTTGGGGTCGATCGGGGACCTTTGTCGCATTTGGGTTCTTCTTTTATTTTGGTTCCGTAGTCGGACCTTGATTGTATCTGGATGATGTAATGCTTTATTCATGTAATTGTGTGAAGTGGCGATTGTAAGCCAACTATGTATCTCTTCCCTTATGTATTACATGGGTTGTGTGAAGATTACCTCACTTGCGACATTGCTTTCAATGCGGTTATGCCTCTAAGTCGTGCTTCGACACGTGGGAGATATAGCCGCATCGAGGGCGTTACAAGAAGGAACCTTCATCAACCAAGCCAAATACACTCAAGACATGCTCAAGAGATTCAAGCTAAGTGATGTCAAGCCGGCTTCCACTCCAATGCCCACCAAGTGCCAACTTGGCATTGATCCCAATGGTAAAGCGGTGGATCAAAAGGTATATCGCTCCATGATTGTATCGTTGCTTTACCTTTGTGCATCTAGACCAGATATCATGTTGAGTGTGGGAATTTGTGTACGACTTCAGGCCGCACCTAAGGAAAGCCACTTTGTGGCGGTCAAGCGAATCTTTCGATATTTGGCTCATACCCCAAACTTTGGCTTATGGTACCCAAGAGGAGCCAACTTTGATCTTTTGGGCTATCTGATTCAGATTAGGCGGAGACAAAGTGGATAGGAAGTCCACCTCCGGAGGGTGCCAATTACTTGGTTGCTCTTTAGTGAGTTGGTCTTCTAAGAAGCAAAGTTGTGTATCTCTCTCGTCCACCGAAGCAGAGTATGTGGCTGCCGATAGTTGCTGTGCTCAACTCCTATGGATGAGGCAAACTTTGAAGGATTACGGTGTCACTTGTGACGAAGTGCCTCTTTGGAGTGACAATGAAAGTGCCATCAAGATCTGTCTCAACCCGGTGCAACACTTCAAGACGAAGCATATTGAGATTCAGTATCACTTCATCCGGGATCACATTAGACAAAGGGAGATCAAGCTCAAGTATGTCAACACTCATGATAACCTTGCAAATATTTTCACGAAGCCCTTGGATGAAGCAAGATTTTGCGAGTTAAGGCATGAGCTAAATATCATCGATTCAAGCAATGTGACTTGAACCCTTACACAACCCACCACACTCAACCTGTTGTCTAGTTTAGGTGTAGGTGGACATAGGGGGAGTGTTGTTCTCTCAATGAACTCTCCCTCCCCCCATTATGCATAAATTGATCAACTCTTTCACATTAGCCATTTTTTGATGGTACTTGTGCTTCAAAGATGAGTTTTGGTCATGGGCCTAAGGATAATTCTTCGCGCTGCCATACCAATGGACTCAAACATAGGTGGCTCCGGCCATCGCCCTCTCCTTGGAAAGGTTGTGTCTCGTTTTTGGTCCTTGTTGTCTCTTGATTTTCTCTCTTCGTGCCAAGCTTATGCTTGTGGAGTCTTGTTTGTTAGCTGTTGGTGTGTTCGTTCGCTTGAAGGTTCCGTGCAAAGGTGTTTCTTCCTTTTATTTGAAACTGCATTTTCTTGGGTTCACGGTACTACCGTGGCCTGCCACGGTACTACCGCAAGGACACGGTACTACCACAACCAGCACGGCAGTAATTTTTTCTTCTTTGGTGGTGCAAGCGATACTACCATGCAGCTGCAGTACTTCCGCCAGGCGGTACTACACAAGAAGGACGCGTGGTACTACCGCAGAGTAGCGAGCGCGTGGGGGTTAAGAGCGATCAGGGGGAGTTCCAACTCCCCCATACACATTCACTCTTTCTCCCCACACCGCCTCTCTCTCTCCTGCCCAAGAACGGCGCCGGAGGCCCTCACCGGATCTCCGTCTCCAGCCGCTCTCCTCGGATTCTAACCGGTGGGATCGTTGTCGGTGTCAAAACCGGTGGATCTCGGGTAGGGGGTCCCAAACTGTGCGTCTAAGGCTAATGGTAACAGGAGGTAGGGGACACAATGTTTACCCAGGTTCGGCCCTCTCGATGGAGGTAATACCCTACTTCCTGCTTGATTGATCTTGATGATATGAGTATTACAAGAGTTGATCTACCACGAGATCGTAGAGGCTAAACCCTAGAAGCTAGCCTATGATTATGATTGTTGTTGTCCTACGGACTAAACCCTCCGACTTATATAGACATCGGAAGGGGCTAGGGTTACTCAGAGTCGGTTACAGAGAAGGAAATCTACATATCTGAATTGCCAAGCTTGCCTTCCACGCCAAGGAAAGTCCTACCTGGACACGGGACGAAGTCGTCAATCTTGTATCTTCATAGTCCAACAGTTCGGCACAAGTAAATAGTTCGGCTGTCCGAGGACCCCCTAATCCAGTACTCCCTCAATCGTTCCCCACCACTTCCTCTTGCCATGGACCAAGGTTTCTCCCCAAATCCCTCTTTTTTGGTTCGTTCTTTTGCTTCTAGGTTTTTGGGGAGATGCATGCGGTTCTTGAGATTTTAGGCTAAATGTTTGCAAGAGTAGGATGTAGGAGAGTAGTAATGCGTAGATATAGTACTTGATATGTTGCCCCGTGGTAGATTTGATCGACCGTAGTACCGCTTTGTTGTCACGGTAGTACTCAGATCCACTTGCAGTTTTGGATCTGACACCGTGTGGTACTACCGCACCTCCAGCGCGGTACTACCACCCGCACGGTACTACCGTGACTAGGAGCGACACTAAAATTTTAGTACCGCGCGGCCAAGCAATGCTACCGTTGTTGTCAAACCTCTCATGTGGCAATTATCAAAGTGTGAGTTCTACTTGTTTCACTGCTTTGTTGTGTTCTTTGCATTGATCCTTCTCGCGTCTCTTGCGTGTTTATTTTGTGGTGTGTGGCTCAGGTGCTCCTGCTCGCCGTTCCAATCCAAGCCATGACACGGGCTCCAAGCATCTGCGAAATCAAGATGAAGCTCCAGAGGGCTCCAGTGCCCCCGACGTAGGACCAAGACCACCGCCACCAAGGACAAGGAACCCATCATGGGCATGGATGAGATGCCACTTGCTGAGTTTATCTCTCGAAGGAAGATCAATCCCTATGTGCATCCTCGTGCCAACTTTTGAGGGAATGACCTGTTCTGGACCAAGCAGCATAATCTCATTTATCTGGATGTGATCAAGGCCAAGCGAAACATCTATGTGGATGTGCACTGGATCGACATGCATCATATGAGGGAAGAGAAGCACCGGGACTACTTTGGTGAGGCTTTGGATCTAGTTGAGCAATTTGGCATTGAGCACATCATATCTTTTCACAAAAACTTTGATCCTGAGATTGTGGCTCAATTCTTTGCCTCGGTGCACTTTCATCCTAATGAGGAACGGACTATGACTTGGATGACCAATGGTCAGCAGCTGACTGCTACGTGGAAGGAGTTCATGACTTTGCTTGGTGTTCAGAATGAGGGGCTCGCCACACCCCAAGGTGTTCGTCCTCATGTCAACCCCGAGTTAGCCAACAAGAACAAGATTCAGCCCTTCCTTGTTGAGAAGAAGCTCTCCAGTGGCAAGTCATCTTGGGTGCTCAACTCCTTCCTTGACATCATGTACCAGATCTTCCGCAACACTCTCTTCCCACGCATTGGTGACAAGGACAAGGTGCATGCTTATCTTGTGGACATGCTGCTCCTGTGTGAGGAAGCGCGCAACTCTCAGACGCTACCACCTGATGTCTCACATATCATGTGGTGTGAGCTTTGGTTTGCGGTCTACAACCGCAAGGTCCCCATCTATGGACCTCATCTGTTTCATTTGATCTCGGCAACTTGGGAGAAGCTCTACCCTCAGGATGAGTTTGAGGCCCCTGGTTGGATTCGACATGAGTCCATCAGGCTCCATGTCAAGACTCAGTGGGCTAACACCACTTCTCGTGCTGAGGCCACAGCTACCATGGATGTGGATGCAGATGAGGATGAGGATGAGGAGGTGGCAGCGGACGAGGACAGCTCTGAGGGTTACATCCATCCCACCTCTGAGCCATCTTGGGCTAAGAGGCTGAAGGACAAGATGAAGGCATTGTTCTGTATGCAGGCAAAGGGGCAGAACATGCCTCACATTATCTCCAAGGAGAGTCGCCGCTGCGACAAGAAGATTATGAGGCTTTTTGGAGATGATGTTTCTGGCGGTTCTGAGGAGCGCATCACTCCAAAGGCTGAGTGGATGGCAAAACAAGGCTTCAAGTGGACTGATTCTGAGGAGGACTTCGAGGAGACCATTACTGCTGCCAAGACTGACGAGGAGTGTGCGAGTGATTTCTCCGCTTGAGCCACCACTTGTGTTGTAGGTGTCCTCTCTGCCTTTTTGGCGTCTCGATGCCAAAGGGGGAGAGAGTGTAGGGATTTGCGAGTCTTGTGTCGTGCTTGTGTTTGCTTTGCTCGCGATTGTTCCGTTGAACCTGGCTTGCTTTGGTTTAGTTTGCTCGTGAGACTTGTTCTATCATATGGTGTAAGACATATGCACTCTATCGTACCTTATTGAGCCTATGATATAGTATTGTGCTATTTATGTTATGCTCATATTTACTATCTTGTTTAGTGTTAGCCTTGTTGTTGCAAGATATGCATTGTCTATAAAATATAGGGGGAGTGTTGATCCTAGTATATGTGTCGTGCAGTCCAAAGCACTTATCTAGATAGCACGCATCTAGGGGGAGCCCGTCTATATTTTAGAGATGAGGGGTTTGCTTATGTTATATATTGTGTCCCCTTGTGCAAATCCCGTATTGTCATCAATCCACCAAAAAGGGGGAGATTGTAAGGGCATATTTATCCCTAAGGTGTTTTGGTGATTGATGACAATGCTTTTGCGGACTAATCGTGTGCCTTGAGTATTTCAGAAGTTTCGTCACTAGGCACAAGACAGTTTGGTGCCCCTCGAAGACTATTGAAGACGGCGTTTTTCTACGTTTCTTTTCGGTGGATTTGAGTCGTAGGAAAGCTGTACTATTAAGAGGGGGTCCGCGTTGGAAAGGTTCGGGTGGAATCATCACGTACATGTTTACTCCCTATGCACCGCATTTCCCTTTGCGCTTTGGAGCATCCCCCGTTTTCTTCATATATATGCAAAGAGAAAGATTCCTAGTGTTCCTGATCTGAGGCATGCGGTAGTACTGCTCTTAGGAGCGGTAGTACCACAGGCCCCCACGGTAGTACCGCACGCCCTTGTGGTAGTCAGAGGTGCCCTGATAGTACCGCTCCTAAGGAGCTGTAGTACCGTGGCCTCGAACTGCACTCACCGCTCGTCTTGGCCGTAGAAGCGGATGTAATTTTTTACATTCGCGCCCTATGCGGTAGTACCGCCCCATGGGTGCGGTAGTATCGCGAGTCCTGGTCTGGCATAGCAACATGAGCGGAAGTAGGGGCGGATGTAATTTTTTACATCTGCTACCTACGCGGTAGTACCACATGCCATGCGCGGTAGTACCGTGTCAGATTTTTGCATTGTTTGATCTTCAGCGTAAGTTGGCACGGATGTGTTTTTCTTCATCCGCGCCCTTCCTAGGCTAGTCCAAACCTGCCTTGTGGTAGTACCGCAAGGGGGAGCGGATGCTGCGTCGGTGGCGATCTTGCCCTCGGCCTTCTGATTCGAGTTCGGCTAGCTCTCGCCATATCGGTAAAGATCTGCGGTCCGCCATGGTAGTACCGTGAGCACTTGCGGTAGTACCGCTTGTCTGGGGTGGTAGTACCACTGGTCGCGGGCTGGTTAAGTGGATAACGGTTGGATTTGTCTCTCCACTATATAAGGGGTGTATTCTTCCTCTAGTTGACTACCTCTTCCATCCTCAAGCTCCATTGTTGCTCCAAGCTCCATTTTCGCCTGATCTCTCTCCCTAGCCAATCAAACTTGTTGATTTGCTCGGGATTGGTTGAGAAGGCCCCGATCTACACATCCACCAAGAGAAATTTGATTTTCCCCACTAATCCCTAGCGGATCTTGTTACTCTTGGGTGTTTGAGCACCCTAGACAGTTGAGGTCACTGCGGAGCCATAGTCCATTGTGGTGAAGCTTCGTGGTGTCGTGGGAAGCCTCCAAATAAGTTGTGGAGATTGCCCCAAGCTTGTTTGTAAAGGTCGGTCGCCGCCTTCAAAGGCACCAATAGTGGAATCACGTCATCTCGCATTGTGTGAGGGCATGAGGAGAATACGGTGGCCCTAGCGGCTTCTTGGGGAGTATTGTGCCTCCACATCGCTCTAACGGAGACATACTTCCCCTCAAAAGGAAGGAACTTCGGTAACACATCCTCTTTTTCACCGGCTCCACTCTTGGTTATCTCGTGCCTTTACTTGTGGAAGCTTATTTGTGTTGTATCCCTTGCTTGCTTGTGTACTTGTTGTTGTTGCATCATATAGGTTGCTCACCTAGTTGCATATCTAGACAACCTACTTTGATGCAAAGTTTAATTTGAAAAGCTAAAAATTGTTAGTTGCCTATTCACCCCCCTCTAGTCAACGATATCGTTCCTTTCAATGACATTATGTGAAGGACCGCCCACCATCCATAGATTATAGTATCCTATGATGCAGGTACTGACTTAGCCACTACATGGCATAGTCGTAAATCTTAACTCCATTTCGTGCCCGTACCAAACGAGTACGTACCTAGATGCCATAAATCTCATCTAAAACATCACATACGTCTCTTAGTTCATTTCCTTTGTTTAGTTTAGTATTTACTTTTCCATTCTTTCTAGCTTAGTTTAATTCTAATTTTTTACCGTTCCTAGCAACCTACTCAGGTGAGCTATTTCCAAACTTCGATTTGGGTATGAGCGTGGTTGTGTTAGTGACGACACAATTGCGGGGATTGTGGTGCCATCCTATTCACTCCCTGTGGGATCAACAAGCCTTACTTAGCACGAAATTGCTACATAGTCTTGTGCACTTGCAGGACATCAAGCTTTTTTGGCACCGTTGTCGGGGAGCATAGCGCTTGGCTATTACTTTCCTGTTCACATTAATTTATTTTTGTTGGTTGCCAAATCTACTTATCATGTCTTCTAAGATGTCTACTCAGGAAATTCTGAAATCTACAATGGAGGAGACGAGAAGCCATATATTACCTACGGCTATCAACACTGAGGCGATAAAAGAATGGGTAACATTACTGGAAGACTGGGCACCAATTACATGCGATGAGTACTTTGTAACGTGCAAAGATTGTAAAATGAAAGGGCATTATGCTTATCAATGTAAGTACAATGCTGATCCTATACTAGCAATTTATAATAGGAGTGATAAATGCAATGCTAGTATTGAAGTTCTTCGGTTAGTACTTTATTATGGTGTTGACAAAGTTCTACAGTATATGGGAGACGCGTGGATAAATGATATGGGTGCTTGGTAGTGCTTATAGAAAATTGCATCATATTTACCTTGCTTGCAAAGACAATTTCCATGATAATGCTTTGCCATGACTATTCCAAAGAGGATAGCCACCTCGAAAGAAATGAGCCTTTTGCAGGTGCTGTGGAAGAATGATAAAAAGGATACAAAAGAAGAGCCAGAAACACATGGTTGCAAGGAATGGTAAGAGAACATTTATTTTATATATATCAAACTAACTTGCAGCCAACAAAAGGGGATCATGGAGAACAAATTATCAAGGATGAACAAGAGTCCTGGAAGAGGAAAACCTCATGGAAGAAGAAGTGGATGAAAGCCCACCTCCCACTCCCAGAGTAAACTTTTGCACACACTCAGTGAGTTGTTCGATGAAGAAACTCTCAAGAAGAGCATAAAGTCTCTGAATACATTAGAACTGCTAGAATTTTTAAATACATGTGCATATATGCTATGTTCTATGTATGAAGTTTCTTGTAGATGTTGCCAGTCTCCAAAACATCTTGACTTCCAGTGCACAAAAACCTATGAGGAGGAGGTAGCACACTACAATAGTAGTAAGAATGCCACAGAGGAAATCATGTGGTATGTGTTAAGCCCAAGTGCATGGAAATTAATTGCTAAGATCCGAGTTGTCCAAGCTCACACGAAAGATGAAATTCTTGACTGGATATATTATGTGGTGGATAACATCAATTATTATTATCGAGAATATATTTTCGATAAAAAAGATACTAATGTGCAGGAACAAGAGTATGATGATGTCTCTAGTTTGGATGAACTTGAAGCTAATGAACTTGACTTGCAGGGTTATCACCCTCTGGTCGAGACGTCTAGTGTTAGCAATGGTGATGAACTAGAGGAGGAAAATACTTCTGATTTACCTGTGCTAATGTCCAACTATGCTTCGTTGGACAATCCTCTTATGCAGGGGAAACCATTAGGGAGTGATGACCAACCCACTCCAAACAAAGAATTTTAGGAAGTGCCCCCCTATGAAGGTAGCCAAAGTAATATCTTAAGGTTTATGCATAAGTCTCTAGCCCTCTCCTTGCTGAACTATAAGAAGACATGCATATCTAGCTCGATGCATCGGTTCTCACTCAAGCGAGAACCTCTTTTCCTACATGATGTCGATGCATTGTAAGCATGTACGACTCCGGCCGCACTCTGCTATGAGGTGCTCCAATCCCCAGTTGGAGTCAGGTCTCATGCTCGGGGTTGATATCCCTTGGGATCCCGGTGGATGACCTATCGGAGCACCGAAGCCCAGCTACATGCTTGTAAAGTAAGAGTTGCTTGGGAGGCAACCCAGAAGTAAGTAGGTGTCTTTCTTAGTTTTGTATCTTTGAGTCTAGTTGCATTTGCATTGGCACTTTTATTTTGTTTTGCATATTTGCTACTAGAATTGGCCTTGGAACAATCTTTGTCCATAAAATTTAGCATATTGGTAGCCCAATATTTTGCTGCACACCTCCTCTTATTTTTGATGCAAAAATGTTATGCTACCAACGTGAGGAGGAAGCACACAAAAAAATTGTGAAGTTCTACGGCTCCATGGAAAAAGATGGCGTACCATACGACCGCTACCGGTCGTATCCACACTCGTATGAGCTCGTGGCCGCAAGCACAAGAGGACCAGAACAAAATACAGCCTACCATACGAGTGCTCACACTCGTATGCATGGTCGTGTGATCTGGTGGCCATGAAGAGCAACCCTATAAAGCAAAAGAGGATGTTTCGCATGAGCGCTTGCGCTTGTATACGCGCCCGTAAGAGAGGATGACGTTGGGCATGGACTTCCAGAGCGAAAGATGGTGTATTGAACGACCGGACCCGGTCATACGTGCGCTCGTATGAGGGCAATAATACCCCTATTTTATTCATTTTAGATGTCTGAGGTCGATGGGGTGTTTTCTAACCGATTATTTGCTTTGTTCTTTCATTTCATTACCTCCGAAGCTCCATGACCAATAAATCTATAGCAACCTATGTTTTCTTTTATTTTTGTTTTCTGGTTGGGTATACGAACTCCATCCATATACTGAATTGATGCTTTTATTTTGTGTGTTATTTTCGTAGGGAATTGAACCTTATGTGGTGATGTGTGCGGTATGGTGCCAACTGTATGAAGATCCACACAAGGCACTTGGTTGCGTCCGTTCGATGAGCTTCAACTTTGATTACCCGATAATGTTTTCCAATTTGAACCTTGCTCAAATAAAAGTTGTTTAGTAGTAAAATTCTCACCTTAAGTGAGAACTCTCCTTAAATTAGGCACTTAGGGGCAGCATACTGATGACCCACAAGTATAGGGGATCTATTGTAGTCCTTTTGATAAGTAAGAGTGTCGAACCCAACGAGGAGCAGAAGGATATGACAAGCGGTTTTCAGTAAGGTATTCTCTGCAAGCACTGAAATTGTAGGTAACCGATAGTTTTGTGATAGGATAATTTGTAACGGGTAACAAGCAATGAAAGTCAATAAAGTGCAGCAAGGTGGCCCAATACTTTTTGTAGCAAAGGACAAGCCTGTACAAGTTCTTATAATGAGAAAAGCACTCCCGAGGACACATGGGAATTATCGTCAAGCTAGTTTTCATCACGCTCATATGATTCGTGTTCGTTACTTTGATAATTTGATATGTGGGTGGACCGGTGCTTGGGTGCTGCCCTTTCTTGGACAAGCATCCCACTTATTATTAACCCCTATTGCAAGCATCCGCAACTACAAAAGAAGTATTAAGGTAAACCTAACCACATCATGAGACATATGGATCCAAATCAGCCCCTTACGAAGCAACGCATAAACTAGGGTTTAAGCTTCTGTCACTCTAGCAACCCATCATCTACTTATTACTTCCCAATGCCTTCCACTAGGCCCAAATAATGGTGAAGTGTCATGTAGTCGACGTTCACATAACACCACTAGAGGAGAGACAACATACATCCCATCAAAATATCGAACGAATACCAAATTCACATGACTACCAATAGCAAGACTTCACATATGTCCTCAGGAACAAACGTAACTACTCACAAAGCATATTCATGTTCATGATCAGAGGAGTATTAATATGCATTAAGGATCTGAACAAATGATCTTCCATCAGATAAACCAACTAGCATCAACTATAAGGAGTAATCAACACTACTAGCAACCCACAGGTACCAATCTGAGGTTTGGGTACAAAGATTGGATACAAGAGATGAACTAGGGTTTGAGAGGAGATGGTGCTGGTGAAGATGTTGATGGAGATTGACCCCCTCCTAATGAGAGGATCGTTGGTGATGACGATGATGATGATTTCCCCCTCCCAGAGGGAAGTTTCCCGGCGGGACAGCCCACGGAGCCCTAGATTGGTTCCGCCAAGGTTCAGCCTCGTGGCGGCGGAGTTTCGTCCCGTAAGCTTGCTTATGAATTTTTTTAGGGTAAAAGACTTCATATAGTAGAAGATGGGCACCGGAGGACCAGGGGGCCCACGAGGCAGGGTCGCCCAATAGGGGTGGGCACGCCCCCACCCTCGTGGCCAGGGTGTGGGCCCCCTCTGGTACTTCTTTCGCTCAATAATTCTTATTAATTCCAAAAATGACTTTCGTGGAGTTTCAAGACTTTTGGAGCTGTGCATAATAGGTTTCCAGTATTTGCTCCTTTTCCAGCCCAGAATCCCAGCTGCCGGCATTCTCCCAGTTCATGTTGAACCTTGTAAAATAAGAGAGAATAGCCATAAGTATTATGACATAACGTTTAATAACAACCCATAATGCAATAAATATTGATATAAAAGCATGATGCAAAATGGACGTATCAACTCCCCCAAGCTTAGACCTCGCTTGTCCTTAAGCGGAAGCCGATATCGAAAAATATGTCCACATGTTTAGAGATAGTGGTGTCGATAAAAATAAAATATGGACATGAGGGCATCATGATCATTCTTATAACAACAACATATATAGATTTTATCATATGATTTCTTATGCTCCAGTAACAATCTATTCACAATGTCAAGTATGATTCAGAAACTTCATTGAGAACTTACAAACTATAATCTCAGTCATTGAAGCAATTACAATTTATCATAACATTGGAAAGAGTCAAGAATAGAGCTTTTCAGCAAGTCCACATACTCAACTATCATATAGTCTTCTACAATTGCTAACACTCACGCAATACTTATGGTTCTGGATTTTTAATCGGACACATAGAAAGATAGGGGCTTATAGTGTTTCCTCCCAACGTTTTACCTCAAGGGTAATGTCAACTATAATAGTTCATGCTAACTTACATCCAATTGAATATATATATCAGGATCTTTCTAACACGAGGTGCTTGCCAAAGGATAAAATGAAAAGAGAAAGGTGAAGATCACCTTGACTCTTGCATAATGTAAAGTAAAAGATAGGCCCTTCGCAGAGGGAAGCAGAGGTTGTCATGTGCTTTTAGGGTTGGATGCACAAAATCTTAATGCAAAAGAACGTCACTTTATATTGCCACTTGTGATATGAACCTTTATTATACAGTCTGTTGCTTTTATTACTTCCATATCACACGATCGTATAAAGCTTATTTTCTCCGCACTAATAAGTCATACATATTTAGAAAGCAATTTTTATTGCTTGCAACATGAAAACTTACTTGAAGGATCTTACTCAATCCATAGGTAGATATGGTGGACTCTCATGGCAAAACTGGGTTTAAGGATATTTGGAAGCACATGTAGTACCTCTAATTGGTGCAAGGAATTTGGCTAGCATGAGGGGGAAAGGAAAGCTCAACATGTTGGACGATCCATGACAATATACTTTAACTGTGATGTGAGAAAACATAACCCATTACGTTGTCTTCCTTGTCCAACATCAACTCTTTAGCATGTCATACTTAATGAGTGCTCACAATCATAAAAGATGTCCAAGATAGTATATTTATATGTGAAAACCTCTCTTTCTTTATTACTTCCTATTAATTGCAACGATGACCAAAACTGTATTTGCCAACTCTCAACAACTTTTAAGCCTCATACTCTTTACATGTGAAGTCATTACTATCCATAAGATCAATATGAACTCTTTTATTTCTTTTTATTCTTTTATGCACTTAAGGTCATGGCAAGATAGCAAAGCCCTTGACTCAACACTAATCTTTATCATATATAGCTCACGGACTCGATTACATAGAGGGATCACAAAGCAAAACTCAAAACTAATTCATACCAAAACTTTATTCTACTAGATCAAGATATTACCAAAAGGATCGAACTAAGTAAAATGGTAAAGATAGGAGTGTGATGGTGATACGATGCCGGGGCACCTCCCCCAAGCTTGGCAGTTGCCAAGGGTGTAGAAGTGCATGCTCTAGCCAATGCAACCAAAAGACCGATCTGATGGAAGAGACTAGGCAGCACATTATACGTCAACACCCCCCTCACGTGTGGCTCCCTCAGGCCTAAACGTGGACCGAAAGTGGGCTGCAATTTTAATTGCGCCAGCGGGGTCTTGAACTCAAGACCTCTTGGCTCTGATACCATGTAGAAGTGCATGCTCTAGCCAATGCAACCAAAAGACCAATCTGATGGAAGAGACTAGGTAGCACAGTATACGTCAACAAAGCTAGCCTATGGTATGATTGTTATTCGTCCTACGGACTAAAACCCTCCGGTTTATATAGACACCGGAGAGGGCTAGGGTTACATAGAGTCGGTTACAATGGTAGGAGATCTACATATCCGTATCGCCAAGCTTGCCTTCTACGCCAAGGAAAGTCCCATCCGGACACGGGACGAAGTCTTCAATCTTGTATCTTCATAGTCTTGGAGTCCGGCCGATGGTGATAGTTCGCTATCCGGACACCCCTAGTCCAGACTCCTCAAGAGCTCCCTGAACCAGCTTCAATGATGACGAGTCCGGCGCGCATATTGTCTTCGGCATTGCAAGGCGGGTTCCTCCTCCGAATAATTCATAGAAGATTTTGAACATCGGGATAGTGTCCGCTCGCAAAATAAATTCCACATACCACCGAGAGAGAATAATATTTACACAAGTTCAATCACGACGTATCTCGTGGCATGACGCCACACCACGCCAAGCCTTTATTCAATTGTTTTAACTGTTCCACCTCGGTAGCGTTTAGCGGCGGTTTCTTGGCACGCCCCGTCAAGGCAGAGATCGTGTCCCTTATTCCGGATTCTCATCAATATCGGCGTAGTAACCCAACCGCGCCATTGATTGTGGCGCTTTGGGAGATAAGCGAGTTTTACCGGGCTGGTGAGGACGCATGGTTTAAATCCGCTCATATATAAGGGATAAGGATCCACCTTTTCACCCACGCCTTCTTCCTCCTTTGCTTATCCATCTCTCACAAGACTCGAGCTCCAGCGCCCAAGTCCGCACATCTCACCTCAACCTTCTCCAACCATGTCCGGAGCGGGAGGCAAGTGGATGGCCTCCTCCGTCACGGAGGGGCACATCAAAAGGCTACGCAAGGCCGGATATTTGTCCAGCGATATTGTGCACCGACTCCCCGACGAAGGGCAACTCATCCCCACCCCCAGGCCCCATGAGAGTGTGGTGTTTCTTCCCCATTTCCTCCGTGGACTGGGCTTCCCCCTCCATCCATTTGTCCGGGGGCTCATGTTCTACTACGACCTGGATTTCCATGATCTGGCCCCGAATTTCATCCTCAACATCTCGGCGTTCATTGTCATGTGCGAGGCCTTCCTCTGCGTCCAGCCCCACTTCGGCTTATGGCTGAAGACCTTTAACGTCAAGCCGAAGGTAGTGGGCGGCCGCCAAGCGGAGTGCGGAGGCGCCATGGTGGGCAAGATGCCCAACATTACATGGCTCGAGGGCGCCTTCATGGAAACCATCAAAGGGTGGCAATCGGGGTGGTTCTACATCATCGAGCAGCAGGACCTGAATGGGCAGCGGCCCCAATTCAGATCTGGCATCCCCACATGACTCACCTCCTGGAAAGAGAAGGGCCTGACATGGGGCGATTTGGAGGAGCTGACCGGACTTCAATCCTGCGTCCAAACCCTGGTGAACAAGAAGCTCAAGCTTGTCAACGTAATCCAGGTCATGCTCATCCGCCGGATCCTCCCGTGCCAACAGCGGGCTTTCAATTTGTGGGAGTTTGATCCGGCACAGCACCCAACCTTGAGCAGGGTCTTCGACACTACGTACGAAGACGCCTGTAGGGTGCTGTTCAAGGGTGCCGGGGCTCCCTCATCCACTACCGAAGATCGCGGATTCAGCTCGTAGCGTCAAGCCGGCGAGGTAAGCTATTTTATCCGTTATGGGATACTTGCTTTCCATAGTTTGACTCTATGTGGGATCTAAACTCCCACTACCTTTAACAGGCCTAGCAAAAGACGTCCGGACAGGTTAACTGTCGGGCTCCCCTTCCAGAAGACCCAGCGGATGCCTGTTTGACGGGGCTGCTGGTCCCGGCGCCTTACATGGTGCCGGAGAAGAAGGCCAAGAAGAAGGCCACGGGAACCCGGAGGAGTTCCCGGCGCCAGGTGTTATCGGACTCATCGTCTGATGACCCCGAGGCGTCCTCCTCCCACGAAGACGAGGAGGAGAAGAAAGAGGCCTCTCCCCCAGCAGGGGGAGAGAAGAAGAGGAAGGCTTCCCCAACGGGGGAGGCCGAAGGGTCCAAGAAGGGAAGGACCCTTCCTCCGGACTGTTCCACCAACACCGACGACGGCGAAGAGGAGTGGCCCTCGAGGGCCAAGCCCCTGGCGAGATCGTAAGTGTCCGGATTCCAGAATAGCTTGTGATTCTCCTTTCGTTGCACAGTGTCTTCTAACGCCGAACACAACCATGTAGCCCGCCCAAGGATGACCTTCCCGCTTCATCGAGCGGGTCCCTGGGTTCGTCGGATGTGAATAGCGCTTCACTTCCGACCGCCTCCTCCCCTCGTGACGCAGACGACGTCGAGGCAGGGTCCCAGAAAGGGGCCAGTCAGGAGGAGGAGGCCCCGGAGGTGCTGCAGGCAACCTCCCAAACTTTGGGCCGGACTACGCACCAGAACCTTTAGTGGTTCCGGAGTCCGGCGGGCGGCCCCTTCGTAAGAAGGGCGAGACAACGACGCCGGTGACCTCCATCCAACCGGAGGCGTTGGATAATTTGCTGAAGGCGCTTAACGGCGCTTCCATCGACGAGGAGCACCGCACTGTTATGAGTGCGGTGATTCAGAAAGTTCAGTCCGCCAAGAGCGGGCTGACCAAAGCCTGCACCAGCCTTCTAACAGGCTTTGAGGTAAGGATTTTAAGATATGTAAAATAGTACCGCATAGACAGTAGCCCCTGATGCTCAGTTCGGTGTTTGGAAAGAAAAGCCGAACTGAGGATCTAAAAAGATATTCGCAGCAGTCTAACACAAATATGTCAATATGGGAATGCAGCTGACTGCTGACCTCTCCGCCAGACCGATCATGGAGGTTAATGCCTTGAAGCAGAGCCTCGGCGGTCCGAGAGCGAGCTCGGCCGTGCCAAGAAGTAGCTCGAGGACAAGGAAGGTAAGTAACACCTTATTAAAGTTGTACCTTATAAAAAGGATTTGGTTGCAAAAATGACAGAATAACGTGGGTATTCCAGGCTACGAACGAGGTGGCGACTCAAGGAGGCGGTGTCGCATGCCGCTGAACGCACCGAGCGAGAGAAGCAGGAGGCGCGGTGGCGGAGGTGCGGCAAGAGCCTGTGCTCGTGGAAAAACACGAGAGTTTGGAGCGTGACTCGAGGACTCGAGAGTCCGAGCTCGCGTCGGCTCTTGAGAGTGCCAAAGCCGCTAAGGCGAAGCCCAAAAGGCCCTCCAGAAATCGAGGCAAGAAAGAAGATAGCGGCGGTAAGGCATTCTTCATGCAAAGCAAGCATGTAAAAGTGAATTACTTGTTACTTACCCGAATCGGAGCTCTCCAGAACGTTCGCAGATCTGCCCGTAGCATGTCCAATGCTGCCGATTCTACAGAGCCGAGGAGGGAGCTCGGACGAAAAGGTGTTCGGTCTCGGTGCCGAGGCGGACATCCAGTTCCCTCGAGCGACCAATTAAGCAGCTGGTCGAGCTCCACAAGGTGGCCGAACAGGCCATGAAGGGCCTCATAGTTTGGTGTGGCCTGCAGAAGCCATGCCGGGAGCTACTTGATGCAGTGCGGCGGTTGGTGGGCCTTTGTCCATGGGTTGAAGTCATCAAGCACTCCACCTGCGCTGAAGGTGCCCGTCTGGCCCTTGCCCGTGCTAAAGTGCACTGGGGCAAGATGGACGCCGAGAAGCTTGTGATGGACGCGCCACCGCCGGGCAAGGAGTATCACACACCCGAGATGTATTATAAGGGTGTCCTAAAGGGTGCCCGCCTTATTGCGGGTGAATGCTCCAAAGATGTAATTTTTGAGTAGACTCGCATTTTGTTATCTTGTGCACTGAAAACTTTGTTCATATGCGCTAAGCAATGCTTGTTAATTTAAAATATTACCTTCATGCGGCCGCTTGTCAATCTCGAGAGATGGCTAGTCATTGGCTTCGCCCCCATGCCACGAAAGTCTTTGGGGTGTTGGGATAAACTTGAGCGCTCTTGTTCCCATTTTGGGTCCTTCTAGGAGGCGCCAACACAACGAACGAGGCAACCGGACTCATAATGCTTGAACACTCTCACTTAGCCATAGAATTCTATAATTTTAATTTGGTGAAGCCCCTAATGTTCGAAGGTCAATTGGGCACTATCCACGCTGGGCAGACAAAGCCGGTTCCTCGCCTAAGTGGCATAAGTCTTTAGGGACTCGAAAAGACCTCTCGAACAGCGACCAGCTCTCGCCTTATCATGACGGTCGCTTTTAGCTTTCTCCATTGAGGTGCTTGACCCAGCTCAACTGGGCACAATCGCGATGGTTCTCCCAGCGCTACCTTAGCCGATATAACGAAACGTAAGGTACCAAAACATGGGAGCCGGGCAAACCCAACTATTGACCCAAGACATGATTCGGAGCCGATGCATATAATGCTATAAGTTCGGGGTGCTGCACTTGTGAAAGTGTTCGGACTTATCACACCATAATTTGGGGAACTTAAGCCCCTGGTGTATTTGGCCGTACCAAAGCATACGGGTGCAATATGTCATAAGTGAACATATATAAAAGGGAATGCAATGATAGGCGAAAAGCGATGCATTGTTTATTAAAAAAATACTGTAATGAAGGCAGAACGATACAAATAGTGCGATAAGCAAGGGGTGGGATTATTTAACGTGTCCCCTTCCAGGGGTAGGCTGCGGAAATGGCATGTAAAACAGGTATAATGCTCGTAATGGAGACCACCTGGATACTCGTCATGGCCTTTTTGCTTCCCTGGTTGTTGCATCGTGAGTGCGGCAGATCTACTGCCGGACAGGGCTTCTGGAAAACGGAGTCCTGAGAATAAGAAAAAAAAAGATGACAAATTTGGGAGCCCGTGGTGTGGTTGATCCGCACTCTGGGCATGCCGTGGTCGTGCCCCTCCCCCTGTTCCCATGGTATCTCCAGAGCGTAGTGATGTACGCGTGGTACTGGTCTCGCGATTTCGCGAGGGCTGGGTTAGCCGACATACGCTGCTCAAACGTGCCAAGTGGTCTTGTTGTAGGTTACTCCGGCCGGGCGCGCTTGACGGTGTCCGGCCGCTAATGCCGGATCGAGAATTGCCTTAAGAGGCTACTCGCTTCCGCCGTGAGAGCCAGATGCTCCTCCGCTCGAGAGAGCGTTGATGTTTCCGCTGACCGTGATGACTCGAGGGCCCGACATCTTGAGCTTGAGGTATGCATAGTGCGGCATTGCATTGAACTTTGCGAATGCGGTTCGTCCGGCAAGGTATGGTAGCCACGCGAACAGACTATGTCGAAGATTAACTCCTCGCCGGAAGTTATCCGGGATCCAAGACCACTTCAAGTGTGGCGAGCCAGCATAATTGGCCTCTACACTGGTATGACGCCTTTGAAGGTCGCTTTGTGGGTTTAATCCTTGAGGGTCTATACCCATCTTGCGACCGTATCCCGGTAAAGCAGGTTCAGTTCTTGCCGCCGCCATCCATCAGACTCTAGTGAGGTGAAATCCACAACGATTGGGTCTAACACCAATCGCGCGAATCCGCCATGGCGGATATCGGTGGGTGGTCCTTCGATCAAAGGTGATCGGGCAGAGGACCATGGATTGAACTTTGGGGCGATCGCTCCATCGCAGATATCGCCCCTCGAGCGCACGCTTCCGCTCCCTTTGGGTATGTGGGTTGCGATATCATGTTCATCGTCCGCACTTGTGGGGGAAACCTTCGTCCTCTATTGTTCGGGCGGCCGTGTCTCTCCTCGTCATTGCTATGCGACTTTTGTCGTTGTTTTGGCGATTAACTTGCTCGCTCGCTTGAACACCCAACAATCTCTGCTGGTGTGATTAGCTGGCTTTCGAGGTGCCGTATCCGCACGAAGCGATCGAGTATCCGGTCCAAATTGGACGGGCCCGAGTAGTTCTTTTGAATGGCTTTTTCACGACCGGGTTTAGAGCCTCTGAATCCGCGTTGATCGCCGATCTTGATGATTGTCGCCGCACGCGGCGCTTTGTGCTTATTATGCGACGCGACCGCCAATGCCGTCTTTGGTATCCGAACTACCGTAGTTTTTGGTTAGGTTGTTCTTGCGGGCTAGCCACCTGTCTTCTCTGCACGTAGTGGGTCATGAGTGATGTGAGGGATGCCATTGATTTCGGCTTTTCCTGTCCTAGGTGCCGAGCAAGCCATTCATCGCGAATGTTGTGTTTGAAGGCTGCAAGGGCCTCTGCATCCGGACAATCGACGATTTGATTTTTCTTGGTTAAGAACCGTGTCCAGAATTGTCTGGCCGATTCGTCTGGCTGCTGAATTATGTGGCTTAGGTCATCGGCGTCTGGTGGTCGCACATATGTGCCCTGGAAGTTATCGAGGAATGCGGCTTCCAGGTCCTCCCAACACCCAATTGATTCTGCTGGCAGGCTATTGAGCCAATGCCGAGCTGGTCCTTTAAGCTTGAGTGGGAGGTATTTGATGGCGTGAAGATCATCATCGCTAGGCCATGTAGATATGAAGGAGATAGTCTTCGATCCAAACCTCAGGATTTGTTGTGCCATCATAGGATTCAATGTTCACGGGTTTGAACCCTTTGGGGATTTGATGATCCATTACTTCATCTGTGAAGCATAGTGGGTGTGCGGCGCCTCTGTATTGGGCTATATTACGACGCAGCTCAAACGAGCTTTGTCTACTGTGTTCGGCCCGACCGGGATTGTTGTATCCGGCATGACGGTTGTCGTCGCGTGTCGTGGTGCGCCCACGCGATCCGTAGATCGATCTTGTTTGTCTTGCCTTACCTCCAATATGTCTTGCAAGTCCGGTGCGTTCCCCCGTGACTTTGTACTTTTCGAGCGACGCCGGGGTATGGCTTTAGTGGAGGGCCTAGAGGCCTCTCTGTCGCGGCCACGAGGTGGCCGGTCGGCCGTAGTGTGCGCTGGTGATGTAGGTTTATGCGCTTCCTCCTCTAATCGGGGCAGCAGCTTGCGTTTGGGGTAGCTTTTGGAGGGACATTCGAGTTCATACTCTTCGCCCGCAAGGACTTCAGTCCATCTATCGGCTAACAAATCTTGGTCAGCTCTAAGCTGTTGCTGCTTTTTCTTGAGGCTGCTTGCCGTGGCCATAAGCCTGCGTTTAAAACGCTCTTGTTTGACAGGATCCTCAGGCACGACAAATTCGTCGTCGTCGAGGCTTGCCTCGTCTCCGGAGGGAGGCATGTGATTATCGTCCTCTACCTCTTTGTCTGCCGCTCTCTCGCGAGGGTTGTCTTCTCCATCCTCCTGTGCTGAATCTTGCTGGAGGTGGTTGTCTTCGGCATTGTCCGGGGTGTTATTATCTCCGGTGCCGGAATCTCCATTCTTGCTATGGCGGGATTTGGAGCGGCGCCGCTGACGCCGGCGCTTAGGCTGTTTTTTGGAGGGGTCATCCTCCGCTGTTCCATTGCCATTCCCATCCTTTGGGGTGTCCACCATGTATATGTCGTATGACGAGGTGGCTTTCCAGTGCCCTGTAGGCGCTGGTTCTTGGTCGTCTTCGTCATCGTCGTCCATACCGTCGATGTCTTCGGAGTCGAAATCTAGCATGTTGGTTAAGTCATCGACAGTGGCTACGAAGTGGGTGGTGGGTGGGCTTTGAATTTCTTCGTCGTCCGCATCCCAACCGTCCTGACCATAATCCAGCGAGGGCTCTCCTGATAAAGAGAGACACTTTAACGAATTCAGGATGTCGCCGAAAGGCGAGTGCTGAAAGATGTCCGCAGCGGTGAACTCCATGATCGGCGCCCAATCGGGTTCGACTGGCAGGGGCGCGGAAGGTTCGGGGTCCGGAGAGGAGTCCGGCACCTTGGAGTCACGAGCTTCACAAGGGACAGGGTCGGTATTCGGCTCTATCGCCATAGAGGTAGCAGCCCCAAGGCGGTGTCCAGCCACCCATCCTTGATCGGCGCAGTCGGTTCTGAGCTAAGTGCCGGAGCGGACTCTTGTGCAGCCTCGTGGCCTTCGTCCGCAGCAGAGCTAAATCATGCCCATCGTGACAAAGGCGGCACGCTTATCGCGGGCTCGAATCCGTCAAAGATCAAGTCTCCGCGGATGTCACCAGATAGTTCAAACTTCCAAATCGACACGATGGCTGGGGCGTAGCTTCGATCCGCTCAGATGGCCAAGTGAATTGCCCGCAGTGCGAAGCCGCCGAATACGAAGATCTGTCCGGGGAGAAAAGTCTCACCCTGGACTGCGTTGTTGTTGTTGATCGAAGGAGCCGTCGGACCTATAGGTGACGACACAGAGGAACTCTCAATGAAAGCACCAATGTCGGTGTCAAAACCGCGGATCTCGGTAGGGGGTCCTGATCATGCGTCTAGGCGGATGGTAACAGGATACAAGGGACACGATGTTTTTACCCAAGTTCGGGCCCTCTCGGTGGAGGTAAAACCCTACTCCTGCTTGATTAATATTGATGATATGGGTAGTATAAGAGTAGATCTTGTTGGGGAACGTAGTAATTTCAAAAAATTTCCTACGCACACACAAGATCATGGTGATGCATAGAAACAAGAGGGGAGAGTGTTGTCTACGTACCCTCGTAGACCGAAGCAGAAGCGTTGACGCAACATAGAGGAAGTAGTCGTACGTCCTCCCGGTTCAACCGATCCAAGCACCGTTACTCCGGCACCTCCGAGTTCTTGACACACGTACAGCTCGATGATGCACCCCAAACTCCGATCCAGCAGAGGCACGGGGAGGAGTTCCACAAGACGACGGCGTGGTGACGATCTTGATGTTCTATCGTCGCAGGCTTCGCCTAAGCACCGCTACAATATGACCGAGGTGTAATATCGTGGAGGGGGCACCGACAGCTAAGGAACGATCTCAATGATCAACTTGTGTGTCTATGGGGTGCCCCCCCCAGATATAAAGGAGGGAGGGAGGAGGAGGCCGGCCTAAGGGGGAGGCGCCCTAGGGGGCAAACCTACTCCAAGTAGGTTTGGCCCCCTTTCCTATTAGGAGTAGGAGAGAGAAGGAAGAGGGGAGGAGAGAAGGAAGGGGGCCGGCCCCTCCCAGTCGGATTGGGCTTGGGGGCGCCTCCTTGCTCCTTCTCCTCCTTCCACTAAGGCCCAATAAGGCCCATATACTTACCGGGGGGTTCGGTAACCTCCGGAACTCGGTATAATCCCAATCTCATCCGAACCTTTCGGTGTCCAAATATATCCGTCCAATATATCAATCTTTATGTCTCGACCATTTCGAGACTCCTCGTCATGTCCGTGATCACATCCGGACTCAACAACCTTCGGTACATCAAAATACATAAACTCATAATATAACTGTCATCGAAACCTTAAGCGTGCGGACCCTACGGTTCGAGAACAATGTAGACATGACCGAGACACGTTTCCGGTCAATAACCAATAGCGGGACCTGGATGCCCATATTGGTTCCTACATACTCTACGAAGATCTTTATCGGTCAAACCGCACAACAACTTACGTTGTTCCCTTTGTCATCGGTATGTTACTTGCCCGAGATTCGATCGTCGGTATCCAATACCTAGTTCAATCTCGTTACCGGCAAGTCTCTTTACTCATTCCGTAATACATCATCTTGCAACTAACTCATTAGTTGAAATGCTTGCAAGGCTTAAGTGATGTGCATTACCGAGAGGGCCCAGAGATACCTCTCCGACATTCGGAGTGACAAATCCTAATCTCGAAATACGCCAACTCAACAAGTACCTTCGAGACACCAGAGAGCACCTTTATAATCACCCGATTACGTTGTGTCGTTTGGTAGCACACAAAGTGTTCCTCCGAAGCGGAGTTGCATAATCTCATAGTCATAGGAACATGTATAAGTCATGAAGGAAGCAATAGCAACATACTAAACGATCGGTGCTAAGCTAACGGAATGGGTCATGTCAATCGATCATTCAACTAATGATGTGACCTTGTTAATCAAATAACAACTCCTTGTTCATGGTTAGGAAACATAACCATCTTTGATTAACAAGCTAGTCAAGTAGAGGCATACTAGTGACACTCTGTTTGTCTATATATTCACACATGCATTATGTTTCCGGTTAATACAATTCTAGCATGAATAATAAACATTTATCATGATATAAGGAAATAAATAATAACTTTATCATTGCCTCTAGGGCATATTTCCTTCAGTCTCCCACTTGCACTAGAGTCAATAATCTAGATTACATAGTAATGATTCTAACACCCATGGATTCTTGGTGTTGATCATGTTTTGCTCGTGGAAGAGGCTTAGTCAACGGGTCTGCAACATTCAGATCCGTATGTATCTTGCAAATCTCTATGTCTCCCACCTGGACTAGATCCCGGATGGAATTGAAGCGTCTCTTGATGTGTTTGGTTCTCTTGTGAAATCTGGATTCCTTTGCTAAGGCAATTGCTCCAGTATTGTCACAAAAGATTTTCATTGGACCCGATGCACTAGGTATGACACCTAGATTGGATATGAACTCCTTCATCCGAGACTCCTTCATTAGCTGCTTCAAGCAGCTATGTATTCCGCTTCACACGTAGATCCCGCCACGACGCTTTGCTTTGAATCGCACCAACCGACAGCTCCACCGCTTAATGTAAACACGATCCGGTTTGCGATTTAGAATCGTCCGATCAAGTGTCAAAGCTTGCATCAATGTAACCATTTACGATGAGCTCTTTGTCACCTCCATATCGAGAAACATATCCTTAGTCCTTTTCGTATTTCAGATGTTCTTGACCGCTGTCCGATGATCCACTCTCGATTACTTTGGTACCTCCTGCTAGACTTATAGCAAGGCACACATCAGGTCGGTACACAACATTGCATACATGATAGAGCCTATGGCTGAAGCATAGGGAACACTTTTCATTTTCTCTCTATCTTCTGCAGTGGTCGGGCTTTGAGTCTTACTCAACTTCACACCTTGCAATGAGCAAGAACCCTTTCTTTGCTTGATCCATTTTGAAATTCTTCAAAACTTTGTCAAGGTATGTGCTTTGTGAAAGTCCAATTAAGCGCCTTGATCTATCTCTATAGATCTTAATGCCCAATATGTAAGCAGCTTCACCGAGGTCTTTCATTGAAAAACTTTTATTCAAGTATCCCTTTATGCTATCCAGAATTCTATATCATTTCCAATCAATAATATGTCATCCACATATAATATTAGAAATGCTACTGAGCTCCCACTCACTTTCTTGTAAATACAAAGCTTCTCCAAAAGTGCAGATAAAACCAAATGCTTTGATCACACTATCAAAACGTTTATTCCAACTCGAGAGGCTTGCACCAGTCCATAAATGGATCGCTGGAGCTTGCACACTTTGTTAGCCCCTTTGGATCGATAAAACCTTCGGTTGCATCATATACAACTCTTCCTCCGTAAATCCATTCAGAATGCGGTTTTACATCCATTTGCCAAATTTCCAAATCATAAAATGCGGCAATTGCTAACATGATTCGGATAGACTTAAGCATCGCTACGGGTGAGAAGGTATCATCGTAGTCAACCCCTTGAACTTGTCGAAAACCTTTTGCAACAAGTCGAGCCTTGTAGACAGTAACATTACCGTCAGCGTCAGTCTTCTTCTTGAAGATCCATTTATTCTCAATTTCTTGCCGACCATCGGGCAAGTCAACCAAAGTCCATACTTTGTTCTCATACATGGATCCCATCTCAGATTTCATGGCTTCAAGCCATTTTGCGGAATCTGGGCTCACCATCGCTTCTTCATAGTTCATAGGTTCATCATGATCTAGTAGCATGACTTCCAGAATAGGATTACCGTACCACTCTGGTGCAAATCTTACTCTGTTCGACCTACGAGGTTCTGTATTAACTTGATCTGAAGTTCTATGATCATCATCATCAACTTCCTCACTAGTTGGTTTTGACGTCACAAAAACTGGTTCCTGTGATGTATTATTTTCCAACAAGGGAGTAGGTACAGTTACCTCATCAAGTTCTACTTTCCTCCCACTCTCTTCTTTCGAGAGAAACTCCTTCTCTAGAAAGGATCCATTCTTAGCAACGAATGTCTTGCCTTCGGATCTGTGATAGAAGGTGTACCCAACTGTCTCCTTTGGGTATCCTATGAAGACACATTTCTCTGATTTGGGTTCGAGCTTATCAGGTTGAAGCTTTTTCACATAAGCATCGCAGCCCCAAACTTTAAGAAACGACAACTTTGGTTTCTTTCCAAACCATAGTTCATAAGGTGTCGTCTCAACGGATTTCGACGGTGCCCTATTTAACGTGAATGTGGCCGTCTCTAAAGCATAACCCCAAAACGATAGCGGTAAATCTGTAAGAGACATCATAGACCGCACCATATCAAGTAAAGTACGATTCTGACGCTCGGACACACCATTACTGTTGTGGTGTTCGGGTGGCGTGAGTTGCTAAACTATTCCACATTGTTTTAAGTGTAAACCAAACTCGAACTCAAATATTCTCCTCCACGATCGATCGTAGAAACTTTATTTTCTTGTTACGATGATTTTCAACTTCACTCTGAAATTCTTTGAACTTTTCAAATGTTTCAGACTTATGCTTCATTAAGTAGATATACCCATATCTGCTTAAATCATCTGTGAAGGTGAGAAAATAATGATATCCGCCATGAGCCTCAACATTCATTGGACCACATACATCTGTATGTATGATTTCCAACAAATCTGTTGCTCTCTCCATAGTACCGGAGAACGGCGTTTTGGTCATCTTGCCCATGAGGCACGGTTCGCAAGTACCAAGTGATTCATAATCAAGTGGTTACAAAAGACCATCAGTATGGAGTTTCTTCATGCGCTTTACACCGATATGACCTAAACGGAAGTGCCACAAATAAGTTGCACTATCATTATCAACTCTGCATCTTTTGGCTTCAACACTATGAATATGTGTATCACTACTATCGAGATTCATCAAAAATAGACCACTCTTCAAGGGTGCATGACCATAAAAGATATTACTCATATAAATAGAACAACCATTATTCTCTGATTTAAATGAATATCCGTCTCGCATCAAACAAGATCCAGATATAATGTTGATGCTCAACGCTGGCACCAAATAACAATTATTTAGGTCTAATACTAATCCCGAAGGTAGATGTAGAGGTAGCGTGCCGACCGCGATCACATCGACTTTGGAACCATTTCCACGCCGCATCGTCACCTCGTCCTTTGCTCGTGTTCGCTAATCCGTAGTCCTGCTTTGAGTTGCAAATATTAGCAATGAACCAGTATCAAATACCAGTGCTCTCGTGAGCTCTAGTAAGGTACACATCAATAACATGTATATCACATATACCTTTGTTCACCTTGCCATCCTTCTTATCCGCCAAATACTTGGGGCAGTTCCGCTTCCGGTGACTACCGCGCTTGCAAGAGAAGCACTGGATTTGTGCTTAGGTCCGGACTTGGGTTTCTTCTCTTGAGCAGCAACTTGTTTGTCTGTTCTTCTTGAAGTTCCTTCTTCTTCCCTTTGCCCTTTTCTTGAAACTAGTGGTCTTGTTGACCATCAACACTTGATGCTCCTTCTTGATTTCTACCTCCGCAACCTTTAGCATTGCGAAGAGCTCGGGAATCGTCTTATCCATCCCTTGCATATTATAGTTCATCACGAAGCTCTTGTAGCTTGGTGGAAGTGATTGGAGAATTTCATCAATGACGCTATCATCCGGAAGAGTAACTCCCGGTTGAATCAAGTGATTACAATACCCGGACATCTTGAGTATGTGCTCACCGAGAACTATTCTCCTCCATCTTGCAGCTATAGAACTTATTGGAGACTTCGTATCTCTCAATCCGGGCATTCTTACGAATATTAACTTCAACTCTGGAACATCTCATATGCTCCATGACGTTCAAAACGTCGTTGAAGTCCGGTTCTAAGCCGTAAAGCATGGCACATTGAACTATCGAGTAGTCATCAGCTTTGCTCGCCAGACGTTCTTAACATTGTCGGTTGCATCAAGGCGAAGTTGGCACCCAGCGGTGCTTCCAGGGCGTAATTTTTACGTGCAGCAATGAGGATAATCCTCAAATTACGGACCCGATCCGCGTAGTCGCTACCATCATCTTTCAACTTAGCTTTCTCAAGGAACACATTAAAATTCAACGGAACAACAGCACGGGCCATCTATCTACAATCAACATAGACAAGCAAGATACTATCAGGTACTAGATAAATTTAAGTTCAATTAATCATATTACTTAAGAACTCCCACTTAGACAGACATCTCTCTAGTCATCTAAGTGATCACGTGACCCAAATCAACTAAACCATAACCGATCATCACGTGAGATGGAGTAGTTTTCAATGGTGAACATCTTATGTTGATCATATGTACTATATGATTCACGCTTGACCTTTCGGTCTCCATGTTCCGAGGCCATATCTGCATATGCTAGGCTCGTCAAGTTTAACCTGAGTATTCTGCGTGTGCAAAACTGGCTTGCACCCGTTGTAGATGGACGAGAGCTTATCACACCCGATCATCACGTGGTGTGTCAGGCACGACAAACTTTGGCAACGGTGCATACTCGGGAGAACACTCCTTGATAATTTTAGTGAGAGATCATCTTAAAATGCTACCGTCAATCAAAGCAAGATAAGATGCATAAAGGATAAACATCACATGCAATCAATATAAGTGATATGATATGGCCATCATCGTCTTGTGCTTGTGATCTCCATCTCCAAGCACCATCATGATCACCATCGCCACCGGGCGCGACACCTTGATCTCCATCGTAGCATCGTTGTCGTTACGCCATCTATTGCTTCTCGACTATCGCTACCGCTTAGTGATAAAGTAAAGCAAGTACAGGCATTGCATTTCATACAATAAAGCGACAACCATATGGCTCTCGCCGATTGCCGATAACCGGTTACAAAACATGATCATCTCATAAAATAAAATATAGCATCATGTCTTGGCCATATCACATCACAACATGCCTGCGCAAAAACAAGTTAGACGTCCTCTACTTTGTTGTTGCAAGTTTTACGTGGCTGCTACGGGCTTAAGCAAGAACCAATCTCACCTACGCATCAAAACCACAGCGATAGTTTGTCAAGTTGATGCTGTTTTAACCTTCGCAAGGACCGGGCGTAGCCACACCCGGTTCAACTAAATTTGGAGAAACCGACACCGCTAGTCACTGTGTGCAAAGCACGGCGGTAAAACCAGTCTCGCATAAGCGTCGCATAATGTCGGTCCGGCCGCTTCATCCAACAATACCGCCGAACCAAAGTATGACATCTTTGGTAAGCGGTATGACTTATATCGCCCACAACTCACTTGTGTTCTACTCGTGCATATAACATCAAACCATAAAACCTAGGCTCGGATGCCCTTGTTGGGGAACGTAGTAATTTCAAAATTTTTCCTACGCACACACAAGATCATGGTGATGCATAGCAACGAGAGGGGAGAGTGTTGTCTACGCCTCGAGACCGAAGCGGAAGTGTTGACGCAACGTAGAGGAAGTAGTCGTCGTCCTCCCGGTTCAACCGATCCAAGCACCGTTACTCGGCACCTCCGAAGTTCTTGACACACGTACAGCTCGATGGCGCACCCGAACTCCGATCCAAGAGAGGCACAGGAGGAGTTCCGTCAAGACTGACGGCGTGGTGACGATCTTGATGTTCTCTTGTCGCAGGCTTTGCCTAAGCACCGCTACAATATGACCGAGGTGTAATATCATGGAGGGGGCACCGCACACGGCTAAGGAACGATCTCAATGATCAACTTGTGTGTCTATGGGTGCCCCCCCAGTATATAAAGGAGGGAGGGAGGAGGAGGCCGGCCTAAGGGGAGGCGCGCCCTAGGGGGCAAACCTACTCCAAGTAGGTTTGGCCCCCTTTCCTATTAGGAGTAGGAGAGGGAAGGAAGAGGGGAGGAGAGAAGGAAAGGGGGCGGCCCCTCCCAGTCGGATTGGGCTTGGGGCGCCCCCTTGCTCCTTCTCCTCCCTTCCACTAAGGCCCAATAAGGCCCATATACTTACCGGGGTCTGTAACCTCCGGAACTCCAGTATAATCCCAATCTCATCCGGAACCTTTCCGGTGTCCAAATATATCCGTCCAATATATCAATATTTATGTCTCGACCATTTCGAGACTCCTCGTCATGTCCGTGATCACATCCGGACTCGAACAACCTTCGTACATCAAAATACATAAACTCATAATATAATCATCATCGAAACCTTAAGCGTGCGGACCCTACGGTTCGAGAACAATGTAGACATGACCGAGACACGTTTCCGGTCAATAACCAATAGCGGGACCTGGATGCCCATATTGGTTCCTACATATTCTACGAAGATCTTTATAGGTCAAACCGCACAACAACTTACATTGTTCCCTTTGTCATCGGTATGTTACTTGCCCGAGATTCGATCGTCGGTATCCAATACCTAGTTCAATCTCGTTACTGGCAAGTCTCTTTACTCGTTCAGTAATACATCATCTTGCAACTAACTCATTAGTTGAAATGCTTGCAAGGCTTAAGTGATGTGCATTACCGAGAGGGCCCAGAGATACCTCTCCGACATTTGGAGTGACAAATCCTAATCTCGAAATACGCCAACTCAACAAGTACCTTCGGAGACACCAGAGAGCACCTTTATAATCACCCGATTACGTTGTGACGTTTGGTAGCACACAAAGTGTTCCTCCGTAAACGGAGTTGCATAATCTCATAGTCATAGGAACATGTATAAGTCATGAAGGAAGCAATAGCAACATACTAAGCGATCGGTGCTAAGCTAACGGAATGGGTCATGTCAATCAGATCATTCAACTAATGATGTGACCTTGTTAATCAAATAACAACTCCTTGTTCATGGTTAGGAAACATAACCATCTTTGATTAACAAGCTAGTCAAGTAGAGGCATACTAGTGACACTCTGTTTGTCTATATATTCACACATGTATTATGTTTCCGGTTAATACAATTCTAGCATGAATAATAAACATTTATCATGATATAAGGAAATAAATAATAACTTTGATATTAGTTTCAACATTTATAGGGTTACCTGAGATATAATGTTTGATTCTTTGACCATTCACCACCCTCGGACTTGTGCCTTCGAAGTTGTTGATTTTTAGTGGCACCGGAACGATAGAACTCCTCGATAACGTAAGGGCCTTCCCATTTAGAGAAAAGTTCTCCTGCAAAAAAAATCTTAAACGAGAGTTGAAAAGCAAAAACATAATCACCTACGTTAAACTCACGCTTTTGTATCCTTTTGTCTTGCCATCTTTTAACTTTTTCTTTAAATAGTTTGGCATTCTCGTAGGCTTGGGTTCTCCATTCATCAAGTGAGCTAATATCAAATAACCTCTTCTCACCGGCAAGTTTGAAATCATAGTTGAGCTCTTTAATAGCCCAATATGCCTTATGTTCAAGTTCGAGAGGTAAGTGACATGCTTTTCCATAAAGCATTTTATATGGAGACATACCCATAGGATTTTTATATGCAGTTCTATAAGCCCAAAATGCATCATCAGGTTTCTTGGACGAATTCTTTCTAGATCTATTAATAGTCTTTTGAAAAATTAATTTAAGCTCTCTATTACTCAATTCTACTTGACCACTAGACTGTGGGTGATAAGGAGATGCAATTCTATGATTAACATCATACTTAGCAAGCATTTTACGGAAAGAACCATGAATAAAATGTGAACCGCCATCAGTCATTAAGTATCTAGGGACTCCAAACCTCGGAAAAATAACTTCTTTAAGCATCTTAATAGATGTGTTATGATCAGCACTACTAGTTGGAATAGCTTCTACCCGCTTAGTAACGTAATCAATAGCAACTAAAATATGTGTATATCCATTAGAGGCAGAAAAAGGTCCCATATAATCAAAGCCCCAAACATCAAATGGTTCAATAACAAGAGAATAATTCATAGGCATTTCTTGACGTCTACTAATATTACCAATTCTTTGACATTCATCGTAAGACAAGACAAACTTACGAGCATCTATGAAGAGAGTAGGCCAATAAAAACCGGATTGCAATACCTTATGTGTGCAGTTCTATCTCCAGCATGGTGTCCTCCATATGCCTCGGAGTGACACTTGCATAGGATCTGTTCCTGTTCATGCTCAGGTACACAACGTCTAATAACACCATCTACTCCTTCTTTATAAAGGTGTGGGTCATCCCAGAAGTAATGTCTTAAATCATAAAAGAACTTTTTCTTTTGCTGGTATGTGAAACTAGGTGGTATAAATTTAGCAACAATGTAATTAGCATAATCATCATACCATGGAGCAGTACGAGAAGCATTTATGACCGCTTATTGTTCATCAGAAAAGCTATCATCAATATGTAGGGGGTCATCAAGAACATTCTCTAACCTAGACAAGTTGTCTGCAACGGGGTCTCAGCTCCCTTTCTATCAATAATATGCAAATCAAATTCTTGTAGCAAGAGAACCAATCTAATAAGTCTAGGTTTAGCATCTTTCTTTTCCATAAGATATTTAATAGCAGCATGATCAGTGTGAATAGTTACTTTAGAATAAACAATGTAAGGTCTGAACTTATCAGAAGCGAATACAACAGCTAAGAATTCTTTTTCAGTGGTAGCATAATTTCTCCAGGTAGTGTCTAGAGTTTTACTAGCATATTGAATAACATTTAATTTCTTATCAACTCTTGGCCCTAGAACAGCACCTACAGCATAATCGCTAGCATCACACATAATTTCAAAGGGTAAATTCCAATCAGGTGGCTGCACAATAGGTGCAGAAATCAAAGCTTTCTTAAGTATTTCAAATGCTTCTACACAATCATCATCAAAGACAAAAGGAATATCTTTTTGCAATAGATTAGTCAGAGGCCTAGAGATTTTAGAAAAGTCCTTAATGAACCTCCTATAAAAACCGTCATGACCAAGGAAAGTTTGTATACCTTTAACGTCCTTGGGACACGACATCTTTTCAATAGCATCAACTTTAGCTTTATCAACTTCAATACCTCTTTCGGAAATTTTATGCCCCAAGACAATGCCTTCATTAACCATAAAGTGGCACTTCTCCCAATTCAGTATGAGACTAGTGTCTTCGCATCTCTGCAAAACTCGATCAAGGTTGCTCAAGCAATCATCAAAAGAGGATCCATAAACGGAGAAATCATCCATGAATACCTCACAAATCTTTTCACAAAAGTCAAAGAATATAGCCATCATGCATCTTTGAAAGGTAGCAGGTGCATTACATAAACCAAAAGGCATACATCTATAAGCAAAAGTACCGAAAGGGCAAGTAAAAGTAGTCTTTGCTTGATCGTCCGCTAACACAGGTATTTTAGAGAAACCAGAATAACCATCTAGAAAGCAGAAATGTGTATGTTTGGATAGTCTTTCTAGCAATTGATCAATAAAAGGTAAAGGGTAATGATATTTCTTAGTAGCTTTATTTAATTTGCGGAAATCAATTACCATCCTATAACCTGTAATAATTCTTTGCGGGATCAATTCATCTTTATCATTAGGAACGACAGTAATACCTCCCTTCTTAGGGACACAATGGACAGGACTTACCCACTGACTATTAGCAACGGGATAAATTATACCTGCCTCAAGGAGCTTTAGTATCTCCTTTCTTACCAGTTCTTTCATCTTAGGATTTAAACGTCATTGATGATCTCTAACTGGTTTGGCATCTTCTTCCAATTTTATTTTGTGTTGGCATAGAGTGGGACTAATGCCTTTAAGATCATCAAGAGTATATCCAATAGCAGCGCGGTGCTTCTTCAGAGTTTTCAATAATCTTTCCTCTTCTTGCTCTGAAAGGTTAGCACTGATAATAACAGGATATATCATCTTTTCATCAAGATAAGCACATTTAAGAGTATCAGGTAAAGGTTTAAGCTCAAACACGGGATCACCCTTGGGTGGAGCAGGATCCCCTAGGATCTCAACAGGCAAGTTGTGTTTCAAAATAGGACCCTGTTTAAAGAATACTTCATCTATCTCCAATCTTTCATTCCTAAACATGTCATTTCCATGGTCTAGCGAATATTGTTCTAACGGATCAGTAGGAGGCATGGAAATAGAAGCAAGACCAATAATTTCATCCTTACTAGGCAATTCTTTATCATGGGGTTGTCTATGAAACTTAGCAAAATTAAACTCATGAGACATATCCCTTAAGCCAATTGTAACAACATCCTTTTCGCAATCAATCCTAGCATTAACAATATTCAAGAAGGGTCTACCAAATATAATGGGACAAAAGCTATCTTGTGGGGAACCAAGAACAAGAAAATCAGCAGGGTATTTAACTTTCCCAGACCAGACTTCAACATCTCTAACGATCCCAAATGGTGAAATAGTATCTCTATTGGCAAGCTTAATTGTAACATCAATATCTTCTAACGCAGTGGGTGCAATTTCATGCATGATTTCTTCATATAAGGAAAAAGGTATTGCACTAGCACTAGCACCCATATCACATAAGCCATGATAACAATGAGCTCCTATTTTAACGGAAATAACAGGCATGCCTACAACAGGTCTATGTATCTTAGCATCGGGTCTAGCAATATTAGCGCTTCCTCGTAAGTAAATAACATGCCCATCTATATTATCAGCCAAGAGATCTTTAACCATAGCAATACTAGGTTCAACTTTAACTTGCTCAGGAGGTGTATATGTTCTAGTATTACTCTTACGAACAATAGTTGAAGCTTTAGCATGATCCTTTATCCTAACAGGGAAAGGTGGTTTCTCAACATAAGATGTAGGAACAACAGGATCATTATAAGTGATAGTCTTTTCTTCAACTGTAACAGGTGCAACTACTTTTACTTCAATGGGAGGATTATATTTAAACCACTTCTCCTTAGGGAGATCAACGTGAGTAGCAAATGATTCACAGAAAGAAGCTACTATCTCAGAGTCTTGTCCATATTTAGTGCTAAATCCACGGAAAGCATCGGTATCCATAAAAGACTTAACACAATCAAACTTAGGTGTCATACCTGACTCGTTACCATCGTCGGAACCCCAATATTCAGAGTTGCATTTAATTCTCTCCAATAGGTCCCACTTGAATTCAATAGTCTTTAGCATATAAGAACCAACATAGGAAGTATCGAGCATGGTGCGATCATTGAGAGAAAGCCGAGCATAAAAATTTTGAATGATAATTTCTCTTGAGATATCATGATTGGGGCATGAATATAACATTGACTTAAGCCTCCCCCAAGCTTGAGCGATACTTTCTCCTTCGCAAGGCCAAAAATTATATATATATAATTACAATCACGATGAACAAGATGCATAGGATAGAACTTCTGGTGAAATTCCAATTTCAATCGTTTATAGTCCCAAGATCCCGTATCATCACATAGCCTATACCATGTCAATGCATCTCCCTTCAAAGATAAAGGGAAGACCTTCTTCTTAACAACATCATCGGGTATACCTGCAAGCTTAAATAATCCACAAACTTCAACCACATAGATAACGTGTAAATCGGGATGCAATGTTCCATCTCCTGCAAAGGGATTAGCTAGCAGTTTCTCTATCATACCCGAATGAATTTCAAAGTAAACATTTTCAGTAGGTTCAATAGGTTGAGGAGCAACTCTTTGCTCTACTGGTCGGGGCAAAGATGCCCCGAACAAGCCCCTCAAAGGATTAGTTTCCATAGTAACAAGTGACAGTAAATTTCAGCACACTATATAAATGTTTCCTTACCAAGTTCCACTCACCAAAGGCGCTTCACTCCCCGGCAACGGCGCCAGAAAAGAGTCATGATGACCCACAAGTATAGGGGATCTATCGTAGTCCTTTTGATAAGTAAGAGTGTCGAACCCAACGAGGAGCAGAAGGAAATGACAAGCAGTTTTCAGTAAGGTATTCTCTGCAAGCACTAAAATTGTAGGTAACAGATAGTTTTGTGATAGGATAATTTGTAAGGGGTAACAAGAAATTAAAGCAAATAAAGTGCAGCAAGGTGGCCCAATCCTTTTTGTAGCAAAGGACAAGCCTGGACAAGTTCTTATAATAAGAAAAGCGCTCCCGAAGACACATGGGAATTATCGCCAAGCTAGTTTTCATCACGCTCATACGATTCGGGTTCGTTACTTTGATAATTTGATATGTGGGTGGACCGGTGCTTGGGTGCTGCCCTTTCTTGGACAAGCATCCCACTTATGATTAACCCCTATTGCAAGCATCCACAACTAGAAAAGAAGTATTAAGGTAAACCTAACCACAACATGAGATATATGGGTCCAAATCAGTCCCTTACGAAGCAACGCATAAACTAGGGTTTAAGCTTCTGTCACTCTAGCAACCCATCATTTACTTATTACTTCCCAATGCCTTCCTCTAGGCCCAAATAATGGTGAAGTGTCATGTAGTCGACGTTCACATAACACCACTAGAGGAGAGACAACATACATCCCATAAAAATATCGAACGAATACCAAATTCGCATGACTACTAATAGCAAGACTTCACCCATGTCCTCAGGAACAAACGTAACTACTCACAAAGCATATTCATGTTCATGATCAGGGGAGTATTAATATGCATTAAGGATCTGAACAAATGATCTTCCACCGGATAAACCAACTAGCATCAACTACAAGGAGTAATCAACACTGCTAGCAACTCATAGGTACCAATCTGAGGTTTGGGTACAAAGTTTGGATACAAGAGATGAACTAGGGTTTGAGAGGAGATGGTGCTGGTGAAGATGTTGATGGAGATTGAACCCCTCCCGATGAGAGGATCGTTGGTGATGACGACGATGATGATTTCCCCCTCCCGGAGGGAAGTTTCCCCGGCATGACAGCTCCTCCGGAGCCCTAGATTGGTTCCGCCAAGGTTCCGCCTCGTGGCGGCGGAGTTTCGTCCCGTAAGCTTGCTTATGAATTTTTTCAGGGTAAAAGACTTCATATAGCAGAAGATGGGCACCGGAGGGCCACCAGGGTCCCACGAGGCAGGGGGCGTGCCCAGAAGGGGTGGGCGCGCCTCCCACCCTCGTGGCCAGGGTGTGGGCCCCCTCTGGTACTTCTTTCGCTCAATAATTCTTATTAATTCCAAAAATGACTTTTGTGGAGTTTCGGGACATTTGGAGCTGTGCAGAATAGGTTTCCAGTATTTTCTCCTTTTTCCAGCCCAGAATCCCAACTGCCGGCATTCTCCCTCTTCATGTTAAACCTTGTAAAATAAGAGAGAATAGCCATAAGTATTGTGACATAACATGTAATAACAACGCATAACGCAATAAATATCGATATATAAGCATGATGCAAAATGGACGTATCACATACTCATGTTTTATGTTTTGTCTCACGCACACTTAATCCCAACCTAGTAGAGTTATGAGGCAAATGTTTTTTATCACTTGTGTTGCTAAACCTTGATGCTACCAAAAAAACTCAAAAACCCCCAAAAGCACAAAAAATACTTTGTTTTATTTTTAGTTTAACCGCCAAACCACAACGAGGAGATCGTAGAAGCAAGGTCCATGTCCCTTAAAGGAGAGGTTATTTGAACCTCAAAGGTAGAAATGTCTACACTACAAAAAAAGACACATCCGTGACATTTTGGGCTGAACGAAGTTTATTTCTGTCATACTTATGACACTGCTATGACGATAATTGTGACAAAACCCGGTATCATCATAGATGTGGTGGGCTCCTACTTCTATGACAAAAAATCATGAGAGAAAATGGGCTTTTCGTCCTGGGGAGCCGGAGACGCAGTTGCATGACATTCTTTGGGCCGTGCATGACGGAAAAAACCGTTGTAGAAGCGAGGGCGAGGAAAATATCAGGGAGTTCCCAGTTATGGTGGGTGGTCGGGGGCCGAGTGATGCGCATTTCTCTTGTACACGTACGCGCGTGGGTGCGAGGCGTTGGGCTCTAATCGAACTCGGCGAGGCGTTCGCTTAATCGAACGGCGATTGACTGCGCAGCTACGCGTTCTTGGACTGAGTGATCGGCGATTCGCCGCTCTCGCCGCTAATCGAAGCCAATCGATGTTGCCTTTGGATGAACAACAAGCGTTGTTGGGGGGTTTGGATGAATAGTTCCTAGTGGGGGTTGGATGAACAAGACCCCATGGTGTTGCCACTGGATGAACAGGACCCCGATCGATCGAGCCGGTTGGGCGTGGATGAACAGGACCCCATGGAGGGCTGGATGAACAGGACCCCGTGAGGGAAGGTTGAGCGATGGCGGTGGAGGGCTGGTTGAGCGATGGCGGTGGAGGGCTGGATGAACAGTAGCCCGTGGAGGGGTGGTTGAACATGACCCCGTGGAGAGGGTTGGTTGAATAGTAGCCGGTGGAGGAGCGCACGGTGGAGGCTGGATGAACAGAAGCCCATGGATGAACAGTCGCAAGAGGAGGCTGGAGGAGGTCGACGGTGGATGAACAGTAGCCCGTGGAGGCTGGAGGAGGTCGACAGTGGAGATGAACAGTATCCCGTGGAGTCCCATTTTGCAGCATGCCACACCCCTCCTGATGAATAGGACCCCCGTTTCGATCATAACACTCCAACACAAGTCCGTTTCCTCCGTTTTGTGGTATGCCACACCCCTCCCGGTCAACAGGACCCCGTTTCGACCGTAGGAGGTCTAACAGAAGTCCGTTTCCTCTGTTTTGCGGTATGCCAGACCCCTCCCGATGAACAGGATCTCGTTTCGACTGTGGCCAGTTGAACACAAGGCCGTTTCCTCCGTTCTGCGGTAGGCCAGGCCTCGTTTCCATCGGTTGTTCCGTCCAAGCCCTCCTGATGAACATGACGACACATTCTGTTCTAACCCAGCTAGTTGGCTCCCCATGAACACGACGACAATGCAGTTTCTCCGTTCCGACCTAGCCATGTACACGAGCCCTGGCCGTATGTATGCACGAGTAGGCGGTCGAGACCCCGCCCGTATGTACGTACATGGCCGTATTTACTTTCTTGCACCCTGGCCGCTGTACGTACGTGTACATGCTATGCGCGTGCCTCTACTACGACACGTGCGCGCCTCTACTACGACACATGCGTGCCTCTACATTGACCAGTATATACGTACAAGTACGCAACCAGAATGACAACGCTACGTACGTTTTGATCGGGTGGGTCCCGACTATCAGGAACTTCCTTGCGTGCGAAGATGTAGCTGGTGGGTCCCAGCAGTCAGGGGGCGAATCATTTTTTTGCCCGTAATATGGACGCACTTCCTTGCGTGCGAAGATATAGCTGGTGGGTCCCAACAGTTAGGGGGGAAACATTTTTTTCGCGAAATACGGTGGCCCGTTTGGTGGGTCCCTGCTGTTAGGTGGAGGAATAATTATTTTGCGCGTAATAAGGAGGCACTTCCTTGCGGCTGCCATGGACCTAACCGTCAGCCTCTCCACGTACAGTACTCTTCCAATGGAAGTTATTCCTTGACCACGTTGACCATGCCGCGCCGAGAGCACCAGGGCGGTGGACAATGGCGAGGCCTGGGAAGGGGACAACGCGGAGCCGGGGAAGACGCGACAGTGGATGCCCACGCGGAGAGGAGTATGAGGGTTCACTGGTTCGGCTGCGGTGTGAGGCTGCCGTCGCCGCAGAATAACAGGGGGTGTGGGTGAGTAGAGGGATGGCCTGGCCAGCGATTGGAGTAATAGGGGCGGTGACGCCTCCGCGGCATCCGACCACAGGAGGCAGGAGCACGCGGCACGACCGACGCTGATTTGGACGGCTGGAGCAAGAAGACCAGAGGTTGAAGAAGCACTACACCGTTGGATGGACATCGTACGGTCATTGGAGCTAGAATCATCCATATTGACTAAGTTGACAAAGCCCTCCGTCCCCATCAACTTAGTAGGCCCACAAGTCAGCCTCCCACTATGGTGGGTCCCAGCTAGCAGGGGGGTATTCATTTTTTTGTGCGTAATAAGGAGGCACTTCCTTGCGTGCGAATATATATCTGGTGGGTCCGACTTATCAGCGGGGGGAACATTTTTTCACGAAATACAGAGGTCCTTCCGATGGGTCCCAGCTGTCAGGATGAGGAATCATTATATTTCGCGTAATAAGGAGGCATTTCCTTGCGTGCGGCCGTGGACCCAGCTGTCAGCCTCTCCACGCACAGTCTACTTACGACGGATGTTGTTCGTTGACCATGTTGACCACTCCGCGCCGAGCGCATCCAAGGTGGTGGACGACGGCGAGGCCCCGGCAGCAACGAGCCGGAGATGGGAAGACGCGGGAGTAGAGTCGCATATGGAGAGGTGTACGAGGGTTAACTAGTTCTGGTGCGGTGTGCTTCGGCAGTCGGTGGAGAAGATCGGGAGGTGTGGAGGGGTGGAGGGATGGCCTGGCCAACGGTGGGGTAGCGCTTCACAACAAAGCCTGCTAAGCAGACCTGCTAGCAGCAGGAGGCGGGAGCAGGTGGTCCCAGCAGCGCTGGAGGAAGAACACGAGAGATTGAAGATGGATGCCGGTCGTTGGATGTAAATCCAACGGCTAACGATGTCAAAATCATTTGTTGACTAAGTTGACAACGACTTGTGTTGGCTTCGACCTATTGGCCCACATTTTAGCCTCCAAAAATGTGGCACGTATTCAACCCATTTTTTCAGAATTTACAGTCTTTTTTTGCGGGGTAGAATTTACAGTCAAATTGATGTTTTTTAGAATTACAGTCCATTAGCTGGGCTGGGTGAACAAATAATGTAGCATCCATGCGGCCCATTTAATTTTTTTCCTAAAAAATTACAGGTCATTTGCACTTTCTCGAAATACACAATTTTGCTAGGCTAATTCTAATTATAATGTTGGGTTGGGCGCAACAATGTTATCAAAAAATAAACAGGGGCTAAGCATTTTGTTATAAATATATTTAAATAATAAGTGATTTATTATTACATTGGTCCTTAAATCTTACCAAGCTTTTGTACACAATTACCAGGATTTTCATTGCCAAAAAAATCTAGGATTTTATTGTTAAGAAATTATTTTTATAAGTTAATAAGATGTGGGATATTGTTTTCTTACATATGTAACTATCTGTTAAATATATGATGACAATAACAATAATATATAATAACATATAAAATAATTTAAATATATATAATATAGTTAGAAGGGAAACATAAGTTGGACCAGGCGTTCCTATTCTTATATAGAAAATAGAATATACCTCTGCGTTTTCTTCAAAAAAAAGGCATAAATTGAGCTACCGATGTTTCAGAAAAAATAAAACCTCGGATGGGTGATCCATAGGCCGGTCGATACATGACGACCCTCAAGAAAATACAAACCGGCATGTCGCGGGCTATGCATGTTAAAAAAGAAAGCTTAGACGGGGCAGCCCAAAACCGAGCTGATACTTGTTGCCCCGGTGATAATAAATGATACCTCCAGCTCCCCGGCTTCGTTGTGAATTTATCTCCTGTAGTAACTATGTTGAAGCACCTAAAAAATGTAACTATGTTGACAAACCTGTGGGCCCCAAGGTTAGTATAGCATTAGGAGGAAGTATTTTTTCGATGAGGCACTTGCTTGCGTACGGCCATAGACCCGGTGGGTCCCGACTGTCCGCCTCTCCACGTACAGTCCTCTCCAAATTCCTCTCGTTTGTTCAGCATGTTCACAACGGCAGACAGTGGCGCCGCGGCGAGCGCACAAAGGCACAGGAGGAGATCCGACCATCTGAGGAAGTGCCTTATTTGTAATGAAAGTACTGAACTAGCCCAGTGGCCAAGTGACACTACCCGACAGTTGTTCCGCCCGAGTTCGATTCCACCTGATGCAGGGAAAATATCTCCAATTTTTTTGCCTCTGCCCTTATTGACATGTGGGTCCCCATTGTCATCTACGCACATCATGTACAACACTTGCCAAAACTTCGTCCCTTGTTTTCTCTGTTTTTCGCACACTCAACATTGTGTGGGCATTTTGAAAATAGCATATATTTTTGACTATGCAACATATGAAAATGTGCTATGCATGAATGTTGATTAGCATGATGTTAACTGGTTGATAGTTCCATTTTCGATCATGAATAAAACTTCCAACATGATGTTAACCCTGTTTGAAAAGGCCGTGTTAATATAAATGCTCTGCCTCTGAAAGTTGCAATTTCTTATCTGAAACTGAACTTGCAGTTTCTTCTCTGAGAATCACATTGTTTGCACTTTTATACTCCTATGAAACTACATTTTTAAGTGCTAAAAATAGATCTCTAGAATTCATAAAATACTTCATATGCTCAATACTGCAAATCTGAAATTCAAAAGACATTCATATCTGAAAGTACTCTCAAAATACACAACAAAACACAATTCACAACCTGCAAATACTGACAACCCTAAGCTCCTCTTGACAATTCACAACCTGCCCGACTATTCGGCTAGGGGGGCTGTCCCCTCCTATTCCTCGGCGGCAGACAACCACCCCGTGAGACGATGTGAACGAAAAGGGAGAGGATGGCGGGAAAGTGTCATCGGGCCAACTGCTTTTCTCATCTTGCAGTTGGGTTCGGTCGACGAAGACTCCACCGGCTCGCTCTGGCACGACACCCTCACAAACGACACCCTGTAGATGCTCGATCCTTCAATCTCTGGTGGATGCTCCATCTGGGATCGATACTACCACCACCGCTCCCTCACAATCGGATTCGGTGAATCTGTTTGCTCCATGGCCCAGAGGAGCAGCTCTATGTACTCCCACGCGACTCCCTCCGGGAGTATCGCCGCCTTTTCGCTCTATTGCAGATATCTGGCCATGGATGTCGCCGTCGCCGCTGGTCCTTGTTGTCAAACCAAGGCTGTATCTCCAACATCCTAGCTAGCTTCACAGGGTCGTCGTCTGCGATCCTCACGTATCGGTTGTACTCCTCCATCGAACTACTTCTCCACAACACCTTCACTCGCCGTCGGTGGTTTTTGAATGGAAGAGGAGAGGAGCAGCGCTGGTTTTGGATTAGAACTGGAGAGGAGCGACGCTGGTTTTGGATTGGAACAGGAGAGGAGGGGTGGTGGTTTTGAAATGGATGAGGAGAGGAGCGACGCTGGATTTAGCTTGGAACAGAAGAGGGGTGGCGGTGGTTTAAGAGGAGAAGAGCGGAAGAGCGGGTCTTGGAAGTATTTTTTTGGTTTGCATATTTTGGGTCAAAGTTTGACCATGTACTGTATTTGACATGCAAAATGTGAATGCATGTTACCAAAAATTGTATCATTTGGTTCGTATCTGAATGTACTTTCAAATTAAATTATTTTTGCAACGTATAACATATATTTTATTTGTGAAAATTATGGTCAATTATGACACAGAATAAAAGGGATACTAGTTAATGTGGGGTCACTTTCTTAATTGAAGGGTAAATTGATTTTGATTTTGATCCAGTCACAGCGTGCCGGCCCTCTCGTCCAATCCTAAATCGCTGCCGCACGCTCCTCTCCCTCTTCTCCATTGCAAAACCACCTCCTATCCTGTCAATCATCTCCATTCCAAAACTACCGTCTCTCCTCTCCCTCTTCTCCATTGCAAAACCACCTCCTCTCCTCTCCATCATCTCCATTCCAAAACCACTGTCTCTCCTCTCCCTCTTCTCTATTGCAAGACCATCGTCTCTCCTTCCATCTTCCAAAGCTAGCACCAGACCACTCAGAAGGACATCTATGGAGAGGATGCAGTAGGGAATCAGGCAGATCACCGGCGGCGACCAGGCAAAGTTAGCCAGGTTGAAGGAGATCCTTACTTGGTTTGACAATGAGTGGGAGATTTCAAGGACGCTGAGGGCCATGTGGCAATGTATGCGAAAGAGCAAGACAGCGGCGATGTACTCCTCGGCAGCAGTCACGTTTCAGTCCTTCGAGTTCATCGAGTATCTCCTCTGGGGGATGGAGCAGACAGATTCGCCCGAAGCGAAAGTCAGGCGGAGGTGGTGGGCATAAAGGTCGAAGGTCGAGCACCCAGAGGATAACGAATCGATCGAGTACGGTGTGCCGTTCGTGAGGGTGCAGAGCCAGCCGGAGCCACAGGAGTATTCGTTCTCCAACCGCAAGAGGAGGACGGATGGCGCGACGTCTCTTCCTCACCGTTCTCCATGGTTCCCTCGACGCTCGCCTCGTTTCAACGGTGGCGGTAGAGTTTAAGGTAAGCTTCGCACTAACCTAATCTTCCATCTGCTCATGCTTACAATCAGTGCGAACAAAAATAATGCTTACAGTCAGTCTCCGAGTACTAAGACAATCACCCTAAAATAGCTCTGGACCTTTGGGTCAAAGTTGTGACACTGTGTACAAATAAAGAAAAATAGATTGGTGCTTCTTTCAGAAAAGAGTAATCCCTAGAAAACTGCCAATATAAGCTACTAGTATTTGGTTAGAGGATTTGCTTCCAAGAATGATCCATCCACAGAGAGCGCCACACATACCACTGGTGGTGGTGGATGCCAATGCATGCATGGAGCATGGTTGGTGTCAGTAATTTTTACTTGGCACACCTTGCACTCTGCATATATGCCGGTTCCATCCGTACATTTGTGCAGTTCCACCAAAATGCAAATTGAATAACCTGTTTGCACGAGATAATGAAAAGTGTGATTACATTATAGTGGCACTAGTTGATGAAACATACGCTAATAAATATAAGAAAATATTGTGATAGTATCATAGTATGCCATGTCATGAGGGCGAGATGGGCCTCATGACGCCTCATCTGATACACATCATCATATCGAAATCGACCCAAGTCTCCCCGATACACCTTCTGCCAGTGATGAATATCAGTGTACATCGGTAGTACAAGGAGGGGCCTTGAGACATTCCAATCTCTATTTTTATGCAGATCAACTAAAATTAAGCACCCTAGTTTGCAAAAACGCTTAAACATTAACAATGGGACTAGTTGATGAAACATACACTAACAAAGAGAAGCACTTTCTTTATCTACATTGGAAATGAAATGATAGAGAGGACACTCGCTCTATTTTAACTGTATTATTACTTCATTTTATCAGTGACACTAGGGTCGAGCAGGTGGCAAACGAGGTGTACCGTGCGTCGCAAGGATGGAGGTCGGGGGTGCTTAGACTAGGATGCTGAAGCTGGCTCTTTCAGTCCCTATCTTCCCCCAGATGTTTCTGTGGTAGCATTTGGGTTGTAATCCAAACTTGGTCGAGCTGGTGCTGTGTCCCCCTACCTGCCTAGCTTATGTGGCGAACTTGTCTCCTGCTAGTACTCAGTCTGTTCTAGTAGTAGTTGCATACCTACCCGTTTACACTGAGATGTTGTCGGATAATGGTTCTCTATGGTTGGGTTTCTTTAATGAAATCAGAGGAAACCCCCTCTTTCGATATATAAAAAAATCAGTGGCACCAGCGGTGCCAAAACATTGCTCAAATTAATAGTACCACTAGATTAAGGTGCAAAATAATAACATTACTGCTTTATCATGGCAGTGCCAAAATAGTAGCACAAGAGCAGGCTCAACATGCAGGATCTTTGGCAAACGGTCAGACCAAAAAGGAACATACCTTGTGATGGGAACCATACCTGCAGTCAACACCATCGTAGAAGGGATGACACCAGTCACCAACATGGATGATTCAATTCATGGGACCTTTTGGTGCAGTTCACCTAAAATGAAGCAATGTCCCATGAGCTAGCAGCTTCTTCTTCTTTTTTTAAGAAAAGGGCTCGGCCCGGTTCCATTTCCATCGAAAGCAGAAACCCACAGAGCTTCTTCTTCATTAGTTGCAATAAAATTGAGCAACATCAAGGTTGGTTGGGAAGCTCCTGGAATGTTCAACTATAATTTGGATATCATTTGTGCAGTTCAACTAAGATCAAGCGTGAAATGTATATCTCTGTTTGCGCAAAAAAGGTGGAAAGGAGGGTGACTAACAAGTGATGAAACATGCATCAAATGAAAAGAAGCATGTTTCTTATCTGAATGGCAATCCTACATGGACAATAGCAATTTCTAAAGCAACAACATTGCTACAGTTACAATAAAATTGAGCAACATCAAGGTTGGTTGTGAAGCTCCTGGAATGTTCAACTATAATTTGGATATCATTTGTGCAGTTCAACTAAGATCAAGCATGAAATGTAGATCTCTGTTTGCATAAAAAAGGTGGAAAGGAGGGTGACTAACAAGTGATGAAACATGAATCAAATGAAAAGAAGCATGTTCCTTATCTGAATGGCAATCCTACAAGGACAATAGCAATTTCTAAAGCAATAGCATTGCTAGAGTTACAATAAAATTGAGCAACATCAAGGTTGGTTGTGAAGCTCCTGGAATGTTCAACTATAATTTAGATATCATTTGTGCAGTTCAACTAAGATTAAGCGTGAAATGTATATCTCTGTTTGCACAAAAAAGGTGGAAAGGAGGGTGACTAACAAGTGATGAAACATGCGTCAAATGAAAAGAAGCATGTTCCTTATCTGAATGGCAATCCTACAAGGACAGTAGCAATTTCTAAAGCAGCAACATTGCTAGATATTAGTGTGGGCATTAGGATTAACTATGACAACCATTAAATATGACATTACTTTAATGGTGCCATTGCTTCATTTTACTAGCAACATTACATTAAGAGCTGCTACAGAGTCAGTATTTGGGCACGGGAGAGTAGGCGGACCATGATAGTTGCATTTCTAACAAAAAGAAGCAACTTATATTAATGGGAAATTTAGCAGGACATGAAAAAAAGTGCCATTGATTCATATTACTAGAGGCATTACATTGAAAACAACATTGGTTTAACGTGTCCTTACTTTTAACAGTGCGACTGCTACATTTTACCAGTGGCATTACATAAGAGTGGCTCGGGGCAACAAACATCGGAACAGTATATCTGGGCTGGTCCCATTTTTGTTCGATATAACCACCTTATACTGTGTGAGGCAAGCAAATCTAGTGCTGGACTTACTCAGTTGACTTGTCCCCCAGTCCCCACTTTCTTTCCTTTTTCAACCAATAGATCGGGTTTATATTGAGTTTGTATCGCGTTTCCCTTTATTTCCCTATTAGACCTAGAGACTAGTTGGATAGCCAGTCTCTGCTACTTTTCGCCCCCATTATTTCCTCTTTCGACCAAGTCCTAGATTCAGGTAACAAATCTTTGCCCACCCCACCCCCTTTCTTCCTTGTTTGAACAAAGTAGTACTAGATTCGAGTGCACGAACTAGTTTTACCTCTTAAGAGTAAAAATTTACGTGGTTTTCGAACAGCCGATCAATCCTATCTACGAGGGGGCCTGAGAAATAGTAAAAGATACAAATGCAGCAACATCAGGAGCTCGAGAAGTAGAGCAAGGCCGGTTTCGAAGGAAGTTATACCTAAGGGTCGCCGGGATGTTGCTAGGTGGGCGGCGGGATGCCGGATCTTCCCACACTACGACCGCGAGGAAGAAGGGATCGGGGGCCCTCCCTAGCCAGCGGTGCTTGGGAGAGAATGGCAAGGCACGCTGATCAGGACGCGCCGGCAGTGGGTAAGAGCTTTCGCCGAGGAGGACCGTGTGAATGTTGCACCTTCTCACCTTCCTCGGTGGAGAGGATCCGGCTGGATCTGTGACCAGCGGTGAGCAGAGAGAGTGTGTGGCCACTGCTGTCGTGTTTAGATCTAGAGAGGACAAGACAGTGTGAAGAGAGAAACACTAGCAAGCAAGCGCGGAGGCTCCTGCCTATATAGTGGAGTACTAGTTTTCTTTTGTCTACCGGAGCCGGCTTGACCTCGTCAATGACTGTCGAGAAGTCTTCATGCACGTGCCCCGAAGGCGCAGTTGTCATCATTTTGATCTGAAGCACCAGATTATAACATATAACACGAAAAAAATGCCACATGACAAGAAATCATAACCTCACTACCCAAAGGAGACAACATGAATCCCGACGGACGAACTAGACGAGGATCAAAGCTCAAATTAAAGATAAACTTGTAGAAAAGGGGTCCATCAATAGATGTCCTAATTAACATAGCTGGCTTGACCTAGATGATAGCCGAGTAGTCTTCATGCATGTGGCCCCAATGACTAGCCCTTGGAGGAACTCAGTTGCCGCTGTTTAACCCTCGCAGTGATCCGAAGCACATGACACCTAATTTTGCGAGATGACAAGAAACCTTTTTTTAGATTTCTCACCATAACTACAACCCTGTATAACACAACATGCACGATATGTAGACGATAGCCAATCCAGGAGTGTCTGCTGGAGTCTGGTCACATGCATGGACGAACTGATCTTCCATGTCTTGCAGGGACCATCCAGGTACCAACGTATGTACAACACTTCTCTAGTAGTACTATCGCTCGTCTCTCTCTTCTATTAACTCACCCGACTTGTGGGGCCGGGGAGTGTGCCTATGGTTGGTTCTCACTTGCGGTCCCACATATGTCTGCACACGCAATATGACGCGTGTTCCATTCGGAGAGCAGCGTGCCAGACCGAACGACCGTCTGGGGTGTGACGCGAACGCGACTGGCGTGTTGTATATTCCGTACATGTGTACTGCCGTTTTCTTGAGGCTTTGCTCCATGGCGCAATCCATGGATACAAAATTAGTATACTATACTATTTAAAAGTCGAGGGTGGGGCTTGTCCTGCGCGGTAGGCGGGGCAGTTCCGCCTAGTCGGTTCGACAGAGACACGAGAAGATGAGGGAGTAGGCTGCTGCAAACGTAGGGATGTGTGATTTGACAGCGAGTTACTGCTAGACAGGTGGGGACACGTGATTTGACTTGCCATTATCATTTTAACTGTGGCGCTACGACCGGCGTGAGTCCCCCGATTCCTGACCACCTCCATACAGGTGCCTCTCCCAATGCTCCACCATGTAGAGGCCGGCTCTTGCATGAGAGCCCACTCCTCCACTTTTTCCTTGCCTCTTTCCTCCACATATGAAAAAATGCCATGTAAAGCGGGCTTATAGCCCACTATTGTACTACTTGCTCCTATAGGTGCTAAACCTACCACATAGGCATAAAGTCTGATGTGGCAAGTTAATTAAGAAGAGAGAGACTAATTTGGTGACCTAAGGAAGAAACGGTGCTAAGCGCGTGTACCTAGGTGAAAACACAATTTTGAGTCTATAGCTAATTAAATGAAGCAAACTTAGCAATAAAAAACTAAGCACCTATGCATCAGGGACTTGATTGCTAAGCCATTTAATGCCCTTAGAACCTCCTCTAAGCACCATTTCATTGGAAGAGGTCACTCCTTGGCAAATGCAATAAATACTACGAAGAAAGAGATAGAGAGAAGTAAAAAAAATACTCTTATAGCTAACCTTGTTGTAGTATGAGTGACTAAGTGATGACTATGTATGACATGCCAACATCAGATAGCCTAACACATCGTGTTAAATCTCCAAGGGCGCGACCGCGCAAGCGAGGCGACGGTCATGGTAGGCGCGACCATGATACGGGCTGCTGGCAGCCCTTGGATCTGAGATCAAATGGTCGCATGCTAAGTTGCTAAAAATTTGCAGAATAACCCTCTAGGATAGGATATTCACCCATAGGTCTAGAATCACGCCATGCAACCGTTTGATCTCAGATCCAAGGGCTCTCGGAAGCCCGTATCATGGGAGAATGGAAAGCTTCGTATCATCTGTAATTTTCCCGACGCTTGACATGACATCGAAAGCCATTTAATTGGGGGTCGAGTAGACATGACATCTAATTGGCCTCACATAGTACTGTGCATTAATCCATTTATCAACCAGGCAAGCCACTAAACTGTCGTTCGCACGGTCGACTCAGCATTTTTACAATCGAAAAACCGCTGGTAGTTCGCTCCTACTCGTCCCCGGACGTCCTTTCACATTACGGCAGTTCCACTAATGCTAACCCTCCTCCCAAATCTATGGCGTCCAAAATCTCCATGATCGGCAGTGAGTACAAGGTTAGAACCATCACCGACGATGAGAACACCATTCTTCCGCGATGGTGAAAGGATGCCTTGCTCACTTCAGACGCATGTTCAAAAACTCAAATGATGAGTGGGTCGCTGGGCTAGATGTTGAGTACACCACAACCCTGGACAAAGAGAAGAATCTAAAGGAGGAAGAGAAGATGATGCCCGCCGTGATCTAGGTTTGCGTGCATGACTTATGCTTGGTCTACCACATATACCATGCCGACGTTACTCAAGAGGAATTTAAGAACTTTCTCAAGGACGGCCTAGTCAAATTCGTTATTGTAGACTTTACGAATGACAGAATAGTCCTGGGTCGGATAGGCCTCGTTGTAGGCAACCCCTTCGACCTCTAGAAGAATGGGCTGCTGCCCTCCCGTGATCAGCCTTCAATGCTGACCCTAGCAAGATCCATGGTTCATCCTTTGTACTGTAATCTGAAGAAACCTCCACACATGTTTCATCGTCATGCATGGCAGTGGAATGTACTAGATATAGACCACATCCAATATGCTGCAATGGATGGCTACCTTTGTTTCAATATCTACAAGGGTTGGATGAAGAGCAAGAGCCAAGTGTGCGGTTCAAGCAAAGAAGTATCGGCCAAGAGGAAGAGGGACAAGGACGAAGTCGAGGACGTGGACGAGGACTCCGAGTAAGGTGGCAGTGTTGTTGCTCATGGTGGTTCTAATGCAGTGTCTACCGGATTAGTTGCTTAGTTTAATTTTAGGTGTGCTTAGTTTTATTTGAGGCGTGTGTTGTGTTCAGCCCCCAGTAGAACTATGTTATGTTTCTTCTCGTTATATTTCTTACATTTCACCTTTTAGTTGGTATAGTACTACCACTCATTTATTCACATTAGATACATACAATATATATGGCCAACATCATATAGCCAGCAGTTTAGTTGTCAAAGAATTTCAGGGTGCTTAGTTTTGTCGAAGAATTTCAGAGCGCTTAGTTTTATTTGAGGGGTGTGTTGTGCTGGACACCATTATTGGGCCTCAAATCTCTTTTGCCATGTTATAATGACATAAATACCGATGGACCAACATGCCAACTCTCCCTCTATCTCACTACAGTAAAATAAAGTGTGGGCCCTACTTGATCCCAACAGTGTTCTTATTTTCCTGTAAAATTATTCGCTTGGTTACTCCTGACAAGCAGGAACATACTTATCATTGTGAGAATCGGCTTATTTTTGTCATGTAACATGGTCAACGGGTTTGACGTGAAAATAACAATGTCTAATGGAATTTTTGAGCAAATATCTAACTTAACGATGGCATTTTTGAGATATCTAATTCCATTTTTGAGCAGGCATCTCACGAATCGATGGCATTTTTGAGTAGTTGTAACTTCTAATGGCAAAATTGAGTAGTGATACACAACTAGTGACATAAATAATAAGAACCCAAGAATTAAATAGGTATGCTAATTTCTTTAATAGAATTTAGCACCCCATTTAAGCACGTAGTAGCTTTTTTAATAGTACTATATGCATAATTTGGCGACGAGCGCTCTCTATATGTACCACCTTTTTTCTTTAATTTCATCTTGTTAGTTTTGCTCAATGGCGCAATCATCGATACTACTACTGTACAAAAGTATACATTTTCTAAAAGGCTAGAGGGCGGGGCAGTCTAGCTTGGTCGGTTTCACGAGAGGGGAGGGCCTTTGTGATTTGACGGCTCAATACTGCTGGAAGGAGGGGCCTTGTGATTTGATTGCTCATATAAATGTGCCGACGACCTGAGGAGGAGCAAAGAACCGTGCGGTATACTCAAGTTTTCTACTGGAGTAGTACTACGACGGAGGAGCACGAAACACGGTAGCGCAGTGCCATATGGCAATAAAAAATGATCTAATTTGCTAGTAATCTCATTGTTAGCATTGTTCTATTCATGCCTCACAGAGAACGTGACACGTGTGGCAAAACACCCGAAGCAAAAGAAGAAGGAAGATTATCACCCCAAATGATCTAATTCACCGCGGAGTCGTAATTGCTTCCTCATCGCCTCCACGACATCCATCTCCTTGTGCGTCTCCTCCGCCATCTTCTTCATTCTGTCCATGACGCGGGATTTCTCGATCCGGGCCTTCATCATATGTTCCACGGCCGCATTACGTACCTTGATAGCAGCCGGGTGCTCGATGCGGAACTTCGCCAACTCCTCCTTCTATTCCATGACGAGGGCCTGCAGCATCTTCATCGAGGAACTACTATTCTCATGCAGCTTCTTCCAGCCGGCATTCAACTCCTTCAGCAGGTCGAGCTCGTGGCAGAGCTTCGCCTTGTCCTCCTAAAGTTGCAGGATTTCGATGGTCGCCTTCTTCTCCAAGGCAATGCTCTTCTTCAGCAGCATCACCAAGTCGGCGGTCAACTCCCCCTGCTTATCAAGCTCACTGGGCATGTCGTCGAGGCTCTCCTTCAGCAGCTCCACCAAGCCGTGGATGAACTCCTTCTGCTTATTATGGTGCTTATTGAGCTGATCGGGCATGCCGTCGAGGGATAATGACTCCAGCGCCGCCAGCTCGGCATGTTCGCCACCGCGGCTAGGGCGCTCCTGGGAGCCATTGCCTGCCCGTGAGAGATCTTTCGAGGTCTCTGCGTCGCGGAGATCCCTCTCTTTTTCCGCAGCCTTGGTTGCCGCTCCCTTGTTACGAGTAGTTCTCGACCTAGAGCTCTGCACACCGGCCATGGCAAGGACAGATGAAGAAGAAGGACTTATGAGGAGGAAGGTAGAGTAATTTTCGGTTAGGTAGTTCCCCTTTTTATAACCTAAGTACTAGCACTAGTACTGAAACCCGCACAATGGGAACACGTTCAGGTTTGGTATGTACTAGTAGGTGTGAGTAGGCTTGCACTTAATTGTAGCACTAGTACTTTCGAATGTGATGGGAACCAGGTAAAGATTAATTGATGGTTTTGGTTTCGAGGCCCAAAACGGCTCCCGATGAGTTTAGTGGAACGTAAATTTCAAGTAGTCTACACTGCTCAAATGTGTAAATATTATGTTACTTACAAATATGGTCAAAAATTGGCACAAAATACGAAGGAGACCAATGGAAGTACTCCCTCCATCTCAGTTTACAAGGCTTGCACGTGTATCTAGGTCGTCAACGTAACTTATATAAAATAAATTGTTTAACATGGAAAATATATCATTAAAAAATAGAATATTTGAAGTTTGTAATGATATATTTTTTGTAATCTATGCCTCTTATTAAGTTGGTCAAATTAATGACCTAGGTACATGTGCAAGACTTGTAAACTGAGATAGAGGGAGTACTAGCAACCCATGATTTAACTACTCGCATGCGCGCAGCGGAGTAGTAATGTCTTTCTTCCGCCCTCACGTCCACTCAATTTGCATGCGCTGTATTAATTGACCATCAATGAAGTGAAGGACACGAGTCAAATTATCACATGGGGTGGATCTTGGTACAAAATTGCGTCCACCCGTGTACCCGTGTGTGCATGTGAGGGAATGAGTGCGTGTGTGGCATGCGTGCACATCTTCGCTTCGTGCATGTACCGCCAGTGTCGCTTAGAGAGGACGAGTACATTCTTCTGGAACCAGCAACATGTCACTGTGATCAATCCACACAAGGAGGTCGCGAGAACGCCTCCACATGTGCCACGTGGCTTCATGAACTGTAAGAGAGACACTGTGTAGCGTGCCATTGGAATTCTAGTTTACGTGTTTTGCACATACTCGAAGTAATAGTAAGGTACACGTGCATTGCATGCATCAGATTTGCCAACCAAATTATGAATAAATACCACACTATAGCATGTAAGCTCTGAGTCATATATGCCCGATGTAGACCTTCGTTTAATTCTTATAGTTCATCTCATTCAAAATCAATTAGTTTTATAAAAAAAGCTAGGTCCTCTTTGATTCGTAGGATTTCCAAAACACGGGAATAGGAAAAACATGGGATTAGAGTGGAATGTCGTCTTGAATCCTACAGGATTGTACGAGTGTTTGATTGTGCATAGAAAAAACGCAGGTTTCTTTCAAAGAGGTTTGAGTGGATGGGATGTTTCCTATGAAATCTAGTGCAAATGAATCCTGTGGAAAAATTCCTATGGTTTACAATCCTACGAATCAAACAACCAAGATAGGAAAAATTCCTACGAATCAAACAACCAAGATAGGAAAAATTCCTAAGTATTAGAATCCTCCAAAATTCCTTTGAGAATCCTTTGAATCAAAGAAGCCCTTAATCTATTTTATGATTCATGGAATTGTGCGTTGTAAAGTATAAAGTAAAAATAATAATGGCAAATCAAATAGAAAAAAAATTTGGGCAGTTATGATACGGAAGATTCTAGAACAAAGGAGAAGCACTTGTGTTTTGAGGTTTGTGCATTATGCTTAAGTTCAACCATGGAGTCTGCTAGATTGTACATGTGGCAAAATCTGGTGGGGGGCTAGAAGATGGTGCGAGGGGTCAAGTGGAGGGAGACTATGAAGGAGTGCACAAGTGCGAGATCAATATTTAAAGGCAGGCGAGCGTGCTTGTTGTTGCTTGAATGGCGAGCCATGAAAAATAAATGAGCTAGGGGGCCAAGCATTGCTAATCCTTTGCGAGGAGGGCCAATTCATCAACTTAAACCATTTTACCAGCAATTGTGTAATGATCACATTCATATTAGCCTCGATATATAGTGATGTTAGGGGGGCAGGGCCCTTGCTGCCCCCTGTCTTCGCCACTATGCGCGTGTCTGAGAGATGAAGCGGAAGGCATGGATGATGAGAGGGGGACATTGGATATATAATTAATGTGGGTGCATTAGCTATGTAATCCTATATAGAGAGGTATAGATTGATCGATGTGGACGTGGGAAAGAGGGTGAGACCTCACTAGATATATAGATTGATCGGTTTGTGTGGAAAACTGTGAAAGACTTAGCTATATACACTCACACACATAGAGGAACATCGGTCGTTGCGCATGCACGTGAGAGATAAAGAATGCCCGATATGATGGAGAGGGGGAAGTGTGTGTGTGTGCCTGCTTGGGAGACCGACTTGAAGAAAAAGATTGCATGTGTGCGATGGATAATGCCGACTGGTAGTGTGTGTGCATGCATGCACGAGAGAAAGTTAATGGTACAATTATAAAGAGAAGATGACTGTGTGGGTGTAAAAGACTAGGTGAGGTCATAATCAATGTAAAGTTGGATTCAAATATTTGAATAAGAGATCATGATGTTTGAAACACATGCATGCATGAATACACATTGAACAAGGTCAGACTGGTTTGAATTTGAGATACTGATGGCAGACGTCATTTGGCCACATTGCATCCGTGCATGGACACACTATTATAATTGGAAATGATGGGTGGCTTTCGCATCACATATCTATGTCTATACCCCTATATATATTATATTTTATATTTTTTATATAGTGTGCGAATAACTTTAACTTTGAAAGATGGTTGTTGGATGAGGCCAATTCAATGGTGCAGAGATGGCAAATTTGAACACTACTGGCCATTGGATATCATCTAGATTCCACCAGATTTTGCCACATGTACAATCTAGAAGACTCCATGGTTGAACTTAAGCATAAGCACAAACCTCAAAACACAAACACTTCTTCTTTGTTCTAGAATCTTCCCTATCAGAATTACCCAAATGTTTTTCTACATGATTCGCCATTATTTGTTTTTACTTTATGCCTCACAATGCACAATTCCATGAATCTTAAAATAGATTAGCTTTCTTATAAAAACTAGATGATTTTGAATGAAATGAACTATAAGAATTAAACGAACATCTACATCATGCATGTATGACTCAAAGCTTACATGCTATAACATGGTATTTATTTGTAATTTGGTTGCCAAATCTCATGCGTGCAATGCACGTGTACCTTACTAGTCTAAATGGTGTTTGTGTGTGTGTGTGTGTGTGTGTGTGTGTGTATTGTGCGTGTTAAACACATTGTACGTAGTATATCATACATGGTTTAGATTCCGAACATCTAGCTAGAGCATACATGTACTATGATTTGAATTTAACATAAAATGGATACATATATTTGAATTTGAGATTGTATGTACATGTAGTTCGTATTTATATAGGAATTTACTTCTCCTATATTCATGTCATGTGTTTTGAAGATAATATTTAGATGGTTGTATAACTAACCCGAGTACAATCCCATTCAAACAGGGAAAATGTACTCAAATTTAGTCCATATACTAGACAACACACATTGCTTTTTTATTGTTGAGGGAAGTGCAAATTGTTTTGGTACTGTACATGTTATGTTTGTTGTCCCGAGTTTTTTAGTTTTTTTGTTGTATTTGAATGCATTTCTAGTAGTATAGTAAAATGGGACATGGCTCTCTCTAGTGATGAGGTGCGAATTGTGTTTTTTTTCTGGGTACACGTTAAGCTTGTTCTCCCGAAATTTCAAGCCGCGCCTTGTTATGCCAAAATTTCAAGCTAGGGTCTCTGTCTATCGTGCTGCGAAACTCCCGCCTCTTCAACCCATGCCTTGTTAACCCGAAATATTTAAGATATATCTTTGTCTCGTTGTGCTCTGAAAACTCCCTCCATCTCAACCTGCGCCTTGCTATTCCAAAATTACAATGCGCGCGAAAACTCCCACCTCCTATGAAATCCTGACACGCAAAATGCCCGTGATACCCCTGAACCGAAAGAACCGCCTCAAATTGGTGGGGGTACTTTCATAACTTACCCCAATTCTAGACAAGCGCGTCCCTAAGCCAAGGTTCCCCACTCCCATCCCATCCGCCCACCCATTCGTACACCGAGGCCACGAAAACCATGAAGCCCCACCCTCCTCCGTCGCCACCCAGCCAGAGCCTCTTCCCTGACGACGTTGTCCACAACAACACCTCGACGCCCCTCATCCACTGTACCGGATGAGGATCCGTCGTCGATCTCGTCGTCCCGCCGGTTCAGCCACCACGTCCTCCACCTCCAAGGAGCTGCCCCGATGTTTCCCTCGTCTTTTGCGCCACCTCCATTCCCACACCGCCATCTTCACCTGCACCACCGGAAGAGCAGCATCATCACCGTTCACTCGGATGAAGCTGTGGCCTAATCGGCGCCACCAAAGAGGTTGTACATTAATCGCCGCATTTTCTTCTTGATTCAATCTCACGGTGCTGCCGGCGCTCGGTCCCGAGCCGACACGGCGCGGCTCCATCCACGGCGGCGTCGCCGGCCACTTCCTCCATGGTGTTTCTCCCTTGGCGGCGATGTCCACATTAGTAGGAGCTGCTGCTGCTTTAGCTCTCGCTCGCGCTGCTGCTCTGCTCTTGCTCTCGGTCCCCTGCCTGGTCTGCTCTTGCTATTGCTCGCGCTACTGCTCTAGCTCTTGCTCTTGCTCGCGATGCTGCTCCGATTTAGCTACACTTCAGTCGAGTAAATCAACTTTTGGGTCAGTCAATTTTCAGGGGGTGGGGGGCTTGCCGGAGTTAAGGAAGAACTAGTCCCAGTGGGGAGGGGGGCTCGCCGGAGAGGTACCTCACTATCTATCTTATGGTTTAGGGTGGGGGCGGTGGTCACCGACGATGGTGGGGCGGTGGCGTGGGGATCGCCGAAGAAAAAGCTCGGCATGGGGGGCTAGAGGATGGCAGGCGGTGGCGGATGGTGCGGTGAGGAGTGGTTTGAGGCGAGACAGGCAGGCGCACCGCCCATGGCAGTGAGCGGCGGCTGTTTGGCCGGTGGTGGCTGGCGGCTTAGGGGGGTGGAGGTTGAAGATGAACTGCAGGCCCTTGATTTCATATCCAATGGCTGGAAAATCAACTGAGGAGAGATGAAAAAGTCAGTCGATTGACGTTTAGCCTCACCTCTAGCGCGTTCAGTTTCGACAGTAAAATTCAGTTTCGACAACAAAATTCAGTTTTGACAGTTAAGTTCGGTTTTGACAATTAAATTCAGTTTCGACAGTTAAGTTCAGAGATGAGCGGCTAATATATTTTACATCTAGCACTTTGTGGTTATGTATTTTACATCATCTATTGGAGATGCTATTAGAATTCCACTCAGGTTAACATTGTCTCTCTTGTCCTGCTTCAGCCTCGGCGTCGTACAACTCATCGGAGCTGCTCCAACGACGAAACCCTCCATCACAGCGGAGCAGTACCCCGGGCTCCATCTCCATACGCCTAAGATCTTCTTCCCCTCCTCCGGCAGCCAAGTCAGCCGGAGCATCCTCATCGACCAACCCAATCACGCTGAGATCGACATGGCTTCGCCAAAGTTGTACACTTGTTGCATCTCTTTTTTACTCTACATGTTTTATATATTGTCCACTCAGCACACGTAGTAACGTGAAATACGATTATTTTATCCTACTATATGACAAGTAGTGAGGTACCAGGCAACTTAGCTATCCGTGATGGACTCTCTTGAACGCCATCATTATTTATCTCTACGCGTTTGAGCTGTGTATTTGTCGATGGGCCTGGGAGTTGAGCTAGTAGGGCAGTGGCCTGGGTCCAAAGTAATAGAAGTAGCACAAAAATATTTTTTAGTGTAGGCTTTTCCTTGCTCAAGCCTGCCTACTAGAATCGCCAATGATTGAAAGGAAAAGTGAAGGAAAAACATAGGAATTGGAAAGTTTCCTATGGTACTACTATTCATAATTTTGGTTCAAAGGAATGGATCAAAGTAAAACTGTAGGATTTGTTCCTTTAGTGTCTCCTTGAAGGAAAAACCGTAGGAATTTTAATTTCCACTTGTCCTCCTTTTCAAATTCCTATTCATGAAGCACAAGACTACGAGATAGTAGCATAATAGCATTATAACCGTACATTTTCTTGTGGTTTGACTTAATCTCACCATGCTTCTTTGCATCTGTGATCTTCAATTCTTGTAGAACCAAACACCAGTTGGTGAAATCCTATGTTTTAAATTCTACTGTTTTGCGTGCATTCCTATCCCATTCTGTCTATTTTACATCCTGCATTGTTAGAATCCTCAAATTCAAACAAGCACTTACACAATTACTTCTGTTACAGATATGTGTCAAAGAAAACCTTGTGTCGTTTGTTTTGCTCCTGTCGTGCCGTCATCCACCCCACGAGGTGCACCATCGGCAAGCGTCGGCTCTGCTGCGATGAGCGCTTCGTCGATGGTGCACCTCGGTGTGGTGGATGACGGCATGACAGAGCAGTGACATAACACACAAACTTTTCTTTGGCGCCTATCTAAAATGAAGTAAATCTGTAAGGGCTCCTTAGAATTGGAGGATTCTATAAACGAGGACATAAAAACACAGAATAGGATAGGAATGCTGCGTGCAAAACAGAAAGCATTTGGAAACATAGGATTTCAGTCAACCTGGGTGTTTGGTTCACGTGAATTGGAAGAACACAGGAATGGAGAAACGTGGTAAAATTGAAGTCAAACCACGTGATTAAGAAAAAAAATAAGAATCTTATTATGCCAGTAATGCAATTAGTTCTATTCTTCATGCATATTAATTTGAAAAGTACGTCCAAGTAAATAAAATTCCTACGTTTTTTCTTTGAAAGAGACACCAATGGAAAAAAATCCTCCAGTTTTGCTTTGCTCCACTCCTTCTAACAAATTCGCATGAATAGTAGTTCCATAGCAAAGGATCCCTGAGGGATCGACATGAATGCAGAGTAACAAAGTGATGCAACGAGTGTACAACCTCTTTGGCATAGCCTTGTGGACCTCAACATCATTGGGTTGGACGTGGAGGATGGTGATGATGCTGGTGTGACTGTCGGAGGCGGGGAAGAAGATCCGAGGCCTCTGGAAATGGCGCCGAGGGTACTACTCCGCTGTGATGGACAGTTTCGTCGTTGGAGCAGCTCCGGTGAGGTGTACGGCGACAAGGCTGAAGCAGGACAAGACAGACAATGTTAATCTAAAGTGGGACCCTAATATCATCTGCAATAGATGATGTAAAATACATCACCAAAAAGTGCTAGATGTAAAACGCATCAGCCGCGCCACGGCCGCTCCGACAGATGCTGTAAGTACTGTTCACTCTGAACTTAACTGAAGAAAATGAACTTTACAGTCGAAACTGAATTTTACTGTTGAAACTAATTGAACTAGTAGCGGAGCATTGCAATAGATGTTTAGGGCATTCGAGCACTAGTAGCAAAGAAGCAGTGATCTAAATCAGCAGACACTCGAGCAGGGAACACACTAGCAGAGAGCAAGTCGTGCAGTAGCACCGCGAGCGAGTGCTAAAGCAGCAACTTTTATAGCTACCGAAGGTCGTGCAGCAGCAGCAGCAGTGCAAGCGAGGGCAAGAGCAGAGCGGCAGCACGAATGAAAGCAAGAGGAGTGCAGCAGCGCGACCGACAGCAAGAACAGAGCCACAACACGTGCGAGAGCCGGAGTAGCTGCAGCTAGTGCCGTTGTGGAAGTCGCCTCCAAGGAAGCAACGACATGGGGGAGAGATGCCGTGGATGATGTGGCCGGCGACGGTGCCATCGATGGAGACCCGCCATGTCTGCTCGGTATCGAGCACCGGCAGCCCCGTGAGATCGAATAAAAGATAAAATGCAGCGGTGAGTGTAGAACCTCCTTGGTGGTGCCGAGTTGGCCTCGGCTTCATCGGAGGAATTGGTGAGGGTGCTGCGGTTCCGGTGGGGCATGTCAAGACAGCGCTGTGGGGATTGAGGTGGCGTGATAGATAAGGCGAACGTCAGGGCAGCTCCTTGGAGGTGGAGGATGGGGTGGCTGATCCAGCGGGACGATGAGATTGACAACAGATCCTCATCCGGTGCGGTGGATGAGGGACGACGAGCTGTTGTGGTGGACGACGTAGTCGGGGAAGAGTCTCCGGTTGGGCGGCGGTCGGGAGGCCAACGGAGGAGCGTGGGGTTTCACGGGTTTTTGGGGCCTCAGTGTACGAATGGGGGGAGGGCGAAGGGGGAGGGGGAGCCAAGCTTAGGGACGCGCTTGTCCGAAATGTAGGGTAAGTTACCAGCGTACCCCCCACCGGTTTCGGCACCGCGACGTGGAGCTTCTTTCCCGGCTGCGGGACCAATTTCGGATGAGGAGGGAGTCCTCGCGCACGTCAAAATTTCAGGATAACAAGGCGCGGTGCGGGTTGAAGAGGCGGGAGTTTCAAACCAGGTGAGACAAAAAATACTCGAGCTTGATAATTTCGGGATAACAAGGTGTGGATTCCTTGTTCGGCAGAACAAACTTAACATGTAAAAACACAATTCATACAAGACACAAGAGAGTCATGTCCCCTTTTACTATATTGCTATAGATGCCATTGAAAAAACTACAAGAAAAATGTAAAAAAATCGGGAGAATAAGATTACCCTGCACAGTACCAAATCGATTCGCACTTCCCTCAACAACAACAAAAAACAAATCAATTCCCACCAAAAGAAAGAGTAATTCCCCTTTTTATATGATTACAAATGCCAAGATCTCGAATTTCAATTTTTGAATCCACGTTATGTTGAATTGGAATATATCATTAAGCGACCTTGCGGTTTATAATTGATGTAGTCGTACATTTTGATATTCCATCATATATGAACAGTTTACTCCACCATGTGAACATATATATTGTCGTCTACCATATGGTCTAAATTTGAATCAATTTTCCTTATTTGAATACGATTGTTGTCAAGTTATACAATAATTTAAATATTACCTTGATAACAAAAAACATGCAGAGCAGTAATCATATTTCACTATGAACTACATGTACCATACGCTCTCCAATTCAAATATTTGTATCCATTTATGTTGAATTCAAATCATAGTACATTATTGATCTAGGTAGCGAGATGTTCGGGATAATCTAAACCTTGTTTTCATATGTATAATGTTTGGCTGAATTGGGACAAGTTTTGGTATAAGCTTCTTGCAAAACCGGAGATTCTCTCAACAAGCCTCGTGGTTCCGAGAGGGAACGTGTCACCTTTGTGTGCGAAATGATATACGCTGCCTCCCCCTGATTTTCTTTACAGAGGCAACATAGAACTATATGAGTGCCCTGTTAAATTTTGGAATTATTTTGGGTTCGTTTTGCCTTTTTATACATTAATTGAGTTTCTGGACTTTTAATGTGCATAATCTAAATATGAACTGCATACACATGCTCCGGTGCACCAAAGTTGGTTGAAAAATCACATGTCTATCCTTGGTTGAATTTCTAGGTCCCATGGAAGAAATGAGAATGAAATTCAAACATCTGGGCGTCGTGACTCGGCCGAGAACATCGAGAAACTTAGATTTTAAATTCATGTAAATCCAAAACTCGCCTGGAAATCATGAAACTTGGCATGGTGTCATGTCATGGCACTAACATGTTGTGGTAAATAAATTGGGCTGATTTGGAAGCTCGTGGTTCTAAGAGGGAACGTGCCACCTTTGAGTGTGAAACGATATACGCTGCCCCCCCTTGAGTTTCTTAACAAAGGCAACATAGAACTACATGAGTGCCCTGTTAAATTTTGGAATTATTCCAGGTTCGTTTGTCATTTTTATACATTAATTGAGTTTCTAGTCAATTAATGTGCATAAGTCAAATTTGAACTACAAGCACATGCTCTCGTGCACCAAAGTTGGTTGAAAAATCACATTTGTGTCCTCGGGTGAATTTCTAGGTCCCATGCAAGAAATGAGAATAAAATTCAAACATCTGGGCATCATGGCTCGGCCGAGAACATTGAGAAACTTGGTTTTAAAATTCTTGTAAATCCAAAACACCTCTAAAAAACATGAAACTTGGCATGGGTGTCATGTCATGGTACTACCATGCTGTGGTAAAAAAATTGGCCGAATAGGAACATATTTTGGTATAAGCTTCTTGCAAACCGAAGCTTCTCTCAAGAAGGATCGTGGTTCTGAGAGGGAACGTGCCACCTTTGAGTGCGAAACGATATATGTTGTCCCCCTTGAGTTTATTTACAAAGCCAACATAGAACTACATGAATGCCCTATTAAATTTTGGAATTATTCCGGCTTCGTTTGGCCTTATTTACACATTAATTGAGTTTTTGGTCATTTAATGTGCATAATTCAAATTTGAACTACAAGCACATGCTCCCATGCACCAAAGTTGGTTGAAAAATCACATTTGTGTCCTCGGGTGAATTTCTAGGTCCCATGCAAAAAATGAGAATAAAATTCAAACATCTGGGCATTGTGGCTCGGTCGAGAACATTGAGAAACTTGGTTTTAAAATCATGAAACTTGGCATGGTGTCATGTCATGGTAGTACCATGCCGTGGTAAAAAAAATTGGACGAATAGGAACTAATTTTGGTATAAGCTTCTTGCAAATCGGAGCTTCTCTCAAGAAGTCTCGTGGTTCTGGGAGGGAACGTGTCACCTTTGTGTGCATAATTCAAATTTGAAATACAAGCACATGTTCCAGTGCACCAAAGTTGGTTAAAAATCACATGGTGTGTCCTCGGGTAAATTTCTAGGTTCCATGCAAGAAATGGGAATGAAATTCAAAATTCTGGGCATCGTGGCTGGGCTGGAAACATTGAGAAACTTACTTTTTAAATTCCTGTCAAGCCCAAACATGCATGAAAATAATGAAACTTGGCTTGGTGCCATGACATGGCACCAACATGCTGTGGTAATTTTGCAGTCCGATTTGCGAAGGCGCACACATTAACAATCAACAAAGTCATTTTGGAACAAGTGTTGTCACGTTACAATCAGAAACACAAGTATTATTGAAACTATGGGCATTTTATTTACTACCATTTACGTGCATACGCGTCCCATTTTTATTAGCTAGGAGGCGTGTGCGGGGTAGCTATTTGAGTACCAGAGGCGTGCGATCAGACCCCTGCGCGTGCTTATCGGGAGGAGAGCCCTTTGACCTCCATCTGCCGTCCACCTCTCTCCCAAGGTCTCCATTAATGGCGCCCGAGCCTCTGTTAATGGCGTGGCTATGTCTCACTCGACTGAGATTTAAGAGAGAAAAAAGAAAATCTGAAAGCACGAATCTTGATGTAAGATCCGACGGACCTATATAGCATCTACTGCGACTTATATCAAGACTGATGAATATATAAGGGCGATTAATTATCTTACATAATTAGAAAGATAATTAAAAAAGCCACATCTTGACTACGCCGAAATACACAAGGGCAAAAGAAGAAGGAAGACAAGGATCTGGCTCGCTGATCTCTACTTTCTTGATGCGTTGCCGCAGGCCGCGGGAACTAGTCTCCGCGGTGAGCGGTGATGAGCTCTTTCGCGTCCTCAAGACGCTGCTTGAGAACATCCACGGATTCCTCCACCAGCCTTTGGCACTCGTTGCGGAGCATGTCATTCTCGTCCATAAGTTTCTTGACGATGATGTCGGTCCTCTTCAACAAGGCACTAGTCTCCTCCTGCTGATATGCACTTACGATCTTCGCCCTCAGTAGGTCGCGCTCGGCCCGGAGCCTCTCATTGCCCTCCCTTGGCTACCGGATGACGTCGGTAGCCTGTTCAAACAAGGATTTCATGTCGTCGTGCAACCTCCCCTAGCCAAAGATCTGATCCATCTGGCTATGCCCAATCGCATGCATGCACATAACGATCGTCGCTTTGCCGCGAAATTTTCCCGAGCCGCGCGGCGCTGGCGGACATCTCTTTGCATTCACGGTAGCGGCGGGACATCTTTGCTGCTTCTGCGGCACGGTCGGACCAGTCTGCTGCATCGACGGCGCGGTGGGACCTCTGTGCTACTTTAGCAGCGCGGCGGGACCTCTATGCTGCTACTTCCGTGCGACGGGACATGTCGGCTGCTTTTGCAGCGAGGCGGGACATCTCTCGTGCTTCCGCTTCCATGCTCGCCTCTCCCTGGTGGCAATCTCTCGACCCAGAACTCATGCTGGCCATGGCAGACGCAAGGGAAGGATGCTGAATGACTTGTTTGTTTTTGTGGATGAGGAGTTGAGGAGAAATGTGCAGTTATCTTGGCATACTAGTATTTATAACCGACTATTAATACGCTACTAAGTGGGAAACCGTTTAGGTTGTGATCGGTGTGAACAGGTTTGCAACTCAATATAGCGTGGTACTAATACGCTCCTAAGTGGGAAACCGTTTAGGTTGTGATCGGTGTGAATAGGTTTGCAATTCAATATAGCGTGGAGTAATTTGGAATGTGACGAGATGCAAGCTCAAAATTTATTGACGGTTCTAGTTTTGAAGTGCGGAACAATTCCCGGATGGCGTTACGTGGGCACGTGTTCTCGGCCGTGGTGTAGCATATGCCATGGTAGTTCCTTTTCTACTGCTGTGTACGTGCAATAACTGGCACCGTCGTATACATATCTTACGGTTAATGGGGCGTTCGACAGGAATAGCCGCATGGCGAGCTATAGGCTAGTCTCTTTTTCAGACGCATTAAACCTATCTCTCGGGACTTCTCGCACGCACCATCGTGCCACCCACAAAAACTTGTACTCCGAGTACGTTATATAGGAAGAGAAGAGGTGCACGCACGCACTCGTCCTCTCACACACATGTCTGTTTTTTCTTGAAAAGGAGGATGATGATCCCCGGCCTCTGCATCTAGGAGTCACACACGCATCTGTAGCTACGAATTGTAGTATTCTCAACCATCCGATTGGCTCTATCATGGATGTACCTATATATTAAACATGTCTAGATACATCTATATTTTGACAAATGGAAGGCATGTATTGTGGAACGGAGGGAGTGCTTGTCATCAAAATGGATAAAAGGGATGTATCTAGAACTAAAATACATCTACATACATCTCCTTTTATCCATTTTGATGAAAAGTAGTACTTCTTACCCAAAGGAACTTTATATCCAACAGACACAAAATATCCGTTAAATGCATTGGAAATTCTTGATCGATGTCAAGTAATTGCTGCATCGCCACCAAAACCCACCATTTCTTAAGCTAAAGTAGACCGCGGTAATCCCCATATTAGCTATTACTAAGATAAACAGAAGGAACTGTAGAAACATTTAGGACGTGAGCTTGTCAATCTGAATGTGGAGGGACACCAGCTTAGCCCCATCCAGCAGCTTGGGCGGAACTGTGAAGAAGGTCAGCTCCTGCACGTCGACGTCGCTGGGATCCTTGCTGCTTGTCACCTCCATATCCACCTTGACAGTGTCGGTCGTGCCTTTGGGCTCCCCCGGCGGGCCGTTCGCCCATATATTGGCCATGTAGTGCGGCAGTGGGGACGCCGCCACTCTGATGCAGACGACCGACACGGTGATAGGCGCGCCGATGTCGAGCACACCGCCGACCAAGAAAAATGCACGGCCGTCCTCCTCCGTGAACAACAAGAGCCGTGGCTCCGACAGTGGCACCTGCAGCTGGAGCACCTTGCCGTACTGGATACTGTGCACGAGCATGGGATGCACGGTGCTGATGTGGTGGTAGAGCGCCGACGGCGGGCCTTCGTAGCCGCAGACGGGCACGGGGCATTTGCAGGGCACGAGCGGACACACGCTCTGGTGCGGCGAGCTTGTGGTAAGTGACGTAGAGCCCATAGCCTTCGTGCAGGCACTCCACCCTCACCGATGAAAGGACGGCGTCCACCGCCGTATTCCGCACGTCGAAGCCACCGCCGCGCTCGCACTTCTAGCACTGCTGCTGGTTCCCGGGGCGCTCGACGCGGCAGTCCGTGGAGGCCAGGTGCCCTCCCTTGCACTGCAGAAATCAATCAAACAGCACATCAATCAAGAAACTTGCACCTTGCTCAATCAGGAGAACGGACGAGGTGTATTCGAACCTCATACACTGGAGGCGTCAAGGGGTGGAGGCACAAGGGGAAGTGGATCACGGTGAGGTCCATCGAGACCTTAGAGAGCTCCATCGTCGGGTCCTGTTCGGTCTGCATGATCTCGCCCTCCTCATGCACAACCATCTCTCGCTTGGGCTGGGGCATTACAAAGCTTTACCGTCACATATTTTATACTACTTCAAGGTGCATTAAATCAACACATGCAGGTATCAAAAGGAGAGTCACGGCATGCATGCATGCGTTGTAATTAATGCATCGGTAAACGCAAATTATTGAAATATATCGAGTGCAATGCTTTGATGTGTCGCGTCAACTTGTACATCAACGAGAAGTTTGATTATCCTCTCCCTCGCAACCTTAACTGCACCTGCCTTTGGCTGTATGACAGGTTGGCCACCCACCTGTCGGGCCCACCTGTCATACACGCAAAGGTAGGAGTGTCCCTCCCTCGCCCATGAGCGTGGTGGCTGGCAAGACTAGGGAAGAAGCTGCACACGCTCTCCCTCCCGCACTTGGTGGACATGCAGCAGTTCAATCGGTGTCAGATGGCCAGAAGCGTACTGTAGTACTCCTCCAGTGCAGTAGTACTCCATCATTGTTCGACTTCCTGAAGAGGCAAAGAGCCAACACAGCCCGGACACTCGTGTGGCAGTTTCATGTGTAGAGTAGTCTAGGATAGCGTGTACAGTGCGTGTAAGCTTAAAATCGTTGGGGTCGGCTCCATGCTATGTGGCCGTCTTGAAGTTTTTTAAAAAAAATTAAAATAGTCTTCTGGCCCTACCTGTCACCCTGGTGATTGTAGTTTGTACGCTCATCTGGTCAAGACAGGAATATATATTTTAATTTGTGGTGGGTAAATGTTAGAGGTTGCAGCAAATATATTGTACACGGCGGGTCTTTCAGCCAAGTTTAGAGGCAAGCATGTGGGGCCAGTGCTATGATGTGTCGCGTCAACTCGTACAACGAGGAGAAGCTTGATTTTACTACTACACGCCTTCTCCCTCGCCCATGCGCGCGGTTGCTCGCAAACGAGGACAGGCTTTTGCTTAGTACTTCTACAACAAGCTATCCCTCCCGCTCGCGGTGGACGGACATGCAGTAGTGGATTCGACACAGTAGAAGCAGTAGTAGTAACATCATTGTTCGTCTTCTCGAAGAGGCGAAGAGCCAAGCACAACCCAAATGTGGTAGTTGCGAACATTGGAGCACGCAATAGCCAGGCTCTTGCATGAGACAAAATTGCTATGTGAGCCCACTATTGTACTAGTACGTACAACTACTTGCTAGCATAGCCCTGTAAACCAAAAAGGAATATTTGCCCTTCTAGAGATTTGAAGAAGTGACTAGACTACACCGAGAGGGAGTACATATGGAGAAAAATGAGTGAATCTGCACCGTAGATAAATACGTAGTTCTATCGTTTTCCTCTCCGAGGTGCACAATATTGAGTATACAGACTAGTCTCTTTTTGACACGCATTTACATTTTTTTTGACACAGTACAGACGCAAGCGCTCATATACACGCGCATACACTCACCCCTATGAATGCACACACGCATGGCACTATCATCTTGAAATTTACGAAGTCACCATAGGCACCTCGTCATCGACGGGAATGTCTGTTGACTCCTGACACGCGATAGACGCGAGTGGCAGTCGCCTCCATAGGTGCTTGAATGCCAAGGAGGGAGAGGGTAGCAGTTCCCGAGACGTTGAACGATCAATGATGCATCCTCAATTACTCCATGTAGAGGGAATTAATTGGAGAAGCAGAATAGAGCCAGCACGATGTGAATGCAACAGAGTTTGGACTCTCATATCCCCACCACTCCAATCCATCTACTCCCAAGTCTCTGCGCAACACTACTCACTCCGATCCAAGACCAAGTGACCAGAAGCCACAAGCACCTATGGAGGCGATGGACGCAAGCGGTAGTCAGCTGTGCCAAATCATCCAAGGCGCCGGCCTGCAACCCCGCACCGTGCAGCGTTTCTAGATGGTGCTGGCGACCGCCGGCATCGTAGCCCTCGCCGACGCCGGCTTCGCCTCTCGCATGGACGATATGATGGTCAACTCCATCCGCAAGTTCACCGCCGTCAAGAAGCACACAGACGACCTTGCTGTACTGCTCTAGCCCGCGCGCTCAGGCTCCTCATTGCATGCCACCCTCATCGGCCTCCATGGTGACAAAATATTTCAAGCCCTGGTGGCCCTGCAGGTGTCGGAGGTCGCGACAAAGAATATTCACCTCGAGGCCGCGCTCGCCGCGCAGCGCCTTGCCATGCAAGAAACCGTCGACCTGCACATCCACGTCTATGAGGAAATCATCTACATCGGCCACTACAAGGCAAGCGAGGACAGAAAAGACGTTGGCCTTCTTCCGGTGGCTGGAATCTTTGGGCGCCATTGTTGAAGCATGTCGACCGCCACTAAAGCCATTTGCTACTTAGGCGCCGTTTGGCGGGCGGCGCCTGAGTCGAGGAGGTGGGCGTCGTCGATGGATGCATCTCTTCTTCTTGCCTCCTGTAACCAACCTTTGCATCGCCTCGTGGCCTTAATGTTTTATTAGTATAGTACTCCCTCCGTTCCCAAATATAAGTCTTTCTAAAGATTCCAGCAAGTGACTACTACATGTAGAGCAAAATGAGTGAATCTACACTCTAAACTATGTCTACATACATCTGTATGATGCATTCCATTTGAAATAGTATCTAAAAGGCTTATATTTAGGAACGGAGGGAGTATATGGCATTTTATTCCAGTCGTAACGTTATCACTGTGAGGTGGGGCCGCAGTTGAGCAAATCCACCCCGCCCACTGGGTGTCGGCCGAGTTTAGAATTAGAAGAGACAAACGAGGGAGGAGAGCTAGGCTGTGTACAGACGCTTTGTTGTCGAGATGGGACTCGTGTTGATAGAATAGGAGTACTGAGCACTCGTGCCTCTTTTTTTAGGGAAAAATTAGTCGTATGTCTAGTACCACTAGTTGGGTGCGTGCGGCCTATAGCTGTCATCACTTTAGGTCTCCTTTCCGAATAGCAGCTCTGCTTCACAGTACATATTTTTCACACATTTATCCTCCTATATGTACTCCTAGGCTATTTCCACGTGCGCCCATTCGCCGACATGTGGGACATAGAGCATCTGGGTCGTAGTGCATACAAAACTCGGAGCATATGCCAGGGTACTTTACATTTCAGACCTCGCGAATTACATGTAAACCCCCCGCAGAAGAATAAATAAATGAATGAATTACTACATGAAATCGGATTATTTTTGTAGAAACCGAAGCACGTTCATTAAATTTTGGACATAACACATTTATAAAAAATGACCGGAGCTAAACCAGCCTAAGGGCCTCTTTGATTTTTCCCGCAAAAAAGGGGCCTCTTTGATTCGCAGGATACTGAAAACACAGGAATGGGGAAAGTATGATGGCGATGAACCGAGACGAGGAGAACTCTAACTGAGTTAGAGGTTAGAGTTAGATTCTAACCCTGAACTAACTCTAAACCAAAGAGGTGTATGGATGGCAGGGTTAGATTGACAATAAATGCTCTTTCTCAATCATTTGACTACTTTGGACCCTATTTCTGCGGATTTGGTGTGGCGGCTCTTACGTGGCCTTCTCCGCTCACAATTGACATAAGCGAACCATCTTTACAAATCAAGCATGCAAAACATGGTAATTTTTACTTTGTCCATACAAATGAGATATCCCACTTAAACATACAAGTCGTCAATCAAGATTAAAAAAACACTCCATGAAACAAAGCATGAGCTAACTCATCACGGAAGTCATCCACGATAGGGAGGGAGCCCGGAGCCCCTCACGCACCGAGGGAGGAGCTCGCCATCATCGCTCTGGAGGAACGCTCTGTAGAGCCCAAGCCCCGGGAACCCCTCCGACGCCGACCCTTGCGAGTTGAGGTCGACACCGGCATGGGTAGCAGGGCCGCTTGCCGCCGACTGGGAACTTAGGGGCTGTTTGGTTCCTAGACACACCTTGCCACACTTTGCCACACCTAACCTTAGGCAAGTTTGACCAAGTTAGGTAGGTGTTTGGTTCTAGCCACACCTAAGGCAAGGATTTTTTTTATGAGCAGTGAGCCCCACATGTCATAGTCACAAAAAGTGTGGCAAGATTCCCTTAGGCAAGCCAAAGTGTGGCTAACAATTTGAGCAACTGAACTAAGGCATGTGTGGCAAAAATCATGTGGCAATATATGGCAAAGATAGTCACAATCCAAACAACCCCTTAATCTTTGGGCCTCTAGAAATAATGCAAGCTAGTAACTAAAATACCTAGAAAGGTGAATTGAATCTTTGGGCCTCTAGAAATAATGCAAGCATGAAACTGAAATACCTAGAAAGGTGAACTAAATCCTTGGGCCTCTAGAAATAATGCAAGCCTGAAACTGAAATACCTAGAAAGGTGAACTGAATCTTTGGGCCTCTAGAAAGATTTATTACCTCCTCAAGCAGCATCAAACAATTCCATGGGTGCACCACAAATCTATACCAAGTTTGATCAGGATCTACTTTTCCAAATCAGAATTAGCGCTAGAGCGAGCAAGATCAATGATATGGCTGTGAGGCGAGAAGGAACGAACAAACTCACCCTCTCATGACCTCCACAGTAGATCTTGCGCGCCCGACATGTGAGGGAGAAAACGACCGTGAAGGGGAGGGCAACCTTCGAAGGCCGGAGGGAGAGGGCGGCCGGAGTAGGGCGGCGGAGGCTTGAAGGAGAGGGCGGCTGGAGGAGAGAGAGAGGGCGAGCGGCGCTTGGGCGAGCGGCCCTATGGGGAACAGAGAGGAGTCATGCGAGAGGGGGGAGCGATCTGGCGCGGGCAGGGGATATTTTTTTTAGTTTTCTCTTAGTGGGCCCAAGGATAACTAACCCAATTAGAACCTCTCCACCGGGCTAGTTTTTTTAGCTGGGTTAGAGCAAACTAGCTCAAACTAACCCCTCTTGTTTCGATAATTTGAGGCTATTTCAACCCAAACTAGCTCTAACTCAGGGATCTAAACAAAGAGGAGTGTTACTGTACATGCTACAGTGTGGACCGTAGCACATTGTTTTTATGGCCATATCACCACATTGTTTTCTACTGCTGGTTCACTGGGCTACCGTGGTTCACACTGTTGGTTCACTGGGCTGCCATGGTTTGCACTGCTGGTTCACTAGGCTGCCGTGGTTCGCACTCCTCCGACGTGAGTAGTAGTAGTACTAGTATATACCGCATCATTCTTTGCTCCTTCTTATTACTCCAACATGTGGGAGAGCCAGCATCCGGGTCGACGTGTCATGCACCAGATTAGAGCGCGGAACAGAAGGGGGCATCACCCTGGTCGGAGCGCCAATAATTCATAACTATAGTGAGTGGTCATATCGCAAGTCTTTCCAGCGGTAACGCGCCGTCAAATCGCCTGACCCGACACTTGCGGCGGTATGTTTGAGAATCCCCACTTGCTCACCCTCCTCGCCTCTCTGTCAAACCGCCTACGAAGCGCAGCAGCGTCTTGCCAGAAAAGCCCGCCCTCAACTTTTAACTACGCGAAAATAGTTCAAGCTTGTTCGTTCTATATAAATACAGTACTTACTGTATGTTTATTCACCCATGGGGTTGTTCAATGAATGGAGGGGCGGGGAGCACAAGTGAACAATACTAGTACTACTAATAGTAAGTAGGAGTCGTACAGTAGTCACCTTAAATAGAGAGTTTCTTTTCTTTAATGCCACGTACACAAATTGAAACGCTTGTTGTGGAGAGAAAAAGATAATCACTCCACTATATGTACGCAGGGGCCTGAGCGCATGCTTTACTAGGGTTGCTCTCTTCATTCTCTCATCCTCTCCAGATATAAACAAGACAGCGGTAGCGACATTTTCTCTCTGCTCACCGCTGGTCACAGATCCGGTCGGATCCCTTTGGCCGGTTGTGTAGAGGACTAAAAGGTGCATCGTTCACGCGGTCATCACCGCCGAGGGAGGAAACCCACAGCTGCCGGAGGGGCCCGATCCTCTGCCCGTGTCATTCTCTCCAACACAGCGCTGGCTCGGGAGGTCCTCCGACCCTTCTTCCTCCCTGCCGCATTGTCCGCAGATCCGACCTACCGCCACCAACATCCCGACGACCCTCAGGTATAAGTTCTTTGAAAGCGGCCTTGCTCTACTGCCCTAGCTCCCCACGTGTCTGCATGTGCATCTTTTTCTACTCCCATCAGCTCTTCCAAAGCCACCTAAATTTTTAGTATTATTAGAGGTAAAGCTACTTCATGCATTAGAATCTAGGGCTTTGTTCAAACAACGAAGAAAGGGGGGAAGTGGTAGCATGAATCTAGGACGTGATTCAAAGAGGAAATAATATGGTGAAAGTAGTAGAGACCGAATACCCAATCGGTCTCTTGGTTGAAAAGGGAAATAATGGGAAAACGTAGTACAATCTGGATAAGGAACAAATCTATTATTGGTTGAAAAAAGGATAGAAAGTGGGGTGGTGGACAAGTCAGCGAGTATGTCGAGGATTAGATTTCTTTGCCCTCACATAGTAAAAGGTCTCGAGATTAGAATTCCGCCCTCACATAGTAAAAGGTCTCGAGGATTAGATTTGCTGCCCTCACATAGTAAAAGGTCTCGTGATTAGATTTTACGCCCTCACATAGTAAAAGGTCTCGAGATTAGCTTTGCTCCCTCACATAGTACAAGGTCTCGAGTGATTAGGTTTCTTTGTCCTCACATAGCATGAACAAACTCGACATCACCACTTTATGCCTCCTTGTAGGTACATTGTGCTGATGCGTCCACTGTCGCATGTCCTTATACCAACCTTTTGTTGTTATTAATGTAAGGGCGCATGTAAAATGAATCAATCACACTGTTACCTTAGGGACATGTCTAACCAGTGTTATTGTTAATCTAATGCCTCCAGTGATAAGATGCAATTAAACTGTGTCACAAATGGCACTCATGTTGTTTTTCCCAGTATGATAAGTAAGTTGCTCCTTTACGCTGCTGAGTGTCCTGGTGTCCCCACGGTCCCATGCCCTTAAACCAACTCTTTAGCTGTTGTTGATTTACTGTGTCTGGTAAACAAGCAATTCCATCATTAAAGTAATCCCATATTTGAGGAATCTCATTGTTGACCGTAATGCTTCTGGTAACATGAAGCATTGCTGACGTTTTTAAAATTTCTATTGTCCTTGCGTGATTGCCATGAACATAATTAAGATGCTTCTTTCATTTTGTATATGTTTCGTATATTCTTATTGACCAGCAACTGTTTACTTTCTATATTTTTGTGTAGATAGGGATATCCATTTCACCTTGTTGCTATTGAGACCTTTTGGTGAATTGCACAAAACCCTTTTTTGGAATGAGTGTCTTGTGCAGTTCAACTAAAATGTCACGTGGGCAACATCTCTCAATTTTGGTGGAACTGCACAAAATGGTGATTGGAGTTTCCAAAATCTCCGTCAAGTTCTACTAGTAATCTCGTGCAACATTTTATTAGCCTTTGCAAGATGAGCCGTCACTATCACCACAATGTCACTTTATTTTAGTGGAACTGCACAAAAGGATAAGAAAATTATAGTTGCACCTTACATGAGCCGGACAACCAACCTTAATGTTCCTCAATTTTAGTGCAACTACTAAAGAAGAACACCTTGACTCACGAGAGCAAGTACTTCTTGCTAGCTGAATGATGCAATCTTTGCTTCATATCAGGTGAACTACAGAAAAAGGCGCATGAATTGAATCATGGAGCTAGAGGTTGACCTCATCCTAGTGGAGCTGCAGGTTGAGTTCAAGGAGGCCACTATTAAAGTGAAATCATGCTCTTCTTGTTTGTGCTGTGCAAACAGGAATACTCAACTACAGATGTTGTGACGGTCAAGAGCATTCGCCGAGTTCTTCGATTGTATGACATGGCTAGCCAAGACGGATTTAATCCCGATATTCACTTTATCAAAAGGCTCTAATGGGTTGGTTCTGAATCTTGCAAGCTGGGAATCAATGAGATGTGTAGGCATCTTTGTTGTACTTATTATTTGAATCTTATTTGTTGGTTCTAAATCTTGCAAGCTGGGAATCAATGAGATGTGTAGGCATATTTGTTGTACTTATTATTTGAATCTTATTTGTTGGTTACGAATCTTGCAAGTTGGGAATCAATGAGATGTGTAGGCATCTTTGTTGTACTTATTATTTGGATCTTATTTGTTGGTTACGAATCTTGCAAGTCGGGAATCAATGAGATGTGTAGGCATCTTTGTTGTACTTATTATTTGGATCTTATTTGTTGGTTCTGAATCTTGCAAGCTGGGAAACACGGCATGATGATGCAGAGGACAACAACCATAACAAACAATTCAAACTTGGTAGTATTATCTTTGTGAAAGTGCGACAAATGTGCTGATCATGTACGTCCTGAGAATAATAATTCTAATTGTTGTGCATGTTGATCCTGTGGCACTGATAGAACGAGCCAATGCATTGCTTGTTTTAAGTATAAATTTGTAATAAAGCTAATTAAATTTAAGTAAACTGACCACTAACTCCTTTTATTACAGTACCAATACAAACCCGCTCGTGAACCGACGTGTGGCTGACGTAGGTTTCATAATGGAGGCGTTTGAATGCGCTGAGGGTGCATCTTCTGCCGGGCGTGCGGCGGACGAGGGAAGGGTAGTAACTGTTGTCGCTTGTACACACTCAGTTTACTGTTGAATCCAGTTTCCCAAGAGCTGAAAAACGAACTACTGCCGCCGCCTACACACTCGTTCACTTGAAGAGACTCCAATGGCGATCCAAGGGGTGAGCCTGCTGGATATGGACTTCAGCAACGAGCTCCCCTTTGAGTTCGCCGTTCAGTCCTATGGCTGCACCAAGTTGAATGTGATGTACACCAATGATCTAGACTCGGTGAAGGCTCTGCCTCGCCGAGTTCAAGTAGTACCTACAGGACGAGAAAGCACAAGGTTGCAGGACTAGACCTTGTGCCCATCCATTCGTCTCCTGACAGGGACCAGCGATCGCCGTCGCCCAGGTATGTGTGCGGGACGAGGTTCTCATCTACCACTTCTGTAGGGCCATTAGAGGTTCTGGAGCATTCGCCCGTTTCATCGGCAGCGCCGACTGCACCTTCGCTACGGTGGAGAGAGGAAGAACGCGCGATTCGGCCAGCTGGTGCAATAAGCTTGTCGACATCCAGAAGCAATACAAGATCATCAGCAACGGGCAGGAGAAGGACTCCATGGTTGACCTCGCCAAGACCATCATCTACCCCTGATACGCCAACATGAAAGAAGACAATGATACAAGGACCTGAACACGTGGGAGGTACATCTAAATCTAGCCTACATTAGCTACGCGGCCAAGGACGCATACGCATGCTACGACATGTACAGGCAGATCTTGGACATGAGGGCGGTTCGCTTCCAGAATCGAGCGAGTACACAGACAGGCGCAGCGTCATGATCAAGCATGCCAGGAAGGTCTAGATGTTGTACTTTATCTTTTTATAAGCACCTTTATCATCTGAGTGTTTCATGCATTAGCCTATGTGTCGTAATTATCTGTTTTGTCCAAAATATTTCTTTTAAGAACCCATTAACCTGATTGCTTTTTTAGTGGCTATTTTCTTATGTATGTAACTAGTTCACTTGTCCGTTAAAAAAACTAGTTCACTCGGCTGCCGTGCTTTGAATCTCCTTCCTCCCAACATATTCCCCTCCTCAGGTGGACCCCGCAGGTCTCTGAATTTTCTCCCACTTTCTTTTTCGATGTAAACTGAGTTTTCTCCCAGTACTTTTCCCTAGAACCAACTCAACTGTCCCACGTCTAGCCTAAAAAATAATAATACCCCACGTACTATTAACTCATCAAATTTAAATGATATTTCGTAAGTTGAAAGTTCTTACAAAGTAATAATAATAATTGTTTATATATAACTTGGCAAGTTAACTCCTAGTGATTGCGTACATAAGCTTGCAAAGATTTTACTGACCAATGCAGTAATAGACGTGCAATCATGTGTTTATGTTTTTATAACATTTCTCCATCTAGCCCAACATGATATTTTCACCCAGCCCAGCAAGTCCGCGGATTTCGAGAAAAATGCAAATGGGATTTATATTCTACCATATATATAAACAGGCTGCATAGATGCTACATCATTGTTTCACCAAGCCCTCCAAATGGACTAAAAAAACAAATGGACTGGCTGACATGTGGGCCAGTAGGTCGAAGCCTAAGAAGGCGTTCGATTGACATCCAACGGCCGTCATTCTTATTCAATCTCTCATCTTCTTCCCCCAGCGCTGTCGGGACCGCCTGCTCCAGCTTTCGGCGTCCAGCGGCGTTGTTTTGCCCTCCTCAGTGAAACGCTACCCCGCCGACGGCCAGGCCATCCCCCCACTCCGCACCTCCTGTTATTCTCTGCCAAGAGTAGGCCCACCCCACACCCGAACTAGTCAAGTTTCCCACTCCTCTCCGTCTGCGACTCCACTGCCGCGTCTTCCCCATCTCCAGGTCATTCCAGTCTGGGGCCTTGCCGTCGTCCATCACCTCGGTGCGCTCGCGCGGCGTGGTCAACATACGAGAGTCATCGGAAGAGGACTGTACATGGAGAGCCTAACGGCTGGGACCCACGAGGTATATGGTCACATGCAAGGAAAGTTCCTCCTTATTACGCACTGTACATGGATTGTACGTGGGAAGGGCTTCTGTATTTCACGAAAAAACATTCCCCCCGCTGACAGGTCGGACCCACCAGCTATATCTTCGCACGCAAGGAAGTGCCTCCTTATTACGCATAAAAAAATTAATACCCCCTGCTAGCTGGGACCGACCATAGTGGGTGGCTGACTTGTGGGCCTACTAAGTTGACGAGAACGGAGGGCTTTGTCAACTTAGTCAATATGAACGATTCTAGCTTCAGTGAACATACGATGTCCATCCAACGGCCATAGTGCTTCTTCAACCTCTGTTCTTCTTGCTCCAGCCGCCCAAAGCAGCGCCGGTCGTGCCGCGTGCTCCTGCCTCTCGTGGCCGGCTGTGATGCCGCGGAGGCCTCACCGCCCCCTACTACTCCCACCGCTGGCCCAGGGCATCCCTCTACTCACCCACACCCCCTGTTATTCTGCGGCGACGGCAGCCTCACGCCGCAGCCTAACAAGTAAACCCTCGTACTCCTCTCCGCGTGGGCATCCACTGCCGCGTCTTCCCCGGCTCCGCATCGTCCCCTTCCTGGGCCTCGCCGTCGTCCACCGCCTTGGTGCTCTTGGCGCGGCGTGGTCAATGTGGTCAACGACTGACTTCCATCGGAAGAGTAATGTACATGGAGAGGTTGATAGCTGGGTCCACGGCCACAGCCCAGTTTTTTTGTGATTTGCCAAGTAAGTCACTTTGTTAGGCCTGTTTGGCTGCAAATCTTTCAAGACGAGGAGAGCTTCATTCGGCTAGCTGAGAAAATGGCCTATCAGAAATGAGAAATGGGTTGTACATTTTTAAAACACATCAAACCGGCAATTAGTTTCAAATTTCTTTTTTTCATTTTGAGATTTTAAATTGCATTTATTTTTATGAGTGGACAATTTGTTGGATTTTCTATTGATATACATTTATTTTTTAAATCATTTTGAATGTGACTCAAATTTGGGATTAAAAACAGTTCGGACCCTTTTGAAATATGCAAAATTTCAGTATAATTTTTAACCGTGGCCACAATATGGGCTGTAATGCTAACAAAAAGAATATGGGCTCCAAAAACCTTAAGAGTTAGCAAATGGCCTGTAAATTATTAGAAATAATGGCAGATGGGCTGTATGCTGTTTTCCACAGATTTGAGGCTTTCCTAAAAAAAAGGTTGACGCACAAGCAGTGTCTGTTGGATTTCCATCCAACGGCCGCCGTGCTTCTTCAATCTCTGCTCTTCCTGCTCCAGCCGCTCAAACAAGCGCCAGCGGGACTGCCTGCTCCCTCCTCCTCGCGGCCGGCTGTGCTGCCGCGCAGGCCTCACCACCCCACCATACTCCCATCGCTGGCCTAGCCATCCCTCTACTCACCCACACCTGCTGTTATTCTCAGACGATGGCAGACGAACCAGTAAACCCTCGTACAGTCGTACTCCCCTCTGTGTGGGAAACAACTGCCGAGTCTTCCCTGCGTCTGTGTCGTTCCCTTCCTAGGCTTCGCCGTCGTCCACCGCCCTGGTGCTCTCGGCGCGGCCTGGTCAACGTGGTCAACGACCGACATGCATCCAAAGTGGACTGTACGTGGAGAGGCCGACAGCTGGGTCCACGGCCGCACGCAAGGAAATGCCTCCTTATTACGCGCAAAATAATGATTCCTCCACCTGACATCTGGGACCCACCGAAAGGGCCTCTGTATTTCATGAAAAAATGTTACCGCGGCTGACAGCTTGGACCCACCAGCTATATCTTCGGACGCAAGGAAGTGCCTCCTTATTACGCACAAAAAAATGAATACTCCCCCTGCTAGCTGGGACCGAGTATAGTGGCAGGCTGACTTGTGGGCCTACTAAGTTGACGGGGATGGAGGGCTTTGTAAACTTAGTCAATATGCATGATTCTAGCTCGAGTGACTGTACGATGAACATCCAACGGCTGTAGTGCTTCTTCAACCTCTGGTCTTCTTGCTCCAGCCGCCCAAACCAGCGCCGGTCGTGCCTCGTGCTCCTACCTCCCGTGGCCGGCTGCGATGCGGCGGAGGCCTCACCGCCCCTACTACTCCCACCGTTGGCGGGCCATCCTCTACTCACCCACACCCCTGTTATTTCAAGGGCGACGGCAGCCTCACACCGCAGCGAACCAGTGAACCCTCATACTCCTCTACGCGTGGGCATCCACTACCGCGTCTTCCCCGGCTCCGCGTCATCCCCTTCCTAGGCCTCGCCGTCATCCACCGCCCTGGTGCTCTCGGCGCGGCTTTGTCAACGTGGTTAAGGACGGTTTCCATTGGATGTGGACTGTACGTGGAGAGGCTGACAGCTTGGTCCACGGCCGCAGCAAGGAAGTGCCTCCTTATTACGCGGAAAATAATTATTCCTCCACCTGACAGTGGGGACCCACTAGACGAGCCACCATATTTCGTGAAAAAATGTTCCCCCCTGACTGTTGGGACCCACCAGCTACATCTTCGCACGCAAGGAAGTGCGTCCGGGCAAAAAAAAAACGATTCACCCCCTGACTGTTGGGACCCACCAGCTACATCTTCGCACGCAAGGAAGTGCCTGATAGTCGGGACCCACCTGGTTGAAGCGTACGTAGCGTTGTCATTCTGGTCGTGAACGTGTACGTACATACTGGTGGATGTAGAGGCACGCACGTGTCATAGTAGAGGCACGCACGTAGCATGTACACGTACGTACATCGGCCAGGGTGCAAGAAAGTAAATACGGCCACGTACGTACATACGGGCAGGGTCTCGAACGCCTACTCATGCGTATGTACGACCAGGGCTCATGTACATGGCTGGGCCGGAACGGAGAAACTGCGTCTCCGTCGTGTTCATGGGGAGGCAACGGAATGCGTCGTGTTCATCGGGAGGCAAACGGAATGCGTCGTGTTCATCGGGAGGCAACATAACGCATGGGAGCCAACCAGCTTGGACGGAACATGCAATGGAAACGAGGCCTGGCGTATCGCAGAACGGAGGAAACGACCTTGTGTTCGATCGGCCACGTTCGAAGCGGGATCCTATTCATCAGGAGGGGTCTGGCGTACCGCAAAATGGAGGAAACGGACCTCCTACCGTCGAAACGGGGGTCCTATTGATCGGGAGGGGTGTGGCGTACCGCAAAACGGACGAAATGGACTTGTGTTGGAGCGCTACGGTCGAAACGGGGGTCCTGTTCATCGGGAGGGGTGTGGCGTACCGTAAAACAGGACTCCACGGGATACTGTTCATCTCCACCACCGACCTCCTCTAGCCTCCATGGGCTACTATTCATCCACCGTCGACCTCTTCCAGCCTCCACGGGCTCGTGTTCATCGAGCCTCCACCGCGTGCTACTCCATCGGCTACTGTTCAACCACCCATCTCCACGGGCTCCTGTTCAACCACCCTCCATGGGCTACTGTTCATCCACCCCTCCACCGTCTACTGTTCATCCAGCCCTCCACGGGGTCATCCTGTTCATCCAGCCCTCCACGGGGTCCTGTTCATCCAGCCCCAACCGGCTCGATCGATCGGGGTCTTTTTGTAGTGAAAGTCATGTCTTGATGTAGTGTTCGAGTTACTGACTACTACTGCTGGCACTAGCTCTTCGAATTCGCTGCCTGAATTAGTTCGGCTTCTTGAGTCTCAACTTCAAGTTGAAACACATCGATCAGATGTTATGTGATAGGAAGCCGAAGGACTGAGGAAGTCCCTGCGGAATTCAGATGCATAGTTTCTGTTGCAACATCAAATGTTGTAGGATTTAAGCGCCAAACAAGAGAAAGTTAATAAGCTTGATAAGCATCTTGCCAGCATTATGGGTACCCAGGATATTGTTCTTGATATCTTTTGAAGTGGTTTCAGTTCTGGACTTGTTTTGCTGCGGTGTTTATTTGCATTGGTCGCCAACTTTGACAACCCGTGTATATGATATGTTGCTTTGTTTCCTATATTTGCACTAGTGTCAAACTTTGATGACTAGTGGATGTAATATGTGTAATAGCCGTGATAGCCTAGCGTACGTTGCTTGCTTATTTATTTCCTTATTGTCTTGTTTATTTGTTTGCTTGTAGTTAGTGCAGTTCTTTTTCCGTGGTTTACTAGTGGCCGCAATAACCTATTTTTTAAAACTAGGCCACAATAACCATGGGCTACATATTTACTGTAGTTACCATGGGCCTCCTACGGGCCGTAGAAACAATGGGCCTTCTAAGGGGCATAGAAATAATGGGCCTTTATCAGGGCGTAGAAACAATGGGCCATCTACAGGTCGTAGACTCAATGGGCCTTCTACGGGTCGTATCATCAATGGGCCTTCTACGGGCCGTATGATCGATTGGCCAAACATGGGCCAATAATAGACCGCATTATGGCCATAAACGAGCTAGAGTTGGAATCGTCCGTTCATGGGCCGACCATAATGGGCCATCGTTAATCAGCCTTATTTGATGATGCTATGAAAATGGCCCAACGTATTAACGGGCCACAAACAGGCTGTCTGTAACCACGAGCTGAATTTGGCCCACAAGCAGAAAATGACAATAACGGGCCATAAGTAAACGAATGCTGGAAATGAGCCCAAGAATAAATGCGCCCTGAGAAGGCCGAAACATAACAATGGAATAATGGGCCATTAATGGGTATAAAGTGATACACTGTTCATTACGGCCAGTTTCACCACGGGCCATTAATGGGTATAAAGTGATACACTGTTCATTACGGGCCAGTTTCACCACGGGCCGTTAATGGGTATAAAGTGATACACTGTTCATTACGGGCCAGTTTCACCACGGGCCATTAATGGGCCAAGAGTTACAAAGGGTCTCATATGGGCCGAAAGACGTCATGGGCCATACATGGGCCGGAAGTTAAAACGTGCTGGAATCATACTAGACAACCCAGATGACGCTACTGGGCCTAATTCGGATAGGTCGTAATGGGCCCTGGGTTAGCGGGTTGTAAATGGGCTATATGCGAACAGGCCGTTAACAGGCTTTCCATGGGCCGGCCCGCGACCTTTTGACCAAGTCAAACGGGTCAGCCTTTTCATAGGAATGGGCCTCTGTTGGGCCATGCCACGTGTTGATGTATCATAGGCGCCTTCTATCCAATGAGTGGATGACATCTGTCCCAACGGTGAGCCGACACGTGTTTCCTCCAGCCAATGATGATTTTACACATGAAAAATCCCCATTGGTCGGGCCTTTTAACGAGTTATCGGATCCAAAACCGAACCCGATAGCTTAACAGCGAGCCGTTACGGTGGATGCCACGTGTCGGTCAACCTTGACGAAATCACTTCTATGACGCGCGATTTATCGTCATGGAAGTGGACACTTTCGTGATCATAATTTTGGTAATGTCATGGAACACTTCTACGACAGCACAGGTATGACTATCTTGATTCTGTCATAAAATCGTCATGGATGTACATGCATGACAGAAAACGTGACCTACTGTGACAAACACGTATCATCACGGAAGTGTATTTTTTGTAGTGCTAACCCTTACTTTAACTTAAGCTTGGGGAGGTAACCACTTCTCGCAATCTCCTTTAAAAATTGCATTTTCTTTTTTCTTTCATAATTATTTGGTATTGCAAAGTTCTAAGCTTGAGGAGGTTATGTTTGCATGCATAATGTCTTATGCATTGTTCATTATCATAGGGTTTTTGTGCAATCGTGTATCTTGCTGTTTTGACATGCTTGTTTTGCTTTAGTTTCACCTAGTATGATGAAATCTCGTGACCCTCTGAAATACATTGCCATGTTCTTGTATCCAAAAACCAATAAAGGAGTCCTTTGAACTGTTGCCTTTGTTGCACCTAATAACTTAAGTTGGGGATTCTAGTGAAAACTTGAGTAGCGATTGAATAATTGTATAGGCTTTTTGTTGATGAACCTAGCATCTTTGGTTGATTGGAACGCACAACGGGGTTAATCCCCACCAAACTATACCATCAGGGTACTTAGCATTTGATTCTTATGCAATATGACACCACAATTCACTTGTGTAGTGTCCGAGTTCTTTATAACTAATACGAGTTCGAAGCCTATGCACTTCCGTTTATCTTTTATTGCTAGCCTCTATGGTACCGTGCATTGCCCACTCTCATAACGAGACATGGTGCATACTTCGCAGGTACCACTACAAAAAAGACACATCCATGACATTTTGGGCCGAACGAATTTTTTTCCTGTCATGCTTATGACACTTCTATGACGATAATTGTGAAAAAACCCGGTATCATCATAGATGTGGTGGGCTCCTACTTCTATGACAGAAAATGGGATTTTTGTACCTGCATGACATTATATTATCGTGCTAGAAGTGAGGGCGAGGTCGGTGACGCACCTGCATGACATTCTTTGGGACGTCCATGATGGAAAAAATCGTGGTAGAAGTAAGGGCGAGGAAAATTTTGGGGAGTCCCCGGTTACGGTGGGTGGTCGGGGCCGAGCGATGCACGGAGTTTTGTGCATTTCTCTTGTATACATACGAGCGTGTGTGCGAGCCGTTGCGCTCTAGCTTAACCCGATCAAAGCGTTGGGCTCTAACTGAACCCGAGAAATTGCACTAGCTACGTTACTGAACCCCGATCGATCCCTTGCTGTTAATTGAACCCGAGTGATTCCTTCGCTACTACTGCTAACTGAAGCCGATCGAAGCTGCCTCTTGATGAACAGTTCCTGATGGGGGTTGGATGAACAGTTCCCGGTGGGGGTTGGATGAATAGGATCCCGTGGCAGTAGAGGTTGTTGCCGCTGGATGAACATGACCCCGGTCGAGGAGGTGGGGGTGGATGAACAGTAGTCGGAGGAGGGACCCCGTGGAGGGACTGGTTGAATAGGACCCCGTGAAGGGCTGGTTGAATAGTAGCCGGTGGAGGTTGATACGTCTCCAACGTATCTATAATTTTTTATTGTTCCATGCTATTATATTATCTGTTTTGGATGTTTAATGGGCATTAATATGCTATTTTATATTATTTTTGGGACTAACCTATTAACCAAGGGCCCAGTGCCAGTTTATGTTTTTTTTGCCTATTTTAGAGTTTTGCAGAAAAGGAATACCAAACGGAGTCCAAACGGAATGAAATCTTCGCGATGATCTTTCTTGGACCGAAAGCAAACCAGAAGACTTGGAGATGAAGTCAGAGACGCAACGAGGAAGCCACGAGGCAGGAGGGCATGCCCAGGGGGTAGGGCGCGCCCCCACCCTCGTGGGCCCCTCATGGCTCCCCTCACCTAGTTCCTTCGCCTATATATACTCTTATGCCCTAAAAACATTAGTGGGAGCCACAAAACCACTTTTCCACCGCCGCAACCTTCTGTACCCGTGAGATTCCATCTTGGGGCCTTTCTGACGTCCCGCGGAGCGGGATTCGGTCATGGAGGGCTTCTACATCAACACGATTACCTCTCCAATGAAGCGTGAGTAGTTTACCACAGACCTTCGGGTCCATAGTTATTAGCTAGATGGCTTCTTCTCTCTCTTTGATTCTCAATACCATATTCTCCTCGATGTTCTTGGAGATCTATTCGATGTAATACTCTTTCGTGGTGTGTTTGCCGAGATCCGATGAATTGTGGATTTATGATCAAGATTATCTATGAATATTATTTGGTTCTTCTCTGAATTCTTATATGCATGATTTGATATCTTTGCAAGTCTCTTCGAATTATCGATTTAGTTTGGCCTACTAGATTGATCTTTCTTGCAATGGGAGAAGTCCTTAGCGTTGGGTTCAATCTTGCGGTGTCCTTTCGCAGTGATAGTAGGGGCAGCAAGGCGCATATTGTATTGCTTGAGTTAATTCCTCTACATCATGTCATCTTCCTTAATGCGTTACTCCGTTCTTTATGAACTTAATACTCTAGATGCATGCTGGATAGCGGTCGATGTGTGGAGTTATAGTAGTAGATGCGGGCAGGAGTCGGTCTACTTGACATGGACGTGATGCCTATGTTCATGATCAGTGCCTTAGAGGTCGTCCTAATTATGCGCTTTTCTATCAATTGCTCGGCAGTAATTTGTTCACCCACCGTAATCTATGCTATCTTGAGAGAAGCCACTAGTGAAACCTATGGCCCCTGGGTCTCTTTTCCATATTATTGAATCTCGTTTACCTATTGCTAAGTTTCTGATCTACTATTTTGCAATATCTACTTTCCAATCTACAAACCAAAAATACCAAAAATATTTACTTTACTGTTTATCTATCTCTATCAGATCACACTTTTGCAAGTGATTGTGAAGGGATTGACAACCCCTTTATCGCGTTGGGTGCAAGTTGCTAATTGTTTGTGCAGGTATTCGGTGACTTGTGCGTTGTCTCCTACTGGATTGATACCTTGGTTCTCAAAACTGAGGGAATTCTTATGCTAGTTTGCTGCATCACCCTTTCCTCTTCAAGGGAAAACCAACGCAAGCTCAAGAGGTAGCAAGATGGATTTCTGGCGCCCTTGCCGGGGAGATCTACGTCAAGTCAAGCCATACCAAGTACCCATCATAAACTCTTCTCCCATGCATTACATTATTCGCCATTCGCCTCACGTTTTCCTCTCCCCCACTTCTAAAACGATTTTTGAAAACCTTTGCCTTTTCTTCGCCTTCTTCCCGTATGTCTTTTTGTTCATGTTTCCATGTGCCTTCTATTTGCTTGCATCTTTGCTTGCTAAAAATCTATTGATACGGATCCACTTAAAGTGTTCTACCTCGATCATCTTTGATCTATATGTGCTAGTGTTGAACCCCAACTAGTCTAGTTGAGGGAAGATCTTTAGATGAGCATGCTCATTTTCCGCATCACCATTTTCCTGAAAAAGGGAAAATCTTATGGAATCAAATAAACAGTTGGTGTGTTATGCTTGGAATCTTTGTGAAATTTATGATTTTACTTGTTGCTCTAAGAACCCAAAAAAAACACCTTCCCTACCTATGTGAGTTTAATCATAATGAGATCTTATCTTCTTATGCAAAGGGTGTTTATAGTTACTATGATATCGAACAAATTGAAGAATTTGTTGCTTTTAAGGGTGCTTATGAAGTTTCTTCTTTGATTGAAAAGTATGATATTACTGTCTAAAAATCTGAAAATTTTGACATACTTAAATATTGCTATGAAAACTATGCTCATAATGTCTATGTAGAAGAATTTATTGAGAGAATGACCATTGCTTTGGAAGAAAATAATGATATGAATGAATCTATAGATAATTATGGTTCTGATGATTTGATTGAATCCCCTTATGAACATGATGCTTTCTATTCTTGTGGCCATGATGCCAATATTTATGGAGATGAATTTGCTATAGTCCCTTATGTTAAACATGAGATTGTTGCTATTGCACCCATACTTGATAGTTCCTTCAATGAAAAGCATGATTGCAATGATGTTATTATAAATTCTAATAATTTCAATTGTGCTAGTAATATGCAAAACCCTAAGCTTGGGGATGCTAGTTTTGCTATGTATACTATTTATTGCAATGATCATGATTGGCGTGATTCTTTTTATGATTTTGAAAATTTATTTAAGCCCTATGATGAATATAAGATTGATAATAGTGTTTGCAATATTACTGAAAGTGGGTTTGGAAGAGTGTCAACTTTAGATCCCACATATTTGGAGAATGTTCAATCTTATGAAATTTTTGATAAAAGTGGATTTGGAGCGGTCATGACTTTAGTTAATGCTGATCATAGTATTTTAGAAGAGTGTCAACTTTGCATGCATGTGGATCATGTTGAGAATATGTGTTGTTATAGCTATATTGTTGAATTTGCTTATTATCCTACATGTAATTATTATGAGAGAGTAAAATATGGTCGTAGAAATTTTCATGTTACTAAATTACCTCTCTTCATGTTGAGATTGCTATTGTTTCTTTCTTCTTCCTTGCATATGCTAGATCTTGCCTGTCTTGCTAATTTGTTTTCCTATAAAATGCCTATGCATAGGAATTATGTTAGACTTAGATGTGTTTTTCACATGCTACATGATGCTCTCCTTGTGTTTCAATTGCTATCTTTCATGTGAGCATCATTAAAATTATCAATGCCTGGCTAGGGGAGTTAAACGATAGCGCTTGTCGGGAGGCAACCCAGTTTTATTTTTGTTCCTTGTTTTTTGCTCCTGTTTAGTAATAAATAATATATCTAGCCTCTGGTTAGATGTGGTTTTAAGTTTTAATTAGTGTTTGTGCCAAGTAGAACCTTTGGGAAAACTTGGGTGAAAGTTAATTTGATCTTGCTGAAAAACAGAAACTTCTATGCTCACGAGATTAGTTGTAGTTCTTTACAGAAGAGTGATTTTAGGTTGATTCTTTTTGAATAAGATTGATAGATAAATTCCTCACGTCCACCAATTTATTTTAGAATTTTTTAAGTTACAGAAGTATTCTAGAATTCCATATTACTACAGACTGTTCTGTTTTTGACAGATTCTGTTTTTCGCGTGTTGTTTGCTTATTTTGATGAATCTATGAGTAGTATAGGGAGGAATGAACCATGTATAAGTTGGAATAAATTAGATTTTACACCAATATAAACAAATAATGAGTTCACAATATTACCTTAAAGTGGTGATTTATTTTCTTATACTAACGGAGCTCATGAGATTTTCTGTTGAGTTTTGTGTTGTGAAGTTTTCAAGTTTTGGGTAAGGATTTGATGGACTTTGAAATAAGGAGTGGCAAGACCCTAAGCTTTGGGATTAACAAGGTACCCCAAGGTAAAATTCAAGGACAACCAAAAGCCAAAGCTTGGGGATGCCCCAGAAGGCATCCCCTCTTTTGTCTCCGTTCATCGATAACTTTACTTGAGGCTATATTTTTATTCACCACATGATATGTGTTTTGCTTGGAGCGTCTTGTATGATTTGAGTCTTTGCTTTTTAGTTTACCACAATCACACTTGCTGTACACACCTTTTGGGAGAGACATGCATGAATCGTGATTTATTAGAATACTCTATGTGCTTCACTTATATCTTTTGAGCTAGACAATATTGCTCTAGTGCTTCACTTATATCTTTTTAGAGCATGACATTGGTTTTATTTTATAGAAATTGTTGAACTCTCATGCTTCACTTATATTATTTTGAGAGTCTTTTAGAACAACCTGATAATTTGCTTTGGTTATAAAATTAGTCCTAATATGATGGGCATCTAAGATGGATATAATAAAAACTTTCATATGAAGTGCATTGAATACTATGAGAAGTTTTGTTCTTTATGATTGTTTTGAGATATGAAGATGGTGATATTAGTCATGCTCATAGAGTAGTTGTGAATTTGAGAGATACTTGTGTTAAAGTTTGTGATTTCCATAGCATGCATGTATGGTGAACCATTATGTGATGAAGGTGGAGCATGATTTATTTATTTATTGTCTTCATTATGAGTGGCAGTCGGGGCGAGTGATGGTCTTTTCCTACCAATCTATCCCCCTAGGAGCATGCGCGTAGTACTTTGTTTTGATAACTAATAGATTTTTGCAATAAGTATGTGAGTTCTTTATGACTAATGTTGAGTCCATGGATTATACACACTCTCACCCTTCCACCATTGCTAGCCTCTTTAGTACCGTGCAACTTTCGCCGGTACCATACACCCACCATATACCTTCCTCAAAACAGCCACCATACCTACCTATTATGGCATTTCCATAGCCATTCCGAGACATATTGCCATGCAACTTTCCACCATTCCATTTATTATGACACGCTCCATCATTGTCATATTGCTTTGCATGATCATGTAGTTGACATCATATTTGTGGCAAAGCCACCGTTCATAATTTTTTCATACAAGTCGCTCTTCATTCATTGCACATCTCGGTACACCGCCGGAGGCATTCATATAGAGTCATATTTTGTTCTAAGGATTGAGTTGTAATTGCTGAGTTGTAAGTACATAAAAGTGTGATGATCTTCATTATTAGAGCATTGTCCCATGTGAGGAAAGGATGATGGAGACTATGATTCCCCCACAAGTCGGGATGAGACTCCGGTCGAAAAATAAAAAAAATAAAAAAGGGGGCCATAAAGAAAAGAACGCCCAAATAAAAAAAGAGAAAAAGAGAGAGGGGGCAATGTTACTATCTTTTTTCGACACTTGTGCTTCAAAGTAGCACCATGATCTTCATGATAGAGAGTCTCTTATGTTGTAACTTTATTATTCTAGTGGGAATTTTCATTATATAACTTGGCTTGTATATTCCAATGATGGGCTTCCTCAAAGTGCCCTAGGTCTTCATGAGCAAGCAAGTTGGATGCACACCCACGTAGTTTCTTTTTGAGCTTTCATACAATTATAGCTCTAGTGCATCCGTTGCATGACAATCCCTACTCACTCACACTGATATCTATTGATGGGCTCCCTTTTGTCTTCTCCACGACCACCATTCTATTCCACCTATAGTGCTATGTCCATGGCTCACGCTCATGTATTGCGTGAAGATTGAAAAAAATTGAGAACATCAAAAGTATGAAACAATTGCTTGGCTTGTCATCGGTGTTGTGCATGATTTAAATATTTTGTGTGATGAAGATAGAGCATAGCCAGACTATATGATTTTGTAGGGATAGCTTTCTTTGTCCATGTTATTTTGAGAAGACATGGTTGCTTTGTTAGTATGCTTGAAGTATTATTATTTTTATGTCAATATTAAACTTTTCTCTTGAATCTTTCGGATCTGAACATTCATGCCACAATAAAGAGAATTACATGGATAAATATGTTAGGTAGCATTCCACATCAAAAATTCTGTTTTTATCATTTGCCTACTCGAGGACGAGCAGAAATTAAGCTTGGGGATGCTTGATATGTCTCCAACGTATCTATAATTTTTGATTGTTCCATGCTATTATATTATCTGTTTTGGATGTTTAATAGGCATTACTATGCTATTTTATATTATTTTTGGGACTAACCTATTAACTGAGGGGCCAGTGCCAGTTTTTGATTTTGTTTGCCTATTTTAGTGTTTTGCAGAAAAGGAATACCAAATGGAGTCCAAACGGAATGAAACCTTCGCGATGATCTTTCTTGGACCGAAAGCAAACCAGAAGACTTGGAGATGAAGTCGGAGATGCAACGAAGAAGCCACGAGGCAGGAGGGCGCGCCCCTCACCCTCGTGGCTCCCTGACCTAGTTCATTCGCATATATATATATATATACTCTTCTACCCTACAACCATCCGGGGGAGCCACGAAACCACTTTTCCACCACAGCAACCTTCTGTACCCGTGAGGTACCATCTTGGGGCCTTTTCCGGCGTCCTACCGAGGGGGATTCCATCTTGGAGGGCTTCTACATCAACACCATTACTCTCCGATGAAGCGTGAGTAGTTTACGACAGACCTTCGGGTCCATAGTTATTAGCTAGATGGCTTCTTCTCTCTCTTTGATTCTCAATACCATGTTCTCCTCGATGTTCTTGGAGATATATTTGATGTTATACTCTTTTGCGGTGTGTTTGCCGAGATCCAATGAATTGTGGATTTATGATCAAGATTATCTATGAATATTACTTGGTTCTTCTCTGAATTCTTATATGCATGATTTGATATCTTTGCAAGTCTCTTCGAATTATCGGTTTAGTTTGGCCTACTAGATTGATCTTTCTTGCAATGGGAGAAGTGCTTAGCTTTGGGTTCAATCTTGAGGTGTCCTTTCCTAGTGACAGTAGGGGCAGCAAGGCACATATTGTATTGTTGTCATCGAGGATAAAAAGATGGAGTTTTCATCATATTGCTTGAGTTAATTCCTCTACATCATGTCATCTTCCTTAATGTGTTACTCCATTCTTTATGAACTTAATACTCTAGATGCATGCTGGATAGCGGTCGATGTGTGGAGTAATAGTAGTAGATGCAGGCATGAGTCGTTCTACTTGACACGGATGTGATGCCTATGTTCATGATCCTTGCGTTAGATGTCGTCATAATTATGCGCTTTTCTATCAATTGCTCGGTATTAATTTGTTCACCCACTGTAATCTATGCTATCTTGAGAGAAGCCACTAGTGAAACCTATGGCCCCCGGGTCTCTTTTCCATATTATTGAATCTCGTTTACATCTTGCTAAGTTTCAGATCTACTATTTTGCAATCTCTACTTTCCAATCCACAAACCAAAAATACCTAACATTATTTACTTTACCGTTTATCTATCTCTATCAGATCTCACTTTTGCAAGTGATTGTGAAGGGATTGACAACCCCTTTATCACGTTGGGTGCAAGTTGTTGATTGTTTGTGCATGTATTCAGTGACTTGTGCATTTTCTCCTACTGGATTGGTAACTTGGTTCTCAAAACCGAGGGAAATACATATGCTACTTTGCTGCATCACCCTTTCCTCTTCAAGGGAAAACCAACGCAAGCTCAAGAGGTAGCAAAGGCTAAATGAACAGGACCCCGTGGATGAATAGTAGCTAGTGGGGGCTGGAGGAAGTCGATGGTGGATGAACAATAACAGGTGGAGGTTTGAGGAAGTCAACGGTGGATGAACAGTAGCCCGTGGAGTCCCGTTTGCGGTACGCCACACCCCTCCAAATGAACAGGACCCTGTTTCGATCGTAGGCGCTCCAACACAAGTTGTTTCCTCCATTTTGCGGTACGCCACACCTCTCCCGGTCAACATGACCCTGTTTCGACCGTACGCGGTCAAACACAAGTCTGTTTCCTCCGTCTTGCGGTACGCCAGACCCTTCTCGATGAATAGGACCCTGTTTTGAACGTACGCGGTCAAACAGAAGGCCTGTTTCCTCCGTTCTGTGGTACACCGGACCTTGTTTCGGCTAATTCGTCCAAGCCGGTTGGCTCCCGATGAACAAGACGTATTACGTTGTCTCCCGATGAACATGACACATTCCGTTGCCTTCCCATGAACACGACATAGTTTATCTGTTCTGACACAGTCGGTTGGCTTTCGATGAACAAGACGTTGTTTTTGTCGTCCGTGGCCTCTCCATCTACACGAGCCCTGGCCGTACGTATGCGTGAGTACACGTTCGAGACCCCTACCCGTATGTGCGTATGTGGGCGTATTTTTTGGCATTTGGCTATACGTAGGTGTACATAGTTTGTGTTGGAGATATGCCCTAGAGGCAATCTTGTATGATGACATTTCTTGTGTATTTATGAATAAAGATAGTCCTTGGATGTAATCAATGATACTTGTTGGCAAGTACGTGACTTGTCTGTGAGATCTTGTGTTGTATGATACATCCTAAATTGTCCCTAGTCGCAAGTGACGTGTGGGCACACGTCAGACTAGACTAGCATATGACATGGTGGATGGATCGGTCTCACTAGCCATGGAGCATTGGATGCTAACCGGATAATATGGACTCGGAAGGATCTGGTCGGATTCGACGTAGTCAAATCCGAGTCGAGATAAGGTCCGAGTCAGACAGACCCAACTATGAGACGTAGCGATATGTCATCTGTGAGTCTCTAGTACAACATACATTATATGTCCTAAGACCTGAGTTGACGCATGTACTCGGGATGGTGATGACTTGCTTTGGGCCAACCAAATGCTACTCCGTGACTGGGTAGTTACAAAGGTGGGTTTCGGGTTTGTCCAGTCCCATGTTGCGAGACATGGTCGAGCAAGATGGGATTTACCCCTCCGATCAGGAGAGATATACTCTGGGCCCCTTGTGTGATCCGACCAGGATAAGCATGGCCATGCACAAGGATTATGTGATAATCCGGATAGTGGTCGGTATCACTGGAACGATAAAGTGGTCGGGCTAGCACAAGGATGACAGTCTCGCCTTGAGCCCGACAACATATATCGTGAGGCAAAGGGAACAAAAGTGTGACATGTTGTACAGGTTCACCTAACCTGCTTCATAGTCTGCTTGGTGGTCGGCACGCCTTGCTAGAGGCCGCTACCAACCGTGCAGGTCGGAGGTGATCTGAACTATGACCAAGCTGACTTGAACCTAAGGGGTCACGCGCTTAAGGGAAGGAACCTATGAAGTCGGATCTGAGGACACTGGTCGGATGTGATCTGAGCTGTATTCGGATTGTGGCCGAGTAGACATGTGGGCTTTAGGATCCGTGCAAGGCCCAAGTGTTGAGCCCGCGACGGATGCCTATATAAATTGGAGGTGCGGCACACTCATGCGTTTTTTGATCGCTTCGGCATTGTCACTAGGGTTTGCATGTGTTGCGGATAGCCACCTCCACTCGCCGCCTACTGTGTGATCGGACCTAGCAGTCCGCCGCACGGTGTTCCTCCTGCACGCGCGGATACCATTAGAGGTGGTGCACTTGCGCCGCTCCGGCAAACCTGTACGTGGGATCGGACGACCGGCTGTACGAGGGAGATCGGATGAGGAGGAGACGATCCACACAGACGCGCTGCCCCAACTCTTCTTCTGCTGCACGGCACTGCGCGTCTAGTGGTAACAATATGTGATCCATCTCCCGTAGCATGTTCTTGGTTGTTCTGCGCGTAGGAAATTCTAATTTGCAGTCGACGCACCCTACCGTACATCCCAATAGTTTGGATTGTACTGCCTAAACTGCTACGGCTCCTTACTCGGCCACGGTTCCTGGGAGGCTAAGGACGCACTTCCTTGCACACGAAGATATAGCTGGTGGGTCCTGGCTGTCAAGGGGAAGAATATTTTTGTTTCCTGTAATAAGGACGCACTTCCTTGCGTGCGAAGATGTAACTGGTGGGTCCCAGCTGTCAAGGGGAGAAAATATTTTTAAGGTAAAAAGGATGCAGCTGCATGCATGCGTCCATGGGGGTGGTGTGTCCCCACTGTCAGCCTCTCCACGTATAGTCGTCTTCCGATGACTCTCGTTTGTTGACCACACCGTGCAGAGCGCACCAAGGCACTGGATGACAATGAGGCCCCAGACTGGAACGCCCGGAGATGAGGAAGATGCGACAGTGGATTCAAAGATAGAGAGGCGTGGGAATCTTGGTTGGTCCGGGTACGGGGTGGGCCTACACTCGGCAAAGAATAACAGGAGGTGCGGAGGAGTGGAGGAATGGCCTGGCCGTCAGTGGGGTAGCATTTCGCTACGAGGTGCGCAAAACAACACCGGTGGACGCCAGAGGCTAGAGCAGGCGGTCCCGGCAGCACTGGGGGGAAGAAGACGAGAGATTGAAGAAGAATGTTGGCCATTGGATGTAAATCCAACGCCTTGCTTAGGCTTCGACCTTTGTATCTTTATTTTTTGCAAAAGTGCTTAGGCTTCGACCTACTGGCACACATGTCAACCAGTCCATTAGTTTTTTTTAGTCCATTTGGTGGGCTGGGTGAAACAATGATGTAGCGTCTATGCAGCCTGTTTATATATTATTGTAGAATTTAAAGCCCATTTGCATTTTTCTCGAAATCCGCAAACTTGCTGGGCTGGGTGAAAATATGTAACGCCCATGATGCGGCTATATCTCCAACGTGTCGAGACACGACTTAGAGGCATAACCGCATTGTGGTTTTGTCGCAAGAAGGGTCGTCTTCACACAATCCCATGTAATGAACAAGAAAGGAATAAATAGAGTTGGCTTACAATCGCCACTTCACACAAAGATCATATAATTCATACATCATTCAGAGTACACACATAGTCCGACTACGGACAAATCCAAATGAATAGAAGATAACCCCAAATGCTAGATCCCTGATTGTCCCCACTGGGCTCCACTACTGATCATCAGGAAACGAAACATAGTAACAACCCAGATCCTCGTCGAACTCCCACTTGAGTTTGGTAGGATCGCCTGCACTGGTATCATCGGCACCTGCAACTGTTTTGGGTAGTATCTGTGAGCCACGAGGACTCAGCAATCTCAAAACCCGCGGGATCAAGACTATTTAAGCATATGGGTAGGACAAGGTAATTAGGTGGAGTTGCAGTAATCGATAAGCAAAATATGGTGGCTAAAGGCAAGTACAAGAGTAAGAAGAGAAAGTACGCAACGGTCGTCATCTAGAAGTGATCAAGAAGTGATCCTAAAGACTATTTACGTCCAAACATAACCCAAACCGTGTTCACTTCCCGGACTCTGCCGAAAAGAGACCATCACGGCTACACACATGGTTGATGCGTTTTAATTAAGTCAAGTGTCAAGTTCGCTACAATAGGATATTAACAAATTCCCATCTGCCACATAACCGCGGGCACGACTCTCAAAAGTTTATACCCTGCAAGGGTGTCCCAACTTAGCCCATCACAAGCTCTCACAATCAACGAAGAATATTCCTTCTCCCGGAAAGACCCGATCAACCTCGGATTCTCGGTTACAGGACATTTCGACAATGGTAAAACAAGACTAGCAAGACCGCCCGAATGTGCCGACAAATCTCGATAGGAGCTACACATATCTCGTTCTCAGGGCACACTAGATAGGTCAAGCTACGAGTAGAACCAGCCCTCAAGTTTCCCCGAGGTGGCCCCGCAGGCTGCCCAGTTCGGACCAACACTTAGAGAAGCACTGGCCCGGGGGGGTTAAAATAAAGATGACCCTCGGGCTCGCAAAAACCCAAAGGAAAGGTAATAGGTTGTTAGGCAAATGCAAAACCAAGGTTGGGCCTTGCTGGAGGAGTTTTATTCAAAGCGAACTGTCAAGGGGTTCCCATAAACCCGACCGCGTAAGGAACACAAATTCAAGCAACATAATACCGGTATGACGGAAACTAGGGTGGCAAGAGTGGAACAAAACACCAGGCAAAAGGCCGAGCCTTCCGCCCTTTACCAAGTATATAGATGCATTAATTAAAATAAGAGATATTGTGATATCCCAACATAATCATGTCCAACATGGAGCAATCTTCAACTTCACCTGCAACTAACAATGCTATAAGAGGGGCTCAGCAAAAGCGGTAACATAGCCAAACAACGGTTTGCTAGGAAGGGTGAAAAAGGTTAGAGGCTGGCATGGCAATATGGGAGGCATGGTAAACAAGTGATAGGTAGCACAGCATAGCGATAGAACGAAGCAACTAGCAAGCAAAGATAGAAGTGATATCGAGGGTAATGGTCATCTTGCCTGAGATCCCACAAAGAAGAAGAATGGGTCCATGAAGAAGACAAACGGACGTAGTCGAACGAATGCTCACAACTCTAGAACAAAACTGAAGCTAACTAGACGAGCAAACCAGAAAGGAGCAAACAACAAGGTAAACAACCATCACATAAGCATGGCATGATGCAAAATCAATTATGATGCATGTCCGGTTTAATGAGGCATGTCATGGCAAAGCAAAGTGCACAAACAATACTACAAATTAAGTGGAGCTCAATATGCAACGAGTTGCATATTGCTGAAACACCACATTCGAGTTATTTAGTTCACTCTCATTTAGGTACACATCAATATTAAATGTTTTAAAGAACGGCAAGAGGTGAAACATAAGTAAACTAACTATTTAGGCAAGTTTAAATGAGGCCGGAAACAACAAACAACAATTCCGGAAAATCCTCATGTTCATATTTCGAATTAGCTACTGTTCTGCCTAAACCATATTTTAATGTTGTCAAACAGTAAACAAAGTGCACCAAGTTAATCTATGCATTTTTCTAGACAATTTACATATATAGTTTATTTAATTCGGAGCTATGTTATTTAGTTATGAAATAAATCATTTTAGCATGTTATTTATGCAAATTAATACAAACAGCAAATTAAACATTTTAAACATGGATGAAGGTTGCATATTGTGAAACTAGATGAAACTCTAAGCATTTTACATATATAGATCATTTTAAACCGATGCACGGTTGTGGAGTTATTATATGCATGATGTTGAGGGCTTTTCTGTAGAACTGTAAAACACTGGATAATTGATAAAATCGCAGGCAAAAAAACACATGGTGGGCTGAATCTGAACAGAGCTGGGGGCTGCTCACCCATGGGCCAGGCCCAGTCGATGGAGAGGGAGGCCGGTTGAAGGGGAGGCAGAGGTGGGCGCTGGGCCTTGGCGAGGCAAGAGGAGGCCCACGCGCGCGAGCGGCCGTGGCACTCGAGCGAAGTCAAGGGACCTCCTATATGACGCGTTTTGCGTCATACAGCAGCTCGACGCACAGGGGAGACGCGCTACTGGGCCGGCCCAATCTGATTCCTATCGCGCGACATAAACATGGCATAAAAACATGACTTACGGTACCCTAAGAAAAACATGACTTACGGGATTTGATCCCAGGACCTCATGCAACAGACAACGAGCCCTTCGCCACTACACCAGACAACAACAGCTGGCTATAGGAGTGCAAAATATGTAAGACCACACAGAAAGCATTGAGATTTGGAAAACATTTCTTAAAAATTGCGAGCAGTTTTGAAATGCCGTGATTTCACTATATTCCTTTTTTAGAAGTGAAGATTTTTTGATATCCCACTTTAAGAATTAAACACGAACAAATCTTGCAAATCCTGTACAGTTTTCTAAAACGCGAACAATTTTTTAAAAGTTTAACCATTTCTGAAAAAAACAAACAAATTACGAAAAAATGTGAACATTTCTTCAAATTTCCGAATATTTCCAGAGATCACGAACAGATTTTAAGTTCTGAACAAAAATGGAAAACATGAACATTTTTACGTTCGGAACAAAAAAGTTAACACAGAACATTTTTAATACAAACAAAATTTGTATTATATGAGTTTTTGGAAATGCGAACAAAATTTGAAACATGGGAACATTTATTGAAATTGCAAATAAAACGATGAAACCACGAACATTATTTTAAACATGAACATTTTTCTGAATTGGTGAACAAATCTTCAAAACAAAAATATTTTTTGAAATTTCGAACATATTTGGAGAACCACGAACATTTTTTGAAACTCGAAAACATTTTTTGAATTTGTGAACAAAATTAGTGAAACAGGAACATTTTTTTGAAATTCGGAACAAAATTTTTGAAACCACGAACATTTTTTTGAATTTGGAACAAATTTTAAAAATAGGAACATTTTTTGAATTTTTGAACAAAATTTGAAAAACAAGAACAGTTTTTGAAATTCGGAAAACAAAATTGAAATCATGAACATTTTTTGAATTTATGAACAAAATTTGAAAACAGGGACATTTTTTGAAAATATGAATAATATTTGATATTTCCAAAAAAATTGAAAAAGAAAAATAAACTTGAAAAGAAAAAAAAGGAAAACACGGAAAAAGAAAGAAACAGAAAAAAGAAAAGAAAAAACGAAAAAGAAGAGAAATAGAAAAAAGAAAAACAAAAAATAAACTGAAAAAGAAAAAGCCGATTCAGGAACCTTCTAGAAGATTCCCAAACCCGAGAAAAACCGTCTGGAAACTCTAGAAGGTTCCCAAAACTAGAAACGCTGCAAACACGTTAAATGGGTCGGCCCATGACATCGCTCGATCGCCAGGTCTGTGCGAAACGGGGACACTTTGACGCAACGAGCATCCAATAGGAAATTCCCGAAGTCAACACGACCTCGCGCTCGCGTCTGGAACGAAGCAGAGGCGCGACGCGGCAGGGCTGCGGGGCACAGGGAGGTGCGACTCCGGCGGGCAGGGGCCGGAGACGAGGGATCTGGACGGAGGGGGCCAGATCTGGGGCGCGGGTGCAGGTGACGAAGCTCTGGGCGGAGAAGGCGGGGCATGGAGCTCCAGCAGGGCGTCCATGGCGATGTAGAGGACGGGGATGGCCTGGAGACGGCGGGTCTTCGACGGTGATGGGGCAGACGAGGCCGGAGGAGGTCGTCGGCTGCGACGGCGTGAGGGGACGAGGCTGAGCGCTCCTGCTCGAGACTTCGAGCAGCTTCATGACGAAGAAGAGGGAGCAGGGCAGGGGAGGCGTCCTGGCGGTTGCATCCTGGTACAGAGAGAACGAGAGAGAGAGATGAGATATAGAGAGGAGGAAAACCGGGGAAGGAGAGGGCGCAACAGGGGCTCATCTGCTGGCGGCGCTGCTTGCGGCCGGCGGCGATGCAAGTTGGTTGAGGAGGGCAGCTCGATGAAGAAATTGGGGAGGGGATCGAGGGATGCTTGGAGGAGACTCGCTGTTTGGGTGAGAAGGGGATCTGGGAGGATCCCGAGGCGGAAGGTGAGTGCGGCCGCGGTGATGGGTGGATGGGACAGGAGGCCTAGGTTCTAGGGTTTGCCAAAAATGACTAGGGGTGGACTAAATATATGGAAAGGAGTAGAGTTTGAATCATCTGATCGAAATCAGACGATCGAGATAAAACAGGCTTGGGAAGTCCAAATAAGAAAACAGAGATGTTTTAGAGATGTTTGGGAATGATCCGAATCCAACAGTGATGACTGAACAGGTCGGGTTCGGGGCAGTATTTGGACGCGCGCAAGAGGGGGTCGGGGGTTGTGCAGAGAGGTTAGGTGGTTTGACAAGAGGAAACGAAAACATAGTTGGACTCGGATCGGTCAACGAAGGCAAGGGGGGAATGCGGCAACTACGAACGGATGCAAGCTTTACGAAAACATGCAGATGCAATACGCATGATGCTATGAGATGAGATGCATGACCGAACAAAATGCAAAACAAAAGACAAAAACCCAACCACAAAGGAAATATCACAACACATAGCCGGAAATGGCAAGAGTTGGAGTTACAATTATGGAAAGTTACATCCGGGGTGTTAAAAAATATCATGTTGGGCTGGACAGAGAAGTGTTATAAAAAATAAACACATTATTGCACGTCTATTACTGCATTGGTCAGTAAAATCTTTGCAAGCTTATGTACGCAATCACTAGGAGTTAACTTGCTAAGTTATATATAAACAATTATTATTATTTGTAAGAACTTTCAATTTACGAAATAAAATATCATTTTAATTTAATGAGTTAATAGGACATGGGGTATTATTATTATTCAGGCTAGACATGGGACAATTGAATTGGTTCATGGGAAAAGTACTGGGAGAAAACTCAGATTACATCGAAAAAGAAAGTGGGAGAAAATTCAGATATAGGATTAATGAAATCAAAAATAAAGGAAGTAGGAAGGTCTATAAAATGGTTTGAGGAACGACGGGTTTAACGGAACCTTATGTTGTTTCTATTATATATATGTAATAAAATAAGATATAAATATAAATACTATTATAGAAGGGAAAACATAGGTTCAGTTTTGCACTCTTATAGAAAAATAGAACTGAACTGTGCGTCGTCCTCAAAAAACAAACATAACTTGGGCTGCTGATGTTATAGACAAGCTTGGTTGGGAGGCCCAGAGGCCGCTTGATACCTGCTGGATCCCAAAAAAGTTGAAACATGTCGTGGGTTGCGCATGTTAAACAACAAAACCTAGGCCATGGACCTAGTGGGCCTGAGATTGTCACCCTCTCGATGAACATTCGTCTCTCGATTCCTCTTGTTTTGCTGACCATGTTGGGAATAACAGACGGCGGCGTCGCAGCGAGAGCACCAAGGCGGAGGACAATATCAAGACCTCGGACCAGAGGAACCGGAGAGGGGGAAGACGCATGCGGAGGAGAGTACGAGGGTAGACTTGTTCGGGTGCAGGGTGGGCCGATGGAGCTGCCTCCACCGGACAATGTGTGGGAGTAGAGGGATGGCCTGTATAACACCATAGGCTATCATGGGTCACTGAGGTGTGCACGGTGATACATCTCCAACGTATCTCTAATTTTTGATTGTTCCATGCTATTATATTATCCATCTTGGATGTTTTATATGCATTTATATGCTATTTTATATGATTTTTGGGACTAACCTATTGACCTAGAGCCCGGTGCCAGTTTCTATTTTTCCTTGTTTTTGAGTTTTGCAGAAAAGGAATATCAAATGGAGTCCAAATGAGCTGAAAATTTACGATGATTTTTTATGGACCAAAAGAAGCCCCAAAGCAAAAGAGTTGGGCCAGAAGAGTCCCGAGCCAACCACGAGGGTGGAGGGAGCACCCTACTACCCGGGGAGGGTGATCCACCCTCGTCGTTGACTCGTGGACCCCTCTGATGTGAAACCTACGCCAAAAATTCCTATAAATACGGAAAGCCCCGAAAAGAAACCTAGATCAGGAGTTCCGCTGCCGCAAGCCTCTATATCCACCCAAAACCAATCGGGACCTCTTTCGGCACCCTGCTGAAGGGGGGAATCATCACCGATGGCCATCTTCATCATCCCGGCGCTCTCCATGACAAGGAGGGAGTAGTTCACCCTCGGGGCTGAGGGTATGTACCAGTAGCTATGTGTTTGATCTCTCTCTTCTCTCTCTCTCTCTCTCGTGTTCTTGACATGGGACGATCTTGATGTATCGCGAGCTTTGCTATTATAGTTGGATCTTATGATGTTTCTCCCCATCTACCTTCTTGTAATGGATTGAGTTTTCCCTTTGAAGTTATCTTATCGGATTGAGTCTTTAAGGATTTGAGAACACTTGATGTATGTCTTGCGTGGGATACCCGTGGTGACAATGGAGTATTCTATTGATGGTGGTGGACGTGCAAAAGATTCCATCTATGCCCACCAATGTCGAGTGGGGTGATGCATCACATTCTAAGGTATTGGGTCTCGGCAAGGTTGTCATTTCTCATGATCTAATGATCGAGAAAGTCATGCTTGTTGAGTCCCTTGCATACAATTTGCTTTCCGTTCGTCAACTTGCACTCATGGGTTTTGCTACTTTCTTTGACATTGATACCGTGGCCCTCTTGTGGAGCAAGACTCTTAAAGTAGTCTTTTCTGGGCATGTCGAGAACGGTCTCTATATGATTAACTTTTTGGAGCGACCCACTAAGACCGCGACATGCCTAATGGCTAAAGTTGACATGGGATGGCTTTGGCATCGCCGTTTAGCCCATGTCAATATGAGATCTTTGCAAAGTCTTCTCAAGGGGGACCATGTCCATGGACTAACAAATGTTAGTTTTGCCAAAGATCGTGCTTGCAGTGCGTGTATTGAAGGAAAGCTTCATGAGAAGGCTCACCCTCCCTCAACCATCATCTACTCAAAGAGACCCTTGGAGCTCCTTCACATGGATCTCTTTGGGCCTCCATCTTTTGATAGTCTTGGAGGTAGAAAGTATTGCTTGGTAATTGTGGATGATTATTCAAGATACACCTGGGTATACTTCTTCAAGAGGAAGAGTGAGACTCAACAAACCGTCATCGACTTTGCAAATGAAGCTCAACATCAACATAATGCAAAGATCTTGACAATCGGTGACAACAAGATCGAAGTTCAAGAACTACACCTTGGGTGAGTTTCTTAGTGATGAGGGGATCAAGCACCAATATGCTGCTCCATACACCCTCAACAAATTGGTGTTGCGGAGAGGAAGAACCGAACGTTGATGGATGCGGCTAGGACCATGATGGCGGAGTTCAAGTCTCTATACAACTTTTGGGCCGAAGCCATCAACACCGCATGTCATGCATCCAATCGGCTCTATCTCCGCAAAGGCTTGAACAAGACTCCTTATGAGATACTCACCGGCAACAAGCCCAACCTCAAGTACTTCCGGGTGTTCGGTTTTAAGTGTTTCATTCTCAAGAAAGGTGTTTGTTTGTCTAAATTTGAGGCTAGAGCTCATGAGGGCATATTTGTTGGTTATGCTACAAACTCTCATGCTTACCGTGTTCTCAACAAGTCCACCGGACTCATTGAGGAGACGTGTAACGTGGAGTTTGACGAAAATAACGGCTCCCAAGTGGAGCAAAGTGGTACTTGTGATGTAGGTGATGAAATTCCTCCCCAAGCCATAAGAAGAATGGGTATTGGTCAAATTCTACCCATTGAGGAACCCCTTGTGGTCAAGGAGAAGGACAATGCTCCACTCAAGTGGAGCCATCACCTCCCAAGACCCACACGCTCAAGAACAAAGTGAAGGCCCTCATCCTCATGAACAAGACCAAGGGCAAGATCAACCTCAAGATGGTGGTGAACCTCTAAATGATGCCCAAGATCAAGTTCTCTCCCTCGAGCAAGTTCAAGATCATGAGCAAGCTTAAGATCAAGAACAAGCTCAAGACGGCGCTCAAGATGATCAAGTTAACCCTCCTCCTTCCACACCCGAGGAGGAATTAGAGCGTCGTGCCGCGAAGATTGCTTCCAAGCTCACCACCCAAGGCCATCTCATGGAAAACGTCGTTGGAAGCCTAAGAAATGGGGTAAGCACTCGTAGACAATTAGCAAACTATTGTGAACATCACACGTTTGTCTCTTGTGTTGAACCCCAAAAGGTCTATGAGGCGCTCGAAGACTCGGATTGGCTCAATGCCATGCATGAAGAACTCAACAACTTCGAGTACAACAAAGTGTGGAGATTGGTGCCAAGGCCATCGGGGAACCACAATGTCATTGGAACCAAGTGGATTTTCAAGAACAAGCAAGATGCTCATGGGAACATCGTTCGCAACAAGGCAAGATTGGTAGCTCAAGGCTACTCCCAAGTCGAGGGTATCGACTACGGTGAAACCTTTGCTCCCGTTGCTCGTCTTGAATCCATACATTTGTTGATTGCCTATGCTTCCCATCACAACTTTAAGTTGCAACAAATGGATGTCAAAAGTGCTTTTCTTAATGGTCCTAGTAATGAGTTGGTCTATGTCAAGCAACCCCCCGGGTTCGAGGATACCTACTTCCCGGATCATGTGTATCAACTCGATAAGGCACTCTATGGCCTTAAACAAGCCCCACGTGTGTGGTATGACCACCTTACCGAGTTGTTACAAGATCATGGATTTGAGGTGGGGCTAATCGATCCCACTCTTTTTACTAAGAAGGTCAAAGGGGAGTTGTTTGTATGCCAACTATATGTTGATGACATTATCTTTGGTTCCCCTAACAAAGCTTTCAATGAGGAATTTGCCGCTCTCATGATCTCCAAGTTCAAGATGTCTTCAATGGGAGAGTTGAACTTCTTTCTTGGTTTTGTTATCAAACAAAGAAGAGAAGGAACCTTCATCAACCAAGCCAAATACACTCAAGACATGCTTAAAAGATTCAAGCTAAGTGATGTCAAGTCGGCTACTACACCAATGCCTACCAAGTGCCAACTTGACATTGATCCCAATGGTAAAGCGGTGGATCAAAAGGTATATTGCTCCATGATTGGCTCCTTGCTTTACCTTTGTGAATCTAGACCGGATATCATGTTGAGTGTGGGGATGTGTGCACGGTTTCAAGCCACACCGAAGGAAAGTCACTATGTGGCAGTCAAGCGAATCTTTCGATATTTGGCTCATACGCCAAACTTTGGCTTATGGTACCCAAGAGGAGCAAACTTCAAGCTTGAGGGATTTACAGTTTCCGATTGGGCGGGAGACAAAGTGGATAGGAAGTCCACTTCCGAAGGGTGCCAATTTCTTGGTTGCTCTTTGGTAAGTTGGTCTTCCAAGAAACAAAGTTGTGTGTCTCTCTCGTCCACCGAAGCGGAATATGTCGCGGCCGGTAGTTGTTGTGCTCAACTCCTATGGATGAGGCAAACTTTAAAGGAGTACGGTGTCATTTGTGACAAAGTGCCTCTTTGGTGTGATAATGAAAGTGCCATCAAGATTTCTCTCAACCCAGTGCAACACTTCAAGATGAAGCACATTGAGATTCGGTATCACTTCATCCGGGATCACATTAGGTGAGGGGAGATCGAGCTCAAGCATGTCAACACTCACGATAACCTTGCAGATATTTTTACGAAGCCCTTGGATGAAGCAAGATTTCATGAGTTAAGGCATGAGCTAAATATCATTGATTCGAGCAATGTGACTTGAACCCGTGGACCCCCCACCACACTCAACTTCTTGTCTAGTTTAGGTGTAGGCATGGACATAGGGGGAGTGTTGTTCTCTCAATGAACTCTCCCTCCCCCCATTATGCATAAATCGATCACCTCTTTCACATTAGCCATTTTTGATGGTACTTGTTCTTCAAAGACGAGTTTTGGTCATGGGCCCAAGGATAATTCTTCGCGGTGCCATACCAACTAACTCAAACATAGGTGGATCCAGCCACCGCCCTCTCCTTTTGAGAGGTTGGGCTGCGCGGCTGCTTCTTGTTGTCTTTCTGCCCTTAGGTTGTTTGTGTTCTTGTGGTGTCTTTTGTGCTAAAAGTTTCTTTGCAAAGGCCTCTTTTCGTGTGTTGAAACATGCATTTTCTTGAGCTCACGGTACTACCGCAGCCTGCTACAGTACTACCGCGTGAGGGGAGCATGGTACTACCGCCCCCATGCGGCAGTAATTTTTTACTACCGCCTGGGAGAGCGGTACTACCGCTTCGGTGCGGTATTTCACTAAGCGGTACTATCAAGAATGACTCATGGTACTACTGCATGACGACTTCGGGCGCGTGGGGATAAGGACGGGCAGGGGGGTTCTAACTCCCCCATACCCATTCGCCCGTTCCCCATCTCGTCTCTCTCTCTCTCTCCCTCACTCAAGAACAGAGCCGGCGTCCGTCGCCAGATCTTCGCCACCGGCTGCCCTCCCGTGATTCCGTCCGGTGGGATCGTTCCCCACCACGTGCTCTTGCTATGGACCAAGGTCCTTCCCCAACTCCCTCTCCTTGTTGTTTGTGTTTGTTGTTTCTAGGTTTTGGGGGAGACTTGTGTGTTCTTGAGTTTCCTAGGCTTAATCTGTGCAAGAGTAGGATGAAGGAGCGTAGTATTGCGTAGGAATTATACTTGTACTTTGTCCTGTGCTAGATTTGATCACCGTAGCTCTGCCGGGATTTCACGGTTCTTTTCAGATTCAAACCGTCGTTTGGGTCTGACGCGGTGCGGTACTACCACCCAACTGGCGTGGTACTACCGCTCGTCCGGTACTACCGCCCTCTGGCGCGGTACAACCGCACTCACTGTGGCACTAAAACTTTACTACCGCTCCAACCATGGTACTACCATGCCTCGCACGGTACTACCGCGCTCTGGAGCGGTACTAAAATTTTAGTACCGTAGGTTCTGGCAGTACTACCGTACTTCACATCTATCTCATGGCAACTTTTCATGTATACTTTCTGTGTGTTTCTTGTGCTTTGCCGTGGTCTTTGCATTGATCCTCTTTGTGTTTCGTTGGTGTTTTGCGTTCGTGTCTCAGGAGGTGGCTCTCGCCGTTCCAATCCCAGTCGTGACACGGGATCCAAGCGTCTGCGCAATCCAGGTGAAGCACCGGAGGGCTCTTTTGCCCCCAAGCGCAATGTCAAGACATCAGCTAGCAAGCACAAGGAGCCCTCTCAGGGCATGGACGAGATACCCCAATCTGAGTACGTCCATCTCAGGCAGCTTCACCCATATGTGAACCCTCGTTCCTCTATCAGAGGTTGTGAGCTGTTCTAGAACAAGCAACAGACCAACATCTATCTGGATGTCATCAAAAACAAGCAGAATACCTACGTGGATGTGAAATGGATTGACATGCATCACATGAGGAAGGACAAGTTCCGTGATTACTTTAGAGAGGCTCTGGACTTGGTGGAGCAGTTGGTATTGAGCATGTGATATCTTTTCACCTTGACTATGACCCTGAGATTATCTTTCAGTTATTTGCCTCAGTATACTTTCACTCTGATGAGACGCGGAGGATGACCTGGATGTCCAATGGTTGTAAGCGTACTGCTACCTGGAAGGAGTTCATGGATTTGCTCCAGGTTCCTAATGATGGACTCGACACTCCAGTGGGTGTTCGCCCCCATGCCAATGCTGAGTCTGCCAACAAGGACAAGCTTGCACCATACTTTGTTGAGAAGGCGCTCCCCAATGGCAAGACAGGGTTGGTGCTCAACTCTTTTCTGGATATCATGTATCGCATCTTCCGCAACTCCTTGTTCCCTCGCATTGGTGACAACGACAAGGTTCATGCCTATATGGTGGATATGATGCTCATTTGCGAGGAGGCTCGTTTGTCTCAGTCTCAGCCACTTGATGTCTCACACATCATGTGGTGTGAGCTTCAGTTTGCAGTGTTCAACCGCAAGGTGCCTATCTATGGGCCCTATCTGTTTCTGCTGATCTCGAAGACTTGGGAGAAGATGTTCCGTGGTGAGGAGTTCCTTGCTCCAGACTGGATTCGCCATGACCCCATCTGTCTGCGTGTCAAACCCAACTGGGCCAACACCACTACTCGTGCCGAGGCGTCTGCTGCTAGGGCTGCTGTTGATGAGGAGGATGCTGGCGCCGAGGATGTTGCTGCGGGCCGTGCTGCTAGGCCTTCCTAGAGTTCCTCTATGCCATCGTGGGCCAAGAAGCTGAAGGAAAAGATGAAGACTCTTTTCTGCATGCAAGCCAAGGGGCAGTACAGGAGTCACGTGGCGTCCAAGGAGAGTCGTCGCAGGGACAAGAAGATCTTGCAGCTCTATGGTGAGGATGTGTCTGGCGGGTCTGAGGATCGCATCACTCCAGAGGCCGAGTGGATGGAGAAGCAAGGCTTCAGGTGGACTGATTCTGAGGAGGACGTCGAGGAGACTATCCCTGCTGCCGAGGAGACCGACGGAGACGGTTGGGACGAGTTCCCTGCTTGAGCCACTTCTTGTGTGTAGGTGCCCTCTCTGCCTTTTTGGTGTCTCGATGCCAAAGGGGGAGAGAGTGTAGGGATTTGCGAGTCGTGTGTGTCGTCTTTCGTGTGTCGGTGTGTTTGTTGCTTGCTCATTTGAACTATTTACTGCCTTCTCGTTTGAACCTCGGTTGCTTACTTCATGGTGTAAGACTTATGCACTCTATCTATCCTAGCGAGCTTGTGATATATTGTGCTACCTTTATGGAACTATGCTCAACTTTGATGTTAATTATCATGCCTTGGTCTCTAAAATATAGGGGGAGTTTTGATCCTAGTTTGTGTGCTATGCAATCCAAAGCATTCATCTAGATTGCACACATCTAGGGGGAGCCCGTCTATATTTTAGAGAGGAGGGGTTTGTCTTTGCTCAATATTATCTCATCTATGTGCAAATCCCGTATTGTCATCAGTCCACAAAAAAGGGGGAGATTGTAAGGGCATTTGTATCCCTTAAGTGTTTTGGTGATTGATAACAATGCTTTTGCGGACTAATCGTGTGCCTTGAGTTTCTCAGATACTTCATCACTAGGCACGAGACGATTCGGTGCCCCTCGGAGACTATTGAAGTCGGTGTTGTTCTACGTTTCTCTTTGGTGGATTTGAGTCGTAGGAGAGCCGTACTATTAAGAGGGGGTCCGCGTCGGAAAGGTTTGGGTGGAATCAACACGTACACTTGTCCTACCTTTCCTTGCACTTTGGAGCATCTCTTCGTTGTTGTGCCTAAATCTGACGGCTACTGCTGTACTTGCGGTAGTACCGCAAGCACCAGCGGTAGTACCACTGTGGGTCACGGTAGTACCGCTCCTCCGGAGCCTTAGTACCGTGGCTCCCTGGCCTTGTGCCGCTCCGGTATGGTAGTGGGGGCGGATGTAATTTTTTACATCTGCGCTCCCACGGTAGTACCGCTCGTCCAGCGCCGTAGTACCGCGGGAGCCCACGGTAGTACCTTTCCCCAGGAGTCGTAGTACTGTGGCCCTCCTACCTAGTACCGCGGCGTCATGGTAGTAGGAGCGGATGTAATTTTTTACATCCGCGCCTCAACGGTAGTATACATGCGCCTCGTCTTGTGTAGTACCGCGCGTCGGATTTTCGCACTGTCTCATTTTCAGCGGAAGTAGGCACGGATGTAATTTATTTCATCCACGCTCTTCGTAGGCAATGAATTTCCTGCCTTGCGGTAGTACCGCAAGGGGGAGCGGTAGTACTGCGCAAGCGGTAGTACTGCACCCAAGTCAGGCAAGTCCCAGCCTCTGCTGCTGCCGCGCAAGTACAGTGGTTGTTCATTTAAATCTGAGAATAATGGTTGTTCTATTTATATGAGTAATATCTTTTATGGTCATGCACCCTTGAAGAGTGGTCTATTTTTATTGAATCTCGATAGTAGTGATACACATATTCATAATGTTAAAGCCAAAAGATACAGAGTTGATAATGATAGTGCAACTTATTTGTGGCACTGCCGTTTAGGTCATATTGGTGTAAAGCGCATGAAGTAACTCCATACTGATAGACTTTTGGAATCACTTGATTATGAATCACTTGGTACTTGTGAACCATGCCTTATGGGAAAGATGACTAAAACACTGTTCTCCGGAACAATGGAGCAAGCAACAGATTTGTTGGAAATCATACATACTAATGTATGTGGTCCGATGAATATTGAGGCTCGCAACGGGTATCGCTACTTTCTCACCTTCACAGATGATTTGAGTAGATATGGGTATATCTACTTAATGAAACATAAATCTGAAAATTTTGAAAAGTCCAAAGAATTTCAGAGTGAAGTTGAAAATCATCGTAACAAGAAAATAAAGTTACTACGACCTGATCTTGGAGGAGAATATTTGAGTTACGAGTTTGGTCTACATTTGAAACAATGCGGAATAGTTTCGCAACTCACGCCACCCGGAACACCACAACGTAATGGTGTGTTCGAACGTCGTAATCGTACTTTACTAGATATGGTGCGATCTATGATGTCTCTTACTGATTTACCGCTATCGTTTTGGGGTTATGCTTTAGAGACGGCTTCATTCACGTTAAATAGGGCACCATCAAAATCCGTTGAGACACGCCCTATGAACTATGGTTTGGCAAGAAACCAAAGTTGTCATTTCTTAAAGTTTGGGGCTGCTATGCTTATGTGAAAAAACTTCAACCTGATAAGCTCGAACCCAAATCAGAGAAATTTATCTTCATAGGATACCCAAAGGAAACTGTTGGGTACACCTTCTATCACAGATCCGAAGGCAAGACATTCGTTGCTAAAAATGGATCCTTTCTAGAGAAGGAGTTTCTCTCAAAAGAAGTGAGTGGGAGGAAAGTAGAACTTGATGAGGTAATTGTACCTGCTCCCTTATTGGAAAGTAGTTCATCATAGAAACCGATTCCTGTGACGTCTACACCAATTAGTGAGGAAGCTAATGATATTGATCATGAAACTTCGGATCAAGTTACTACCGAACCTCGTAGGTCAACCAGAGTAAGATCCGCACCAGAGTGGTATGGTAATCCTATTCTGGAGGTCATGTTACTTGACCATGGCGAACCTACAAACTATGAGGAAGTGATGATGAACCCAGATTCCGCAAAATGGCTTGAGACCATGAAATCTGAGATGGGATCCATGTATGAGAACAAAGTATGGACTTAGGTTGACTTGCCCGATGATCGACAAGCCATCGAGAATAAATGGATCTTCAAGAAGAAGACTGACGTTGATGGTAATTTTACTGTCTACAAAGCTCGACTTGTTGTGAAAGGTTTTCGACAAGTTCAAGGAGTTAACTACGATGAGAATTTCTCACCCGTAGCGATGCTTAAGTCTGTTCGAATCATGTTAGCAATTGCTACATTTTATGATTATGAAATTTGGCAAATGGATGTCAAAACTGCATTCCTGAATAGATTTCTAGAAGAAGAGTTGTATATGATGCAACCAGAAGGTTTTGTCGATCCAAAAGGTGCTAACAAAGCGTGCAAGCTCCAGCGATCCATTTATGGACTGGTGCAAGCCTCTCGGAGTTGGAATAAACGCTTTGATAGTGTGATCAAAGCATATGGTTTTATACAGACTTATGGAGAAGCATGTATTTACAAGAAAGTGAGTGGGAGGTCTATAGCATTTCTAATATTATATGTGGATGACATATTTTGATTGGAAATGATATAGAATTTCTGGATAGCATAAAAGGATACTTGAATAAAAGTTTTTCAATGAAAGACCTCAGTGAAGCTGCTTATATATTGGGCATCAAGATCTATAGAGATAGATCAAGGCGCTTAATTGCACTTTCACAAAGTACATACCTTGATAAAGTTTTGAAAAAGTTTAAATTTGATCAAGCAAAGAAAGGGTTCTTGCCTGTAATACAAGGTGTGAAGTTGAGTCAAACTCAATGCCCGACCATTGCAGAAGATAGAGAGAAAATGAAAGATGTTCCCTATGCTTCAGCCATAGGCTCTATCATGTATGCAATGCTGTGTACCAGACCTGATGTGTGCCTTGCTATTAGTTTAGCAGGGAGGTACCAAAGAAATCCAGGAGTGGATCATCTTGACATGGTCAAGAACATCTGAAGCACCGAAAAGGACTAAGGATATGTTTCTCGTTTATGGAGATGACAAAGAGCTAGTCGTAAATGGTTACGTCGATGCAAGCTTTGACATTGATCTGGATAATTCTAAATCGCAAACCGGATACATGTTTATATTGAACGGTGGAGCTGTCAGTTGGTGCAGTTCTAAACATAGTGTCGTGGTGGGATCTACGTGTGAAGAAGAGTACATTGCTACTTCAGAAGCAGCAAATGAAGGAGTTCATATCCGATCTAGGTGTCATACCTAGTGCATCGGGTCCAATGAAAATCTTTTGTGACAATACTGGTGCAATTGCCTTGGCAAAGGAATCCAGATTTCACAAGAGAACCAAGCACATCAAGAGAAGCTTCAATTCCATCTGGGACCAAGTCCAGGTGGGAGACATAGAGATTTGCAAGATACATACGGATCTGAATGTTGCAGACCCGTTGACTAAGCCTCTTCCACGAGTAAAACATGATCAGCACCAAGGCTCCATGGGTGTTAGAGTCATTACTATGTAATCTAGATTATTGACTCTAGTGCAAGTGGGAGACTGAAGGAAATATGCCCTAGAGGCAATAACAAAGCTATTATTTATTTCCTCATATCATGATAAATGTTTATTATTCATGCTAGAATTGTATTAACCGGAAACATAATACATGTGCGAATACATAGACAAACATGGTGTCACTAGTATGCCTCTACTTGACTAGCTCATTGATCAAAGATGGTTGTGTTTCCTAACCACGGATATGAGTTATCATTTGATCAGTGGGATCACATCATTAGAAGAATGATGTGATTGACTTGACCCATTTCAGTAGCTTAGCACTTGATCGTTTAGTATGTTGCTATTGCTTTCTTCATGACTTATACATGTTCCTATGACTATGAGATTATGTAACTCCTGCTTACCGGAGGAACACTTTGTGTGCTACCAAACATCACAACGTAACTGGGTGATTATAAAAGTGCTCTACAGGTGTCTCCGAAGGTACTTGTTGAGTTGATGTATTTTGAGATTAGGATTTTTCACTCCGATTGTCGGAGAGGTATCTCTCGGCCCTCTCGATAATGCACATCCCTATAAGCCTTGCAAGCAATGTGACTAATGAGTTAGTTGCGAGATGATGCATTACGGAACGAGTAAAGAGACTTGCCGGTAACGAGATTGAGCTAGGTATTGAGATACCAACGATCGAATCTCGGGCAAGTAACATACCAATGGCAAAGGGAACAACGTATGTAGTTATGCGGTTTGACCGATAATGATCTTTGTAGAATATGTGGGAACCAATATGAGATCTAGGTTCCGCTATTGGTTATTGACCGGAAACGTGTCTCGGTCATGTCTACATAGTTCTCGAACCCGTAGGGTCCGCACGCTTAAAGTTTGGTGACGATCGGTATTATGAGTTTTTGTGTTTTGATGTACCGAAGGTAGTTCGGAGTCCCGGATATGATCACGGACATGACGAGGAGTCTCGAAATGGTCGAGAGGTAATGATTGATATATTGGATGACTATGTTCGGACACCGGAATGGTTTCGGATGGTTTCGTACATATACCGGAGTACCGGGCAGTTACCGGAACCCCCCGGGGGGTTTATTGAGCCTCATGGGCCCTAGTGGTGAAGAGGAGGGACGGCCGGGGCAGGCCACGCACCTCCTCCCCCTCTAGTCTGAATTGGACAAGGAAGGGGGGGCCTTCTTTTCTTCTCCTCCTCTCTCCCTTCCTTCCCCTCTCCTACTCCAACTAGGAAAAGAGGGAGTCCTACTCCCGATGGGAGTAGGACTCCTCCCTGGCATGCCATCCTCCTGGCTGGCCGCCCCCTTCCCCGAGTCCTTTATATACGGGGGCAGGAGGGCACCTCTAGAAACAAAAATTGATCATTGATCTCTTAGCCGTGTGTGGTGCCCCCCTCCATCATATTCCACCTCGGTAATATCGCAGCGGTGCTTAGGCGAAGCCTTGCGTCGGTAGCATCATCAACACCGTCATCATGCCATCGTGCTGACGGAACTCTCCCGCAAAGCTCTGCTGGATCGGAGTTCGTGGGACGTCATCGAGCTGAACGTGTGCTGAACTCGGATGTGCCATACGTTTGGTACTTGATCGGTCGGATCGTGAAGACGTACGACTACATCAACCGCATTGTGCTAACGCTTCTGCTTTCAGTCTACAAGGGTATGTGGACAACACTCTCCCCTCTCGTTGCTATGCATCACCATCATCTTGCATGTGCGTAAGAAGTTTTTTGAAATTACTACATTTCCCAACAGTCATATCTCAAAACAATCATCAAGTATCAAACTTCTCATAGTATTCAATGCACTTTATATGATAGTTTTTATTATATCCTCTTGGATGTCCATCGTATTAGGACTAATTTTATAACCAAAGCAAATTACCATGCTGTTCTAAAAGACTCTCAAAATAATATAAGTGAAGCATGAGAGATAAACAATTTCTATAAAATATAACCACCACCGTGCTCTAGAAAGATATAAGTGAAGCACTAGACCAACTGGCAAACTACGCCAAAAGATATAAGTGAAGATCAATGAGTAGTCGAATAATTATGTAACTATGTGAAGACTCTCTAACATTTAAGAATTTCTGATCTTGGGATATCATTCAAACAGCAAGCAAAACAAAATAAAACAAAATGACGCTCCAAGCAAAACACATATCATGTGGTGAATAAAAATATAGCTCCAAGTAAAGTTACCGATGAAGGAAGAAGAAAGAGTGGATGCCTTCCGGGGCATCCCCAAGCTTAGGCTCTTGGTTGTCCTTGAATATTACCTTGGGGTGCCTTGGTCATCCCCAAACTTAGGCACTTTCCAATCCTTATTCCATAGTCCATCGAATCTTTACCCAAAACTTGAAAACTTCACAACACAAAACTCAACAGAAAACTCGTAAGCTCCGTCAGTATAAGAAAATAAACCACCACTTAGGTACTGTTGTTAACTCATTATAAATTCATATTGGTGTAATATCTGATGTATTCCAACTTCTCTATTGTTTATACCCTCCGATACTACTCATAGATTCGTCAAAAGAAGCAAACAACACATAGAAAACAGAATCTGCCAAAAACAGAATAGTCTGTATTAATCTGTATCATTCGAATACTTATGTAACTCCTAAAATTCTGAAATAAATTAGTGGACCTGAGGAATTTGTCTATTAATCATCTTCAAAAATAATCAACCTAAAATCACTCTCCAGTAAAAAATGGCAGCTAATCTCGTGAGCTAAAAGTTTCATTTTACAAAGAAGATCAAGAAGACTTCACCCAAGTCTTCCCAAAGGTTCTACTTGGCACTTTATTGAAACAAAATCTATAAAACATGATTAATAAAGTATCTTAATCATTTTAACACACAAAAACAGTAGGTACAAATATTGGGTTGTCTCCCAACAAGCACTTTTCTTTAATGTCTTTTTAGCTAGGCATGACGATGACAATGATGCTCACATAAGAGATAAGAATTGAAACATAATGGGAGCATCATGAAGCATATGACTAGCACATTTAAGCCTAACCCACTTCCTGTGCATAGGGATTTTGTGAGCAAACAATTTATGGGAACAAGAATCAACTAGCATAGGAAGGCAAAACAAGCATAACTTCAAGATTTTCAATACATACAGAGGAAACTTGATATTATTGCAACTCCTACAAGCATATATTCCTCCCTCATAATAATTTTCAGTAGCATCATAAATGAATTCAACAATATAACCATCACATAAATAATTCTTTTCATTATCCCCAAGCATATAAATTTTATTACTCGCCACATAAGCGAATTTCTTCTCATGAATAATAGTGGGAGCAAACTCAACAAAATAATTATCATGTGAGGCATAATCCAATTGAAAACTAAAATCATGATGACAAGTTTCATGGTTATCATTATTCTTAATATCAAATAAGTCATCACAATAATCATCATAGATAGCAACTTTGTTCTCATAATCAATTGGAACCTCTTCTGAAACTGTGGATTCATCACTAAATAAAGTCATGACCTCTCCAAATCCACTTTCATAATTATCAGAATAATATTCAATAGCCTCCAAAATAGTGGGATCATTACTTCCTAAAGTTGACACTCTTCCAAACCCACATTCATCAATATAATCATCATAAATAGGACGCATGCTATCATCATAATAAATTTGCTCATCAAAACTTGGGGGACAAAAAAATATCATCTTCGTCAAACATAGCATCCCCAAGCTTGTGGCTTTGCATATCATTAGCATCATGGATATTCAAGGAATTCATACTAACAACATTGCAATCATGCTCATCATTCAAAGATTTAGTGCCAAACATTTTATAGATTTCTTCTTCTAGCACTTGAGCACAATTTTCCTTTCCATCATTTTCACGAAAGATATTAAAAAGATGAAGCATATGAGGCACCCTCAATTCCATTTTTTTAATTTTCTTTTATAGACTAAACTAGTGATAAAACAAGAAACAAAAAGATTTGATTGCAAGATCTAAAGATATACCTTCAAGCACTCACCTCCCTAGCAACGGCGCCAGAAAAGAGCTTGATGTCTACTACACAACCTTCTTCTTGTAGACGTTGTTGGGCCTCCAAGTGCAGAGGTTTGTAGGACAGTAGCAAATTTCCCTCAACTGGATGACCTAAGGTTTATCAATCCATGGGAGGCGTAGGATGAAGATGGTCTCTCTCAAACAACCCTGCAACCAAATAACAAAGAGTCTCTTGTGTCCCCAACACACCCAATACAATGGTAAATTGTATAGGTGCACTAGTTCAGCCAAGAGATGGTGATACAAGTGCAATATGGATGGTAGATATAGGTTTTTGTAAGCTAAAATTATAAAAACAGCAAGGTAGCAAGTGGTAAAAGTGAGCGAAAACGGTATTGCAATGCTAGGAAACAAGGCCTAGGGTTCGTACTTTCACTAGTGCAAGTTCTCTCAACAATAATAACATAACTGGATCATATAACTATCCCTCAACATGCAACAAAGAGTCACTCCAAAGTCACTAATAGCGGAGAACAAACGAAGAGATTATTGTAGGGTACGAAACCACCTCAAAGTTATCCTTTTTGATCGATTTATTCAAGAGTCCGTAGTAAAATAACACGAAGCTATTATTTCCATTCGATCTATCATAGAGTTCGTATTAGAATAACAGCTTAAGACAAATCAACCAAAACCCTAATGTCACCTAGATACTCCAATGTCACCTCAAGTATCCCTATTTATGGTTATACGATATGCATACCACAATCTCAGATTCATCTATTCAACCAACACAAAGTACTTCAAAGAGTGCCCCAAAGTTTCTACCGAAGAGTCAAGACGAAAACGTGTGCCAACCTCTATGCATAGATTCACAAGGTCACTGAACCCGCAAGTTGATCACCAAAATGTACACCAAGTAGATCACGTGAATATCCTATTGTCACCACAGATAAGCACATGCAAGACATACATCAAGTGTTCTCAATTCCTTAAAGACTCAATTCGATAAGATAACTTCAAAGGGAAAACTCAATCCATTACAAGAGAGTAGAGGGGGAGAAACATCATAAGATCCAACTATAATAGCAATGCTCGTGATACATCAAGATCGTGCCACATCAAGAACACGAGAGAGAGAGAGAGAGAGAGAGAGAGAGAGAGATCAAACACATAGCTACGGGCACATACCCTCAGCCCCGAGGGTGGACTACTCCCTCCTCGTCATGGAGAGCACCGGGATGATGAAGATGGCCACCGGTGATGGATCCCCCCTCTGGCAGGGTGCTGGAACAGGCTCCCGAGAGGTTTTTGGTGGCTACAGAGGCTTGCAGTGGCGGAACTCCTGATCTAGGTTATTTTCTGGAGGTTTCTGTATTTATAGGAATTTTTGGCATAGGTCTCAAGTCTATGGGGTCTCCAGGTCGTCCACGAGATAGGGGCCCACGCCCAGGGGGGTAGGGCGCGCCCCCACCCTTGTGGATGGCTCGGGACTCTTCTAACCCAACTCTTTTACTCCGGGGGCTTGTTTTGGTCCATAAAAAATCATCAAAAATTGGCATGTCAATTGGACTCCGTTTGGTATTCCTTTTCTGTAAAACTCAAAAACAGGGAAAAATAGAAACTGGCATTGGGCTCTAGGTTAATAGGTTAGTCCCAAAAATCATATAAAATAGCATATAAATGCATATAAAACATCCTAGATGGATACTATAATAGCATGGAACAATCAAAATTTATAGATACGTTGGAGACGTATCATCCATCCATTGCATAACCCTCAGGTACAACATGCAATTCATATCTACGGGGAGAATCTTCATCATCACTTTTATTAATATCATCAGTTTCAATAATTTCATTCTCTCTAACCCTAGCAAGTTGTTCATGCAGAAATTCACCTAATGGCACATTATTATCAAGCAGAGAAGTAGTATCATCATAAGCTTCATGCATAGCAGAAGTGGCATCATCAATAACAAGCGACATATCAGAATCAATAGCAGGTGTAGGTGTCGCAAGTTTACTTAAAACAAAAGGTGAATCAAGTGCAGAGCTAGATGGCAGTTCCTTACCTCCCCTCGTAGTTGAGGGAAAATATTTGTTCTTTGATCTTTCAAATTCCTCATAGTGATTAACAGATATAAACACCAAGTGACTCAGAGAATAGAGCTATGCTCCTTGGCAAGGGCGCCAGAAAAAGGTCTTGATAACCCACAAGTATGGGGGATCGCAACAGTTTTCGAGGGTAGAGTATTCAACCCAAATTTATTAATTCAACACAATGGGAGCCAAAGAATATTCTCAAGTATTAGCAGTTGAGTTGTCAATTCAACCACACTTGAAAGACTTAATATTTGCAGCAAACTGTTTAGTAGAAAAGTAGTATGGAAGTAATGGTAACGGTGGCAAAAGTAACAGTAGCTGTTTTGTAAAAATCATAACAGTGGCAACGGAGAAGTAACTAAGCAAAGGTCAATATGTGAAACGAGCTCGTAGGCAATGGATCAATGATGGATAATTATGTCGGATGCAATTAGTCATGCAACAGTTATAACATAGGGTGACACAGAACTAGCTCCAGTTCATCAATGTTATGTAGGCATGTATTCCGAATATAGTCATACATGCTTACGGAAAAGAACTTGCATGACATCTTTTGTCCTACCCTCCCGTGGCAGCAGGGTCCTATTGGAAACTAACGGATATTAAGGCCTCCTTTTAATAGAGTACTGGACCAAGCATTAGCACTTAGTGAATACATGAACTCCTCAAACTACGGTCATCACCGGGAAGTGTCCTGACTATTGTCACTCCGGCGTTTGCCGGATCATAACACGTAGTAGGTGACTATTGACTTGCAAGATAGGATCAAGAACACAAATATATTCATGAAAATATAATAGGTTCAGATCTGGAATCATGGCACTCGGGCCCTAGTGACAAGCATTATGAAGGAATATGCCCTAGAGGCAATAATAAAGTTATTATTTATTTCCTCATATCATGATAAATGTTTATTATTCATGCTAGAATTGTATTACCCAAAAACATAATACATGTGTGAATACATAGACAAACATAGTGTCACTAGTATGCCTCTACTTGACTAGCTCGTAAATCAAAGATGGTTAAGTTTCCTAACCATAGACATGAGTTGTCATTTGATTAACGGGATCACATCATTAGGAGAATGATGTGATTGACTTGACCCATTCCGTTAGCTTAGCACTTGATTGTTTAGTATGTTGCTATTGCTTTCTTCATGACTTATACATGTTCCTATGACTATGAGATTATGTAACTCCCGCTTACCGGAGGAACACTTTGCGTGCTACCAAACATCACAACGTAACTGGATGATTATAAAGGTGCTCTACAGGTGTCTCCGAAGGTACTTGTTGAGTTGACGTATTTCGAGATTAGGATTTGCCACTCCGATTGTCGGAGAGGCATCTCTGGGCCCTCTCGGTAATGCACATCACTATAAGCCTTGCAAGCAATGTAACTAATGAGTTAGTTACGAGATGATGCATTACGTAACGAGTAAAGAGACTTGCCGGTAACGAGATTGAACTTGGTATTGAGATACCGATGATCGAATCTCAGGCAAGTAAAATACAGATGACAAAGGGAACAATGTATGTTGTTATGCGGTTTGACCGATAAAGATATTCGTAGAATATGTCGGAGCCAATATGAGCATCCAGGTTCCGCTATTGGTTATTGACCGGAGACGTGTCTCTGTCATGTCTACATAGTTCTCAAACCCGTAGGGTCCACACGCTTAAAGTAAGATGACAGTTATATTATGAGTTTATGTGTTTTGATGTACCGAAGGTTGTTCGGAGTCCCGGATGTGATCATGGACATGACGAGGAGTCTCGAAATGGTTGAGACATGAAGATCGATATATTGGACGACTATATTTGGACACCGGAAAGGTTCCGGGTGAGATTGGGACAATCCGAGCTCGGGAGGTTATCGGAACCCCCCGGGAGGTATATGGGCCTTAATGGGCCTTAGTGGAAAGGAGGGGAAAGGAGCAAGGGAGGGGGCGCGCCCCCCTCCAAACCCAATCCGAATTGGGAAGGGGGCCCCCCTTCCTTCCTCCCTCCTTCCTCTTCCTTCCATCTCCCTCTTCTAATAGGAAAGGGGGGAGTCCTACTCCCGGTGGGAGTTGGACTCCCCACCTAGGGCGTGCCACCCCCTTGGCCGGCCCCCTCCTCCACTCCTTTATATACGGGGGAGGGGCACCCCATAGACACAACAATTGATCATTGATCTCTTAGCCGTGTGCGGTGCCCCCCTCCACCATAGTCCTCCTCGATAATATTGTAGCGGTGCTTAGGCGAAGCCCTGCGATGGTAGAACATCATCATCGTCACCACGCCGTCATGCTAACGGAACTCTCCCTCGACACTCGGCTGGATCGGAGTATGAGGGATGTCATCGAGCTGAACGTGTGCAAGAACTCGAAGGTGCCGTAGTTTCGGTGCTTGATCGGTCGGGCCATCAAGACGTACGACTACATCAACCGCGTTGTGCTAACGCTTCCGCTTTCGGTCTACGAGGGTACGTGGACACACTCTCCCCTCTCGTTGCTATGCATCACCATGATCTTGCGTGTGCATAGGAATTTTTTTGAAATTACTATGTTCCCCAACAGTTGCATCCGAGCCTAGGTTTTATGCGTTGATGTTATATGCACGAGTAGAACACAAGTGAGTTGTGGGCGATACAAGTCATACTGCTTACCATCATGTCATACTTTGATTCGGCGGTATTGTTAGATGAAGCGGCCCGGACCGACATTACGCGTACGCTTATGCGAGACTGGTTCTACCGACGTGCTTTGCACACAGGTGCCTGGCGGGTGTCAGTTTCTCCAACTTTAGTTGAACCGAGTGTGGCTACGCCCGGTCCTTGAGAAGGTTAAAACAGCACTAACTTGTCGAACTATCATTGTGGTTTTGATGCGTAGGTAAGAATGGTTCTTGCTCAGCCCGTAGCAGCCACATAAAACTTGCAACAACAAAGTAGAGGACGAATAACTTGTTTTTGTAGGGCATGTTGTGATGTGATATGGTCAAGACGTGATGCTATATTTTATTGTATGAGATGATCATGTTTTGTAACCGATTTATCGGCAACTGGCAGGAGCCATATGGTTGTCGCTTTATTGTATGCAATGCGATCGCCCTGTAATTGCTTTACTTTATCACTAAGCGGTAGCGATAGTCGTAGAAGCAATCGTTGGCCAGATGACAACGATGCTACGATGGAGATCAAGCTGTCGCGCCAGTGACGATGGTGATCATGATGGTGCTTCGGAGATGGAAATCACAAGCACAAGATGATGATGGCCATATCATATCACTTATATTGATTGCATGTGATGTTTATCTTTTATGCATCTTATCTTGCTTTGATTGACGGTAGCATTATAAGATGATCTCTCACTAAATTTCAAGATAAAAGTGTTCTCCCTGAGTATGCACCGTTGCCAAAGTTCGTCGTGCCCAGACACCAAGTGATGATCGGGTGTGATAAGCTCTACGTCCATCTACAACGGGTGCAAGCCAGTTTTGCACATGCAGAATACTCAGGTTAAACTTGACGAGCCTAGCATATGCAGATATGGCCTCGGAACACTGAGACCGAAAGGTCGAGCGTGAATCATATAGTAGATATGATCAACATAGTGATGTTCACCATTGAAAACTACTCCATTTCACGTGATGATCGGTTATGGTTTAGTTGATTTGGATCACGTGATCACTTAGATGATTAGAGGGATGTCTATGTAAGTGGGAGTACTTAAGTAATATGATTAATTGAACTTAAATTTATGATGAACTTAGTACTTGATAGTATTTTTCTTGTCTATGTTTGTTGTAGATAGATGGCTCGTATTGTTGTTCTGTTGAATTTTAATGCGTTCCTTGAGAAAGCGAAGTTGAAAGATGATGGTAGCAATTACACGGACTGGGTCCGTAACTTGAGGATTATCCTCATTGCTGTACAGAATAATTATGTCCTGGAAGCACCGCTATGTGCCAAACCTGCTGCAGGAGCAACACCAGATGTTATGAACGTCTTGCATAGCAAAGCGGATGACTAGTCGATAGTTCAGTGTGACATGCTTTACGGATTACAACCGGGACTTCAACGACGTTTTGAACGTCATGAAGCATATGAGATGTTCCAGGAGTTGAAATTAATATTTCAAGCAAATGACCGGATTGAGAGATATGAAGTCTCCGATAAGTTCTACAGCTGCAAGATGGAAGAGAATAGTTCTGTTAGTGAGCATATACTCAGAATGTCTGGATATAACTCTTGATTCAACTGAGAGTTAATCTTCCAGATGATAGCGTCATCGACAGAATTCTTCAATCACTGCCACCAAGCTACAAGAGCTTCGTGATGAACTATAATATGCAAGGGATGGATAAGACAATTCCCGAGCTCTTCGCAATGCTAAAGGCTGCGGAGGTAGAAATCAAGAAGGAGCATCAAGTGTTGATGGTCAATAAGACCACCAGTTTCAAGAAGAAGGACAAAGGCAAAAAGAAAGGTAACTTCAAGAAGAACAACAAACAAGTTGCTGCTCAAGAGAAGAAACCCAAGTCTGGACCTAAGCCTGAGACTGAGTGCTTCTACTGCAAGTAGACTGGTCACTGGAAGCGGAACTGCCCCAAGTATTTGGCGGATAAGAAGGACGGCAAGGTGAACAAAGGTATATGTGATATACATGTTATTGATGTGTACCTTACCAGAGCTCGAAGTAGCACCTGGGTATTTGATCTTGGTTCATTGCTAATATTTGCAACTCAAAACAGGACTACGATGAAGCGGACATCGCTAAGGACGAGGTGACGGCGCTTGGCGTGGGAAATGGTTCCAAAGTCGATGTGATCGCCGTCGGCACGCTACCTCTACATCTACCTTCGGGATTAGTTTTAGACCTAAATAATTGTTATTTGGTGCCAGCGTTAAGCATGAACATTATATCTGGATCTTGTTTGATGCGAGACGGTTGTTCGTTTAAATCTGAGAATAATGGTTGTTCTATTTATATGAGTAATATCTTTTATGGTCATGCACCCTTCAAGAGTGGTCTATTTTTGATGAATCTCGATAGTAGTGATACACATATTCATAATGTTGAAGCCAAAAGATGCAGAGTTGATAATGATAGTGCAACTTATTTGTGGCACTGCCGTTTAGGTCATATTGGTGTAAAGCGCATGAAGAAACTCCATACTAATGGACTTTTGGAATCACTTGATTATGAATCACTTGGTACTTGCGAACCATGCCTCATGGGCAAGATGACTAAAATGCCGTTCTCCGGAACTATGGAGCGAGCAACTGATTTGTTGGAAATCATACATACTGATGTATGTGGTCAAATTAATGTTGAGGCTCACAGCGGATATCGTTATTTTCTCACCTTCACAGATGATTTGAGCATATATGGGTATATCTACTTGATGCAACATAAGTCTGAAACATTTGAAAAGTTTAAAGAATTTCAGAGTGAAGTTGAAAATCATCGTAACAAGAAAATAAAGTTTCTGCGATCTGATCGTGGAGGAGAATATTTGAGTTACGAGTTTGGTTTACATTTGCAGCAATGCAGAATAGTTTTGCAACTCACGCCACCCGGAACACCACAGCGTAATTGTCGTGGATTTGTCACGGCAGATGTCCTTGTGAAAGGACTTAGTTGTGGAGCCATCGCTACGGGTTAACTTGAAGGGGTTAAAGCGGACACAAAGACGCAAGGGTTTATACTAGTTCGGCCCCTTCGATGAAGGTAAAAGCCTACGTCTAGTTGTGATGGAATTGATGTGGTCTCGATGACTAGGGAGCAAACAAGCTTCGCCTAGGCCTCGAGTTGTTGTTGTCTGTCCTTGAACCGCCGCCGGGTCGTCCCCTTATATACACGGGTGACGCCCGTCGGTCCACAGAGTCCCACACCGGTTCATACTCGTATCCCGGTTGGTCTCTCTCTATTCCTAACTTACAATGCAAGTTTACATATCAAGCCGGTTTACGGCTACAGGTTCTAAACCGACTACAGGCCTTGGGCCCTCATCTGCTTGATCACCTAAACACTACTAATGAAGCTAACCCAGCCCAGGTAGGCCGGTTCACGCCCAGTGGTAATATCCCCAACATTAGGCCCTAGATTGATTTGAACTGGTTCATGTCAATCCTTCACAAAAATCTTTGTCTTCAACATCTTACGTAATTGGTAAACCGCCTGTCGTCATCATCTCGGTTGTCAGAATCGCATGACGTCATCATGAAGTTAACATTTATGACGCCTTCTTTTATTAATAGATCTGCAATACCGACAGCAGCAGCTCCACTTCCGATATTTTTGTCTCCTGGATTCGCGCGCCTGACACACGTCCCCTGCCTTATAAATAGGACCGAAGGGTCATTTCCTTTTCTCACCTTCGTCTCTTTCTCTTCGTCTTCCTCGCGTCGCCCGCCTTGGAGCTCCGTCACCGCCGTTGACCTCTGCACCGTCTTGGGCATTGATCAACCTCGAACGCACTGTGAGCACCGCGGTAGCCTTCCGCCTTCCTCGATTCTCGTAAGCTTCATTCTTCTTAACATAGATCTGTTCTAGGGTTCGTGTTCTTGCCGTGTTCATAACTTGTTCTCGCTCGTACCTGCACTCTGGATAGACTGTGAAACCTCGCTCGACTAGCAAGTAGCTTTTTAGCATCCGCCTGTAGTTTCACGCTCAAGTTTATAGATCTCATCCACATACTTGCCCATTGATTTACTTCCGTTCTATTTTATCCTTTTGAATATTTTCTATTTTTCTGAACTTGCTTTAGATCCATTGCTACAATAAGACCTTGTGAAACCTGTTTCTGCGTACTTAGCCATCCGCAACCTCAATTGCTTTCAATGTTTAAATCAGGCGGTTTAACCTAATGTAGAAAAAGTTAATAAACCGGTATATGCCATTAGTCCCCTTGTTGAACCGCCAGAACTCTTTAGCCATATGATGCCACTTCATAGAAATCCGGTTTAAATATTCTGCCTCCAGTTTAGCATTGTTCATACCAGCACCTTCTTTTATCCAACATATTCTTGAACCGGAATCACCTGATTCTTGTAGATCTCACCATGGCGAAACAAGTATATGAGTGCAACTGGGTTCCTTCTCGCATCACAGAAACTCAGCTGGATGATTTAGTCTTGATCGGCGCTTTAGACAGCAAAGATACTATCCACTGGAGGGTTCCTGGTGATGAATGTCCTCCCACACCTCAAGAGGGAGAGGTTGTGATCTTTGCAGATCATTTAGCCCGGGGCTTCAAGCCATCCGGTTCTAAATTTTACCGGGATGTGCTAGCCAATTTTCAGCTCTGCCCACAAGATACTGGCCTCAATTCTGTTACCAACCTATGTCACTTCCAAGTGCTCTGTGAGGTATACCTTCAAGAGGAGCCTTCAGTTGAATTGTTTAGAGACTGCTTCCACTTAAACCGCCACACAGAATTCACTGATGGCCCTAATACCGAATTGGGCGGGATGGCAATTCAGAAAAGAAAAGAGATCACTTATCCCCATGCCAGACTACACAGTCACCCCAAGGAGTGGAATGCCACATGTTTCTACTCCAAAGACACCTCCCCTGGTAATGAAAATGCTTTGCCTGGCTTTCGTTCGGAGCGGCTCAGCAACACACACCCCTTTCCACAAAGATTAAGTGCCAAGGAGAGAAGTAAATATGCTTCGCAACTGTCCAAGCTCCGGGCCTTCATGGCCAACGGTTTAACAGGAATAGATCATGCACGCTGTTGGATATCATGGAGCATACTGCCTCTCAGCCGGCGCTTCGGTTTAATGTGCAAGTATACTGGTAGCGTCGATGACCCACTCCGACACACTAATATCCAGCTCTCAGATGACGAAGTCACAGATGCTATGAAGAAAATGTTGAACGAACCGGAACATCTCTGCGCTCAAACCGGCCTGCTCCCTTTCTGCGCCACCAACAAACCGCCAGCTGTAAGATTTTGCTTGCATTTTTTACTGAACCTGTTACTGCTATTTCTGTCTAACATCAACTGCTGCTTAACCAGGGTGATAATCCGTTTTGGAGCAAGAAGCTTCCGCAAGACAAACCGGAGAAAACAGAACGGTCAACCCGGCCAAAGACCATGGTTATCAAGAAGCCGGCTCACAAAAGGAAAACCACCGCTTCATCTGATCCGGCCGTTGATGACGATGTGGGTAACCTGGACCTTGAGGTAGAACTCGATTCACTAGGCTTACTTTTTACACGCCTTATTGATGATGATACTTGCCAGGACGACGCTGAAGCCAGTAATGCTGATGTCGCTGAGGTAACTATTCTCTCTTCCGATTCAGATCCTTTGCCTTTGCCAAAACTTCGCCAGGCAAACCGGAAAGTTAAATTTTCTCATCCTCTTGCTTACTTGGATCCCAAATTTCTTATGAAGACTCAGCAACATGAAGCTCACCGCACAACCCGGCACAGCGGCCAGGTAGTTACCTCCGCCGGTTTACCAAACACTCCAATTCGAAAACGCCGCTCAGAGGTCTCCGACCTTTCTATTAATTTTTATCCTAAAGAGGGTTTCATCCGTCAACCTCTTAATCCGTCCGACTCTGATTATCACGTTACTTCTCATTCATCCTCTGGTGAATCATCGGCCACTCAGCTGCCACCACTGAAAATGGTGCTTGGGTAAGCTAGACTGAACATATGCTTCTGGCATACTATGTTATAACTTATGCTATTCCTTGACTCCTTGTTTCTCTTTCAGGGCTAAACCCAAACCGAGCAAGAAAGCCCGTCTGGATAAAGCGGCCGAGGAAGCTGTTGCCCCTGAACAGGATAAAGCACCAGATCTTGAAGCGTTTGTTTATGAAGATGTTCCCAGTGACCCTCCTTTGCATGATGACGCTGTTACTGAGAAGAGGCCTATCAATACTTCAGTCCCTGTTGACCAGCCTACCAGCCCCGTCCGGATTGAAAAATCCCGCAATCCTTCAAGACCTGCTGATAAACCAGTAGCACCAATGCAAACCGGCGAGTCCAAGGATGATGACATTGTAATTACCGGCGTAGGCCGCTTTGAAGCAGGGAATCCTGTCGGTTTAGCTAAGCATATTGTGAAAGAAGATTCTTCTGCCATGAACAAAGGCAAATGGGATGTTGATCTGGAAACATATGCTGCTCTGAGTGCCCAAGATCTTCATTCTGGTTACTTGGACCGGCTAGTGACTGTGAAGCTGGTCTGGTAAAGATGATGAGAGATAAATTTGAGGTAACTTCATTGTGCTTCTTTCTTTAATTACTGCCACTGTATTAATCCTCCTAGCCCCCAAGGGCCGGTTTGTAACCTTCTTCAAACCGGGACTTGAATATAGTCTGCAATACTTTGAAATCCATCAATATAGTCCCCAAGGGCCGGTTCAACTTAGCATAGTTAAACCGGGACTCCAATAAAGATTCTAACATCAGAACATAACTGAGCAAATAGCCATTAGCCCCCAAGTGCCAAGTTGAATACCTGTATTGAGCTTGGGACTTTGCGATTTAGTAATAGATGAAGATTGAAGGTGCATTAGCCCCCAAGTATCAAGCGTATAACTTGTTATGTGGTTGGTACTTCAAATTCTTGTACCGTTTGTTTAAAGCCAAGCACTGTCTTTATGTAGGCTGAAGTGAGGATCAAAGAGGAATGGATTACTGATCTGCGGGAAACTTTGAAAACCCAACAAGCCGAAACCGACAAGGCAAGGGAAGAATTAACCAGCGCTTTGAGCATCATAGAACAGCTGAAGGAGGGCTTCAAAAAGGAGCGGGCTGATTGGGCCACTGAGAAGGCCGCTTTAATAAAAAGAGCTGAAAACGCTGAGGCTGCCCTTAAACCGGTGGTAGATGAGCTGACCACCGTAAAGCGGCAAGTGCATGCCATGACCGCTGCTATCTTTGTTAAGTTCCTTTTGGTTTCTTTGACAACTTTGGCTTTCTTATAATAGATCCGGTTTGTGATCGTTCCTGTATTGTTGCAGGCACACACATTGGTCACTTAGGGTCAGATGTTCAGAAGAAGCTGAAGGCTGGCTACACCTTAATTGAACAGCTGTATACCGGAGTGCAGCGGATCATCACCACTGCATCTCATAACAATCCGGCACCTACTTTGATCCAAGATACTCTGAAGAGGTTGTCAATGCTTCCTGCCCAGATTGAAGAACTGAAGAAATCTGCTGCTCGAACCAGAGCAATTAATGCCTTGATCCGGGTAAAAGCATGGGTGCCGGATTTCGATCCTGTTGAAGCAGCTCAAGGCTATCCTAGTTTGAAGGAAGATGGCTCAGAGTTCAATGAAGATGACCTGCGGGCAATAAACCGTGCGGTGCACCCTCTGGCTTGTCAATTGGCTGAAGAGGCAGACTTGTCACATTATCAAGCTCAGTATAATGATCAGAACAAACGTGTGGCTGGACCAATTCTTGAAGCGGAGAATCTGATTCCTCCAAACCGTAAGCATACTTACGCCTCGATATTGAACCGTCTTCCCGATCCATGAAGAGGTTGTCTTTCAAGCTTTAATGGGAATCGATCGACCCTTTGTTGATTTCCAGCCAATGGATAGAGATGAGGAAGCTGAAGCGGCGCGGGACGATGAGCAGGCTTGAACCGGAAGCCGGTTTAAATAGCGACTTTATTATGATCCGCCAAAAGAACAATGACCTTATTTGGGCACCGCGTTGCCTTGTAATAGAATAGCCAATATTTCCGCTTTAAATATGCCTTCGTGCATAAGTACTGATGCTTTTGCTTGAAATCCTCAATTTATATTTCCTGCAATCAGAAAATCTTGAACTGCGGTGGCGGTTATACCGCCAGCCGGTTTATGACCTTGATATATATATATATCATCAATGTATTTAAGACATATAATCAAATATGCGATACTAAATACTTGCCATCGCTGGGCATGAAGCTGGCTTAGCCAGACTTGAAACGGAGGTTTTATAAACCATTACCATCAAAAGGGGGGAAAACAACTCCCATGTAAACCGTGGTGGGTCCTTATGAGCCCCCCTGTTACTCCATGATGTTAACAGGAAAGTTAAACTGGGCATATTTTTCTGGATTAAAAATGAACCGAATTCTGTGAGCTGAACTGGTAAAAAAGTGTTGTTGGTTTAAAGGAAACACAACAAAAATTGAGGAATAGTCATAAAAGAAATATGGAAGCAAAGGCAATGATAAAAACCGTTTGCAAAAAACATGCTTTACTGAGCTGATCGATGGTGTTACCATGGTCGGACAGACCAAGCCCCAATAGGAGTGACAATGGTTCAAGTCGACCAGTCCCCAAATGAAACCGTGGCATTTATGCCGATCAAAAGCGTGGCAATGGTTCGGGTTCGACCAAGCCCCCAAGTGATTTGTGGCCTTAGGCCGATCAAGAGGCGTGACTGGTTCAGACTTGACAATGTCCCCAAGTGATCTGGTGGCTTTCGCCTATCAAAAGGTGTCGCATTGGTTCGGACACGACCAAGGCCCCAAGTGATATCACAAAGCTTTTTGAAAAGCAAATTTCAAGGGTAAACCGAGGCCGCTTAAAAGCAGAACCACTCCATGTAACCACACATGATATGAAAGGACAGAGACCCCGCTTTTGCTGAGGCTCCGGTTTTATTATATCAAAGATAATATATACATTGTCATACTATGTACATAGATAGAGCCAATGGCTCAGGTGTAGTAAGGCCGAAGATGAGCTATGTTCCATGGCCTGTTGGTCTCCTCCTCTGATGTGTGTGAGTCTTTATGCTCTCGAATATCAATCAGATAGTATGACCCGTTGTGCAGATTCTTGCTGACTACGAAAGGCCCCTCCCAAGGTGGGGATAACTTGTGCATATCCGTCTGGTCTTGGATGAGTCGAAGCACCAAATCTCCTTCTTGAAAAGCTCTGGTTCTGACCCGGCGACTGTGATAGCGATGGAGATCCTGTCGATAAATCGCCGAGCGGGCCGCTGCGATGTCACGCTCCTCATCCAATAGGTCCAAAGCGTCTTGCCGTGCTGTCTCATTGTCCGCTTCAACATAAGCCGCTACACGAGGCGAATCATGCCGGATATCACTAGGGAGAACCGCCTCTGCTCTGTAGACCATGAAAAACGGCATATATCCTGTAGATCGTTTGGGCATAGTATTGATACTCCATAACACAGACGGCAGCTCTTCAACCCAACAACCCGGTGTTCTTTGCAATGGAACCATAAGCCGGGGTTTGATGCCTCGCAAGATCTCTTGATTAGCTCGCTCGCCGCCCATTGACTGGGGTGAGCCACCGACGATACATCAAGTCGGATGTGCTCACGCTCACAGAATTCCTTCATAGCGCCCTTGGACAAATTGGTACCATTATCAGTAATGATACTGTGTGGAAAGCCAAACCGGAAAATCACCTTTTTAATGAACTGCACATGATAGCTGCATCACACTTGCTAACAGCTCGCTTCAACCCACTTGGTAAACTTGTCAACTGCCACCAAAAGGTGGGTTTTCTTATCCTTGGATCTTTTAAAAGGTCCGATCATATCCAGCCCCCATGTTGCAAACGTCCAAGTAATTGGAATCATCCTCAATTCTTAAGCCGGTACATGAGCGCGCCTTGAAAATTTCTGACAGCCATCACACCGTTTAACCAAGTCCTCCGCATCAGCATGAGCTGTCAACCAGTAGAACCCGTGACGAAACGCCTTTGCCACCAAAGACTTTGAACCGGCGTGGTGACCACAATCCCGTTCATGGATTTCACGTAAGATTTCACAGCCTTCCTCAGGAGAGACGCAGCGTTGAAACGCCTACGATACCATCGCAATGATGCAATTCGCCATTGACAATGGTCATAGACTTGGATCGCGGACTATCTGCTGGCTAGAGTTTCATCCTCCGCAACTCTCCCGGTTCATGTACGCAAGATAAGGAACTGTCAATCCGTATAACATGCGGGGCTGCCACTAATTGAGCCTCGGATCAGAATAGCCAAATCCGCTTCACCGGGAGCTTGGTCGACGGGTTGTGCAACACATCAAGAAAGACATTAGGCGGGACCGGTTTACGCTGAGAGCCCAGCCGTCTTAAAGCGTCCGCCGCTTCATTTTTTCGATGATCCACGTGATCCACCTGATAACCCTTGAAGTGACCCGCAACCATATCCACCTCACGACGATATGCAGCCATAAGTGGGTCTTTAGAATCCCAAGTGCCAGACACCTGTTGAGCCACGAGGTCCGAGTCACCGAAGTACTTGACCCGACTTAAATTCATCTCCTTAGCCATCCGGAGACCATGTAGCAAAGCTTCATACTCAGCTGCATTATTAGTACAAGGGAACATTAAGCGGAGAACATAACAAAACTTATCACCTCGTGGGCAAGTTAACACGACTCCAGCCCCCGAGCCCTGCAATTGCCTGGATCCATCAAAATGGATAGTCCAATATGTGTGATCCGGCTTCTCCTCTGGTGCTTGCAACTCAGTCCAATCATTGATGAAATCCACAAGTGCTTGAGACTTCACCGCCGTCCGAGGTACGTACTTCAATCCGTGCGGCCCAAGTTCTATAGCCCACTTGGCAATCCGGCCAGTCGCCTCCCGATTCTTTATGATATCGCCCAAGGGAGCTGAACTGACCACTGTGATGGGGTGCCCTTGGAAATATTGCTTCAATTTCCGGCTTGCCATAAAAACTCCATATACCAGCTTCTGCCAATGCGGATACCTTTGCTTGGATTCAATAAGAACCTCACTAATATAGTAAACTAGCCGCTGAACCGGATATTCCTTGCCCGCCTCCTTGCATTCTACCACAATAGCCACGCTAACTGCGCGAGCATTGGCCGCTACATATAGTAATAACGGCTCCTTGTCAACCGGAGCTGCAAGAATGGGCGGATTGGCTAATTGCCGCTTCAGGTCCTCCAACGCTTCATCAGCAGCCGGACTCCAGATGAATTGATCAGTCTTTCTCAGCATCTGGTATAAAGGGATGGCCTTCTCTCTGAGGCGGCTGATAAACCGGCTTAGCGCGGCAATTCGTCCTGCCAAACGCTGAACATAGTTGATACACTTCGGTTTAGCCAGGGAGGTGATAGCCGTAATCTTCTCCGGATTAGCCTCGATTCCTCTGTTGGACATAAGAAAACCCAGTAACTTGCCTGTCGGAACACCAAAGACACATTTGGCCGAGTTAAGCATCATCTTGTAAGCCCGCAAGTTGTCAAAGGTTTCCTTCAAATCGTCAACCAACGTCTCCTTCTACCTTGACTTGACTACAATATCGTCCACATAGGCGTGCACATTACGGCCGATCTGTTTATGCAGGCAGTTCTGTACACACCGTTGATAAGTGGCTTGGGCGCTCTTGAGCCAAAAAGGCATAGATATATAGCAGAAGGCTCCAAAGGGAGTAATAAATGTCGTCTTCTCCTGGTCCTTAACCGCCATTTTGATCTAATGATACCCAGAGTATGCATCCAAAAAACTCAAACGCTCACAACCGCCGTGGCATCAATAATCTGGTCAATGCGGGGGAGGGCAAAAGGATCCGCTGGACAAGCCTTGTTAAGATCCGTGTAATCCACACACATACGCCAAGTGTTGTTTTTCTTAAGAACCAGCACCGGATTAGCAAGCCACTCTGGATGGAACACTTCAATGATAAAGCCAGCCGCTAAGAGCCTGGCCACTTCCTCTCCAATAGCTTTGCGCCTTTCTTCGTTAAACCGGCGGAGAAATTGCTTGACCGGTTTATACTTGGGATCAACATTAAGAGTGTGCTCAGCGAGTTCCCTCGATACACCTGGCATGTTAGAAGGCTTCCATGCAAAAATGTCCCGGTTCTCACGGATGAACTCGATGAGCGCGCTTTCCTATTTAGGATCCAAGTTGGCACTGACGGTGAACTACTTGGACGAATCGCCGGGCACGAAGTCAACAAGCTTGGTCTCAGCCGCCGATTTGAACTTTAGATCTGAATCATGCTCCGTAGTTGGCTTCTTCAAAGGGGTCATGTCCGCCGGATCAACATTGTCCCTATAATATTTCAACTCCTCCGTGGCACAAACCGACTCTGCATAGGCCGCATCACCTTCCTCACATTCCAAAGCAATCTTGCGGCTCCCATGAACCGTTATTGTCCCCTTGTGGCCCGGCATCTTGAGCTGCAAATAGATATAACAAGGCCGTGCCATGAATTTGGCATAAGCCGGCCGCCCAAACAAGGCATGATACGGGCTCCGGATTTCACCACCTCAAAGGTTAGTGTCTTGGATCGGGAATCATGCTCATCCCAGAAAGCCACTTCCAGGGCTATCTTACCAACAGGATATGCTGATTTGCCAGGCACCACACCATGGAACACCGTATTAGACAGTCTGAGATCTTTGTCTGTTAGCCCCATGCGGCGGAATGTCTCATAGTACAGGATGTTAATACTGCTCCCTTCATCCATGAGCACCTTAGTGAATTTATAACCTCCCACCTGAGGGTCTACCACTAATGCCAACTGGCCCGGATTGTCAACCCGGGGTGGGTGATCCTCCCTGCTCCACATGATAGGCTGCTCCGACCAGCGTAAGTAATGTGGTACGGCCGGTTCAACAGAGTTCACCGCTCGCTTGTGGAGTTTCCGGTCGCGCTTATCCAAGCTAGTTGTGAAAACGTGATAATCGCCCATTGTTCATTTGTTTTGGTGGCTCGATAACCCGCTTTATTCTTCTTTGCTGTTGGTTGTAACCCCTTAGCCACTCGATTATTCGGTTATTATGGCATACGATTGAAACTCTGAACCGCGGCTCCATCGTGACCCGCCCATGGAAACCGGATCCTGAGCCACCACCTAACCCACGGTCATACCGGAAGGCATTAGAGTTCTTAAATTCCTGCATAATGTAACAATCCTTCCAAAGGTGGTTAGCCGGCGCCTCCTTCGTCCCGTGCTTTCGACAAGGCTGATTCAACAAATAGTTTAAGCGATCCGGGTTAGGATTTGGAGCCCCATTACGATTCGCTGCTTTACCTCTGCGCTGCTGACCCTTGTCCTGCGCATTAGTGTTAGCCACAAAGTCCATGCTGCCATCCACTTTACGCTTGCCTCCGTTTCCATTTCTCGCCGGTTTGTATTGATGCCCCTTGGAGTTGCTATTCTTCTTTCCCTTCCCTGCTTCGTCATCGTCAGTCTCGGGATCCTTGGTACTATCAGAATTAGCATACTTCACCAAAGCAGCCATGAGAGTCCCCATGTCATTACAGAACCGCTTCATACGCCCCAATTTCAACTTTAAAGGCATAAACCGGCAGTTGCCCTCCAGGGTTAAGATCGCAGAGTCGGCATTGATCCTGTCAGACGAGTGCAAGACTTCCGAAACGCGGCGTACCCAATGGGTTGTTGATTCTCCGTCCTCCTGAACACAAGCTGCCAAGTCTACTATGGACTTGGGCTGCTTACACGTATCTTTGAAATTCTGGATAAACCGGCTCTGCAACTGGGCCCATGAACTGATAGAATTAGGCGGCAGGCTCTTCAACCAAGTACGGGTCGTGCCTTCAAGCATCATGGTGAAGTACTTTGCACACGCGGTCTCATCTACTCCAGCATCACCATGGCCATCTCATAACTCTCTACCCACGCTTCTGGAGATAAATCAGCGGTGTAATTCGGCACCTTGCGCGGACCCTTGAAGTCTTTGGGCAGGCATACATTGCGTAAAGCGGGGACTAAACAGGGTACTCCCAAGCTAGATGCGACCCCTGGCCCGGCAGAGGTGGTAGGACGAACCGGTGTAAGCTGATCCGCCTCGTTCTGTGCTGCTAACTCGGCCTCCCTTCGTGCCCGGGCCCGGTCCACTACATCATGAGCATCGCGAACACCACCTGCCGGGTTATTGCCACGGGCCGCTTCACGGCCTCGCGCATTGCTCGATATGGCCAGTTCATCCAGGCACCTGCTATAGCTCCGGCTTGGACGAGGTGTGGAATGAATTCGATCGCGGCTGTATGAATATGCCTCCTGTTGAATCAAAGCGGTCCGGAGAAGTTCCTTAACCCGGCGCGTCTCTATTGCTTGTGGAGAGTCTCCTTCGACAGGGATAGCCTCTAATCGTGCAGCAGCTGCGACAAGATTGTCCATAGGATTAGAATAATGACCCGGAGGTGTCTGAACCGGCAGAGGAATCACAATGTTCTGTCGAGGAGGTTCCATCAGGTGGGGTTGGACCGTCGCTCCTGGCCCTGGTGCCTCGACCCGGTTTACCTCCAGGTGCCCCGGTGGATTACTAGTCCCAGCTCCCGGAGTGTGAAAGAGATTTCGAGGGTCGAACCCTAACGGCAGGCGTGATCTGTGCTTCCGCTTCAAGACCTCCTGTGACGCGTTCTGGTCGAGCATGAGCTTATAGGCCTGGGCGTCCAAAGCGGCCCGCTCTGCGGCCATCCTGTCTTTCTCTGCTGCCAGGTCGGCTTTGGCCTGTACGATCTGCTCTCTCACCTTTGTAATCTCTGCATCATGGGCCTCCTGATCCGCCGGATTGGCCTCTGCCATAAGTGCAGCTAATGCGTCAAACAGGTCAGACATAACTTGAACCGGTGGACGCACAAGGCCTCCTGCCTCTGCTGCCGCTACCGCTACTGATCCGGAGAGCATTGCTGCTGCGGTCGAAGAGTGATTCGCCGCCTGCGTGCCGGTCATGAATATTCCAACCCGGTTGATCTGATCTGGTGGGTCCAGAATACTATCGCCATCGGAACAGCCCCTAATCTGGTTGTCTTGCAACTGGTACAATGACTCGGTCTCTCCGGTTGAAGACTCGTCGCCGGAATAGACGACGGTCTCGCTACCGTATTCTGACTCGTCCTCATGCTCTCCTCCATGGACGACTCCCACGAAGGCACGCTTCACGGCCGGTCTAACCTGGGTAGATCTCGCACGCTGAGCCATCTCGACGAGGTCGGTGCAGATGTCCGGCTCAGGCCCAGGCTCACCAATCTTGCCGATGAAAACGTGTATGCCACCAAAGGGGACCCGGTATCCGTACTCGATCGAGCTGGCTTCAGGACCCCATCCTGCATCGTCGATGTAGAGCTTGCCGCGACGACTCTTGGTCATCCAGCCCACAGCATAGCCTTCTTGTCCTTTGAGCTTACCCTCCAAGATCATCAAACCGTCGTGCGATAGCCCCACGGTGGGCGCCAACTGTCGTGGATTTGTCACAGCAGATGTCCTTGTGAAAGGACTTAGTTGTGGAGCCATCGCTACGGGTTAACTTGAAGGGGTTAAAGCGGACACAAAGACGCAAGGGTTTATACTAGTTCGGCCCCTTCGATGAAGGTAAAAGCCTACATCTAGTTGTGATGGAATTGATGTGGTCTCGATGACTAGGGAGCAAACAAGCTTCGCCTAGGCCTCGAGTTGTTGTTGTCTGTCCTTGAACAGCCGCCGGGTCATCCCCTTATATACACGGGTGACGCCCGTCGGTCCACAGAGTCCCACACCGGTTCATACTCGTATCCCGGTTGGTCTCTCTCTCTATTCCTAACTTACAATGCAAGTTTACATATCAAGCCGGTTTACGGCTACAGGTTCTAAACCGACTACAGGCCTTGGGCCCTCATCTGCTTGATCACCTTTACACTACTAATGAAGCTAACCCGGCCCAGGTAGGCCGGTTCACGCCCAGTGGTAATATCCCCAACAGTAATGGTGTGTCCGAACATTGTAATCGTACTTTACTAGATATGGTGCGATCTATGATGTCTCGTACTGATTTACCGCTATCGTTTTAGGGCTATGCAATAGAGACGGCCGCATTCACGTTAAATAGGGCACCATCAAAATCCGTTGAGACGACGCCTTATGAACTGTGGTTTGGCAAGAAACCAAAGTTGTCGTTTCTTAAAGTTTGGGGCTGCGATGCTTATGTGAAAAAGCTTCAACCTGATAAGCTCGAACCCAAATCGGAGAAATGTGTCTTCATAGGATACCCAAAGGAAACTGTCGGGTACACCTTCTATCACAGATCCGAAGGCAAGACATTTGTTGCCAAGAATGGATCCTTTCTAGGGAAGGAGTTTCTCTCGAAAGAAGTGAGTGGGATTAAAGTAGAACTTGATGAGGTAACTGTACTTGCTTCTATATTGGAAAATAGTTCATCACAGAAACCGGTTTCTGTGATGACTACACCAATAAGTGAGGAAGCTAATGATGTTGATCATGAAACTTCCGAACAAGTTACTACAGAACCTCGTAGGTCAACCAGAGTAAGATCCGCACCAGAGTGGTACGATAATCCTATTCTGGAGGTCATGTTACTTGACCATGGCGAACCTACGAACTATTAGGAAGCGATGATCAACCCAGATTCCGCAAAATGGCTTGAGGCCAAGAAATCTGAGATGGGATCCATGTATGAGAACAAAGTGTGGACTTTGGTTGACTTGCCCGATGATCGGCAAGCCATCGAGAATTAATGGATCTTCAAGAAGAAGACTGACACTGATGGTAATGTTACTGTCTACTAAGCTCGACTTGTTGTGAAAGGTTTTTGACAAGTTCAAGGGGTTGACTACGATGAGACTTTCTCACGCGTAGCGATGCTTAAGTCTGTCCGAATCATGTTAGCAATTACAGCATTTTATGATTATGAAATTTGGCAAATGGGTGTCAAAACTGCATTCCTGAATGGATTTCTAGAAGAAAAGTTGTATATGATGCAACCAGAAGGTTTTGTCGATCCAAAGGATGCTAACAAAGTATGCAAGCTCCAGTGATCCATTTATGGACTGGTGCAAGCCTCTCGGAGTTGGAATAAACGCTTTGATAGTGTGACCAAAGCATATGGTTTTATACAAACTTTTGGAGAAGCTTGTATTTACAAGAAAGTGAGTGGGAGCTCTGTAGCATTTCTAATATTATATGTGGACGACATATTATTGATTGGAAATGATATAGAATTTATGGATAGGATAAAAGGATATTTGAATAAAAGTGTTTCAATGAAAGACCTCGGTGAAGCTGCTTACATATTGGGCATCAAGATCTATAGAGATAGAAGAAGACGCTTAATTGGACTTTCACAAAGTACATACCTTGATAAAGTTTTGAAAAAGTTCAAAATGGATCACGCAAAGAAAGGGTTCTTGCCTGTAATACAAGGTGTGATTTTGAGTCAGACTCAATGCCCGACCACTTCAGAAGATAGAGAGAAAATGAAAGAAGTTCCCTATGCTTCAGCCATAGGCTCTATAATGTATGCAATGATGTGTACCAGACCTGATGTGTGCCTTGCTATTAGTTTAGCGGGGAGGTACCAAAGTAATCCAGGAGTGGATCATCGGACAGTGGTCAAGAACATCTGAAATACGAAAAGGACTAAGGATATGTTTTCGTTTATGGAGATGACAAAGAGCTAGTCGTAAATGGTTACGTCGATGCAAGCTTTGACACCGATCCGGACGATTCTAAATCGCAAGCAGGATACGTGTTTATATTGAGCGGTGGAGCTGTCGGTTAGTGCGTTCTAAACAAAGCGTCATAGTGGGATCTTCATGTGAAGCGGAGTACATAGCTGCCGGAAGCGACAAATGAAGGAGTGCGGATGAAGTAGTTCATATCGATCTAGGTGTCATACCTAGTGCATTGGGTCCAATGAAAATCTTTTGTGACAATACTGGTGCAATTGCCTTGGCAAAGGAATCCAGATTTCACAAGAGAACCAAGCACATCAAGAGACGCTTCAATTCCATCCGGGACCAAGTCCAGGTGGGAGACATAGAGATTTGCAAGATACATACGGATCTAAATGTTGCAGACCCATTGACTAAGCCTCTTCCACGAGCAAAACATGATCAGCACCAAGGCTCCATGGGTGTTAGAATCATTACTATGTAATCTAGATTATTGACTCTAGTGCAAGTGGGAGACTAAAGGAAGTATGCCCTAGAGGCAATAATAAAGTTATTATTTATTTCCTCATATCATGATAAATGTTTATTATTCATGCTAGAATTGTATTAACCGGAAACATAATACATGTGTGAATACATAGACAAACATAGTGCCACTAGTATGCCTCTACTTGACTAGCTCGTAAATCAAATATGGTTAAGTTTCCTAACCATAGACATGAGTTGTCATTTGATTAAGGGGATCACATCATTAGGAGAATGATGTGATTGACTTGACCCATTCCGTTAGCTTAGCACTTGATCGTTTAGTATGTTGCCATTGCTTTCTTCATGACTTATACATGTTCCTATGACTATGAGATTATGTAACTCCCGCTTACCGGAGGAACACTTTGTGTGCTACAAAACATCACAATGTAACTGGGATATTATAAAGGTGCTCTATAGGTGTCTCCGAAGGTACTTGTTGAGTTGACGTATTTCGAGATTAGGATTTGTCACTCCGATTGTCGGAGAGGTATCTCTGGGCCCTCTCGGTAATGCACATCACTATAAGCCTTGCAAGCAATGTAACTAATGAGTTAGTTACGAGATGATGCATTACGTAACAAGTAAAGAGACTTGCCGGTAACGAGATTGAACTAGGTATTGAGATACCGACGATCGAATCTCGGGCAAGTAAAATACCGATGACAAAGGGAACAACGTATGTTGTTATGCGGTTTGACCGATAAAGATCTTCGTAGAATATGTAGGAGCCAATATGAGGATCTAGGTTCCGCTATTTGTTATTGATCGGAGACGTGTCTCTGTCATGTCTACATAGTTCTCGAACCCGTAGGGTCCGCACACTTAAAGTAAGATGACAGTTATATTATGAGTTTATGTGTTTTGATGTACCGAAGGTTGTTCGGAGTGCCGGATGTGATCATGGACATGACGAGGAGTCTCGAAATGGTCGAGACATGAATATCGATATATGGACGACTATATTTGGACACCGGAAAGGTTCTGGGTGAGATTTGGACAATACCGGAGCTCCAGGAGGTTATCGGAACCCCCCGGGAGGTATATGGGCCTTAATGGGCCTTAGTGGAAAGGAGGGGAAAGGAGCAAGGTAGGGGGCGCCCTCCCCCCCCAAACCCAATCCGAATTGGGAAGGGGGTCATCCCCCCTTTCCTTCCTCCCTCCTTCCGCTTCCTCCCCTCTCCCTCTCCTAATAGGAAAGGGGGGAGTCCTACTCCCGGTGGGAGTTGGACTCCCCCCCTAGGGCGCGCCACCCCCCTTGGCCGGCCCCCTCCTCCACTCCTTTATATACGGGGGAGGGGGCACCCCATAGACACAACAATTGATCATTGATCTCTTTGCCGTGTGCGGTGCCCTCCTCCACCATAGTCCTCCTCGATAATATCGTAGCGGTGCTTAGGTGAAGCCCTGCGACGGTAGAACATCATCATCGTCACCATGCCGTCGTGCTGACAGAACTCTCCCTCGACACTCGGCTGGATTGGAGTACGAGGGACGTCATCGAGCTGAACGTGTGCAAGAACTCGGAGGTGTCGTAGTTTCGGTGCTTGATCGGTCGGGCCGTGAAGACGTACGACTACATCAACCGCGTTGTGCTGACGCTTCCGCTTTCGGTCTACGAGGGTATGTGGACACACTCTCCCCTCTCGTTGCTATGCATCACCGTGATCTTGCGTGTGCGTAGGATTTTTTTTGAAATTACTACGTTTCCCAACACATTAAGCATGACAAGTCATAGCAACATCTATCTTAGAACATAATGGATACTAGGGATCAAACCCTAACAAGAATAACTTGATTACATGGTAAATCTCATCCAACCCATCACCGCCCAGCAAGCCTACGATGGGATTACTCACGCACAGCGGTGAGTATCATGAAATTGATGATGGAGGATGGCTGGCAATGACGATGGTGACAGATTCCCCTCTCCGGAGCCCCGAACTGACTCCAGATCATCCCTCCCGAGGAAGAACAGGGCTTGGCAGCGGCTCCGCATCGTAAAACACGATGAGTCCTTCTCTCTGACTTTTTTCTCCCGAACGTGAATATATAGAGTTGGAGTTGGAGTCGGTGGAGGTCCAGGGGACCCACGAGGCAGGGGGCTTGCCCTAGGGGGGTGCCCCGCACCCTCGTGGACAGGGTGTGGACCCCCTTCTGTTGATTCTTTCGCCAATATTTTTTAATAATTCCAAAACGTGACTCTGTGGAGTTTCAGGTCATTCCGAGAACTTTCATTTCTGCACAAAAATAACACCATGGCAATTCTGCTAAAAACAACGTCGGTCCGGGTTAGTTCCATTCAAATCATGCAAGTTAGTGTCCAAAACAAGGGCAAAAGTGTTTGGAAAAGTAGATATGTTGGGGACATATCAATTGCTTGAGTTAATTCCTCTACATCATGTCATCTTACTTAATGTGTTACTCCATTCTTTATGAACTTAATACTCTAGATGCATGCTGGATAGTGTTGATGTGTGGAGTAATAGTAGTAGATGCAGAATCGTTTCGGTCTACTTGACACGGACGTGATGCCTATGTTCATGATCATTGCCCTAGATGTCGTCATAATTATGCGATTTTCTATCAATTACTCAGCAGTAATTCGTTCACCCACCGTAATATTTGCCATCTTGAGAGAAGCCACTAGTGAAACCTATGCCCCCCGGGTCTCTTTTCCATATTATTAAATCTCATTTACATCTTGCTAGTTTCTGATCTACTTTTTTGCAATCTTTTACTTTCTGATCTATAAACCAAAAATATTTACTTTACCGTTCATCTATCTCTATCAGATCTCACTTTTGCAGGTGACCGTGAAGGGATTGACAACCCCTTTATCATGTTGGGTGCAAGTTGTTGATTGTTTGTGCAGGTATTCAGTGACTTGTGCTTTATATCCTACTGGATTGATACCTTGGTTCTCAAAACTGAGCTACTTTGCCGCATCACCCTTTCCTCTTCAAGGGAAAACCAACGCAAGCTCAAGAGGTAGCAAGAAGGATTTCGGGCGCCGTTGCCAAGGAGATCTACGTCAAGTCATGCCATACCAAGTACACATCATAAACTCTTCTCCCTTGCATTACATCATCCGCCATCCGCCTCTCGTTTTCCTCTCCCCACTTCTAAAACGATTTTCGAAAACCTTTGCTTTTCTTCTCCTTCTTCCTGTATGTCTTTTTTGTATTTCCATGTGCCTTCTATTTGTTTGCATCTTTGCTTGCTAAAAATCTATTGATATGGATCCACTTAAAGTGGTCTACTTGGATCATCTTCGATCTATATGTGCTCGTGCTGAAACCCCAACTAGTTTAGTTGAGGGAAAATCTTTAGATGAGCATGCTCATTTTGTGCGTCACCGTTTGTGTGTAAAAGGGGGACTCTTATGGAATCAAATAAATAGTTTGTTGTGTTATGCTTGCAATCTTTGTGAAATTTACGATTTTACTTGCTGCTCTAAGAACCCTAAAAAACACCTTCCTACCTATGTGAGTTTAATGATAATGAAATCTTATCTTCTTATGCAAAGGGTGTTTATTGTTACTATGATATCGAACAAATTGAAGAATTTGTCAATGGTGCTTATGAATTTGCTTATTTGATTGAAATGTATGATATTACTCTCTACAAATCTGGAAAATTTGACATACTTAAATATTGCTATGAAAACTATGCTCATAATGTCTATGTCAAAGAATTTATTGAGAGAATGACCATTGCTTTGGAAGAAAATAATGATATGCATGAATCTATAGATAATTATGATTCCGATGATTTGATTGAAATATCCCTTGATGAACATGATGCTTGCTATTCTTGTGGCCATGATGCCAATATTTATGGAGATGAATTTGCTATAGTCCCTTATGTTAAACATGAGATCGTTGCTATTGCACCCATACTTGATAGTTCCTTTGATGAAAAGCATGATTGCAATGATGTTATTATAAATTCTCTTAATGTCAATTGTGTGAATGATATGCAAAATGTCAAGCCTGGGGATGCTAGTTTTGCTATGACTACTATTTGTTGCAATGATCATGATTGGTGTGATTCTTCTTATGATCTTGAAAATTTATTTAAGCCTTGTGATGAATATGAGATTAATAATAGTGTTTGCAATATTATTCAAAGTGGGTTTGGAAGAGTGTCAACTTTAGATCCCACACATTTGGAGAATGTTCAGTCTTATGAAATTTTTGATAAAGGTGGGTTTGGAGAGGTCATGACTTTAGTTAATGTTAATCCCACTATTTTGGAAGAGTCAACTTTGCATGCATGTGGATCGTGTTGAAAATATTTTAGGTGATAGCTATTTTTTTGAATTTTCTTATGATCCCACATGTAATTATTATGAGAGAGGAAAATATGGTTGTAGAAATTTTTACCAAATTACCTCTCGTTATGTTGAGATTGCTATTCTTCTTTCTGCTTCCTTGCATATGCTAGTTTTTACTTGCTATGATAATTTGTTTTCCTAAAAGGTTCCCATGCATAGGAAGTATGTTAGACTTAGATGTGTTTGTCACGTGTTTCATGATGCTCTCTTTGCGGTTCAATTCTTCTCTTTTATGTGAGCATCGCTGAAATTATCAATGCCTAGCTAAGGGCGTTAAACGATATCGCTTGTTGGGAAGCAACCCAATTTTATTTTTATTCTTTCCTTTTAGCTTCTTTTTAGTAATAAATAATTCATCTATACTATGGTTAGATGTGGTTTTATGTTTTAATTAGTGTTTGTGCCAAGTTAAACCTTTAGGATAGCTTACGGTGATAGTTGTGTTGATCCTGCTGAAAATCAGAAACTTTTGCGATTAGTAAATTAGTTTTGAAAATTCACAGAAACGTGCTTTTGATCTGATTAGTTTTGCTATGGATTGGTACACAAATGTCTCAGGTTTTCCTAATTTGGTAGGATTTTGAAAGTTACATAAGTATTCGAGAGTTACAGATTACTACAGAGTGTTCTGTTTTTGACAGATTCTGTTTTTCGCGTGTTTTTTGCTTATTTTGATGAATCTATGGGTAGTATCGGGGGGTATGAACCATGGATAAGTTGGAATACAGTAGATATTACACCAATATAAATAAAGAATGAGTTTGCAACAGTACCTTGAAGTGGTGATTTATTTTCTTATACTAACAGAGTTCATGAGATTTTCTGTTGAGTTTTGTGTTGTGAAGTTTTCAAGTTTTGGGTAAGGATTTGATGTACTATGGAATAAGGAGTGGCAAGAGCTTAAGCCTGGGGATTCCCGAGGCACCCCAAGGTAAAATTTAATATCAACCAAAAGCCTAAGCTTGGGGATGCCCCAGAAGGCATCCCCTCTTTCGTCTTCGTCTATCGGTAACTTTACTTGAGGCTATATTTTTATTCACCACATGATATGTGTTTTGCTTGGAGCGTCTTGTATGATGTGAATCGTTGCTTTATAGTTTATCACAATCATCCTTTCTATACACACCTTTTGGGAGAGACACGCATGAATCGTGATTTATTAGAATACTCTATGTGCTTCACTTATATCTTTTGAGCTAGGCAATATTGCTCTAGTACTTCACTTATATCTTTTTAGAGCACAACAGTGGCTTTATTTTATAGAAATCGTTGAACTCTAATGCTTCACTTATATTATTTTGAGAGTATTTTAAAACATCATGGTAATTTTCTTTGGTTATAAACTTAGTCCTAATATGACGGGCATCCAAGAGGGATATAATAAAACTTTCATATAAAGCGCATTGAATACTATGAGAAGTTTGATTCTTTATGATTGTTTTGAGATATGAAGATGGTGATATTAGAGTCACGCTAGTGGAGTAGTTGTGAATTTGAGAGATACTTTTGTTAAAGTTTGTGATTCCCGTAGCATGCACGTATGGTGAACTGTTATGTGATGAAGTTGGAGCATGATTTATTTATTGATTGTCTTCCTTATGAGTGGCTATCGGGAACGAGTGATGGTCTTTTCCTACCAATCTATCTCCCTGGGAGCATATGCGTAGTACTTTGTTTCAATAACTAATATATTTTTGCAATAAGTATGTGAGTTCTTTATGTCTAATGTTGAGTCCATGGATTATACGCACTCTCACCCTTCCACCATTGCTAGCCTCTCTTGTGTCGCACAACTTTCACCGATGCCATACACCCACCATATACCTTCCTCAAGACAGCCACCATACCTACCTATTATGGCATTTCCATAGCCATTCCGAGATATATTGCCATGCAACTTTCCACCATTTTGTTTATTATGACACGCTCCATCATTGTCATATTGCTTTGCATGATCATGTAGTTGACATCGTATTTGTGGCAAAGCCACCATTCATAATTCATTCATACATGTCACTCTTGAATCATTGCACATCCCGGTACACCTTCGGAGGCATTCACATAGAGTCATATTTTGTTCTAAGTATTGAGTTATAATTCTTGAGTTGTAAGTAAATAAAAGTGTGATGATCTTCATTATTAGAGCATTGTCTCTGTGAGGAAAGGATGATGGATACTATGATTCCCGCACAAGTCGGGATGAGACTCCAGACAAAAAAAAAGATAAAGAGGCTATCAAAAAAAGAGAGAAGGCCCAAATAAAAAAATGAGAGAAAAAGAGAGAAGGGGCAATGTTACTATCCTTTTTCCACACCTGTGCTTCAAAGTAGCACCTTGATCTTCATTATAAAGAGTCTCCTATTGTCACTTTCATATACTAGTGGGAATTTTCATTATAGAACTTGGCTTGTATATTCCAATGATGGGATTCCTCAAATTGCCCTAAGTCTTTGTGAGCAAGCGAGTTGGATGCACACCTAGTTAGTTTCTTTTTGAGCTTTCATACACTTATAGCTCTAGTGCATCTGTTGCATGGCAATCCCTACTCACTCACATCGATATCTATTGATGGGCATCTCCATAGCCCATTGATACACCTAGTTGATGTGAGATTATCTTCTCCCTTTTTGTCTTCTCCACAACCACCATATTCTATTCCACCTTAATGTTATATCCATGGCTCACGCTCATGTATTGCGTGAAGATTGAAAAAGTTTGAGAACATCAAAAGTATGAAAAAATTGCTTGGCTTGTCATCGAGGTTGTGCATGATTTAAATACTTTGTGTGATGAAGATAGAGCATAGCCAGAATATATGACTTTGTAGGGATAGATTTTTTTGGCCATGTTATTTTGAGAAGACATGATTGCTCTATTAGTATGCTTGAAGTATTATTATTTTTATGTCAATATTAAACTTTTTCTTTGAATCTTTCGGATCTGAACATTCATGCAACAATAAAGAAAAATACATTGATAAATATGTTAGGTAGCATTCCACATCAAAAATTATGTTTTTATCATTTACCTACTCGAGGACGAGCAAGAATTAAGCTTGGGGATGCTAGATCCATCTCCAATGTATCTATAATTTTTTATTGTTCCATGCTATTATATTATCTGCTTTGGATGTTTAATAGGCATCTATAAGCTATTTTACATTATTTTTTGGGACTAACCTATTAACCGAGAGCCCAGTGCCAGTTTCTGTTTTGTTTTGCCTATTTTAGAGTTTCGCAGAAAAGGAATACCAAACGGAGTCCAAACCGAATGAAACTTTCGCGATGATCTTTGTTGGACCAAAAGGAAACCAGAAGACTTGGAGATGAAGTCGGAGATGCAACGAGGCAGCCACGAGGCAGGAGGGTGCGCCCAGGGGGTAGGCCACGCCCCTATCTTGTGGGCCCTCATAGCTCCCCTGACCTGGTTACTTCGCCTATATATACTCTTATACCCTGAAAACATCCAAGGGAGCCACGAAACCACTTTTCCACCGCTGCAACCTTCGGTACCCGTGAGATCCCATCTAGGAATCTTTTTCGGCATCCTGTCGGAGGGGGATTCGATCACGGGGGGCTTCTTCATCAACACCATTGCCTCTCCGATGATGCGTGAGTAGTTTACCACAGACATTTGTGTCCATAGCTAGTAGCTTGATGGCTTCTTCTCTCTCTTTGATTCTCAATACATGTTCTCCTCGATGTTCTTGGAGATCTATTCGATGTAATACTCTTTTGCGGTGTGTTTGCCGAGATCAGATGAATTGTGGATTTATGATCAGATTATCTATGAATATTATTTGGTTCTTCTCTAAATTATTATATGCATGATTTGATATCTTTGCAAGTCTCTTCGAATTATCGATTTAGTTTGGCCTACTAGATTGATCTTTCTTGCAATGGGAGAAGTGCTTAGCTTTGGGTTCAATCTTGCGGTGTCCTTTCCCATGTGATGAGGGGCGTAAAGGCACGTATTGTATTGTTGCCATCGAGGATAAAAAGATGGGGTTGTCATCATATTGCTTGAGTTAATTCCTCTACATCATGTCATCTTACTTAATGCGTTACTCCGTTCTTTATGAACTTAATATCCTAGATGCATGTTGGATAGCGGTCGATGTTTGGAGTAATAGTAGTAGATGTTGAATCGTTTTGGTCCACTTGACACGGACGTGATGCCTATGTTCATGATCATTGCCTTAGATGTCGTCATAATTATGCGCTTTTCTATCAATTGCTCGGCAGTAATTCGTTCACCCACTGTAATATTTGCTATCTTGAGAGAAGCCACTAGGAAACCTATGGCCACCGGGTATCTTTTCCATATTATTAAATCTCATTTACATCTTGCTAGTTTCCGCTGTACTTTTTTTGCAATATTTTACTTTCCGATCTATAAACCCAAAATACCCAAAATATTTACTTTACCGTTTATCTATCTATATTAGATCTCACTTTTGCAAGTGACCGTGAAGGGATTGACAACCCCTTTATCGCATTGGGTGCGAGTTGTTGATTGTTTGTGCAGGTATTCGGTGATTTGTGCATTGTCTCCTACTGGATTCATACCTTGGTTCTCAAAACTGAGGGAAATACTTACGGTACTTTGCTGCATCACCCTTTCCTCTTGAAGGGAAAACCAACGCAAGCTCAAGAGGTAGCACCTCCTATCTATGATGATTATATTGATGAAAGTGGGTTTGGAAGAGTGTCTACTTTAGGAAGTAATGATACCACTATTTTTAAGGGTGTTGAATATTATTGTGATAATTATGAAAGTGGATTTGGAGAGGTCATGACTTTATTTAGTGATGAATCCACTATTTTGGAAGATGTTCTAATTGATTATGAGAACAAAGTTGCTATCTATGATGATTATTATGATGACATGTATGCTATAAAGAATAATGATAACCATCAAACATGTCATCTTGATTTTTAATTTTCAATTGGATTATGCCTCACATGATAGTTATTTTGTTGAGTTTGCTCCCAATACTATTCATGAGAAGAAATTTGCTTATGTGGAGAGTAATACAATTTCTATGCTTGTCAATCATGAAAATAATGCTTTATGTGATGGTTATATTGTTGAATTCATTCATGATGCTACTGAAAATTATTATGAGGAGGAATATATGCTTGTAGGAATTGCAATAATATCAAGTTTCCTCTCTATGTGTTGAAAATCTTGGAGTTATGCTTGTTTTGCCTTCCTATGCTAGTTGATTCTTGCTCCCATAAGTTGTTTGCTAAAAAAATCCCTATGCATAGGAAGTGGGTTAGACTTAAATGTGTTAGTCATATGCTTCATGATGCTCTCTTTGTAGTTCAATTCTAATCTTTTATGCGAGCATCATTGACATCATCATGCCTAGCTAAAAGGCATTAAAGAAAAGCGCTTGTTGGGAGACAACCCAATGTTTCTACCTACTACTTTTGTGTGTCCTCATGATTAAGCTATTGTAGTAATAATGTATTATAGCTTTTGTTTCAATAAAGTGCCAAGTAAAGCTTTTGGGATAGTGTTGATGATAGTTGATTTGATTCTGTGTAAAAACAGAAACTTATGTGCTCAGTCCAGGAAATTTGAAAATTCACTCGACGTGCATTTGATCTAAATTTTTTACACAAGATTGATATACAATTTGCCTAGATTGTCCTAATTTTTTAGAATTGTTGGAGTTATAGAAGTATGGAAAGTTTCTAGATTACTACAGACCGTTCTGTTTTTGACAGATTCTGCTTTCTATGTGTTATTTGGTTATTTTGATGAATCTATGAGTAGTATCGGAGGGTATGAACCATGGAGAAGTTGGAATACAGTATATATAACACAAATATGAATTTAGAATGAGTTCACAATAGTACCTAAGTGGTGATTTTATTTTCTTATACTAACAGAGATTACGAGTGTTCTGTTGAGTTTTGTGTTGTGAAGTTTTCAAGTTTTGGGTAAAGATTCGATGGACTATTGAATAAGGAGTTGCAAGAGCCTAAGCTTGGGGATGCCCTGGATGGCATCCCCTTTGTCTTCTTCGTTCATCGGTAAGTTTACTCGGAGCTATATTTTTATTTATCACATGATATGAGTTTTGCTTGGAGCATCATTTTCTTTTGTTTATATTTGCTTCCTGTTATTCAGAGGCATGTTTTCCATCTTTTAGTTCAATAAAAAGGTCAAGTATAGCCTTTACCATGCTTATTTTACAAGTCTATACGTTGTTGTTTCAAAAACAGAAAGTTTGTTGTTATGTTTTGAATATTGGTGAATAGTCAGAACAAGATAAAATCTTGAAACTTTGACACGATGAGTAACAACAAATTTTCTATAGTGTGGTAATTTTTCAGAATTTTTGGAGTTAGGGAAGTATGATTCCTCTTGCATTATTTACAGACAGTCCTGTTTAGATAGATTGCTGTTATGTTTGCATTGTTTGCATATGTTTCCTTCTTTAATGATTCTATTTGAGCATAGGAGCATTAAATATGCGGAGGCATTTAGTAGACAGTATCAAATAATAATTTTAGTGATTTGCTATAGTAGAGAATGATAAGGTTATTGCGTTGATTTATACTAACTTATCTCATGAGTTCTTGTTGAGTTTTGTGTGGATGAAGTTTTTAAGATTTAGGGAAACCGTGATATAAAAGGAATTAAGGAGACACAAAAGCTCAAGCTTGGGGATTCCCAAGGCATCCCTAATTAATATTTCAAGAAGTCTCAAGCATCTAAGCTTGGGTATGCCCCGGTTGGCATACCACCTTTCTTCTTCAACAACTATCGGTCAGTTTTGGTTGAGCCTAAGTTTTTGCTTCTTCACATGATATGTGCTATCCTTGCAATGTCATTTTTTTTGCTTGCTGTTTGAATAATATCCCAAGATCTGAAATTCTTAAATGTTAGAGAGTCTTCACATAGTTGCATAATTATTTGACTACTCATTGATCTTCACTTATATCTTTTGGAGTAGTTTGTCATTTGCTCTAGTACTTCACTTATATCTTTTTAGATCACGTCAGTAGTTTTATTTTGAAGAATTGATGAACTGTCATGCTTCATGTAGCGACCAGACCTCAAACAGTCTGATCTCTGTGCATCAGTGTCATCCCTGGATCGGTAATGCTGACATGCACAGTACTTGAAGGATTTATAATAGAGTAGCAATCACACACTTATTACATCGAATGTCTCAAAAGAGAACTTATTACAATAAATATGGCTTAAGGCCATCTAGTAACGATAACAACGGAAGGCTTGGAAGATAAGCGAGTCCATCAACTCCAATGGCATCACTGAGTATAAGATCACGACCTAAGGCACCTTACTCGTCATCTGAAAAGTCTGCAACATGAACGTTGCAGCCCAAAAACGGGTCAGCGCATGGAATATGCTCGCTACATGCATATATGGCTAGTGGAAAGCTCTATGGTTACAGTTTTGCATAAAGCCAATTCTTCCCTACAACAAAGGAATAAATTTTATTTAACTATCATGGTGGTTGTTAAACATTGAGAAGGTTCCTCCAACTCAATCCCAATTAAGCATCATCATTAAACCCAAAAAATTTAATTAAGTAACATGATGAGATTCACATGAAAATCCAAGTACTAGATACTCAAAACGTCCATAACCGGGGACACGGCTAACCATGGTTAGTTTATACACTCTGCAGAGGTTTGCGCACTTTTCCCCACAAGACTCGATCTCCTCCGCTTGATTTCTCGCACTACATGGTGTTTTAGAAACGGATGACCGAGACACAGTCTTTCAGAAACATCAACTCTCTACTCCGGGTAGACAGTACCAACCTACATCCCCTACATCTGATAGTCTACCTCTCACTACAAAAAAAGTCACATCCGTGACATTTTGGGCCAAACAAATTTTTTTTCTGTCATACATATGACACTTCTATGACGATAATTGTGACAAAACCCGGTATCATCATAGATGTGGTGGGCTCCTACTTCTATGACAAAAAATCATGACAGAAAATGTGCTTTTCGTCCTGGGCGGGCCGGAGACGCAGCTACACATTCTTTGGGCCGTCCATGACAGAAAAAACCGTGGTAGAAGCGAGGGGGAGGAAAATTTCGGGGAGTTGCCGGTTATGGTGGGAGGTCGGGGGCCGAGCGATGCGCGTTTCTCTTGTACACGTATGCGCGTGTGTGCGAGGCGTTGGCTCTAATCGAACCCGAAGCGGCGTTGGGCTCTAATCGAACCCGGCGACAGACCGCAGTTACACGTTACTAAACCCAAGCGATCGATCGATGGCTGTTAACTGAACCCGATGGAGTGATTCCTTCGCTACTGCTACTAACTGAAGCCGATCGATTGGATGAACAGTGAGTGTTGTGGGGGGGGGGTTGGATGAACAGTGAGCGGTGGCGTTGCCTCGGATGAACATGACCCGTGGAGTGGAGGGCTGGATGAGCGATGAGCGGTGGAGGGTGCCCGTGGAGGGTGGTTGAACATGACCCCGTGGTGTGGAGGGCTGGATGAACAGTAGACGGTGGAGGGCTGGATGAACAGTAGACGGTGGAGGGGTGGTTGAATAGTAGCCAGTGGAGTAGCGCGCGGTGGAGGCTGGATGAACAGGAGCCCGTGGAGGCTGGAGGAGGTCGACGGTAGCCCGTGGAGGCTGGAGGAGGTCGACGGTGGAGAAGAACAGTATCCCATAGAGTCCCATTTTGCGGTATGCCACACCCCTCCCGATGAACAGGACCCCCGTTTCGACCATAGCGCTCCAACACAAGTCCGTTTCGTCCGTTTTGCGGTACGCCACACCCCTCTCGATCAACAGGACCCCCGTTTCGACTGTAGGAGGTCCGTTTGCTCCGTGTTGCGGTATGCCACACCCCTCCCGATCAATAGGACCCCGTTCCGAACGTAGGAGGTCCGTTTCCTCCGTTGTGCGGTACGCCAGGCCTCATTTCCATCGCGTGTTCCGTCCAAGCCCTCCCGATGAACACGACCACGCATTCCGTTCTGACCCAGCCGGTTGGCTCCCCATGAACACAACGACGACAATGTTTCTCCGTTCCGACCCAGCCATGTATGTATGCGCGAGTAGGCGTTCGAGACCCTGCCCGTATGTACGTACGTGGCCGTATTTTCTTTCTTGCACCCTCGCCGTTGTACGAGCGTGTACATGCTACGTGCGCGCCTCTACATCGACCAGTATGTACGTACACGTTCGCGCCCAGAATGACAACGCTACGTACGCTTCGACCAGGTGGGTCCCGACTATCAGGCACTTCCTTGCCTGCGAAGATGTAGCTGGTGGGTCCCAGCAGTCAGGGGGGCGAATCATTTTTTTTCCTAGACGCACTTCCTTGCGTGCGAAGATGTAGCTGGTGGGTCCCAGCAGTCAGGGGGGTGAATCGTTTTTTTTTGCTCGGACGCACTTCCTTGCGTGCGAAGATGTAGCTGATGGGTCCCAGCAGTCAGGGGAGCGTTTTTTTTCCTGGACGCACTTCCTTGCATGCGAAGGTGTAGCTGGTGGGTCCCAGCAGTCAGGGGGGAAACGTTTTTTTCACGAAATATGGTGGCACGTCTGGTGGGTCCCCGCTGTCAGGTGGAGGAATAATTATTTTGCGCATAATAAGGAGGCACTTCCTTGCTGCGGTTGTGGACCCAGCTGTCAGCCTCTCCACGTAGAGTCCACGTCCGATGGAAGCCGTTCCTTGACCATGTTGACCATGCCGCGCTGAGAGCACCAGGGTGGTGGACGACGGCGAGGCCTAGGAAGGGGACGACGCGGAGCCGGGGAAGACGCGGCAGTGGATGCCCACGTGTAGAGGAGTACGAGGGTTCACTGGTTCGCTGTGGTGTGAGGCTGCCGTCGCCGCAGAATTACAGGGGGTGTGGGTGAGTAGAGGATGGCCGGCGGCCGGTGGGAATAGTAGGGGCGGTGAGGCCTCCGCGCATCACACCCGCCACGGAGGTAGGAGCAGGAGGCACGACCGGCGCTGGTTTGGGCGGCTGGAGCAAGAAGACCAGAGGGGAGTATTCATCGTACGGTCACTAGAGCTAGAATCGTGCATATTGACTAAGTTGACAAAGCCCTCCGTCCCGTCAACTTAGTAGGCCCACAAGTCAGACTGCCACTATCTTTGGGTCCCAGCCTAACGGGGAGTATTCATTTTTTGTAATAAGGAGGCACTTCCTTGCGTCGAAGATATAGTGGTGGGTCCGATTTGTCGAGCCGGCTGCAGGAGGAGGAGTAAGCGATCCCGCTGCGCTTGTTTGAGCAATTTGGAGCAGAAGAGCAGAGATTGAAGAAAGACGACGGCCGTTGGATGGCCATCCAACGATCATTGCTTAATCGTCAACCTTTTTAGGAAAGCCTCAAATCTGTGGAAAATAAAGATACTGACCCATCTGCCATTATTTTTAATAATTTACAGCCCATTTGCTAATTCTTAAGGTTTTTTTTGGAGCCCATATTCTTTTTGTTAGCATTACAGCCCATATTGTGGCCACAGTTAAAAAATTATATGAAATTTTGCATATTTCGGTGCGGTCCGAACTGTTTTTAATCCCGAAATTTCGACTCACATTCAAACTGATTTTAAAAATAAATGTATATCAATATAAAATCCAACAAATTCTCCACGCATAAATATTAATGTAATTTAAAATCTCGAAATGAAAAAAAGATATTTGAAACTAATTGCCGATTTGATGTGTTTTAAAAATGTACAGCCCATTTCTCATTACTGATGGGCCATTTTCTCGGCCAAATTAATGAAAGCTCTCCTCGTCTTGAAAGATTTGCAGCCCAATAGGCCCGACAAAGCGACTTACTTGGCAAATCACAAAAAGCGGGGTGTGGCCGTGGACCCGGTGTCCACCTATCCACGCACAAGATTCTCCGATGGAATCTTGTTGACCACATTGACCACGCCGTGCGTCGAGAGCACCAAGGCGATGGACGACGGCGAGGCCTAGGAAGGGACAACGCGAGCTGAGGAAGACGCGCGGTGGATGCCCATGCGGAGAGGAGTACGAGGGTTCTTGGTTCGCTGCGTGTGTGAGGTGCCGTCGCCGCAGGCCTTGCTAGCGGTGGGAGTAGTAGAGGCGATGAGGTTTAACAAAGAAGACACCGCCATCGGAGGCGGAGCAAGCGGTCTCCTGGCGCTGGTTTGGTAATTTGGTGCAAGAAGAGCAGCGATTGAAGAAGCAGCAGGACCGCTCGATTCAAATCCAACGATTCTGCTGCTAGAATCGTTGTTGACTAAGTTAACAAGCCTGCAGATAAATCAACATAGTAGGCCCACAGTCAGCCTCCCAACCGTGCGCCCGGATGTCGATGGGAGGAATCATTTTTCACGTAATAAGGAGGCGATTGATTGCATGCGGCCGGCGGCGGAGGGAGTAGGGTGGGCGGGAAGCTCAGCGGCATCACAATGGGCCACAAGAGGAGGGAGCACACAGTCCATGGCGCTAGTTTAGGCGGTGGAGCAGAAGATCGAGATTGAAGAAGACGTCGGCCGTTGGATGGACATCCAACGATCCGCTACTAGAATCGTGTGTTCACTGACAAAGCCTTGCGTAAACAAGTCAGCCTCGAAATCTGTGGCGTGTATAGCCCATTTGCTATTATTTTTATAATTTTTATTCACTTTCTAATTCATATGGAATTTATTGCGGCCCGTTTTCCATTTTTAGAATTGCCGGCCATTTTCTGGTCAGTACCAGGGTAAAAAAATTAACTAAATATGTGGGAAATTTTGAAAATTCACAAAGAACAAAATATTCTTAATTCAAAAATTAATAGCCATACCAAAACAAATTTAAAAATAAATTAGTACTATGTCATGTTAAATCCAATGAAATACGTATAAGATATCAGTGAAGAACAAAATTCAAAAAAAAACTAATATCCCATTTGCTATAAATTTTTTTGAATTTTCAACCCCTTTTGATATTACTTTTAACAGACATTGACCATACTCTTTGGCCAGGACGGAATGCATCCCTCCTCGTCTTGAAAGATTTGCAGCCCAGTAATTCGGAGAAAACAAATAGGCCTAGCTTGGGTATTCTTCACAAAGAAATACTGGGCTACCTATTTTCCCAAAGAACTGGTGCATGAGCATTTAGCTTTATTTATTTATTTACTTATTTATGTTGAGGGGACAATGAGCATGTGCCTGGGCCGGATTCATGTGAGAGCCTCCCTTCCAGTTAATTATGGGCTTCTCTATTGGGCCTTCATCAGTGGGCTGCATGTTATCAACAAGTGGAAAATGTGTTCCGTACGAAAAATAGTATGAGCTACGTACGGTACGGGGCACTAAAGGATCGAACCGTGCAACGACTTCCAAAACATTGTGTTTGTCGTTCTAACAACACATTTATTCAACCAATAAACGAAATATACTACTGATTGTACATTGAAAATAGCGGTGGCAAAGAACTGGGCTGGGGTGCAATGAAGCGATAAGAAGGCGGAAGAGTGAAGACGTAGCTCTCTCTTCCAAACCAAACATTAGCCATCATTACAAAAGGGCTACCAAAAAAGAACAAGTGTATGCATCAAACTAAACAAAGATCCTACTACACCAAGTGTACGCATCTAACTAACTGGCTCAGTTAGACGTTACTATTTATTAAGCTATGGAGATTGGCTGACGGCTTGAACCAGATGGGTGCCTTACGGGGGAAACTCCAGCCAGCAGGTCGAAGTCTGATACTTGTGACCCTCTCTCCTCGTTTGGGCTGCAGAGCATGGCGGCACATATCAGGGTATGGTGCATGCAGAGACACATGGTACGTTGTGTACACACAGTTTTGCCTGATGAACGAAACTGCGCTGCCATCATGATCCTTGCCGTTGGTTATCTCCTGGTTAATCGGATAATTCAGTCCGACAAACAGAGAGTGTGTACCAAGGCTACTTACCAGCCTCCAGTCAAAAATTCCTGAAGGCCCAGAGAAGCTGGGATCCTACTCAAAGACCTTGCAGTGACTGTGATTGTATTCCGCGAAACAACACGTCCGGTATGTGCGAACGATCATCAATCTTTCGCCGTCGTCTGATCGAGCCAGGAACCACCTGCAACTACCATGCCGCTTTTCTTTGAAAGTTTCTGGGATTAGGAAGGGTAGGGACACTAGGCGGCCTACAACATCATATCAAGTTGGAGTCAAATAAAAAAGGGCTCTTGATTTAGTCAATCTTAAGAACAGCATGTTATGAGCATGAATATTTTTTTTAGTAAATGTTGACAGTAATATAAGCAAGCCATCATGATATCATAGGAAAGTAACATACTCATTGTAATAATTTGTTTGTAGTGATGAGTGGAGTAGGCCGAGAATACGTCCGACCATAGAATGAGTCGACAGCGTAAATGAAGCCCTTGTGTTCAATGGCATCAGAGAACCATGGAGGATGTATGATCCTGCGATGGACGTGCAGATTTATCCACTTACCGCAGTGACCTATCAGATAGGCAAGACCGCGGTTGAAGAACGCAATTAGCCTGAAATCTTTGTAATTCGCAGATCTTGTGGGCACTTGGCAGATTACAACCTTGAGCAAATCAAACTTGGTATCATGTTGGCTACTGTAAGATTCCGAGTATTCTGGGCTACGGTGCCAAAGCAGTGCAGTGTTAATCGAAGGAAGGGGGATCAATCGTCGGGTGTAGACCTCCACGAGCATCCAGCTGCCACGACCGTCGACGAGCACCATCCAAGATGTGTTCATGCCGACCCAGTACATATTGTTAATGTAGCTGAGGCTGACGGGGATCGAATCACAGTGAAGGGGGTTGATGCTCGCCACCCTACGATCGTTATGCTGCGTGACACGCCATTTCTGAAGATCAGGCGGCATCAGCAAGCAAGGAGCTGGCTTAAAAAGCTCCGGCCAGACGGCTTTGAGTAAATGGTACAGCCCCGACGAGCACGCGGCGAGCTGCATGGTACTGAGATTGTCCACACGCTTAACAATGAGCTTGATTACCTATGCGAGGAGCGAATTGTAGCCACTCTTTCGGTGGACGCTGCTCGGTTCTACCATTGTTAGTGCTTGGGTTTCGGACGAGGGGGGAGGCGCCTTAGAGGGGATGGAAGCTTGGACGAGATTATGTGTGGACAAAGATGGAGAAGCAAATATGTGTTGCGGGAAGTGGACAGATGATGATGACTACAGCACGCCGCTTGACTTACGAGACACATACCAGCAGCGTAGGGTCATATCGATGCCAGACAACTTGCTTGAGTGATCACAGTACTGGTACTCCCTACAGTACCTACTACAGTACTATGCCCTAGCTTGCTAGAGTAGAGTAGTAGAGTAGGAGTCTGCTCTACTACTAGGACCGGAGGAGTAGTATATTCTAATCTAAAATAGTTACAAACTTCAATGCTCGATCATGGAATGACTACGAACCGTGCTCAAAGACCGTGTCTACGTGGTGCTTGGACTTATATGCAAAAAATAGCAAGATGCTCGTGCATTGCATGGCACACCATCATCACCAACTCGGTTTTTTCTCTACTCCTACTCCTATAAAAGACTCAGTTGGTGATGATGGAGGCGAGGAGGCGTGTTCAGCCGGGCGTGCAGCAGACGGGGCAACACTATTCGATTTCTTATAAAAAACTCAGCGGACGGATGGAGTAGTGCATGTGACATGTACTAACATTTCATTTGTTAAATTTATGATCAAAATTTGACACAGATTACAATGGGGACCAATAAACCAGGACGGAGGTAGTAGTTATGGGATTACTAATCTAGAAGCCTAAAAGAACTGGCCCCTGGTACTCCTACTACTAGTAGTACTCAAGTTGGAATTCCAATTGCACGCCACAACTTGTTACAGGGTGTAGGAAGCGGTTTGGGAATTTGCATGCCTTTCCAACCAGTGAGATACTCTGTACAAAGTATCACAGAGAAATAACCACAGAGAAGGAAGCTAAAAGTAAACAATCAAACGAGCATTTTTGCATTTGTTTTGCATTGAAACGTTTCACAAGCTTGACTAGTGTTGTTTTTCTACTTTTACAAACACCGCATCGTAATGTTAAAATGTGCATTTGCACGTACATAAGTAATAGTAGTACTCGCTCTGTCTAGGTGTACAAGTCTTCCCTCCCTCTTGGTCACCGTGCACATCCAAAGATGACTTATTGACCTAGACGGAGGGAGTAGCACAGTCTGCAAGCATATATCGAGAGAGACGTGTAGTCCGATAGTATATAGTAAAGTTTGTGCTATATGCACGTACTTGCAAAATGCGTAATAATACACAACGTTTCCAAACTTTCCCTTTTACATACTTAATTAAGGACGCTAAAAATTCCTGAACGTTCGGGATTTATCATTTGCGTCCCAAAACTAATGAGATCGCCTTACGAAACAAAAATTATACTCCTCCTAAAAGCCACGGCGCTCGCAGGAGCGCTTGCGGCGCGCCACGAGTGCCCTGGTGCGCGGCCGTTTCCCAACACGCCGACACAACGCCTCTTCCTCAGCCTCGCAACTCGCGAGGTGTTGATTGGCGGCTTGTCGGCGGGCGAGCGTGATCTCACCGGTGTGGTGATCCGGCGCCAACAAGTACTCCTCCTGGCTGGAAGCGTGCACCCGGTCCATGTACCGCCAAGCGTAGATGAGGCGCTTGGGCCCGACTGCACTCAGGGCATCGGCATGGGCGTCCTCTGCCACCCTCACGGCCCTCACACGATCCTTCTACCAAAGAACCAATTGCTTGACTCTCTTGGACGCGACATAGATCTCCCAGAAAGCTTGTTGTGCGGTGTGCTTCTCTTCCTCGACCTTCTCCTCCTCTATTTTGGCGCGCTCTGCTGGAGGTAAAGCCTCCCACAAGGCGACATCCATTTCTTTCCAAAGCTCCTCAAGGTTGGGGGCTCGGCGGGCGGCGCGGCGTTCTCCTCATTGCGGGGAGCCGACGCGTCCTCCGAAATGCATGCTGGCGAGATTGGGAACGCCAACACGTCCACCTCGACGCGTCACGGTGAGGAGCGGAACACCGATGTGTCCTCCTCGACTAGTGGCGGCAAGGAACGGAATGGCGACGCATCGCGTCGCGGCGAGGAGCGGAACACCGACGCGTCCTCCTCGACTAATGGCGGCGAGGAACAGAACAGCGACGCATCGCGTAGCGGCGAGGAGCGGAACGCCGACGCGCCCTCCTCCACTAGTGGCGCCGAGGAACGGAACGGTGACACGTGACCGTCCGCACGATGCAGCGAGGGGCTCTAGGGCTTGGGAGGGGCGATGCCATGGTGGTCGACGTGAGAGGGAGGGGGAGGAGATAGCGATGAACGTGAACGTGAGGGGAAGGAGATAGCGATGTCGTGGGAGGCGCAGTATTTATAGTGAGCAATGGCACACCTACGTAAGATATGGAATGAGCTGCACTGACTTAACTGCAGGTCCAGTTGCATCATTGACATGTGGGCCAGTACACTGCTGGGCCCATATGTCAGTGACCCAATGCACCTGAAGTTAAGTAAAAGCTACGTGGGCATATTTGTTGATGTAAATTACGGGGGAGCGAAGGGGTGGAAATATTGCTGGTCACAACGGATTGGACGAGCGTGGGGGGAGGAGAGTCATGCATGCAGATTTTTTCACACGGGGTGGAGTGGTGGGACAGCCAAAGGGAGAAGGAGAGTTTGGCAGGCATATTGTTTCCACACATGGAGAGGAAAAGATTAGGAGACGAACGGGCTTCCTGCAGGTATGAGGAACAGTGCATAATAAGTCATCTTGCATGCCGGGCTAGGTATAGTCTCAAGTCATTAAAAACATACACGCCCCACACATGTTCATATTTCAAGGTGCACTAAATTATTGCATGCGATGATTAAGGCTGGCCATCGTTGTGGTATCTTAGCTGGTATCATGCACACGGGAATAGCAAACATGCTGATGTGGCAAAGAATTAAAGAAGATAGGGGGTTAAAGTAACTAGTGTTCATGCATGCATTGGTAAACACATTTTTTTGTGAAGAACGACAACATTAGTTGAGTACTTTTGCAGACTTCAAAAACTATTCCACCGCCTCTACTATCTTGCTAAGAGTAGGTGAAATTTTTGAGTCGAGCCCTTTAAACTAGAAGGGAGGTAGTGGTACTCTAATAGCTAGGTGTGTAAGTCATCTTACGAAAACCAAATAATCCCAAAACACGTAGGCGCGGTGCATTAACTTCTACTTCGTTTCTTGTTTCTTGACATATCAACCAATAAGAGATGAGGGTGTGCATGCTTTTTAATGACCTGAGATTATCAAACATAACATGCGGTGGTTAGTTCATTGCATGCAATACTATTTAATTAGAAAATAAACATTAATGTCTCTCGTTTTCCCCTCCTCCTTGGTCACAGTGCACAGCCTAAGATGACTTACTCACCTAGACAGAGGGAGTATCAACATTCACAATGTCAAATCAATATTTTTACACTCAATATAAAACATAGTTCTTATACTCATTATAATCAGTATTGTAGATATTGATATTTCTAGTATAAATTTGGTCGTGGGATTTCACTGATGCCTGTCAAAGCGTGGAGGAAGCGAAGCTTAGGGCTTGCATTGCCGATCTCTACATTGGTATTTCTCTTCATAATCCTGTAATTTTAGAGACTGGTTGCGCTTTTGTGGTAGCGTCTCTTGCATCGGGGGACTATGACAGGTCTACTATGCGTGACCTGAAGATGAAAGCGTTGAGCATCTCGAAGTTGATCAACAATCTTCAATTGTCAAAGATTAGCCGTTCGGCCAATAAGGTGGCACACATAATCGCTAAGTATAGCTTTGTCAATAGATTAGATGGTATTCTTGTAAATAACGCATACAATGTGGTGAATATTGTATCGAATGAGTGTCTTGGTGTGGATGGTTAATTAATATAAGGGGTGTTCAAAAAAGTATATATTTGGTCAAACACTTTGCAAGCGGTTGATGGGAGTAAAAAGGACGGAGGAGTATCATGCATGTGGAGTAGGCAAAAAATTGCTCATTTATAGCGGTCGAAGTCTCAAAGGCGCGACCAGCGTGAGGGAGGCGAAGGTCATGGGAGGCTTGGCGGTTGGCGGAATTAAGTGAAGTTACATCCACGCGCCAAACATAGCGTCTTGAAACAGCGAAGCTATACCGTCAGGCCTACGATATGGGTCTAGTAGACATGACATCTAGTGGGTCCCGCATAGTTCTCGAGAACTCTTTGGGGGCTTGCAGTCGTTTTTCCACCGGGCAAGCCAACAACCCCACACCATTCGCACGCCCTATTCGTCCCCGTCTTCTACCTCACAATAGTTCGCTCCCAGTCGTCCCGTCCTTTCACATTAGTTCGCTCCCAGTTTTTGCGGGGTACAATAGTTCAACTTCTCCTAACCCTCCTCCAAAATCCATGGCCTCCCAAATCTCCATGGTCGCCGCTGAGTACCAGGTTAGAGCCATCACCGGCGATCAGTTCATCATCATCTACACATGTGGATCCACGACAGTGAAAGCATGGCTTTCTCGCTTCCTACGCATGTTCAACAGTTCAACGGATGAGTGGGTCGCTGGGCTAGATGTTGAGTACACCATAGTCCTGGGACGAGAGAAGGATCTAAAGGATGAAGAGAGGAAGAAGCCTGCCATGATCTAGGTTTGCGTACATAACGTTTGCTTGCTCTACCACATATGCCATGCCAACATTGAGTGCCAGGATTTTAAGAACTTCCTCAAGGACAAAAGAGTGAAATTCGTTACTGTAGGCTTTAAGAACGACAGGGATGTCCTGCGTTGGATAGGTCTCGTTGTAGGCCAGCCCTTCGATCTCCAGAAGGCAAGCCTGGTGTCGTCCTCTCAACCTTCAATGCTGACCCTGGCAGCAGCCATGATTGATCCTTCGTACGCTAAACTAAAGAAACCTCATCACAAGTTTCATCATGCATGGGAGTCGAAGACATTAGATGAAGATCACATCCTGTACGCAGCAATGGATGCCTACCTTTGTTTAAATATCTACATGGGTTGGATGAAGAAGCAGAGCCCAGTGTCCGGTTCAAGCAAAGAAGCGTCAGCGAAGAGGAAGAGGGACGAGGACGAAGTCGAGGACATGGACTCGGAGTCCGAGTAGGTGGCAGTGCCGTCGCTCATGCTGGTTCTACTGCAGTGTCAAGCGGACTAGTTGCTGTAGGATCGAAAGTATGTCTAGAGGGGGGTGATTAGACAACTTGTCAATATAAAAATTCTGCCTTTTGACAAAGAACAGTTTTTGGCAGATTCACAATTATGATCAAGTCAAGCATCACTCTACACATGCAATTCTAGAGTATAGGCAGCGGAAAGTAAATTGCACATGTAGTAAAGAGAGGTGGAGAAGAGCAAACGCAATTTTGGAGACGCGGTGATTTTTCTCGTGGTTCCGATAGGTGGTGCTATCGTGCTTCCACGTTGATGGAGACTTCAACCCATGGAGGGTAAGCAGGCCATGAGTCCACGGAGGGCTCCACCCACGAAGGGTCCACGAAGAAGCAACCTTGTCTATTCCATCATGGCCTACGCCCACGGAGGGCTAGCCTTACTCGGGGTAGATCTTCACGAAGTAGGCGATCTCCTTGCCCTTACAAACTTCTTGGTTCAACTCCACATCTCGTCGACGGAGGCTCCCAAGCGACACCTAATCAGTCTAGGAGGCACCACCCTCCAAAAGGTAATAGATGTTGTAGATGATGATGAACTCCTTGCTCTTGTGCTTCAAATGATAATCTCCCCAACACTCAACTCTCCTCACTGATTTGGCTGTGGTGGAAGAAAGGATTGAGTGGAAAGCAACTTGGGAAGGCTAGAGATCAAGCTTCATATGGTGGGAGTGGAGCAACTTGATCTCAACACAAGGGTAGGTAGTTCTCTTCTCGAGAAATGTAAGGTAGGAGTGGTAGTTCTTTCGATGGCTCTCTCCACGAATGAAGAGGGGTGGAGGGTATAAATAGCCTCCACACAAAATCCAACCGTTACACACATTTGAGCAATCTCGGTGGGACCGAAGTGAACAACTCGGTGAGACCGATAGTTCAAATAATGTGAGCGTTGGGATTTTCGGTGGGACCGAATATACAATCTCGGTTAGTCCGATTAGTGCAATGACAAGAGCATGCCAGTTTCGGTGGGACCGACTTCATCATCTCGGTGACACCGATTTGATGATGAAGATTCTGAAGCTTGGCAACTCATGTTCGGTGAGACCGAGTTCGAATCGGAAAATCCGAGTTTACTAGGGTTTGGCTTATGGTGAGGTGGTTCATCTCGGTGTGGTGAGTTTGGAATATCGGTGGGACCGAGACTACTTATGAGTGTCTATGGCGGTGAAAGTTCTTGATAGTTTAGGAGATGTATCACTAAGCACTTGAGCGACGGATCATCATCATAACCTCATCCCTTTTAATAGTATTGGCTTTTCCTATGGACTCAATGTGATCTTGGATCACTAAACCAAAAATGGAGTCTTGAGCTTTTGCCAATGCTTGCCTTAGCATTTTGAGGGTCCACTTCTTCAGTCCTTGCCATACCCATATCTTTGAACTCTCGAAATGATTCTCAAGTAACTATTAGTTCAATGATATATATGTTGTTATTAATTACCAAAACCACCCGGGGATTAGTTACACTTTCAATCTCCCCCTTTTTGGTAATTGATGACAACATATAGATCAAAGCTTCGACAAAGGATATAATCAATGAATACTATCGTCGCTTTGAGAAGTATGTGATAAGCAAGAGCTCCCCCTAAATTTGTGCATTATTTAAGATTTGCGTTTGAATGCAAATGCACAATCGATTAGGATCATGGGTCACTCTTCCATATCACATACATCTTGGTGGAGCGCACAAAATGATAAGAATGAACAGCATGCACCCAATCACCAAGACATGAGTAAATGGTCATACGAGATAGGAATGGCATATGATAAGCATTAAGCACACATTAAAGCATAGTACGACCAAGCACTCATTAAGGTAGAATCAAGCGAGTATCAAACACATTGAATGTCTCGAAAACCAAAAGTATCTCAAAGAAACCGCAAAAGAACGAAGAGCAAAAGCGCAAAGACAACAACACTCTCTCTCGAAGCCCTATGATCTATACAATTTCTCCCCTTTGGCAACAAGTTACCAAAAGTTGAAAAAGCATAGAGCTAAGCGTCCTTTGTGGACTCTTTGGCGGCTCCCGTTTGGGTTGATGTCGGAGTGGATATGACAAACATCGCGAAGACTTGGTGATGTCTGTCTTTGGAGGAGTGGACACAGGAGCTGGAGCTGGAGTAGGAGCAATCGCTGGAACTGTGGGAGGTCTGCCAAGCTGTAGTCTTGGTGTCGATCCTTTGGAATAGCGGTGATCGGGATCCTTTGGGAACCGGAGCGATCTGTCGATGAGAATCTGGACTAAGTCATCCTGCAACTCACGATAAGCTCGCCTTGTCTGCTTTGCTTCCTCAATGTCCGCCTCGAGCTTGTTGGCGGTCACTTGTACTTGATCGACTTCACGTCCAGAGCGTAGATCTTCTCGTCAACAATCCTCTCTAAGCTCTCCCGAGGCTGTTCAATCTTTGGGCGGCGTTGTTCAATCCTTTGAGTAGCTTCAAGAATTTGCTCTCCAAACTCTTTGGTTTAGCTGCTGCTGCTTCTTTGCTTCCTTGTCGACTTTGGCTTTCTTAGCAGTGCGATCTTGGCTTGACCTTCAACAGATGTCGGATCCTCCTCATCCATCACAACAACATTGTCTTCATGCTCGCTGCAACGGTAAATGTTCTCTATCCAACAAGAATGTGCCCGTGCCAAACTTGGCATTGATAAGCATCTGAATCATGGGCAAATCCACATGACCTTTTCGGTCATTGCAGTCCTCTTAATGGTCTCTACCATCAAGTCCATCACCTTGAAAGGTGCTCTCTCATCAAGTATGTGCAGCATGTTGATAGAGTATCCTCGATCATGCGATCATCTCAGATTTGGGCATCAAGGTATGCCTCAAAATGGTATTAGTGGTAGGTAAGCTTTGCGCTCGAGATGGTAGACCGAGCCGAGGTTCCAAATTCCCAAATCCTCTGCTGGAATCTCTTTGTACATGTTTTCATGGATTCATGATTCTTCTTTGGAATCCCATATACATCAATATCATCTTCTCGTTGCCTTTGGAGCATTGAATTTCTGCCCATTCTTCAACGAAGAAGAAAACCTTTGACCTTCATCATCCACATAATCTTTCCATCGGGGTAGAAGTGAGTGTGGCATAAAATTGCATTATCATCTCATCGTTTCAACCGGTCAATTTCGACCTACAAAATCTGCAACTCCACATGCGGTGAAACTTTCATGCACATGTCGAAAGAAATCTCGTGCTCTTATTTGTCAATGTACTTCCGGTCAACATATCGGGTGTCTGCGACTATGGGCTTCTTGTCCATCAAGACGGTCTCATAGAAGTCCTGCTTTGCTCTCGGTGTGAAATCTGGGATCTCAAGCAGTTCTTCTCCTCACGGCATATGGGTCGGTTTGTCTCCATAGCACGAGACCTTTATCTTTCCTTGCCTTCATATCCTCGGCTTGAGGATGAGCATCATTATGGAGTGGCGTTTTGGACGAAGTTTCAAAGAAAGCGGTCCTTCATCGTCGACTCGGTGGTGGCACATCATCCTTGTTCTTTTGAACGCTGGAATGTTTCGACGGTCCTCTTGGGCTTGGCGCAGAGCTTTCTTTGGAGCTGCCTTAGCTGGAGCAGATTTCTTGGGCTTTGATGTGGCTCCGGCCTTAATGGCATCACCCATGAGCTTGGCTTCGAGGAGGAGGCTGGGGTGCTTCCTCATCCTCATCCTCTCACTTGCATCATGCACTATCCTCTTTCTCTTGGTGGTTTTCTTCACTTTGCTTGCAAATGCCTCTCCCAAATTCAGCTTCTTAGCAACAGTTGACCGCTTGACTTTCTTTGGTGCCTTTCTTAGATTGTTGATCTTGTTGCTCTTTGGCAACAACCTTCCTTTAGGCTTTGAGGTCACCTCTTCCTCAACAACAAAATCTGAATCCTCATCATCTGAATTCCTCTTCTTTCTAGCTCTGGTAGCTGCAGGAGGCATGCCACTTGGTGTACTCCTCTCACCATCATCGGATGAGCTACTAGGATCGGGACTAGTGCACGCCCTGGAATGTCGCAATGGGTGTCTCGACTGTTCTCACTTTGTCACGGCATCGACATGGTGACAACCCGTGAATAGATAAGGTGTAGGCAGAGAAGAAGAGTCATCACAAAATGCAGAAGTTTTTGCAAAAAAATGAGTTCAAATTGTAGTATTAAGTTTTCACAGAAGACATTTCGGTCAGACCGAGTTTAAGGTTCGGTGAATGTCAAAATGTTGCTTCTATAATGGCTGATGTAGAGTGGTTGTTTTTGTTGCATCCTACAAAGTAATAACTATGAAATGCATTTAGATTCTCATTTGACTGGGATTATGTGAGTTTGAGCATGTTGTGAAGTACTATAGACCTTGTATACATCTTGGGATTCGACAATGATTGTAACTATTGAATTGTATAGACCATTACATTCAAGTCAATAGCCTAATATATTTATTTCACAATTTCAACAAATGATTAGTTCACTACAAACTCGGAAAACAAATGTGTACTCCTCCGTTTTTATTTAAGTTAGTGTATTAGCATTGGTCAAAGTCAAGTTTTGTAAACTCTCGAAAGCTTATAACAAAAATATTAACATATACAATAACAAATAAATACCATTAGATTCATTATTGAATGTACTTTCACATCATACATATTTGTTATGGTAAATGTTTATTTTTATATAAACTTGGTCAAACTTTAGGAAGTTTGACTTGGTCAAACCTAATATGCAGAGTTTACTACTACTACTCGCTAGTTGCTTAGCCGAATCATTCAACACGCCACACGGGGAGTCCAGTGTCACGAAATTTTGAGGTCGGCGGGAAAATCTCCCGCGACCCTGATTCGAGCAGTGGGAAGTTACCATCATAGCCTTCGGAACAGGCTTACGGACGACGCTTGGTAGGGGGCTGTTTTCGTAACTTCAGGTTCACCCTACCTAGCCAACCCCACCCCGGCACCCAGAGTAGTACTCCTGACTACTCCCCATTTTCTATCCCCACCGCAAAATAGACTTCTCCACGGCACCGCAACCTTCGTGCTCTGATAACCCACAAGTATAGGGGATCGCAACAGCTTTCGAGGGTACAGTATTCAACCCAAATTTATTGATTTGACACAAGGGGAGCTAAAGAATATTCTTGAGTATTAGCAGTTGAGTTGTCAATTCAACCACACCTGGATAACTTAGTATCTTCAGCAAAGTGTTTATTAGCAAAAGTGGTATGATAATAAAGGTAACGGTAGCAAAAGTAAAGATAGATGTTTTTGGGATTTTGTAGTAGTTGTAACAGTAGCAACGGAAAAGTAAATAAGCGAAGAACAATATATGAAAAGCTCGTAGGCAATGGATCAGTGATGGATAATTATGCCGGATCGATTCCTCATGTAATAGCTATAACATAGGGTGATATAGAACTAGCTCCAATTCATCAATGTAATATAGGCATGTATTCCGTAAATAGTCATACGTGCTTATGGAAAAGAACTTGCATGACATCTTTTGTCCTACCCTCCCATGGAAGCGGGGTCCTAATAGAAACTAAGGGATATTAAGGCCTCCTTTTAATAGAGAACCGGAACAAAGCATTAGCACATAGTGAATACATGAACTCCTCAAACTACGGTCATCACCGAGAAGTATCCCGATTATTGTCACTTCGGGGTTGTCGGATCATAACACGTAATAGGTGACTATAGACTTGCAAGATAGGATCAAGAACACACATATATTCATGAAAACATAATAGGTTCAGATCTGAAATCATGGCACTCAGGCCCTAGTGACAAGCATTAAGCATAGCAAAGTCATAGCAACATCAATCTCAGAACATAGTGGATACTAGGATCAAACCCTAACAAAACTAACTTGATTACATGGTAAATCTCATCCAACCCATCACCGCCCAAAGAAGCCTACGATGGAATTACTCAAGCACGGCGGTGAGCATCATGAAATTGGTGATGGAGGATTGTTGATGATGGCGACGACGAATCCCCTCTCCGGAGCCCCGAGCGGACTCCAGATCAGCCCTCCCAAGAGAGATTGGGGCTTGGCGGCGGCTCCATGTCGTAAAACGCGATGAAACTTTCTCTCTGATTTTTTTCTCCCCGAACGTGAATATATGGAGTTGGAGTTGACGTCCGTGGAGGTCCACGGGGCCCACGAGATAGGAGGCCGCGCCCTAGGGGGGCGCGCCCCCTGTCTCGTGGACAGGTTGTGGGCCCCCTGGCATTAATTCTTTCGCCAAAAATTCTTATTAATTCCAAAAAGTGCCTCCGTGGATTTCCAGGACATTCCAAGAACTTTTCTTTTCTACACATAAAACAACATCATGGCAGTTCTGCTGAAAACAACGTCAGTCCGGGTTAGTTTCATTCAAATCATGCAAGTTAGAGTCCAAAGCAAGGGCAAAAGTGTCGTGGTTTTGTCACGGCAGATGTCCTCATGAAAAGGACTTAGTTGTGAGGTCAGCGCATCCATGTGGTAGCTTGAGAGGGGTTGAGTAAGATGAGAGATGCAGGGCGGATCAACACGCAAGACCAGGATTTAGACAGCTTCGGGCCCCGGGAAACATCATCCGGTAAAAACCCTACATGCTGTTTGAGGCTAGATCTCATTATGCTCATGAGGGAGTCGCCGTAAACCGGCTCTCCTCTAATTGTGTCTAGCCCTAGAGATTGTTGTTTGCTTGTAGCTTGTCGTCTGTCCCTCTTTGGGGAGCCCTGCCCCTCCTTATATATGTTGAAGGGGCGGTTTACATGTGGAGTCCTATTAGGATTAGGACTAGTCTATCTCTAATACAAACCGGATACAAGTCCTAGCCTTAACTCCTTGTAAGGCAAATATTCCTTTCCTCTTAAACCGGCCCACAATGGTTGAACCGGCCTTCATGAACCGCCAGACAGGCCACGGGTCTTGTTGCTCCTCCGCCCCCGCTTGCCGGATTACCAATGAGTCAGTAAACCGTGCAGTGCATGCAGGTCGCCGGTGAATCGCCAAGTCCGTCCGGTTTATCCTTCCGGCCGGTTTACGCCGCGGGGCATATCCCCGACAAAAAGTTTTTGGAAAAGTAGATACGTTGGAGACGTATCAAATCCCCCAAGCTTAAACCTTTGCTTATCCTCAAGAAATTCAGTTGATAAACTGAAAGTGATAAAGAAAAACTTTTACAAACACTATTTGCTCTTGTTGTTGTAACATGAAAAGCCATCATTCAAGTTTCAGCAAATATTATGAACTAACCATACTCACAATAACACATAGGTCTCACAATTACTCATATCAATAACATAATCAGCTAGCAAGCCATAATAATAAAACTCGGATGACAACACTTTCTCAAAATAATTATAACATGATATAACAAAATGGTATCTCGCTAGCCCTTTCTGAGACCGCAAAACATAAATGCAGAGCACCTTTAAAGATCAAGGACTGACTAAACATTGTAATTCATGGTAAAAGAGATCCATCAAGTCATACCCAATATAAACCAATAGTAATGAATGCAAATGACGATTGTGCTCTCCGGTAGTGCTTTTAATAAGAAGGGTGATGACACAACATAAAAGTAAATGGATAGGCCCTTCGCAGAGGGAAGCAGAGATTTGTAGAGGTGCCAGAGCTCGATTTTAAAATAGAGATTGAATAACATTTTGAGCGGCATACTTTCATTTGTCAGCGCAACAACTATGAGATGGCTGTATCTTCCATACTACATGCATTATAGGCGGTTCCCAAACAGAATGGTAAAGGATTATACTCCCCAACCACCAACAAGCATCAATCCATGGCTTGCTCGAAACAACGAGTGCCTCCAACATACAACAGCCACGGGGAGTTTTGTTTAACTATTTTGATTTGCTTTGATCTTTTGGATCATGGGACTAGGCATCCGATTCTGGCCCTTTCTCGTGAATGAGGAGCGGAGTCCACTCCTCTTGAGAATAACCCACCTAGCATGGAAGATATAGGCAGCCCTAGTTGTAACATGAGTTGCTCGAGCATACAAAACAGAATTTCATTTGAAGGTTTGGAGTTTGGCACATACAAATTTACTTGGAACGGCAGGTAAATACCGCATATAGGAAGGTATAGTGGACTCATATGGAACAACTTTGGGGTTTAATGGGTTTGGATGCACAAGCAGTATTCCCGCTTAGTACACGTGAAGGCTAGCAAAAGACTGGGAAGCGACCAACTGAGAGAGCGACAACAATCATAAACATGCATTAAAATTAATTCACACCGAGTACAAGTATGAGTAGGATATAATCCACCATGAACATAAATATCATGAGGGCTATGTTGATTTGATTCAACTACATGCGTGAACATGTGCCAAGTCGAGTCACTCAATTCATTCAAAGGAGGATACCATCCCATCATACCACGTCATAATCATTCTAATAGCATGTTGGCACGCAAGGTAAACCATTATAACTCATAGCTAATCAAGCATGGCACAAGCAACTATAATCTCTAAATGTCATTGCAAATATGTTTACTTCATAATAGCTGACTCAGGAACGATGAATCATCATATTTACAAAAACAAGAGAGGTCGAGTTCATACCAGCTTTTCTCATCCCAATAAGTCCATCATATATTGTCATTATTGCCTTTCACTTGCACGACTGAACGATGTGTATAATAATAAGAGTGTACGTGCATTGGACTAAGTTGGAATCTACAAGCATTCAACTCAAGAGAAAAGACAAGTAATATGGGCTCTAAGTTAAATAAACAATCATGCATATAAGAGCCACTAAGCATTTTCAATATGGTCTTCTCGACCCCCAAAGGAAAGGAAAGAAAATAAAACTATTTACATGGGAAAGCTCCCAACAAGTAAGAAGAAGAAGTAGAAATCTTTTTGGGTTTTCATTTTAATTCTACTACAAGCATAGAAATTGAACTAACTAATTTTTTTTCGTTTTTCTTAAGGTTTATTAAACACACAAGAAGAAAACTAGAAAAAGAAATTTAAACTAGCATGGATAATACAATGAAAGAGTATGAGCACCGACGACTAGTGTGTGAACATGAATGTAAAGTCGGTGAGAAATATGTACTCCCCCAAGCTTAGGCTTTTGGCCTAACTTGGTCTAATACCAAGGACCGCCTGGCTAATATCCATAAGTGAAACTGGGGTAGTACTGAGATGCAGAGGCGACCGCCTCCTGAGCAGCAGCGTGTTGGCGAGTTGCCTCCATTCCCCTCTCATATTCAGTTGCTTCTTCCCTAGTGACAACATATATTTCTTTTGCCTGATAATCAAAAAGGTAGGGAGCAGGAAGAGTAACAGGGACGACGTTGCGTCTGTCATAGATTAGTCGATAATGGAGGAATTGTTCATTCCTCTCAAGAAAATGATGATCAAACATAGCTTCTTTATCCAAATAAATAGGAGGTACAATCATATCCCCCTCTCGTGGAGCTATATTAAGAAAATTAGCCACATGGGTTGCATAAATTCCTCCAAAGAAATATCCCCTTCTACTATTATTCTGCAACCTACATGCAACTATTGCCCCCAAGTTATAACCTTTATAACCTGACACAGCACTCTTGAGGACACAAAGATCAGGAGCACACATGTGACATACTTCGTCCTTACCGTTAATGCATCTACCAATAAAGAGAGCAAAATAATGTATAGCAGGAAAATGAATGCTCCCTATGGTAGCTTGTGTTATGTCCCTAGATTCTCCCACGGTAATACTAGCAACAAAAACTCTAAATTCAGATTTGCGAGCATCATTAATATTACCCCACTGCGGGAGTTTGCAAGCAGTTGTGAAATCCTCTAAATCCATGGTATAAGATGTATCATAAACATCAAACATGACACTAGGAGAATTACACGCAGAAATATATTTGAACCTCCACACAAAGGAATCGGTCAATTGATAATATTGAGGACCCTTATCTTGTAAGAAGTCCTCCAGCTCGGCATTACGCACATATGCGTCAAATTCCCCCTTGAAGCCTGCTTCAACCATAAAATCATCGGATGGCCACTCACAAGCCCGTACATTTGCGTCCCTTGGCAAATTAACATCTTGTTCACGTATAGCAATCCTTGACCCTTTCTTTGCTGAGGAACCTCCTTGGTACATTCTTCTAAGCATATTTCTTTTTCTAAAAATTTCTGAAATTTTAGTAACTTCAAAATAAAAGTGAATAAAATTAAACAAGATAGATAGCAACTACTCCTACAAGTGCCTAGGGCCTATATCATGCATTGGAATTGCTTGGGACCTCAAAATTTTAATATGCAAGCTCAAGAACATGGTCACCTATGCAGCAAAAATTTGCAATGAATAAAGCACTAGAACAAAAACTAATTGGACCAATGGAGGAGTCACATACCAAGCAACAATCTCCCAAAGCAGTTTTGTGAATGGAGCTTTGAGCTAAGAGATCGAAAATCGCAGCAAAATGAGCTAGAACTCGTGCTTGAGCTGGATGGGGATGTTTTTGGGTAGAAGATGAAGTGTGTGGGTGCTGGCATAAGTGGAGGGGAGCCACCAGGGGCCCACGAGACAGGGGGTGCGCCCTCCTCTCTCGTAGCCTGGTGCTTGCCCCTCCTGTAGTGTTTTCAGTGCCTAAAATCCTCAAATTTTCCAGAAAAAATCATACTAAATTTGCAGGGCATTTGGAGCACTTTTATTTTCAGACTATTTTTTAATGCACGGATAATTCAGAAAACAGACGGATAATACTATTTTTGCTTTATTTAATCTAAATAACAGAAAGTAAAAGGAGGGTATAGAAGGTTGTGCCTTCTAGTTTCATCCATCTCGTGATCATCAAATGAACCCACTAACAAGGTTGATCAAGTCTTGTTAACAAACTCATTCCGAATAACACGGAACCGGAGAAATTTCGAATAACACTAAGTTACCTCAACTGGGATATGAAAATCCCCAACAATAAGAATATCATACTTTTTCTTGACAGTAGGGAGAGGAAATTCAAAACCTCCAAAAATGATAGTTGGAAATTTTTCAATAGAATTGATACTATGAACTTGAGATTGTTTCCTCGGAAAGTGTACCATATGCTCATTACCATTAACATTAAAAGTGACATTGCCTTTGTTGCAATCAATAACAGCCCCTGCAGTATTAAGAAAAGGTCTACCAAGGATAATATACATACTATCGTCCTTGGGAATATCAAGAATAACAAAGTCCGTTAAGATAGTGACATTTGCAACCACAACAGGCACATCCTCACAAATACCGATAGGTATAGCAGTTGATTTATCAGCCATTTGCAAAGATATTTCAGTAGGTGTCAACTTACTCAATTCAAGTCTACGATATAAAGAGAGAGGCATAACACTAACACCGGCTCCAAGATCACATAAAGCAGCTCTAACATAATTTCTTTTAATAGAGCATGGTATAGTTGGTACACCCAGATCTCCAAGTTTCTTTGGTATTCCACCTTTAAAAGTGTAATTAGCAAGCATGGTGGAAATTTCAGCTTCCGGTATCTTTCTTTTATTTGTGATGATATCCTTCATATACTTAGCATAAGGATTTACTTTCAGCATATCAGTTAAGCGCATACATAAGAAAATAGGTCTAATCATTTCAGCAAAGCGCTCAAAATCCTCATCATCCTTTGACTTGGATGGTTTAGGAGGAAAGGGCATGGGCTTCTGAACCCATGGTTCTCTTACTTTACCGTGCTTCCTAGCAACAAAATCTCTCTTATCATAACGTTGATTCTTTGATGGTGGGTTATCAAGATCAACAGCAGGTTCAATCTCTACATCATTGTCTTTGCTAGGTTGAGTATCAACATGAACAGTATCATTGAAATTATCACTATTTTCATGTTCATCACCTGATTGTGTTTCAGCATCAGAAATAGAAATATCATTGGGATTCTCAGGTGTCTACAGTAGGTTCACTAGAAGCATGCAAAGTTCTATCGTTTTTCTTCTTCTTCTTTTTAGAAGAACTAGGTGCCTCTAAATTATTTCTCTGAGAATCTTGCTCGATTCTCTTAGTGTGGCCTTCAGGATACAAAGGTTCCTGAGTCATTCTACCAGTTCTAGTAGCCATTCTAACAGCAAAGTCATTTTTATTATTTAATTCATCAAGCAAATCATTTTGAGCTTTAAGTACTTGCTCAGCTTGAGTAGCAACCATAGAAGCATATTTGCTAATGCGGTGAAGTTCATCTTTAACTCTAGCCGATTATCACCTATCGTCCTATCTCTAAAGCATTATTCTTTAACTCTCTACCAACATAAGCATTAAAACTTTCTTGTCTAGCCATAAAGTCATCAAATTCATCCAAGCATGGGCTATGAAATTTAGTAGAGGTATTTCAACTTTATCATATCCATAGAGAGAATTTACCTTTACTACGTGTCGGGTTATCAAGACAATATGGTTCTTGAGCGGTATATTAAGACCATGTGTTTCTTCAATAGGTGGTAAATTCTTAACATCTTCACTTTAATACCTTTTTCTTTCATTGATTTCTTTGCCTCTTGCATATCTTCAGATGAGAAATAAAACACCTCTCTTCTTGAGTGGGTTAAGAATAGGCTCGGGAGTTGGCTCAATTGGTTCAGAATTACTTGAGAACTGGCTCGGGAAGAGTCCAATTATTTTCATTAGTCAACATATTATTCAATAATATTTCAGCTTAAATCATTGTTCTTTCCCGAAAACACAACCAGCACAACTATCCAAGTAGTCCTTGGAAGCATCGGTTAGTCCGTTATAAAAGATATCAAGTATTTCATTTTTCTTAAGAGGATGATCAGGCAAAGCATTAAGTAACCGGAGAAGCCTCCCCCAAGCTTGTGGGAGACTCTCTTATTTAATTTGCACAAAATTATATATTTCCTGCAAGGCAGCTTATTTCTTATGAGTAGGGAAATATTTAGCAGAGAAGTAATAAATTATATCCTGGGGACTACGCACACAACCAGGAGCAAGAGAGTTATACCAAGTATTAGCATCACCCTTTAATGAGAACGGAAATATCTTAAGGATGTATAAATAGCGAGACTTCTCATCATTAGTAAACAGGGTGGCTATATCATTCAACTTGGTAAGATGTGCCACAACAGTTTCAGATTCAAGGCCATAAAAAGGATCAGATTCAACTAAAGTAATAATATCAGGATCAACAGAGAATTCATAATCCTTATTGGTAACACAGATAGGTGAAGTAGCAAAAGCAGGATCGGGTTTCATTCTAGCATTGAGAGACTGCTGCTTCCATTTAGCTAATAATTTCTTATGATCATTTCTATCATTGCAAGCAAGAATTTCCATAGCAGCTGCTTCATTCATAACATAACCCTTAGGAACTACAGGTAATACATAATCATTGGGGGAACCTTCATCATCACTATCATCAATAATAGGTTCTTCAATATTTTCATTCCCCCTGACTCTAGCAAGTTGTTCATCTAGAAATTCACCTAATGGCAAAGTAGTATCACGCACAAAAGTAGTTTCATCATGCATAGCACAAGTGGCCTCATCAATAACATGCGACATATCAGAATTCATAGCAATAGCAGGTTTAGGTATCGCAAGCTTACTAACAACAGAAGGAGAATCTAGTGCAGAGCTAGATGGCAGTTCCTTACCTCCCCTCGTTGAGGGCAAAATCTTGGTCTTAGCGTCTTTCAAGTTCTTCATAGTGATCAACAGATATAAATCCCAAGTGACTCAGAGAATAGAGCTATGCTCCCCGGCAACAGCGCCAGAAATTAGTCTTGATAACCCACAAGTATAGGGGATCGCATAGCGACTTTCGAGGGTAGAGTATTCAACCCAAATTTATTGATTCGACACAAGGGGAGCTAAAGAATATTCTTGAGTATTAGCAGTTGAGTTGTCAATTCAACCACACCTGGATAACTTAGTATCTGCAGTAAAGTGTTTAGTAGAAAAGGTGGTATGATAATAAAGGTAACGGTAGCAAAAGTAAATATAGATGTTTTTGGGTTTTTGTAGTAGTTGTAACAGTAGCAACAGAAAAGTAAATAAGCGAAGAACAATATATGAAAAGCTCGTAGGCAATGGATCAGTGATGGATAATTATACCGGATGCGATTCCTCGTGTAATAGCTATAACATAGGGTGATATAGAACTAGCTCCAATTCATCAATGTAATGTAGGCATGTATTCCGTAAATAGTCATACGTGCTTATGGAAAAGAACTTGCATGACATCTTTTGTCCTACCCTCCCATGGAAGCGGGGTCCTAACGGAAACTAAGGGATATTAAGGCCTCCTTTTAATAGAGAACCGGAACAAAGCATTAGCACATAGTGAATACATGAACTCCGCAAACTACGGTCATCACCGAGAAGTATCCCGATTATTGTCACTTCGGGGTTGTCGGATCATAACACGTAATAGGTGACTATAGACTTGCAAGATAGGATCAAGAACACACATATATTCATGAAAACATAATAGGTTCAGATCTGAAATCATGGCACTCAGGCCCTAGTGACAAGCATTAAGCATAGCAAAGTCATAGCAACATCAATCTCAGAACATAGTGGATACTAGGGATCAAACCCTAACAAAACTAACTTGATTACATGGTAAATCTCATCCAACCCATCACCTTCCAGTAAGCCTACGATGGAATTACTCACGCACGGCGGTGAGCATCATGAAATTGGTGATGGAGGATGGTTGATGATGACGACGGCAACGAATCCCCCTCTCCGGAGCCCCGAACGGACTCCAGATCAGCCCTCCCAAGAGAGATTAGGGCTTGGCGGCGGCTCTGTGTCGTAAAATGTGATGAAACTTTCTCTCTGATTTTTTTTCTCCCCGAACGTGAATATATGGAGTTGGAGTTGACGTCGGTGGAAGTCCAGGGGGCCCACGAGATAGGAGGCCGTGCCCCCCTGTCTCGTGGACAGGCTGTGGGCCCCCTGGCATTAATTTTTTCGCCAAAAATTCTTATTAATTCCAAAAAGTGCCTCCGTGGATTTCCAGGACATTCCGAGAACTTTTATTTTCTACACATAAAACAACATCATGGCAGTTCTGCTGAAAACAGCGTCAGTCCGGGTTAGTTTCAGTCAAATCATGCAAGTTAGAGTCCAAAACAAGGGCAAAAGTGTTTGGAAAAGTAGATACGTTGGAGACGTATCATGCTCCTGCCCTTTACATCGGCGCACTCGTCCACCGCAGTGCATCTGCCTCATCCACGACCTCGTACGCCGCACTGGAGCCGGTCCACCGTCGTCTTCGTAGACGGAGCCTCTTCCCCGGCATCGTCTTCCATGGTCTCGGATCTGCTTCCCGGAAGCCGATGCCAAGCGCAGAAGTACCACCGTCATGGACAATGAACTGACTCCCGTTGCCGACCATGACTCACAGAGGCAGCCGCGACCATCATTCTCCTCCTCGATTGGTAATGTGTGTATGGAATCACTTAGCAGTACATGTGCAGTTCCAATTTTCTTCATACCTACCCTTCAATTTTCCTGGGTGCTATTGTTCCCGTAAAAGTAATTGGTTATAGCCTCCATTGTCCAACAGAATATCAGCTTGTAATTGTGCATCGCTCCTGTATCGCGTTGTGCTTGGGTAGGTTTTTCATCTGCAACCAGTAGTGTGGCAAATGATGGAAAGGTTTTTAGAACTAGCAAGATGCCCATGCGTTGCACGCATCAAGATGCATTTGTATGAGTAGTTTATCTTGTGGGAGAAAAGGATGAACGAGGGAAGGCCTTATTTGCAAATCTGGAGAGGGGTATGGGTATCTTTTTGCAAAATTCCCATTTGTTTCCTTCCTATCTGTCAGATATAAATCGGACGACCTATATTGCAAGAAAAAAAGTATAGAGAAAAAAAGTAGACAGTAAAGGAAGTAGAGATAAATATTTAATATTAAATATAAAATAAATATAACTATAGAGAAGAGAGTAGAGATAGCAGAGACGTAGGGAAAGGATCGCGCGCGCGGGAAAAAGCGGCCGGCGTGCGATAGTTTTGGCACGCGGCGGCCGGCGCGCTTTATAAAATCCAACGCCCTCCCACCGCTTTGTGCCTTGCCACCGCTCTGTGCCTCACCACCGCTCTCTCCCCGCTCTTTTTCGCCTCGCCGTCGCGGCGCCACCATGCCACCACGTCGCCGGGAAACTTGGGGATACCGTGGCGTCTGCACGCGCCCCTCCGGCGGCTTCTCCGCCGAGATCCGGTTCCACGGGATGCGCCTCGGCCTCGGCAATTTCGACACCGCCAATGAGGCCGCCCACGTGTACGACGCGGCGGCGTGGCGCCTCTGGTGGCCTCATAGAACATTGAACTTCCCCAACATGCCGACGTGGGAGCGGGCGCAAGACCTCACGCCTCTGCCGCGGCTTAGCACCGACGAGGATCGTCGCGACAACCGGAGGCGGGAGCACCGTCTCAGCATCGCCGAGATGGACGAGGAAGCCATGGCGCTGTGGCGCCAACACTTCCCGCAGGACATCATCAACGAGCGCGAGTTCTACGCGCAAAGAAGGGCGGAGAGGGATAAGAGAAGGGAGGAGCGAGGCGCCTATCGCGAGGACAAGCGTAGGCGAAAAGCGGACGCTCAATTCAACATGAGGCTAGGAGCAGCGCCGCCGCCAGGAATCCGGCGATGATCGGTATCTTCACGCCTACTGATCGGGCGTCGGAGGAGGACATCACCGAGGAGGAGTGGGACGACGAGGAGTAGTTGAATTATCTTTTTATCTATCTATCTTTGAGAACTATCCTCTACTCTCTAGTATCTACTTCTCGATCTCAAACTTTGTAAACACTTTTTAAAGCGTCGCGTTGCGATTCTGTTGGAGATGCTCTAATATGGCATCTGAGTGCTTTAATGTTGCCCACAAGATCTGTGAGTATTACTAGTAGTATTTTTCTTGCCATGTTGGGATTTTAAAACCACGAGTGTGAACATGCAGAGGAGCAATGAAGACCAAACACGGATATTGGGACATCTTCAAGGGCGTGGCAAGTTAAAGAGGAGCTGCACGAACACGTAAAACGAGCATTGGTAAGTAACACCCTTTCAATTACTTTCGTTTAGCCTCGTGTTCTTGATGTGTATATGTTGTAGTTTCATTTCTCTTAAGCGTGGTGTTCTTGATGTGTAATAAGAAGAGTCTTAATCGTCCTAATGCTTTCGTTTTTAGCTTGATGTAGGAAGTGGGTGTTCTCACCTTGTAGTCTGTTTTTATATTTCTTTTACTTTTGAATTCACTTCTCCGAGTTCTGTTTATCTGGCTTCTACTAAATGGATCTAGGTTTCTCTGAGTATTGATCTAAAAAAGAAGTAACTTCATGTCAGGATGCAGTTCCTGCAAGGCGGGAAGTATGGTCAACCTCGAGATCATGTTTCCAAAATGAGGCTGGATTACACACAAGGTGCGAGTTCCCTAATGATGCTGGATTAGACACAAGGTGCAAATTCCCAGATGATGTTGGATTACACACAAGCCAGGTGGAGTCGTCACTGTTCGTGTCCTCGTGGCATTAGTAAAGGCTGAAAGAAAGCATGCAGTATCCCTTGAGAATGTAGCTGAGTTCATGAAGAAGCGAGAAGAGCAATCAGATGCTCTCTTCACCCAAGCCAAAGAAGAGATGGAAGAAGCGAAATAAGCTAGCAGAGGCGAGAAGCGGGCTAGGCGTCTCCTCGCTATCTAAAACTATTGTCAATACAAATTTTCCTTCATAATAGCTAGGTTCAAATTTTTATCCAGTCAGCATGCCTGTTGTGATGTCTGTGCATCTACTGATGTGGCACAAAATGTTTTTTTCGGGTCATGTAATAACAGTAATTACTTTCCAAACAATAACAGACGAAGCATTGGACATGGTATAGTTCACGCGCAAGCCCGACTTCCTAGTTCAACTTCCACATCAAACTCATGTTCACAGATATCTGCACATTCATACATAATGTCCACAATCATGATTCACTTCAAAGCCAAAAAAATGTGAGGAGAGTTATAAATAAAGAAAAACCTCTACTAGTTCACGCTACGGTCGAGCACAACAAGTCAAGACCATGCATAAATTAATTATATTTTAGTCATTTTTTCGTTCTAAAATGCCCGCCGGCTCGTGGAAGGGCGTGTTGCCGCACACACGCTGGATTCAATGAAGGCAAAGGGCGATCTTAAGCTGGTTGCACGCGGCGAGGAGGCGTGCTCAGCCGGGCCTGCAGCGAGTGCGGCCCTCTTGGCCGGCGCACCGGTTCAATGCCTGCGCTATGAGAGTCGTGTCCGTGTCAGAGCAATCACTCTCTCTAGTCCTTTTTTGTTTGGGTATAACAAAATCTCGTTTTCCATTCACATTTTACAAGTAAAATTCGTGGACAAACTTTGACCAAGTACGATGGGGACTAGTAAACCAGAATGGAGGTAGTAGTTTTTTAATCAAAGAAGGGTTTCCCTTCCGACATGAAAACCAAACATCTAAATCTAAACCATAGTATTTGCCCTAGAACTACCAGGTTCAACATCTCGCAACATAAACCCATACAACCATACGCCAAGGAGGTACGTAGTACTATGAATTCCATTTTCGCTCCTACCAATCGTTCTAAAAACTACTTACTACTTATAACATGCCATTGAAAATCAGAACTCTTAACCCCGCTAAAAAACGATATTTTAAACGTGGCTACTCGGTCCATGGCAACTGGCGAGCCACCGCGCTCCAAGTCATTCACGTGTGATCTCGACCATCAACTCCCACAAAGGTGCTCCACCACGTACCCGGTACCCGCGAATGCAACAATCGTGCACCTAGGGTTTTAGGGTTTATTTGTTAACGTCGCCTTTACGTAACACTCATGTGTGCGAGACAGCAAGAGGCCGACTGCATGCGTGCACCTCTTCTCTTCGTATATGTACTCCACCGTTTGTCTGGTGTCCAAAAATTTATAACAACTACTAGCAATGTGCCAATGCGTTGCCACACAATCAAAGTAGATAACATATTCACCGATTTGATAGAAAAAAGTCTAGTTTTGAAATACGTATATCACTAAAAATATGTTATGTTTCACTCAAAATATATTCCTTTGGCGGTTTTGATGAGGTAAGGGAGGAATGTTGTTGGTTTCAAGATTCGAGAAGTGGTATATGTCTAATTTCTACTCTTACTAGCAAGATGCCCGTGCATTGCACGGAACATCAAGATCTTGTGGGAGAAAAGGATGAACGAGGGAAGGCCTTATCTGCAAATGTGGTGAAGAGTGCGGGTAAATTGCCATATTTTCCTTCCTATCCGTCAGATATAAATCGTACGACCTACATTGCAGGATGGCAGGCCCACCATCATCACCAACTCTATTTTTATCCCTACTCTTATAAAAAACATTGTCAGTGATGATCGTGTGCCCGCCATCCTGCAATATAGGCCGTCCGATCTATATCTGACGGATAGGAAGGAAACTATGGCAATTTTGCAAAAAGATACCCACACCCCTCTCCACATTTGCAAATAAGGCCTTCCCTCGTTCATCCTTTTCCCCCACAAGATAAACTACTCATACAAATGCATCTTGATGTTCCGTGCAACGCATGGGCATCTTGCTAGTTGTTGCAAAAAGCCCATGTGTGTGTGAGAGAGAGGGATAGTGGAGGAGGACGGAGTGCATGTGTGACAAAGACACAAGTAGTGTGTGTGCGATAGGTATCAACTTAAAATGAGGCGATAGTGTGTGCGTGCACGATCGAGAGGGCATGTCTCAAGAAGGGAAGAAAAAGCTACATAGATACAAGGAGCGGGAGAGATACATGTATGCGATGGTGGAAGCATGAGTGTGCGGGTGTATAAACCTATCTAGAGGCTAGCTAGTCGATAAATGTTTGTGAGAGAAATACGAGTCGAGGTCTGCGAGAGTTTTGTGTGTGAGAGAGAGGCGGTAGTCGGGAAGGGAGTGGAAGCAGGAGTTGTGTGTGTGTGTGTGAGAGAGAGAGAGGAGGCGGTAGTCGGGGTTGTCGATCGATAAGCAAATGAATAATGTTAGTCAGGATGGAGATTTAAAAGGAGACCGCAACAAATGTTGTGTCTCAGAGAGAGAGAGAGAGAGAGAGAGTAATTTTAGTGGTATGAGTCATATGTAGAGACATATAGGTGTGTGAGAGAATCCCAGAGAAAAAGACAAAGTAAAAGGCAGTGGAGACTGTGTGTGGCGGTGAAAAGAAAGCTTAGGTACCAAGTGATACAGAGAGCACAGAGAGACGTGAGAGATAATGAAAACCGTGTAATGTATAATGATAGGGAGAGTGTGACACTTCTCAAGGGAGACGTCGAGAGACCATGTTTGCGAGGATAGGAGAAACATGAAGTGAGCATGCGGGTGAGCTGGAGAAAAGAGAGTGATAGCTACCTGAAGGAGCATGCATGCGAGAGAGATGGGCGTGAAAGGAGTGAACAAAAAAGGGATTCAAATATTTGAATTCGAGATGATGATACATGTAATCCATATTCAAACCAAAATTGATCTATCAAACATGCATACTCATATGAATTCACGGACATCGATGTTATTTAATATGTAGATATTACTCATCCATACATTTTAGTAGAACATAATTTGGTTAAATTTTTTCGAATTCAACCTTAAGATTTCGACGTCGTTGTATTTGTAAATCATATTATACAAATAAAGGAGCAGAATTCTTTGTTGTGCTTTTCAAAATATATATAAAAAATGATGTATATAGAATGTAATTCCAATTGAAAATGGATCCTGCACGAAAAAAAAGTAGAATACAAACGGGATTTGAATTGAGTTGGCACGGTAAACGTGTAGTCTGCAAAATTTGAACGAAGTGGGGAAAGTCACAGTAACCGCCCGAAAGCAAAATCTGTGAGATGGAAATCACTACTGCCTATCCCTGCCACGCAAAGCCTTTCTGCTGGATTTCTATAGGTTTCGATAGGGGTAGGTTTGTAATTTCACCCAAACGTGACGTAACCGCCTCTCACCCGGATTCATACACGGCAGGCGCCAAAACACAGTGTGCCCTCGGCCGAAATCGACTCCCTCCCCGATTCATCTTCATACACGGTGGGCGCCAAAAACAAACTCTCATTGGCAAATATTCGGTGTATGCGAGATTACCGTCCTATCCCCAACCGACTAATGTTGCTGTGATGTAGTAGAAATTTGAAACGGGGGCTAAGTTTGTAAATTTCCTCGCACTTGAGACAAGGGCGCCCTGAATACATGGTTCCCCCTTCCTCTCTACCTCCCTTTTCCCCATTCATACTCCGTGGGCGCCAAAACACCCTCTCCACCCCACCCTCCTCCGTCCGCCGCCGTCCGCCACCCCATCCACCGCCGTCCTCCTCCACCATGCCGGAGCTGATACCCCGACGACGCCGTCCATTACAAGAGATCAACCTCTCTCATCCACGCCTTCGGATCAAGATCCTTGCATCCCGTCCTCTCACTTCATCCCCGTCGTCGTCCACCTTGCCGGCGCCACTCCTACGACCGTCTCGTCCACCGTGCCCTGCCGCCACAGTCTACCCTCCTAGATCTACTTCCACGCCACCGATAGCCATCGCTACCGCAGCACAAATCAAATTCTCGTGAGATCGTGCGGCGCCACACCAGAGGCGGTACTCTTTTGTATCTGCTCAACTTATTTATCGCAGCAAGAAAATAGATCGCCACTGCTTTAATCTGATTTCTTGTCTTGGTTGCGAAGTTGCCTTTGTCCGGTTTGCACCTTTAGATCCGCCATGGCACGCTCAACACTATACTCCCAATGCTTATGGTTTTCCCCTTTTATATTCCACACTAGTTAAATCACAGTAGACTAAATTTCAAAATTGGGTCAGTCGATTTTTTAGAGCTTGCCGGAGTTCGCCGGTGCAATCCAAGGGGCTCGGGTGGTTGTGGGGCCTCGTCGAATGAAGAGAACTCAACGCGGGTGGGGGGTGGGGGTGGCGGAGTAACACAGACGGTGGGGCCGGTGGTCCGGCCGGCGGCCCGTGTGGTGTTCTTTATGGGAAGAATCATAGACGAGGAAGAAGAAGGGTTAGGAGACGTAGGATCTTCATCCAACCGCCTGAAATGGTCGAGAGACAGCTGGGAGTTGCATTCTTAGTGCGCTCTGGTTCATCATGTGTGGGCACTGCGCAACCAACATTTCATTATCCAAAATCTGCTTGCTCTTCTTTACCATGTTCCTCTTCCGTTCTTCTTTAATACGTACTCTCTCCATTCCTAAATACAAGTCTTTGTATAGATTCCACCATGGACTACATATGGAGCAAAATGAGTGAATCTACACTCTAAAATGTATCTGGATACATCTGTATGTGATCCATAGTGGAAATCTCTACCAAGACTTATATTTTGGAATAGAGGAGTATGCTAGTAGTCTGAGATGTTGCTTGTCTTGAAGATGAGCAGGACATTTGCGATGTAGAGGTCTATACGGTCGGTTGTGATGGACACTTTGAGCCTCTTTGATTCGTAGGATCTTGTAAACATAGGAATAGGATTTGTAGTGGCCTGCCCACTTGAATCCTATAAGAATAGCAAGGAAATGCGCAGATCTGTGTCGCCTTTGAGAGTTACATCGATATTAATGCACCGCACCTTCACTTGAAGAGAGCTGGTATCCAAAGCCTTTCTAGCCGCATCGCAATACTAGCACATATATTCCAAAGCAAGTTCCACTTTGCTGATTTTACTCTGATGCTTAAGGTTTTCCCATTATATCTACACTATGATCTGTGTAGCTGCTTTGTGTCGCACTAGCAGCAGTCCACTCTTGAAGCTAAACATTGCAATGACTTACAAAATTGGCACCAAGGCATTGAGTGCCATTCTGGATGCAATGAAACTCATACGCTCCCCACCTGTTGACTCTTGTTCAGAATATGATCCTAATGACTATTCTAACCTCAAGGAGTCAAAGGCGGATGGCTTGTCCTGTTCACCCATCAAGGTGCCTGTTCTAATTTGGCAATGTTTTATTGATTGCGGGTATCTTGCATATGTCGTCTTGCATTTATTCTACTTTGTTGCACCGCCATCTGCTTAGTTTACCCATCATATATGTCAAGATGCCATGCCCATCCATTATCAATACATATTCCATCTGTCATCATACCATGTTTTTCCACTCAAATGTTGTTCGTGTGCATCGACATCAAAAGGAAGAGGGTGATTGCGAACACGAAGGAGCACCAAGAAAGTCCTTGAAAAACATGGTGGTGCTTGGAGAAATCGACAAAGACACCCACTTATATTGGTTGTACAACCGGTGACACAAAACGTAGGACCGACTCCAGCAGACTGTACCCATACTTCATGGCCACACCACTAGCCCCACCACAGGACCTACACTCTAGCAAAAGGTATACCGATTTCATTTGCCATAGCACCAATTGTACCACAAAAAATCCCACTCCAAACCAAAAAGTACAACAAGTCCACGGTCGAAGACCTATCCCAACCGCAGAGACGGCCAATTCTGCAGATTGGAACCCCATTCCATTTATTCGAGCTTAAAAGACAATGCTTTCAATGTTGTTAGGGACTACGTGCATATATTCCCATCATGGGAAGATTATTGTGAAGACAAACACCATTTTCACATCTTCCTGTCCAACTTACGTGTAAGTGCTATTATTCATGGTTATTATTTTCCTGTTTTCTGCAATTGAACACATCAATGATTTACATTACATTGTTGTAACTAGGCGAGGGTCAATCTGGATAGTCATGACGAGCAAAGCTTGCTTGTGCTTTTCAAGGAAGCATTGCAGCAGTATCGGTGTTACCTGAGGAAATCACACTTTGGTGGCAAGTCTATAAACGAATTTCCGGTGAAGTCTCCTATGCCAAATTTAGAAGACATTGAATGGAAAAACCTTGTTATGCACTGGTCTCGTTCCCAGGATGAGGTACTGTCTATGAAATCACATGACAATTTGAACTTCTACTTTTCCGCATGTGCCTTACGGATCTTTTTTGCAGGAAATCTGCTCGAAGAAGAATTCCGGTTTAAAAAGAACGACAGGATATCGCAAATATGATGCCCGCTACTTTGCTCTTGTTAGTACCTGTTGTCCTGTATCACTGTACTTGCAAACATACCTGGTTCATTATGTGACAGCAGTATGCATGATAGCTCTTATCAATTGTTCGCTCCAAATTATCTGATCTGTATGAATGGTTACATTAGTGTAGAATATATCCAATGCCGAAGTTTTTTTAGCTCTGCATTGTTCTTGTAATTACATGATGTCCTTTATCAGTGTACTTATAATGACAGGTAGTTGTTCATGTACCATCACTCTGCAGCTTATTTTCCTTTGCCCTCCATTTTCTACACATCAGATCTATATTTACTCTTACCATAAGGTTGGTACTGAAGAAGTTTAGCTGTGCATTGCTCTTGGTTGTACCTTTTTCCTGTATCGCTGCACTTACATTTATAGCTACTTGGTTATGTAGCATCGCTCTTCATCTTATCTTAAATATTCTCCATTTTTTCGTATATTATCACATCTATATTTACTCTTAACAAAATGTAGAATAAAGGCAATGCTTATGAAGAAGATTCTGTGGTAAACTTCTTGAATTGCCCCCCCCCATCAGCATGGACAAGGCCTTTATAGAGCCTGTCTTCACCAATAATGTAAGTTTGTCCATCTCAAGCCTTCAAACTTTGTTGTATATATTTGGTTAGGCATGACTACAACAGTTGTTATTTTTGGTGTTTGCATCAAATTGCATGTTTAAAGTTTATTATGTAGTTCATAAACAAAGGTTTGTCCTTTCTCAATTTAAGTTTTCAGCAGTACAACCAAGTTCCTTATTCATACCATGTAAATTAAACTATCTGAGCAAGTGATCTTCTTTTGCTTTGCATGTATGCTTCATTATTCATCCGTAATCCGGTGGTGTGGTGAACCTACCCACTACAAAGACAATGTCATATTCTCGCAATGTCTTAACTATGAACAATGTCATATCATTCTACTACTCCCTCCGTCCGAAAATACTTGTCATTGAAATGGATGTATCTAGATGTATTTTAGTTCTAGACACATCCATTTTGATGACAAGTAATTCCGGACGGAGGGAGTATTATTTAAACCGTCTCTTTATTTGCCAATCTGAAATGGGATAAATTGGTAGCACACTAACCATTGATACTTATGAGTTCTTGATTTGTAATCCAGTGGTGTCGTGAAGCTGCCAACTCCTCCACAATGTCATTTCCTGCCATGTCTTGACCTGAACAATACCATATTGTGTTGATGCAATTTTAAACTGTGTCACTTTATTAAATCGATTAGAAATGTGATGAATTGTCAAGATCGATACTTTTATGTGCAAAACACATCATCCGTCTCGCTTGTTTATCTTTCGAGTGAGGAAGATTTAAGTGTTGAACAAGCTTGATCTCATCATCTTCTTTGAGCTTCGCTATGCTGCAGACTCCCAAATAGGCTAACCTTTCTTGAACTCTATTGAAGTGCTGTCGGTTTTGTATATTATTTTGTCGGCGTTTTTATTTGCACTGGTGGCGATCTTTGATGCCCAGTGTATGTAATATGTTGTTTGCTTGTGCTTTATTATCATAGTGGCGAACTTTGATGCCCAGTGGATGTAATATGTTGTAATTCCTTTATTGTATAGTCTAGGTTTTTTCTTATTCACGATGATGCAGTTATTTTACTGTATATATATCCTGTCTTCTGAGAACCGCCAAACCGTAAAATTACGGTACATAATCGGCCGTCATGCAATCACGATGTAGGTTGGGCACAAACGTGTCGAGCGACTAACGGGCGGCAAGCCCGAAATGAACCCCGCCCATGATTGTGCGAATCAAATCACGGGCTTTTAACAGGCCAAAATTGTCTCGGTCCTTGTTTGGCCCAATCAGATATCGGCTGCGAGCAGGCCGGATGCAAACTGGGCCATAGTTAGGCCCAACTATATGGCGGGCATTTAACAGGCCGAAATTAATATAGGGCCGAAATGTTAAATGGGCCCTTAAGAGGCCAAAACTAATATCAGGCAGAATTACTAAGTGGGCCTTTAGCAAGTGGGCCCAAAAGCATAGTGTCCAGTTGACGGGCCGAATCTGATATGGGCCATAATTGAGCCCATAGCCTCTTAAAGGGTCGGACTTGATCTGGGCCGTAATTTGGCCCAGAACGTGGTAGGCTTTTAACGGGCCGGATCTCATATGGGCCACTATTAGGCCCGGAACGTGGCAAGCCATTAATGGACCGAATCAAATATGGGCCGGCATTTGGCCCAAAACATGGCAGCCATATAATGGGCCGGCCTACTAGGGTCCTCCAATTCTTGTGGGCCTACAGCTGGGTCGGCCCATTAATGTTGGCGAAATCTCGTGGGCCTTTAGCCGGGCCGGCCCATTATGATCCGCAAGAATCTTGTGGGCCTTTACCTGGGCCGGCCCATTATGGCACACAAAAATCCTGTGGGCCTTTACCTAGGCCGGCCCATTATGGCCCATAAAATCTTGTGGGCCTTTAGTCGGGCCACCCATTATGGTCATAAAATCTCATGGGCCTTTAGCTAGGCCAGCCCATTATGGTCCGCAAAATCTTGTGGGCCTTTAGTTGGGCCGGCCCATTTAAACTTGATGGGCCGGTCCACGTGTCAACATATCATAGGCGCGTCTCGCCCATTGGATGAGTGACACTGTGCGGTATGGACGACACGTGTCTCCTCCACCAATGATGATTTTACGTGGAAAATCCCCATTGGTCGGGTCATTAACGGGTTATCGGATCCAAAACCCGACCCGATAGCTTAACGGTGTTCCGTTACGGTGGATGCCATGTGTCGATCACCCTTGACGAAAGCACTTCTGTGACGCGCGATTTATCGTCATGGAAGTGGACACTTCCGTGATGATAATTTTGGTAATGTCATGGAACACTTCTACAACAGCACAGGTATGACTATCTTGATTCTGTCATAAATTTGTCATGGATGTACATGCATGACAAAAAAATGCGACCTACTGTGACAAACACGTATCATCATAGAAGTGTATTTTTTTGTAGTGTCTTCAAGAGCTCACGCAACATACTCAACTATGCTAGAGCCCATAGTAGCTTGCGGCTGCACACGGAAGTTTCTAGCATTAATAATCTCATGATCCCTTTGAGCCTGGGTGGCGGTCCATAGGAGAATCACACGGTACCCCGGGATTTCCAAAAATACAGGCAACACTGGGTTCCCCAGGTGCCTCAATCCACCCAGAGGTAAATTTAAGTTGCCACCTTAAGTAAATCATTAAATAACAATCTCACATCTGTCATGGATACACTCACCCAATCCACGTCTACTAGCATAGCATAGCAATATAAGCAAACGTAGAAGTAACTCCCAAAGGCTTGATAATAAAATAGGTAATAGGTATTACCTCATCGACTTCCCAAAACCCACATATTAATCAGATCCTAATCATGCAACTGTTTGAGGATTGATCTAATGCAATAAAACTGGGTAGTAAAGAGGTATGATCAAAGTGTTACTTGCCTTGCTGATGATCCGTGAAACCTAGAGATTCGAAGTAGCAAGCGGCGCACTCCGGGTATTCTATCGCAAACAAACAAGCATACAATAAGTACTCATCTAATGCACAGGTAAAACTCAAATAAGAGATCTAACCAGAAAGTTCAACTTAAGAACTCCGATTTGCAAAAGAATCAAACCAAACGAAACAACAAAAGTCAAACGGCGAAAGAAACAAGCTTCATTTACTAATCTGGACCTAAGTCAAATTCTACAGTAGCAAAAACTTGTTTCAGTTGGTTAAACGGAAAGAGGGTCTCGAGACGAAACTCTAGGCGCTTGAATCGCCTGATTTCGATAAACGAGCAAAAAGTTATACTAGAACGAAAATTGGATCAGAAATCGCGATCAGAAATAATCGCGGAAAATCCGAGAAAAAGAAAAACGGACGAACAGGCTAACGAAGCGAACGTTTTGCCGCTGCGGCTAAATCTGAAAACCGTTCATAAAAAGCGAGCGAGCGAGCAGCGCTCGCTAAATAACTAAATCGGAAAAAAATAAAACTGATCTATTAAAAACCGCGATTTTATAAAAAGCGGGTGGTTAACCCATTAAAGCCGTGCATGAGTCCCATGAGGGCGACGGCGGCATGCGGCAATGGCGGTGGTGGCGTGAGGTGACCATGGCACATGGTGACGGTGACGGCTGGGGCAAGGGCTAGGGTAGGCTGGGGTGGGCTCGGGGGCGCACTATTTAAAGGGGCCGGCCAGGCGGAGTCCTAGCCGAATACGGCCCGAGGTCGGTTCGCGTTTTTTTTAAATAATTTCGCGCAGAAAAATGAATAAAATAAATACTAAATAGACTCCAAAAATCGTGAAATAAATTTTCCCCGTCCTCTAAAATCGAGCCGGATAAGATGAACATTTATTTGGGACCTAAATGCAATTTTGAAAAATGCGCATTTTTCCTAATTTAAATAAAATAGCGATAAAACTCCGAAATAAAATCTTATTTGATTTTATTATTAAATCCTCAATATTTCTTTATTTTGGGAAAGTCATTTTATTTCCTCTCTCATATTTTTATAATAGAAATAATTGAAGAGAAAATAATTAAAATCAAATGATCCTATTTTCAAAATTTGGGAAAACTCAAATATGAAAATAACGAAATCCCCAACTCTTTCCGTGGGTCCTTGAGTTGCGTAGAATTTCTAGGATCAAGCCAAAATGCAATAAAATATGATATGCAATGATGATCTAATGTATAACATTCCAAATTGAAATTTTGGGATGTTACAAACCTACCCCCTTGTGAATCTCGCCCTCGAGATTCGGGTTGGCTAGAAAATAGGTGAGGGTGGTCCTTCAGTAGATCTTCCTCTCGCTCCTAGGTGGCTTCATCTTCGGTATGGTGGCTCCACTGAACTTTGCAAAACTTGATAACCTTGCTGTGGGTGACTCGGCTGGCATATTCGAGAATCTTGACTGGTTTCTCCTCGTAGGTCAAATCACTTTCCAAGTGAATCACTTCTAGTGGCACTGTATCTCTCAGTGGTAGATCAGCCATCTCTGTGTGGCACTTCTTTAACTAGGAAACGTGGAACACATCGTGTACTCCTGACAATCCTTCGGTCAATTCCAATTTGTAAGCAACTTCTCCCATACGCTCCAAAACTTTGTATGGTCCTACAAAACGTGGCGCTAACTTTCCCTTAACTCCAAAGCGCTTAACTCCTAGAAGTGGAGATACACGAAGATAGACTCTGTCTCCGACTTCATAAACTGTCTCCTTGCATTTAGAATCTACATAGCTCTTCTGCCTGGACTGGGCTACCTTGAGCCTATCGCGAATCAACTTCACCTTCTGCTCAGACTCTTTAATCAAATCTGGTCCAAACAACTGGCGGTCTCCAACTTCATCCCACAACAACGGTGTCATGCACCTCCTTCCGTACAAAGCTTCGAAAGGGGGCCACCTTCAAACTGGATTGATAACTGTCACTACAAAAAAAATACACTTCTGTGATGATACGTGTTTGCCACAGTAGGTCGCGTTTTTTGTCATGCATGTACATCCATGACAAATTTATGATGTAATCAAGATAGTCATACTGTGTTGTCGAGAAGTGTTCCATGACATTACCAAAATTATCATCACGGAAGTGTCCACTTCCATGACGATAAATCGTAGCATCATAGAAGTGCTTTCGTCAAGGGTGACCGACACGTGGCATCCATCGTAACTTAACGTCGTTAAGCTATCGGGTCGGGTTTTGGATCCGATAACCCATTATCGTTTCGACCAATGGGGATTTTCCATGTAAAATCATCATTGGCCGGAGGAAACACGTGTCGGCTCACCGTTGGGACAGATGTCATTCGCTCATTGGACCGAAGGCGCCTATGATACGGAGACGTGGCACGCCCAACAGAGGCCCATTCTCGTGAAAAGGACGACTGTTTTACTTGGTCAAAGGTGGCGGGCGCCCACGGAAAGCTCGTTAGCGGCATGTTAGATATAGCCCATTTACACTGCTAACCCAGGCCCGCTTTCGCCCTATCCGAATTAGGCCCGATGGCGTCATCTGGTCAGTCAATATGATTTAGCCCGTTTTAACCGGCCCATGTGTGGCCCATGACTTCTTTCGCCCATATGAGGACCTTTGTAACTCTTGGCCCATTAACGGCCGTGGTGAAATCGCCCGTAATGAACAAATGTATCACTTTATACCCATTAACGGCCCGTTATTCCATTGGGCCGTTTCCAGCCTAAGTTATCTTTCGGCCTTCTCAGGGCCCATTGATTCTTGGGCTCATTTGTAGCATTCGATTACATACGGCCCGTTACTGTCATTTTCTGCTTGTGGGCCAAATTCAGCCCGTCGTTACAGTTGGCCCATTAGCGGACCGTTAATACCTTGGGCCGTTTTCCTGTCAAAAAAACCCGTTGGGCTGTTTTCATAGAGTTATCAAATACAGCCTATTAACGGCCCGTTATGGTCCACGAATAGTACGGCCCACGATTGGCGAAATGATGATACGCCCCGTAGAAGGCCCATGGATCCTACGGCCCATATGAGGCCCATGGATAGTACGACCCGTAGAAGGCCGATGGATCGTACGTCCCGTAGAAGGCCCATGGACCCTACGGCCCGTAGAAGGCCCATGGACCCTAAGGCCCATATAGAAGGCCGATGGATCCTACGGCTCGTATAGAAGGCCAATGGATCCTACGCCCGGACGAAGGCCCATGGATCATACGGCCTGCAGGAGGCCCATGGTTACAACAGTCCGTGTGTTGCCATGATTATTTTGGCCTAGTTACCAAAAATAGGCTACAGTGGCCACTAGAAAAAGCGTAAAAAGAACTGCGCAGTGACTACAAGCAAACAACTAAACAAGACAATAAGGAAATAAATAAGCAAGCAATTAACGCTAGCCTATTACCGCTATTACACATATTACATCCATTGGGCATCAAAGTTTGCCACCGGTCCAAATATAGGGAACAAAGCAAAGACATTACATACATCGGTCGTCAAAATTGGCCACCAAGGCAAATAAACACGGCAAACAAAACAAGAGCATAATCGAAACAACTTCGGAAGAGCTCAAGAAACGTTATCACCGGTATCCACCATGTCGGCAATAAGCTTAGCAAGCTGATTAGCTTTGTCCTATTTGGCGCTAAAATCCTCCAACGCTTGTTGTTGCACCGAAAGTATGCATCTGAATGCTCCAGGACTTCCACAGTCCTTCCGCTTCTTGTCGCAAAGACTGGTGATCAATGTCTTTCACTTGTAGTTGAGATCAAGAAACCAAACCGATTCAGATAAAGGAGTTTGAATAGCTTGTGCAAGCGGTAGTGGCCTCAGAACTCGAACACAAAACCAAGACATGACTTTGGGGTTGTCTCATTGTCTTCAAGATAGTCTTCCTTAGCTGTTTTATCGGCTTTGTTGGAGACCAACAAGGATGTGTCACTATCCCGAACCTTATCTCGCATTATTTCCTTTACCATTGCTTAATAAGGCACTCTTCCCCAATATTCTCACAAGATTCTAAAAGAAGAAACAAGCGGACACATAACAAGTTTAGCATGTACTAGTATATGAAACTCATTTCGTGAACCAGTTCATTAGTAAGGTGGACATGATTAAACTACCAAGTCTTCTATTGCCAAGTACTAGTACATAATAAAAGCATCAAACAAACATATATCTATGTCCTATGGTCACTGCATTGTCTTGCCAAATCAAAATAGAGACACGGTTCAAATCATATGAGTTCAAGACAAAGCAAAAGTGAAAGAATACAAAGTGTGGGAAACTACACGGCACAACAAGATTTCAGATGGTACCACGGGTCTACATGTACAACAACACTATTGGCTCTGTTGTGATGCTAGTAATGTGCATGATATGAAAGTCAACTGTATACACAATTGAAATTGAAATCAACAGAGCTATTGATAAGAGCAAACCTGTTAAAGAAACATGCGTGAACATACCTGCTGTGCCATTGGAGTTTCGATTGGATCCATCAATTTAAAAATAAGTTTGCATGAGTAAATACAGTGATACAAGAGCAAAGCAATCATAGTTAAAAAAGGTGCGCCTAAGCGAGTGCTTAAGCGCGCCTAGGCTCTAGGCGTTGACAAAACGCATTGCGCATAACTACGCATAATCTGTGCATAATCGTGCATAAGCATGCGCTTTGGTCGAAGAAGCGCAAGGCGGTGGCAAACGCACAATTAACGCCTAGCGCTTTTTGAACTATGGTAGTAATAGAATCTTAAATTAGAACAGTTGTTCTTGTGTTTAGGCACTTGTTCTACATGAACAGTACAAGAAGATGCAAGAATATAATACTTAAAAATAGAAAATGAGCTCATAGACCTTACCACATTCTTGGTTCGGGACCAAGATGTAACAAGGCATTCCAAATCATCGTCCGAAGAATGTGTCTCAGAGAACGTAAGGGAATTTGATGAGTTTCTTTGCGGTGAAGTACGTTTTCTTGTGTAATTCGATCATCGTCACCAAGCATTCTTGAAGATAGCAGAGGTATTAGCACAGGTTACCTCATCCCGAGTTTCCAAATCGGCCCTTCTCTATAGAGAAAATGGGAAATTTTGTTGTATTATAACCATCATGGAGGTAGGATGTATGGGACGAAGCAAAGTAATTGCCATGAATAACATTACTTACACATAACTCCGGACAAACACCGTGAATCGGCATTTTCCTTCATCTACAGATAATATTTCCAAGATGGGAAGATACGCACATACGATTTAACAACATCAAATGCGATAGATGCTAAACTACGACTAGCTGGTTGTGCTTCCTCCACAAGAATAGGCATACTAACTGGTGGAGTTAGGGTTCGCCGTGATAGTCTTCGCCCTTTGGGCACCGGAGCTGCCTTACTAACCGCTCTTGTTTGGGAGCTCTGTGGTGGAGATGGTGTTGTGTCAACAGAACCGGGTTACTATCATTTGGGGTTGGGGTTAGATTGGGTGAAGTGGTTCTTTGTCCATCGCAGAGGGGTACAATCTGAGAGTTTGGGTTATGTGTGGTAGGTCCGGTTCTTGTGCATGTACAACCGGGTGCTATCTCCACCAAGAGGTAGCACTGTTTTATTGAAGACCGTGTTTTTAGTCGCTAGATATCTTGGCATCACCCGCTCCAATTCAAATGGTCGATAAATAGGAAACATAGTTGAATGTACAGACATTGTATGAGAGACAGATGCAATAGATAGTGTGGAAAAAAGAGGGCATGAAATAGTTGACATGTATATTGTTTAACTAAAACGGATAGCATGACATACATAATTTCACATATATGATGTCTATCTAAACTGGATAGCATAGCATAACATAATCCAAAGATATGATGAATAACTAAACAGGATCGCATGACATAATTCACCTACATGTTATCTAAGTAATGAGGATCGCATCATTTAATTCACATATGTGATTTATATGCTAAACAAAGGGCATTCGATATGATGTCTGAACTAAGAACATGGTGTTGTGTATATGATGTCTAAACTATGCAATGCAAGACACCGTATGCATGATATGAGCAGTATAACCGTGCCAAGTTAGAGCATACACCTCAGTGGGGGAATAGGAATGGTCATCTATCTCTAAATCCATCTCTGAGGAGCTATCGGGACCCAACAAGAGATCTGCTTCGATAGGTAGCACTGTCTGCTCTGAAAGCCTTGTTTTCACTCCAGATTTTTCCATCTCTCACCCAAATGGCTGATTCACAGGCAGAGTAGTTTAATGTACAAACATTGTCGATAAATGGAAATGTAATGAAGAAAAGGATGGGCAAGATATCATTCAAATATATGATGCCTGGTTAAACAGGATGGCATTGCACATTTCACATATATTATGGCTGGCTAAAAGACATGAGACTGCATAATTCCCATATATGATGTAGAAACTAAACAGGTGGCATTATAGAACATGTCTAAACTAAGCAGATGACATATATGATGTCAAAAGTAGGCACTGCAAGGCAACATATGCATGATATGACTAACATCATCATGCCAAGGTAGAGCAAACACCTTGGGGGTAAATACGAGTGGTCAAGGCCCGAATCCGCCTCGTAAGCAGATATCTTCCTCGGATTACAATATGGAGAGGGGGGGGAGGGTTTGCCATTGAACCCACCATGGAGCGATGTCTGCATGACATTGTATTGCCGCGCAAAACTCTTCTCTTTTTCTCTACATGTTCAACATGACTGTGTACAATATCTAACATGCATACGAAAAAATATGGTGAGATTATGTAAGGAGAGCATGCAAAAATTTAGAGTGATGGTAACAACCAGTGGATGGATCCAAAAATAATGATAGCAGGATGATGATTGCTTTAAATTAATAAAAAGATAGATGATGATTGCTTTACTATTTGCTTCCCACCTAAGATGAACAACATAGGCATACCCTAGGTGAACCAGATATTAGACAGACATACTATTCATTGTTGCCTCGATATGTGCCCCACAACTAATTTAGAACTCAAGTTTGAACATTAATTTGGACCTGACTTGGGAGTCCAAGAGCTGAACAGGACGATAAAGTAGCAGGTAAGTTTAAGCAATGCATAACATAAGCAGAAACAAAAGAGTGTGACCTCTCTTGTGGACCCGTGTACCCTCAGGTTCATCTGCTGAGTCGATGATGGTGATGCCGTTGCGGTAGGTGCCGGCAGCAGGGAACAAGATCTGAGGCGGCGAAAGACGGTCAGGAGTCATGATGTCTGGTTTGGTGGATCCTTCTGTCGATGGAGCAGCTCAAGTGAGGTGGACGACGTCGCGGTAGGAGTAGGACAAACCACAAAAAGTTCCCTTCGACACGTACCTGTAACTGAAGTAATTCTGTAAGGGCTCATTGGCTTGCATGATTCTTAAAACGAAGGGATAGGAAAAACACCGGAATAGGATAGGAAAATGCACATGGTAAATAGAGCATTTGTAAACATAGGATTTCTGTCAACTTGGGTGTTTGGTTTACAGGAATTGGAAGAGCAGAGGAATGCAATGAAACATGGCCAAAATAAAGTGAAACCATATTAAAGCGTGTACAGTTAGAATGTTATTCTGGCACTAATGCACTTGGTCTTGTTTTCATGCATAGGATTTTTAAAAGTAGGTCCAGGTGGATGTTTTGCTTCATTGCTTTCAACAAAATGCATGAATAATTGAATAGTAGAGTGCCATTGGAAAATTCCCTATTGCTATGTTTTTCCGTTGAACCAAAATAGCCCTAATGGATCGACGTGAATGTATAGTAATAAGTGATGCAACAAGTGTACAACCTCTTTGTCGTAGCTGTGTCGACCTCAGCATCATTGGGTTGGTCATTTGAAGCGATTGAGGTAGAGGTGGCTGTTGGAGGTGTGGAGGAAGATCGAGGAATCTATAGACGGCGTCGTGGCACGGCTCTATTGTGATGGATCATTCATCGTTGGAGCAGCTCCGTGAGCCAGAAGACGCCAACGTGAAGCAAAGACAAGATGTACATCGTCAATCTCAAGTGGGATTATAATAGCATCTCCAATAGATGATGTAAAATGGATGTAAAATTAACATCACCAAAAACCACCGACTACAACAGATGAGGTAAAAACTGTTGACTCGAACTTAACTCGTCAAACTGAAATTTACTATGGAATCAATGCTCTTGTCGGCCCGAACGCAATGGTAGCAGACGGGCACTTGACATGTAGTTTAGGAGGGCTGCAGTTAAACTTCAACTCGCACCTCGAGCCGCCACCACCAATGCCGAACCTGACCCAGCGCCGCCGCCGCCCGAAACAACTAGCCACCGCTGCCCTGCCAGCCCTCTATGTCCCCGCCCCCACCTCGAACCCTAAGATAGATAGTGGGGTACCTCTCCGTGAGCCCCGCCCCGATGCGGGTGGTTCTTCCCTAACTCCGGCAAGCCCCCCGCCCCAACCCCTGAAAATCGACTGACCCAAAAGTCGATTCAGTCGACTGAAGTGTGGCTTAATCGGAGCAAAGCAGCAGACAAGCAAGGGGGAGAGCAGTAGCAACAGCTGGGCGAGCGAGCGATCGAGCAAGAGCCGGAGCAGCAGCAGCACGAGCGAGCGAGCAAGAGCCGAAGCAGCAGCAGCAGATCTGGCTGGTATGGATGCCGCCGACGAAGGGGCCTCACACTGGGGGAGAGCTGCCGTGGAGATGTCGCCCGCGGCACCGGCTTCAAGGTAGCCGCTCCATGTGGGTGCGGGATGGAGCACCGTCGGCGTCGGGAGGTCGAGTTAAGGAGAAGGTGCGATGCGATGAGTGTACAACCTCTTTGGTGGTGCCGAGTAGGCCTCGGCTTCGTCCGAGGAGTCGGTGAGGATGTTGCGGTTCCGGTGGACTAGGTTAAGGCGGCACTGTGGGGATGGAGCAACCGCGATAGACGAGGCGATCGTTGGAGCGGCTCCTTGGAGGTGGAGGACGGGGCGGCTGAACCGGCGGGACAGCGAGATGGACGACGGATCCTCATCCGGGGAGGTGGACGAGGGACGTCGAGCTGTTGCGGTGGACGACGTCATCAGGGAAGAGGCTCCGGCTGGGCTGCGGTGACGTGGCGGACGGAGGAGGGTGGGGTTTCACGGCTGGAGCGGAGAGGTTATGGCGGCCTGGGATTTCGAATGGCGAAAAGGGGCGATGGGAGGGGGTGAAGCATGACTTAGGGACACGCTTGTCCAAAATGTAGGGTGTGTTACAAAAGTACCCCCCACCGATTTGAACTAGCGGCCCTTTCGGCTCAGGGTTAGAAGGGGGATTTTGCGTGTCGGGATTTGGCAGCTGGAGGGAGTTTTTGCGCGTGTTGTAATTTCGGGATAGCAAGGCGCGGGTTGTGAAGGCGCCAGTTTTGGGAGCACGATATCTGAATTTTCGGGATATAACAAGACGCGGGTTGAATTTTAGGGACAAGCCTAACGTGTAGTAATATTGTACTTGTACGTACCAAATCAATTCGCACTTCCCTCAACCAAAAAAAAACGAAAAAATAAAACTATTCACACCACACAAAGAGAGAGTCTTGCCCGTTTTACTATACAAATGTTATTCAAAGCTACTCCTCCTTCCATCTATATAGGGCCTAATGCGTTTTTCGATGCTAACTTTGACCAAATATTAGAGCAATGATATATGACATGCAACTTACACAAAGCACACCGTTAAATTCGTCTATGAAAGGTTCTTTCAATGATATAATTTTCACATTGTGCATGTCATGTACTATTAATCTTGTCAATATTCAAAGGCGGTCTTAAAAATCTCATTACGCCCTATATAGATGGAAGGAGGGAGTATGAATCCATGTTATGTCCGATTAATTTTTTTCGCTTGCTGTATAATGCATGTAACCTACTCATACCAACATCTTAGTGCATTCCAAATGTCTATACTACCGCTGCAATTCGAACTAAATTTGAATTCGTTTCTCTATTTCAATAAGAATCTACAATCATGATTGTTGCCAACTTCAACCATCATTCGTGTATTACCTTAATAACACACCACATGATTACTATAGAGATAGATATGAACTATGTGTACTATCTGAACTCGAATTCTATTTTTTGAATACACTTGATGTTGATTCCAAATAATAGTACGTTTGATGTACTAACTATATATTCATAATCTAAACCATGTTCCATACGTACACCGTGTTTATCACACAAAGTATAGTGCCCCGCCCCCTACATTATGACAAGTATTTAGACCTGAGTTGCAAAAGCGACACATTAGCCCAAATTATAATCAATGTTCTACATTATGATATCTTCTTCAAGTATCGATATCCTCTTTTTTATAATGAATTATGATCTTTTTTTGTCTTTTACACCTTCACAATCCTCTTCTATTTGTAGCTAGCTAGCGCTAACTTTCTATCGTGCATGCACACGCCCGCCCCCCTCACACACCCTTAGCATCCCCTCCATCGCGCACATTCATTATTTCTCTTTAGGTCGTCCACCATCAGTGTGTGTAGGCCCCCGGCTACTTCTTTCTGGCACACACCGGTCGATATACCTCTCTAGCCAAGTGTGCCTACAACAAACACATATATACTTCCCCTCTTCTCTTTTCACCGTCCATGCCCCCATATGTCCAATATGATTCCACGTAGGTGCACACTCCCGCCCCTCTTTTCATTTATCACATGCTCGCACACTCCTCCCCCCTCGACATGGTAGGCCTCTCGCACCACCTCCTAGACACACCCTCTCCCCCTGTCTGCCTCTCCGGACCTTATTTGCTTCTAACACATGCAGGCGTGTATATGAACTGATCTCCCTACATATAGCCAGGTCGACTATAATTCGTTTTCACCAAGCACCGATACACTTACCTCGCTAGTTATGTCTCTACTTTTCATGGACACACGACGGTTGATCTTCATGTATTTACGCATGCTTACCACAACCATATCTTCTCCCCTCATCATCCTTGAATACCTCCCGACCCGTCTCTCACACGCACGTGCATAGATAGACAGACATCCCTCGCCTTCTCTTATAGATGGATGCACCTGCGAAGTTTGTACCACATCTCGAGGTGAGAAAGGGCAATGCACGGTACCGTAGAGGCTAGCAAATTGCGGGAAGGTAAGAGTGAGTATAATCCATGGACTCACATTAGTCATAAAGAACTCATATACTTATTGCAAAAGTTTATTAGCCCTCGAAGAAAAGTACTACTACACATGCCCATAGGGGGATAGATTGGTAGGAAAAGACCATCGCTCGTCCCCGACCGCCACTCATAAGGAAGACAATCAATAATAAATCATGCTCCAACTTCATAGCATAATGAGAGACTATGCGTGCATGCTTCGGGAATCACAAACCTTAACACCAATATTCCTACTAACCACAACCATTTACTAGTACCTCCCACATATTATCATCTCTATATCGCAAAACTATTGCAAGGAATCAAACATATCATATTCAGTGATCCATAAGTTTTATGTAGGATTTCATGACTGACCATGCAATTGACCGATTCCTGTTGACTCTCTAAATAGATATAAGAGAATCAAGAGAGTTTAATTATTTCTACAAAATATCATTCTCTAATTAATATAAGTGAAGCAAAAGAGCATTCTACAAATAACGGTTTTCTATGTGAAGAGAAACAAGCAATCCAAACTTCAAATGATATAAGTGAAGCACATGAAGCATTCTATAAAGCCATACTCAAAAGATATAAGTGAAGTGCAATGAGCATTCCATAAATCAATCATGGACTATCTCATACCAGCATGGTGCATAAAAGAAAAGTAAAAAGTAAACACAAAAGACGCTCCAAGATTTACACATATCACATGAATGAAATGAAGACGAAAACATACTGATACTTGTTGAAGAAAGATGGGATGCCCTCCGGGGCATCCCCAAGCTTAGACGCTTGAGTCTCCATGAATATTTACTTGGGGTGCCTTGGGCATCCCCAAACTTGAGCTATTTCCTCTCCTCCTTCTCCTCATAACGAGACCTCCTCGATCTTTGATCACTTCATCCACACAAAACTTAACAGAAATACTCGTTAAGATCCGTTAGTGTAATAAAGCAAATCACTACTCTAAGTACTATTGCAAACCAATTCATATTTTGTTTTTGCATTGTAGCTACTGTAATATGACTTTTCCATGGCTTATACCACCGATAAAAATTGATAGTTTCATCAAAACAAGCAAAACAATGCATCAAAAACATAATCTGTCTTAAACAGGACAGTCTGTAGCAATCTGAACATCTACCATACTTCTGGTACTCCAAAAATTCTGAAAATTTAGGAACAAATAAAAAATTTGTATATAAATATTGTGCAAAAAGTTTCATAAGCTTTTGATGTTCAAGTAAAAAATGTAAGTTCATGCACTACAGCCAAAATTTTTGTTCCTGCACCGCACATACCAACAAGCAATCTACTCATCCTAAAGGCAAATCTTGGCACAATATTTTTACAATACAAAGGATTTGTACAAGGGGATAATTATTTTTGCTGAAAAGTTCTGTAATTAAGATTCGCAAAGTTTCCATGGGCATGAACAAAGTTCAAGGGTAGCTCCCACTTTCACAATGCTCGTCCCTCTCACTTTCACTTTTCTTTTTGTGAAGTTTTAAGTTCCCCTCTATATTTTTTGTTTTTAGACTTTACAAAAGCACTCAACAGAATAAAATGACTCTCTAAAACTTCTGGGTTGTCTCCCTGGCAGTGCTTTCTTTAAAGCCATTAAGCTAGGCATAAAGTGCTCAAGTAATGGATCCACCCGGATCCCAAGGTATATCAAAGCCAATTTTAATTAGCAATGATTTGGCATTTAGTAGTGAGCACAAAGCAGCATATATCATGCAATGAAGAAGTCTAACTCTCTTCCTATTCATCGGTATGTCATAAAAGAACAGTTCATGCACATCAAGTAAAGGCCAATACATAGCATAAGCAGTTTCTGGCAATTCTATAGTGTTGGAAACATAGAGAGGTGGAGATGTAGTTCCTCTCTCATAATAATTGCAAGTAGGAGCAGCAAGCACATGCATATTATATTCATCAAAATCATCATGCAATGGTAAAAGGCAACCCACCAATGTAATCCTTAATAAGAGCAAACTTCTCCGATATAGTGTAGTTGAGAGAATTCAAAATATAATAGGACTATCATGTATGGGTGTAATAGCAACAATTTCATTCTTAAGATAAGGAATTATAGCAAGTTCATCTCCATAAGCATAATTAATATTCATCAAAAAGGGATATTTCAAAAGAATCAACGGGATCATAGCAATTATCATAGCATTCATCCTTCGGTAAGCATGAAGGGAAATTAAATAATGTATGAGTTGAAGAGTTACTCTCATTAGAAGGTGGGCACGGGTAGCTAATCCGCTCTTCCTCCTTTTGTTCTTCACTCTCTTCATCATCTTGTTCATCCAATGAGCTCACAGTTTCATCAATTCCTTCTTCCATAGTCTCCTGCAAACTATTAGTCTCTTCTTGGACAGCGGAGACTTTCTCAATAAACACATCAATATCGCAATTGTATTTATAATTATCATAGCAATATTTAAGGATAGCAAAAATAGTAGGTCTATAAATTGAATCATCAAAATCTTCAAACTTTTCAAACAAAGATTCAATTTCATATGCACCCTTAAAAGCAACAAATTCTTCTATTCGTTCCACATCATACTGATCATATCTACCATTAGCATAAGAAGTTAAGGTTTCATTACCATTAAATTTGCATGAAAAGGGAAGGTGTGGAGCGTTCATCCTAGAGCAACAAGTATAACCATATATCTGGCATAAATTCCAAGCGTACAAATGCAACATATCAATTTGATCCCACAATAGTTTCCCTTTTTGCGTCAAGCGATAATCCCTAAAGTATTCACGTTGATCCAACGTGTCTCCCATTATCATGTTGAATGGGGTTTTCTCAGGATTATCAAAGTAGTGCATAAGATTTTTCACATAACGAGCATCGAGGGTTTTAGGAGGTTCCCCATCTCCATGAGTAGCAAGTACAACTAACTTTTTTGGTGTTTCGTGTTCCATATCCATAACTAAAGATAGAGAACAACTTAGAACAGGAAATAAAAACTACTTAGTGATAAAGCAAACAAGCACACACGAGAATATTCACCCCACGTTGTTGCTCCCCGGCAACGGCGCCAAAAAAAGGTCTTGATAACCCACAAGTGTAGGGGATCGTTTGTAGCCTTCTTCTATAAATAAGAGTGTCGAACCCAACGAGGAGCTAGAGGTAGAACAAATATTCCCTCAAGTTCTATCGACCACGGATACAACTCTACGCACACTTTAACGTTTGCTTTACCTAGAACAAGTACGAAACTATTTTGCAAGAATAAAACTACGAGTACTTTGTGAGAATAAAACTACGAATAAATTGCAAGGTAATAAAAGTGGATAGATTTTGTCAACAAGAAAGTCATTTGTCCCTAGGCAATCGATAACAAGTGCTGGCAATCATTCTTGTAATTCTATATGAGGGAGAGGCATGAGCTAACATACTTTCTCTACTTGGATCATATGGACTTATGATTGGAACTCTGGCAAGCATTTGCAACTACTAAAGATCATTAAGGTCGTGAAACCCAACCATAGCACTAAGTATCAGGTCCCCTTTATCCCATACGCAACAACCCACCTACTCGGGTTTAAGCTTCTGTCACTCTCGCAACCCACTAAGCGAATCATGAACGTATTGCAACACCCTACAGCGGGGAAGCCTCACGTTTGCGCGAGACAGAGGGCACCATATGACAGCACCATAAATAAAATATACAATCATACAACCAAGATCACGATTAACACATAGGACAAAATAGATCTACTCAAACATCATATGATAATCGTAGATCATTGGGAAAGAATATATGAAGTTGTGCACCATGTTTAAGTAGAGATTACAGCGGGGAGAAGGGGTGTTACACCGCTGCATAGAGGGGAGAGAGTTGGTGTTGACGGTAGCAAGATTGTTGATGTAGATTGCCGTCACGATCCTTGCCCCGGTGGCACTCTGGCGCCAGCGGGAGAGAGGGGGAGAGAGCCCCCCTCCTTATTCTTCTTCTTTGGCCCCCTAGATGGGAGGAGAGTTCCCCCTCTGGTCCATGACCTCCATGGCAGCGGAGGGGCAGGAGCCCCTTCGAGATTGGATCTTCCTCTCTGTTCTCTTCTGTTTCGCATTCCCTAGATCTGGCCCTTCACGGTTTCTTAAATTTTCAGAGATCCTTAACTCCGATTGCGCTGAAATTTTTACACGGTTTTTTCCCATAAATTATCTTTCTTGGGCGAGTAGAAGGGCCCCGACCGACCTTCGAGGAGGGCACAAGATACCTGGGCGTGCCAGGGGTGCCCGACGCGCCCTAGTGGGTTATGGTCATCGTGGGCCCCCGTTTGCATTGATTCCACCTCCCAAAAATCATAAATATTTCAAAATAATTCTTCGTATATTTTTATCGCGTTTGGACTTCGTTTGATATGGATTTTATGCGAAACAAAAAACATGCAACAAATAGGAACTGGCACCGGGCACTGGATCAATACCTTAGTCCAAATAAATCATATAAAATGTTGCCAAAAGTGTATAAAAGTTGTATAATATTGGCATGAAACAATCAAAAATTATAGATACGACAAAGACGTATCCGCAGGCCAGCGCGAGCGACCGCCGTAGCCGGCGTACACGACGCATGTGCGTATGGCCTGAGGCACCGTTTGGCAACCGATCTCGTCAGAGAGACGATGAAGATGCTGATGAAGTAGACACGTACGTTGTAGATGACGAACCGTGGTGAGCGACGCAAGCTGATTTAAGATCGAAAACCAAAAAAGAACCGCCAATCAAGACGATCAACGAGAGAGAAAACTCAGATCAAGAGATCGGCAAAAAGACTCTGTAGGGCAGCCGGTCAACACAACCGACGGACGAACCCTAGGTACAGGTGACACGGCCCCGGTGGCGATCATGGAGGTCGACCGCCCTGGGGCGGCGCGGTGCATAAGCGGCGACGACGGCTACGGTTGTGGATCGAGGTTAGGCTGATATCATGTAGGAAGGGATAGAGAGAGACTGGTGGAATCGATTGTTGTGTTGCTTGAGCCTCGTGGGCATATATATAGGAGTACATGATCAACTTGAAGTACAAGATAAGTCAGAACAAATCCTAGTCCCTCTCATATTTCCTAACTGCTCATGATACTCAACAATCTAAATCCAACGTTGTTACTTCTAGTTGTTCTATTGATTCCACTTGATTCTCTTAGCCAAGTTATTCACTTGAGCAAGAAAATAATTTATTGAAAGGGATCATAGAAAATGGTGTCCACAAGAGCCTTGTTGGGAGTAAGCAATTTGATGAGATTGTTCGCAAGCAAGGATGCGAGCGGAAGAATTAAGGTGTTGGTTTTGAATGAAAGTTCAATGTAATGGAGTTGAGTGGGAAGAAGATCAATACTCCAAGATGAAGTTTGTCCCTCAACAACGGAAGTATGGCACTACTTCTTTTAAGGGGACACAAGCTCGAGATGATAAATAACGAAAACGTGGACATCCATATCGACCCCTATACTCACATGATTGATATTTGAGTGAACATTTGGTTATCATATGTTATTTCTTTTGCTTTGCGGTACTTTACAAAACCCAAGATGAGATATATCGGTATTCTTGTGAGACAAACTCATGCTCACTAATACCGGGCTCCTTGTTATAGGTTTTGTTCTCTTTTCTCCTTCTTGTGTTCCAGCCCCCCGTGATCAATTCACGCCGTGTCTAGCCACACGATGATGGATGCTGTCACACTGAAAGGGCCCTAAGAATGTCTCTCCATCGTTAGAGGAGCAAATCCCAGTCTCGAGCTATCTACTCCCTTGCCATACGTTTCCGATGAGCCCGTAAGTTCCTGTTATGATCACCCTATTACGGATGACGTTGGAACAACCCAAAGCGCATCGTCCTGTATGGAGTGGATACTCTCATGTTTTAACGAATCATACATACATTAACTCATGTGTTATGGGTTGTAGACATCAGATGATATAATCTATAAGTATAACAAACACTATGAGTCAATTCAACCCGAGTGTTTTTCCAACATCGTGCTCTCAAATGTTACTGGCATTATGGTCGTGCCCATGATTAGGAAAACAAAATCGTCAATCAACACTTTGAGCTAGTCCTAGAGGCAAGTCTAAGAATCTTATTTTACCGTTTATGACTCTACACGTGCATATTCGAGAACCATAACAGTTATAACATAGAATACAAACATTAATCATAAACCTGAAAATAAATAATAACATAATTATTATTGCCTCTAGGGCATATTTCCAACACTGCATGGTTCCCAGTGATGAGCGAGATCAAGATTGCTCTCAAATTTTTGCATCTTATCAAATTCACCACATCGGAAAGGACCAAAATCAGATGGCTCATGAGCTGACAGCTCATGCCAGATTAAGGGAAGATGAAATATTAATATACTAATAACCAGCGTTCCTGAGGAGCTTCGAAACTTGTGTATTCTAAATATTCTCCTCCTCCTTCGGTAACTTTGTTACTCTTCTCCTCAGAAAGAAAAGAAAAAGACCGGTAATCTATCTACCTATTAATACAATATGTTCTCTAACTTTGAAGCTTTGTCATTCAATTGAGGTGTTTAGTTTTGAATTTGGTTCACGAATTTAAATTGGTCGATGGTTTTGATTGAGATTATTTTGAATTTGATTCATGATTTTCATTCAATTGTGGTGTTTAATTTCAGGTGTTTCATAATTTTAACTAGATTAACGATCTTGACTGAGGTGTCCAAATTTGGATTTCGTTCATGATTTCGACCCAGATAATGATTTCTCAAATCAATCAATAACAACGAGCATACCAAAAAAGTATCAACAACCAACCTATTAAACACATGACTCCCGCGCACCCTCTCATCACCTGGCAAAAAAAATCACCAACATGGCCGGAAGCTTTCCCTCGTGTATCACCTTGTGGAATGATCCACCCAAACACCACATTATAAAAAAAAACATAGCCCATCATCTTCTTCATGCGCCGAACCCAATATTTCTTTTTATGAAATTCCAATAACACAAACGGGGCAGCAAAAATACACACACTTTTTTTAGGGAAGTGCACAAACCTTCTATTAGTACACAAAACCTAAAAGTCCTGATATATAAAAAAAAGTAAAGCCTACAAATTCCACGAAAAGAAAGTTGAGAGAATCCCAAAATTCGTCTTCCACTACCTCCGCCGTGGCGGACTGTTCAACGGCCAGCCCCATCCCCACATCCGCTCCAAACCCCCACCCCCACCACTAAACCAAAAACCAAGTCTTTTCCCCCCTCTTTCACTCCCTCCCACCACGAAGCTTGTGGAGGTGGAGCCAGCACAGCACCGAAATGCTACCACTCTCCTACGCGCCACCGGTACCGCCGCCGCAGTCGCGACCGAACCCCAGCCCTAGCCACAAGCCCAAGCCCCAGCCGTGCGTGCTTCTCTTCCCCGCCGCCCTCCGCTCGGCGGTCGCGGCGGCCGCCATCTCCTTCTCCCTCCTCGCGGGCAACGCCGCGGCTGTGGCGCCGGTGGAGCAGCCCCTTGAGATATGCCGCGGCCAGGACGACGGGAGGGAGGTGGAGGTGAAGGCCGAGGCGGTTACGAACGAGCAGCTCGTGGAGGAGGCGTGGGAGGTGGTCAACGAGGGCTTCCTCCCCGACGCCGGCAGCCGCCCGTGGTCACCGGAGCTGTGGATGGTAAATTTGTCTCGTGATGCGATTCTGTATCACTGTATTTATTGGTTCAAATTACTACAATATAAAGTCTCAATGCACACTGTAGCTAGAAGCCCAGAACGCTCACTTCTATCATGAATGATAGTGAGTCTCTCAATTTTAATTTGATGCAGCAACGGAAGCAAGATATTCTTCAAGGCTCAATCAAATCCCGCTCTAGAGCCCATGACATCATCACGAAAATGCTAGCTAGCCTGGGTGATCCATATACAAGATTCCTGTCGTCCTCAGATGTAAGTTATTTATAAGTGGCACTGTTCTATGCCATTGATTTCAGCAAGCGAAACATGGCTCAAACTTGGATTGATCTTTATTGTTTCCCCAATCCACTAAGGTTATTATTTTTTGTCCTCCATGATCCACGGTATCCATTTACATCTTTTGTTAGATAATAATGACATAGAAGCTCTCCCCGGGCCATTTTGCATTGTTACTAGCATGCCACGAGCACTTGAGTTCCATGATATCGTCAAGTACATGTGCGAAAGTTGATGTAAACTAGATCTACCGTTTCCTCTTGGATCTCAGGCAAAAAATATTTCATTTCTTTCTGCACTGGAAGTCATAGTGTCATGCATGCTGATCTTCAAAGAGTTCTCTAGATCAGCATGAGTTGGACTACACTTGAGAATACCATCTGACTTGGACCTCCACTCTCTGTTGTTGTTTTCTATGTTTGGTACATGGTACACACTCGGGCGGTCTGGCCTAACGAACCTACATCTGGAGACTGTAGCAATGCGATGCCATCTTGTGCTCCTTTTCTCCTTTGCTTTCATAGTGTTGTAATACAAAATTCTTGCTTGAATGTTTTTACTAATTGCTGATCTTTGATTGCTTTTATTTGGTAATTTTGCATATGTTCAATCAATCTGCTAAAGTTCTCAAAGATGTCAAAGTATGACATGACTGGTATTGGGTTGAACTTACGAGAGATTCCTGATGACAATGGTTCTTTAAGATTGGTGGTATTAGGACTGATACTAGATGGGCCTGCTCACTCTGCTGGTGTTAGACAGGTATCAACTGCTAAGCATTTAGGCTTTTTAATTGATAGTTTGCTTTGCATTTCTATGGGAATCTTGCTTATACCACAATGTTTTCAAACCGACCATGTTCTGGTTTCTGGTATGTACTTCTTGTACACAGTTATCTTAGCAGATAGTCAAACTGCATGACCAGTTACATATGGGCAGCATTTGACTATATATTCCCAATTTAAGAATTAAGATGCTGAAATAATGTTGGCTCATGTCTCTGCTTATACCTTATGGAGTAACTAGATCAGTAATGCTTTTTTTTTGTCTTGAAAAGGATGACTAAAGCTTTTAATCTTTTTTGCATGGATTAACCGAACCCTTTCTATTTCATATTTTGTGCTAAGCGCTTCACTATAGAACATAGTATTCTCAGCTTTAGCTGTTTTTGTTTCATTCCTAAAAATTGAACGTGTTAAGATATTTGAACAAATGGCAAGTTCTTGTTTGACTTTTCTCATTCTCAACATACTAAAGGCATCATTTTTTTAGGGGAAAGCAGCATTTATTTCGGAAAATACACTTTTGGTAATTATTATCAGAGAACACTGTTATTTTACTGTTGGTTGCTGGGAGCCTAGGATTATCCCATGACCTAGTTGGGTATGAAGTTAGATCATATACACACATCACCTAATCCTTCTGGGTCATTTATCTTTATCAGGGTGATGAGCTTATGTCTGTCAATGGTATCGATGTAAGAGGTAAATCTGCATTTGACGTGTCATCGATGCTGCAAGGCCCAAAGGAAACTTTTGTTACAATTAAGGTTTTGAATAATCTTATGAACACTATTAAGAGTCTGTCTGGCATCTCTTTGTGTCCCTTATTTTCAAAGTATCTTACTCCTTTTTATAATATTATATATAGGTTAAGCATGGCAACTGTGGTCCTGTTGAGTCAATGAAAGTGCAAAGACAGATGGCTGCTCGCACTCCAATTTTCTATCGTTTGGAGAAAAGAGACAATGAGAATTCATCTGTCGGATATATTCACATTAAAGAGTTCAATGCAGTGGCCAAAAAAGATTTGGTCAGCGGTGTGTTGCTGGTTTGTTCACCCTATCCTCTGTCATTTCTAAATCTGTTTGCCATTTTTTGTATAACTATGTTTTGCAAATTGCTATCTAGTGTTTAACTCTAGTGAGCTGATTTGCATACATCTAAATGTTTAAATTCTTATCCAAATTGAGAACATAACGACAGTTTATAATACTCCCTCCCTTTTTTGCAAACTGAATGTACACGATTGATTGTTTCTGCTCTTTTAGTACCTTTGGCTTGCATGTGATTCTTTTGACACTACAATAATCTTAGTTGTAGTCTTTTAGATATCATTGTTGTTGATTTACAGCAAGATTTGTCCTTTTAACGTTACCTGTCTCTTGCAGCACTGAAACGTCTACAGAATTCAGGTGCCTCCTATTTTGTTTTGGACCTGAGGGACAATCTTGGTGGACTAGTGCAAGTATGCCATTTTTTTTCTTTTTCAAATTACACCCACGCTTCCTAAAGTAGATGTCATTCTAGGATTATGAGCAATATCTAAAGGCATGTATACAAAAGGCTATATTACCGCCCTTCATTAGGTCACTTCTTGCTCTCAGATGGTGTATAGGAACCAAAATTTGAATGCTAGAATGTCCTATCTTTAATCTGCTAGAAGCCCGGAATTAAATTGTGTTTGGTAGGGTATTCTCTTCTTATTGAGGCTCTTGAGTTATTGTGAATTTCTTGAAATAGTTTGAGGCTCGTCACATAGGTTCAGAAATGAACTGCCAAGATATCATCTTTTTTCGATGGGTTATGCTTACACGGTCTGATGTTATGTTTATCTTGAAGGCTGGAATAGAGATTGCAAAGCTCTTCTTGAACAAAGGAGACACGGTATGGAACTTTACTTCTTTATTTTTAACTTGTGCTTTCTTTTCTGTAATCCTTACAAAATTGGTGCATATGTTTTATTTTCATGTCAAAATGGTGCTAGATCATTGGTTATGGCTTTAACAGCTTTGCTTTTACCCACATGACTAGTCAAAGTAAATTCTGTTGGGGATTTTCTGAAATGAAGGGAAAGTAGAGGAAATTTTGGAGTGAACTGGATTTTCCTATGTATGCCTGGAATGAATGAATGCTTAGGATTGCTTTGAAGTTCCTATGGAATGACCCATTATAGAGGAAATTTGGGTAAAAACAACGGCCCGCTTGGGACTTTGGAAATATTAGAAGCGGGATTAGGAGAAACACAAGAATTAGATGTCAATTCTACTGGGTTCCTAGAGGAAATGAAGACACAGAAATGTACAAGATAGCTATTTGGATGTTCTACATGCATTCTTTACAGTAATATCATTTTTGTTACAGAGAGAAGATGAACCATGGCTAGGTTTTGAGATCTTATGGGTTTCAACTTTAGCCTACCCCAACTTGTAGAGAGAAGATGTGTGAGAAAGAACAGTCATGCTTTAAAATGGGGTTTGAGCTGAGCTCATATTAACTATCCTCCAATATGTTGAAGAGAGGAAGGGTTTCCATTGTAGTTCGTTGGTCCATTCCGACATTCCAAAGGCTGTTATAGAAAGAAAAAATTCACTCTCCAAATTCTTGTATGCTTTGGAACAGCCATTTGAAACCGTTCATTTGGTTTTGTTTCCCATGGGATTGCACTATTCCTGCGGTTTCCTTGGTCTGGTGTTCTCCAATGCAAGTATTCTGAAACTGGCCTTAAAATCTTATGGAACTTCTGTGTCCATTTGAATACAAGCTTACTTTCCATGAAACAGTAACTCAGGAATCTTCTATATCTAAATAGCTAGCCCCCACTAACACATTTCTCCCAACATGCAAGCATGCCACCTCATCATTCAATATGCAAGGGAAAAGGCCCTCCTCAACATGCAAACATGCATGCATGGAAATTCCATTCTATAATGCTATTTACATTTAATTCTTATATTAGTTTAAAAATCACTATTTTAAATATTCATTTTCCATATAGCCAAAACCTCATTGAAATATTGCAAAACAGTCCCGCAACAACGTGTGGGGCATCATCTAGTTAAGTACAATGCATGTGCCAGATGCTTTAATCTTGGTTGGGACATGGTCATGGAAGCAACTGATCGTGCTAGTTTTTCGTTGATGTTGACTAATGGTTTGAAATTCTAAACTAATTCCGCAGTTCAAAATATATTAACAACATGAAGAGGTTGTTACCATCACCACCACCACCGTGATTCATATTTTCAATTAATAAAAATCATGGACTCATTTAGCAGCGTGTGGTTTTGTTGGGTTATTAGTTTTAATTTTGATGTTTGTATTGTGCATACAAGGGAAAATGCGTATATTCTACCGGTGGGAGGAATTGAATGGTGTCATTTGGCCCATGAACCAGGCATTTTTACATAGCAATCAGTAGCTACCAGTACACCAGTTAAATAGTGATCACCGCTGGTGTAGGTCCTGATGTTTTTCCGCTGGTCACCAGCCTAACTGTAATGGAGGCTCTCTATGGAAAAAAAAAAATCTCATTCTTGAGCAGTTGGTAACATTATCTGTTGAAGTGTATATATGGATTGCCTAGCGCTTTCCATCAGTTCGGATTTTTGGTTGTGTTGGCTAGCGCATGAATCTTAACATGGTATGAGAGTCCAAGGTCTTGAGTTCAAGTCCTGGCTTCGCGATTTATCTAAAAATTGTTGATGCCCCCCTTTGTGTCCACGTATAGGGGTATATGTGGATTGCCTGGTTCATGAAGCTTAACATAGTATCAGAGCTCAAGGTCTTGAGTTCAAGTACTGGCTTTCGCAATTTATCCAAAAAATGATACATCCGTATCTAGAAAAATTAAGACAAGTAATTTGGGACGGAAGTAATACCTGCTAATCTTAACAGACCAATAGTTAGTTAAAAAGCCAATGCATATGGGCTTCTAGTTAGTAGTTACCATTCTTCATATGCTTTCGATAAAGACTGTTAAAAGTCAAAAAGTCTTTCTTTACATAGTACTCCCTCCGAAGGGGAGCCTTGGCGCAGTGGTAAAGCTGCTGCCTTGTGACCATGAGGTCACGGGTTCAAGTCCTGGAAACAGCCTCTTACAGAAATGTAGGGAAAGGCTGCGTACTATAGACCCAAAGTGGTCGGACCCTTCCCCGGACCCTGCGCAAGCGGGAGCTACATGCACCGGGCTGCCCTTTTTTTTTTTTTTTTTTACATAGTACTCCCTCCGTTCCAAATTACTCGTCGTGGTTTTAGTTCAAAGTTTGAGAGCGTCATGTATTGAATTGCTAAAAGCATTTCTATTTATAGTTTCATGTTCTTAACTAAACTTTGGTAGTGAAACATATATGCCCTTAACGGATTGTTTTTCAGGTCATTTATACTACTGGCCGGGATCGTCAAGTCCAAAATACAATTGTTGCTGACAGTGGACCTTTGGTTACAACTCCTGTGATGGTATGTTTTAATGATGGTGATGTACCTATTTGGAAATGCTTCAAGAGTTAGTAGTACAAAGATATCTCAAGCAGATACACTTCTCCACTGTTTTGTTGAACCGTGTAAGTGTGAATACAGCATTTACCCACACATTCCTCGGTCCTTACCACATTAAAGTTGTTAAGCAGCTTCAGCTGGCTAATTCAATGTTAACACTTTCCTATAATAAACTTGACAATGTGAGTATCCTTGAGTTACAGATTATTTCCTGATTTAACTGTGTCCATACTCCATGGGTCTTCTTACTTCACACTTTTAATCAGACCAATACTATAAATAAATGGCTTATTGCAGATTCAGTTTTATGTTGTAGCAAGTCCCCTAGTTAACTTGTTGCTTACAGAAATTTAGTAGGTCATGCCATATAGGAGTATTTATTATGGTGCAGTCAGATCTTCAGACTCATTTGTATCTCACCTGTCCATCCGCACCTTATGACACACAGGTACTGGTGAATAATAGGACAGCGAGTGCGAGCGAAATAGTAAGTAATTTTTTTCTCACTGGTAGTATAAAAGATCATAGTAGTAGGATCTCACCAAGTTAATGATAATTTATAGGTTGCTTCAGCACTTCATGACAATTGCAAAGCCGTTCTTGTCGGCGAAAGGACTTTTGGCAAGGTTTAAAGTTTGAACCACCTGAAATAGCAGATCATATGTCGATCCCTGCTGTGACCAACAGGCTTAATAGTATGCCCGTTCTCATATGTAACTCAAGTGTCTATGATATTGCAGGGCTTAATCCAGTCTGTATTTGAACTTCATGATGGTTCTGGTATTGTCGTCACAGTTGGCAAATATGTCACGCCAAATCACAAAGACATCAATGGAGATGGAATAGAACCAGACTACCGCCGTCTTCCTGGTGCTGTTCACGTTCACCAGATTTTCATTTTGTTACACCTGACATGCAACGTACTTTACTGCTTTGGCTGAATGTACTTTTGTGACAGATCTCAATGAAGCCAGAGATTATCTTATACGTTGCCAAAGCAAGAAATTAAATTGAGGTGAAGTGCTTCATTACAAAGCTTCTTACGCAGTAAGAAAAACTATTTATCCTTGCATATTTAGCTCTTCATGCTATAATAAAGAGAAACGATGCACTTGACTGTTCGTAGCAATATGCTAATCCAGCTGGTCTGAGTTTGACTGCTTGCACTATTTCACATCAGTACTTGTAATTTTATATCTCAATTAGTTTCACAAAACATTGTCTAAAATATTTTCATGGGTAAATCATAGGGATTCACACACTGGCTATTCATAATTTTTGGAGCCACATGTGCTCACACTGGCCCTGCACTGCGCAGAAATACTGGCCTGGCCTATGATTCTCCACTGGGTGTTTATGATATGTTTCCATCTCACAAAATGTCTCTTTTGACTTGCAAGCTACTGAGTATGGACCTAATGATCAAATGTACTCCCTCCGTAAACTAATATAAGAGCATTTAGATCACTATTTTAGTTATCTAAACGCTCTTAAATTAGTTTACAAAGGGAGTAACTAGCTGCCATAATACTTGGAATTTCTCTCCTTTGCAGGCAACACGTTGGAAGTATGGAACGGAGGTTATGCCCGGGAGAATTGTACAGCGAAGAATGAACTCTCCCTGGCGAGGTGAGACCACAAGCTCTACATCGAAGCATCAATATAGGCTTCTGCAGAGATCAGAGTGAGCATGTCCTTGCATTCACACCGGTTCCGCAGCTCGGTAGAGAGAGCCCTTGGATTGCATTGGCTTCTGCTGAATATATTACCCAGCACCAGTATGTAAATAACCTGTGATCCGTGTGCAACCAGTGGCATTCGTTATATAAAGAAGTCCAACAGTAGCTCTAATCCAAGCATTTTGCCAAGACAACACTATCTTAGAGCAACGGTAGCAGATCCCCCAAAAAGGCAGCCTCCGAAATCATTTTGGAGTGCACTCTAAATTTTACAGGACACATTTGAAGTATAGAGAAACAAAAAACTAGTCCTGTGGGCTGTGGCAATCTTGGACACACGCATGAGGCATCGCAACAAGATTCTAGTTGGGCGGTACCTCTGGACAAATACATTTCCATGTTACAAACTTCTTTGCCTTGAGGACAAGGCGCAACTGAAGATGATGATGGTCTATCCTGTCTCAAACTCATCTGAAGACTCGCTTCTACCTGAAGAAACACAACACTAGCACTGAGTGGAACAAAATGCTCCAGAGAATGAGCGACTGAGATGAGCCAAGGCGACTTGAGTGAAAGATGTGCGGCTTTACATTCTTTTGCTGACACCCTTTTCCCGGAACATCAACGTTTACTTCTAGCTATGCAGGCTCTAGTTACCATTGTAATATCTCTTTTCCCTACTTAGCTCTTTAGCAGAACTCATGGCATCTTCAATGCTATCACCTAAAACGAACACGGTATTTTTCCGCGGATGCATCTCGACGCGTCTGTGCTATAGTGCTCCTCCTTTGTTGTCCATGTCGTCGTCATCATCGGAGCGGTACAATGATACGACACAGTGGCGGAGCTAGGTAAAAACTGCTGGGGGGGCCAAGGCTAAAACATGAGTGTTTGAGGGTATAAAATGCTAGAAAAAATCTCATCTAAGCCCTCCTCCAAAAATTTGTTCACAGTTTGGTCCAAAGTTGGGGGGGCCACAGCACCCCCATGACTGTACATAGCTCCGCCACTGATACGACATCCAACGCTAGGCATAAATGTCCGCCCGCAACACAAAACACATTCAGATGAAATTCATGCAAACATGATAGAATTCATTTAAGTTTGGACATAAATTTACGTAAAATGGCCAACGACACCTCCTTCGTCGTCCATGTCGTCGTCATCGTCAAAGAGGTACAGTGATACGGCATCCAACGCTAGACATAAATGTCCGTCCACAATACAAACATAAATGTCCGTCCACAATACAAACACATTCAGACGAAGTTTATGCAAACATGACAAAATTGATTTAAGTTCGGACATAATTACGTGAGATTTCGTCCGTTCAACTAAAATCTTAAAAAAAACTAAACTATCATATAGCGCAAGGTGACCTCGTACGTGTGGCCCGCGGCACCTCCTTCGTCGTCCATGTTGTTGTCATCGTCGGAGCGGACCCTCTAGCGGCAGAAGAGTGCATGTGCATGGGAGCCCGACTGCTATCTGGCGCTCGTGGAGGAGTCACCCCTGCCTCCCGCCTCAGGGGGTGTGGAGAGGGCCTCGCCAATGCCGACCTCAGCTAGGATGCCTGGCTTGCACTGCCGCCACGGCAATGGAGGTGTCTCTAAGCGACCACCCTCGCCGATCTTCCCGCCGACACGACATAGCCGACGCGCAGAAGTCTCTACGGTGGTCACCGGTGTAAGCCCAGGCCCCCGCAAGAGACCCATACCGACGCCAGTCGAATTTCGCAAACACCCAGCGGCACCTTGTCTGGTCCAGCCTCACACTTTGATAGAAGTATCTAAGATGAATAGCAACTCAACCGTACATTTAAATACGAAATCGTTGGATGTTCAACAACCTTTTTAAATTCATCGATCCCAAATGCAAATGAACAGTGTTTTGTGCCAAAGACCTTGATATTTGGAGTCTTAAAAGCGGCCTTTATCTCAAACTTCCTCTCCTCGAGCTTGAACCTCTTCTTGGCACATGCTTTTTAATAACTATGCCATTGAGCTACATTGAAAAATGCATGGACGTGGTCAACAAGTTGCAACATTAAGCAAACTAATGAAATGACCAACACATAGAGCAACAAGAAGCAAAACTTACAAGCTCACGAGTGACATGTCCCTTAGCCACTTTCTTTTCACTTGTGCAATCACACCGCAATACCTGTTGACGGCCTTTTGAATGGTTGAAAGGATCGATATAGTTGACTAGGGGGGGGGGGTGTGAATAGGCAACTAACAATTTTTAGCTTTTCTTTACCAAATTAAATTTTGCATCAAAGTAGGTTGTCTAGATATGCAACTAGGCGAGCAACCTATGTGATGCAACAACAATAAGCACACAAGCAAGATAGGGAGAGACTACAATAAATCTTGCACAAGTAAAGGTAAGAGATAACCAAGAGTGGAACCGATGAAGACGAGGATGTGTTACCGAAGTTCCTTCCTTTTGAGGGGAAGTACGTCTCCGTTGGAGCGGTGTGGAGGCACAATGCTCCCCAAGAAGCCACTAGGGCCACCGTATTCTCCTCACGCCCTCACACAATGCGAGATGCCGTGATTCCACTATTGGTGCCCTTGGAGGCGGCGACCGAACCTTACAAACAAGGTTGGGGCAATCTCCACAACTTAATTGGAGGCTCCCAATGACACCACGAAGCTTCACAATAATGGAATATGGCTCCGCGGTGACCTCAATTGTCTAGGGTGCTCAAACACCCAAGAGTAACAAGATCCGCAAGGGGTTAGTGGGGGGATCAAATTTCTCTTGGTGGAAGTGTAGATCGGGGCCTTCTCAACCAATCCCGAGCAAATCAACAAGTTTGATTGGCTAGGGAGAGAGATCGGGCGAAAATGGAGCTTGGAGCAACAATGGAGCTTAGGGATGGAAGAGGTGAGTCTTCTTGGAGAAGAAGACCCCTTTATATAGTGGGGGGGGGGACAATTCCAACCGTTACCCACCACTCAGCCCATGACCATGCAGTACTACCGCACCATCGAGCGGTATTATCAAGACGGAACTCGCGGTACTACCGCAGAGGACCGCGGTACTACCTTGGGCGCGGCAGAGCCTGGACCCGACCAGATGAGTACCGACAGGGTGCGGTAGAACCGCTGGCGCGGTACTACCGCGACCCTGTGCGGTACTACTGCATGGGAACCACCATCCATGCATGATAGGCATGGATATAAAAAATTACATCCGTGACTACATCCAGTGAGATTTTATCTATGCAAAAGTCCGACACGGTACTATCGCAAACCAGGTGTGGTACTACCGTGTAGGGTACGGATGTAAGAAATTACATCCGCCGCACTTCGCTCATGCGTGTTCGGTCAGCGGTGACGCGGTACGCGCCGAAAGACGGCATTACAGCAGAGGGCGCGGATGTAAAAATTACATCCGCCCTACTACGCTTAGCAGCAGCAGCCAAAGCCGAGCTCACGGTACTACCGCTCAGAAGGAGCGGTGCTACTGCTCAGAAGGAGTGGTACTACCGTGGGCGTCCACGGTACTACGTGCCGGAGCCCGGTACTACCACTGGTGCCTGCGGTAGTACCGCTCTAGGGAGCAGTACTACCGCCAGCCTATGAACAGCAACACTAGGAGTCCTTCATTCTGCAGAGACACGGTGTGATGGAGAAAACTCCAAAAAGCCAAGGAAAGGCGGTGCAAAATGAATGTGTGTACGTGAGATTTCACACAAACCTTTCCAACGCGGACGCCCTCTTAATAGTATGGCTTTCCTACGACTCAAATCCACTGAAAAGAAATGTAGAGAAACGCCGTCTTCAATAATCTTCGAGGGGCAACAAATCGTCTTGTGTTCAGTCATGATATATCTGAAAAGCTCAATGCATACGATTAGTCCGCAGAAGCATTTTCATCAATCATCAAAACTAGTAAGGGATAAATATGCCCTTACAATCTCCCCCTTTTGGTGGATTGATGACAATACGGAATTTGCACATAGGGATATAAAGTGAGGCACCGACAAACCCACCATCTATAAAATATAGACGGGCTCCCCCTAGATGTGTGCACTCTAGAGATGTGCTTTGGACTGCATGACACACATACTAGGATCAACACTCCCCCTATATTTTATAGACAAGGCATGTCTTGCAATGGTAAAATCAACACTAAGCAAGTAGGCAAGATGATGGATATAACTAAGTAACGAAGACTTAAAGATAAGCACGAGTGCATATGTCTTACACCATATGATAGAACTTAGTCTCACAAGCACAAACCAAACCAAAGCAAACAAAGTTCAACAGACCGAAAGCAAAGCGACAAGGCGAAACACACGACACACGACACGCAAATCCTACACTCTCTCCCTTTTGGCATCGAGACACCAAAAAGGCAGAGAGGGCACCTACGACATAGGTGGTAGCTCAGGCAAAAAATGACTCCTCGTCGCCAGACTCAGCAGCAGGAATGGTCTCCTCCTCAGAATCAGTCCACTTGTAGCCCTGCTTAGCCATCCATGCAGCCTCGGGGGTGATGTGCTTCTCAGATCCGCTAGACACCTCCTCGCCACATGCCCTCAAGATCCTCTTGTCGCGATGGCGACTCTCCTTCTGAGCAACATGTGCCTTGTACTGACCCTGGGTCTGCATGCAGAACAACCTCTTCATCTTCGTCTTCAGCTTCTTCGCCCAAGAGGGCTCAGCAGAGGGAGGAGTGTACCCAGCAGAGCGATCCTCAGCAACTTCCTCCTCCTCAATCTCCTCCTCATCCACAGCCATCCTGGCAGCCTCGGCAGCAGTGGTGGTGTTAGCCCATTGGCTCTTGATGCGGAGCTTGATGGGCTCATGACGAATCCAGCCTGGGGCTTCAAACTCATCATTGGGATAGAGCTTCTCCCAAGTCTTGGAGATCAAGTGAAACAGTTAAGGCCCATAGATGGGGACCTTACGGTTGAACATAGCAAACTGAAGTCACACCACATGATATGTGAGACATCAAGTGGTTGAGTCTGAACCTGACGAGCCTCCTCACAAAGGAGCATCATGTCAACAAGGTAAGCATGCACCTGGCCCATGTCACCAATGCGTGGAAAGAGGGTGTTGCGGAAGAGCCGATGCGTCAAGGAAGGGGTTCAGCACCCACACCTTCTTCTTGCTGGGAAGTGTCTTATGAACAAGGAAGGGCATGAGCTTGTTCTTGTTGGTGGACTCAGACTTGGCATGAGGGCGAACTCCAACGGGCGTGTCAAGCCCTCCATCTGGAACTTGAAGCAACTCCGTGAAATCCTTTCATTTAGCAGTCATCCGTCGACCATTGGTCATCCATATCATGGTCCTTGCTTCATCGAAGTCGAAGTGGACCTTAGCAAAGAACTGAGCCACAATTTCTGGATCAAAGTCCATGTGGAAGGTAAGCATGTGCTCAATGCCGAACTGCTCCACCAGATCCAAGGCCTCTCCAAAGTAGCCACGGTTCTTGTTCTGCCTCATATGATGCATGTCAATCCAGTGAACTTCCACGTAAATCTTATGCTTGGCCTTGATCACATCCAGATAGATAAGATTCTGTTGCTTGGTCCAGAATAGATCATTGCCTCTGATGTTAGCACGGGGATTCACATATGGGTTGAGCTTCCTGTGAATAATGAACTCGGCCTGAGGCATCTCATCCATGCCCATGACGGGCTCCTTCTGCTTGGTGGCGGTGTGCTTGGTCCTGCGTTGGGAGGCATTGGACCCCTCTGGAGCTTCATCTTGGTTGCACAGCCGCTTTGACCCTGTGTCACGGCTGTAATTCGAGCGACAAGCATGGGAACTGGAGCCACCACCTAGACACAAAGCACAAGAACACACACGAAAAACAAGAAGGATCAATGCAAATGCCAAGGCTAAAGCCAAAAGAAACAAATAAGCATGAGATTTGGACAGAAAAAGAGCTCAGTATGCATCTACGGTAGTACCGGGCCGTTGTACGGATGTAAAAAAATACATCCGTACCAGCCGTGGTAGTACCGTGCCGGGGTGGCACGGTAGTACCGCGCCTGGAGCGGAAGTAATTTTTTTACTTCCACGCTCCAAGCGGTAGTACCGCACTAAGGAGCAGAAGTACCACGTGGAGCAGTCAACGAGCGTGGGTGCGGTAGTACCGCTCCAGGAGGAGCGGTAGTACCGTAGGGGACAAAACCGCTATAGGAGCCGCGGATCTGGATCTAGAACATCCGCAAATCTAGATCGGTACTACCATTGATCAAACAGAACTATTTTGACAGTCCAAAAAGCATGCTTACTACACTACCACTCTCCTACAAATCCCTCTTGCATAGATTTAGCCAAAAATCTCATGAACACCACATGCATCTCCCCAAGACCTAGAAGCACAAGAACAAAAGAAAAGGAGAGGAACTTGGGGGGAAAACCTTGGTCCATGGCAAGGGGGCGAGGTGGAACGATCCCACCGGTTGGAATCCGAGAAGAGCGGCTGGAGACGGAGATCCGGCGAGGGCCTCCGGCGTCGTTCTTGGGCAGGAGAGAGAGACAGGGTGGGGAAAAGAGATGAATGGGTATGGGGGAGTTAGAACTCCCCCCGCCCCGCTCTAAACCCCCACCTGCTCGCGTGGGCGCGGTAGTACCGCGGGTCATCGCGGTAGAACCGCCCGGGCGGAAGTACCGCTCTTCCAGCGGCAGTAAAAAATTACTGCCGCGATGGAAGCGGTAGTACCGTGCCCCTAGGAAGCAATTGTGCATGCACAGAGCCACCAACCCCTGTGGTAGTACCGTGGCTCGCCACGGTAGTACCGTAACTCCAAGAAAGTGCAAGTTTCACACGAGAGGGAAACGACATTTGCAAGACAACCTTCAAGACGCCTGATACGTCCATTTTGCATCATGCTTTTATATCAATATTTATTGCATTATGGGCTGTTATTACACATTATATCTCAATACTTATGGCTATTCTCTCTTATTTTACAAGGTTTACCAAGAAGAGGGGGAATGCCGGCAGCTGGAATTCTGGCAGGAAAAGGAGCAAACATTGGAAACCTATTCTGCACAGCTCCAAAAATCCCGAAACTCCACGGAACTTATTTTTGGAATTTATAAGAATTATTGAGCGAAAGAAACACCTCAGGGGGCCCACACCTTGGCCAGGAGGGTGGGAGGGCGCGCCCACCCCTACTGGGCGCGCCCCCTATCTCTGGGCCCCCTGGTGGCCCTCCGGTGTCCATCTTCTGCTATATGAAGGCTTTTACCATGGAAAAATTGTGGGCAAGCTTACGGGACGAAAATCTGCAGCCACAAGGCGAAACCTTGGCGGAACCAATCTAGAGCTCCGGCAGAGCTGTTCTGCCGGGGAAACTTCCTTCCGGGAGGGGGAAATCGTCACCATCGTCATCACCAACGATCCTCTCATCGGGAGGGGGTCAATCTCCATCAACATCTTCACCAGCACCATCTCCTCTCAAAACGCTAGTTCATCTCTTGTATCCAATCTTGTATCAAAACCACAAATTGGTACATGTGGGTTGCTAGTAGTGTTGATTACTCCTTGTAGTTGATGCTAATTTGTTTACTTGGTGGAAGATCATATGTTCAGATCCTTAATGCATATTATTACTCCTCTGATTATGAACATGAATATGCTTTGTGAGTAGTTACGTTTGTTCCTGAGGACATGGGTGAAGTCTTGCTATTAGTAGCCATGTGAATTTGGTATTCGTTCGATATTTTGATACGAGGTATGTTGTCTTTCCTCTAGTGGTGTTATGTGAACGTCGACTACATGACACTTCACCATTATTTGGGCCTACAGGAAGGCATTGGGAAGTAATAAGTATATGATGGGTTGCTATAGTGACAGAAGCTTAAACCCTAGTCTATGCGTTGCTTCGTAAGGGGCTGATTTGGATCCATATGTTTAATGTTGTGGTTAGGTTTACCTTAATACTTATTTTGTATTTGCGGATGATTGCAATAAGGATTAATCATAAGTGGGATGCTTGTCCAAGTAAGGGCAGTACCCAAGCACCGGTCCACCCACATATCAAATTATCAAAGTACTGAATGCGAATCATATGAGCGTGATGAAAACTAGCTTGACGATAATTCCCATGTGTCCTCGGGAGCTCTTTTCTCATTATAAGAAATTGTCCAGGCTTGTCCTTTGCTACAAAAAGGATCGGGCCACCTTGCTGCACTTTATTTGCTTTATTTACTTGTTACTCGTTACAATTTATCTTATCACCAAACTATCTATTACCTACAATTTCAGTGCTTGTAGAGAAAACCTTACTGAAAACCGCTTATCATTTCCTTCTGCTCCTCACTGGGTTCGACACTCTTACTTATCAAAAGTACTACGATAGATACCCTACACTTGTGGGTCATCAAGACTCTTTTCTGGTGCCGTTGCCGGGGAGTGTAGCGCTTTTGGTGAGTGGAACTTGGTAAGGAAACATTTATATAATGTGCTGAATTTTTTTGTTACTTGTCACTATGGAAACTAATCCTTTGATGGGCTTGTTTAGGGTATCTTCACCACGACCAGAAGAGCAAAGAGTTGCTCCTCAACCTACTGAACTTATTGACAATATTTACTTTGAGATTCCTTCGGGTATGATAGAGAAACTGCTAGCTAATCCATTTGCACGAGATGGAACATTGCATCCCGATTTACACCTTATCTTTGTGGATTATTTAAGCTTGCAGGTATTCCCGATGATGTTGTCAAAAGTAAGGTCTTCCCTTTATCTTTGAAAGGAGATGCATTGACATGGTATAGGCTATGTGATGATACGGGATCTTGGAATTATAAACGATTGAAGTTGGAATTTCACCAGAAGTTCTATCCTATGCATCTTGTTCATTGTGATCGTAGTTACATATATAATTTCTAGCCTCGCGAAGGAGAAAGCATCGCTCAAGCTTGGGGGAGGCTTAAGTTAGTGTTATATTCATGCCCCAATCATGAGCTCTCCAGAGAAATGATTGTTCAAAAATTTTATGCTCGTCTTTCTCTTAATGATCGCAACATGCTCGATACTTCCTGTGCCGGTTCTTATATGTTGAAGACTATTGAATTCAAATGGGACTTATTGGAAAGAATTAAATGCAACTCTGAAGATTGGGGTTCCGACGATGGTAAGGAGTCAGGTATGACACCTAAGTTTGATTGTGTTAAATCTTTTATGGATACCGATGCTTTCCGTGGATTTAGCGCTAAATATGGACTTGACTCTGAGATAGTAGCTTCTTTCTGTGAATCTTTTGCTACTCACGTTGATCTCCCTAAGGAGAAGTGGTTTAAATATAATCCTCCCGTTGAAGTAAAGGTAGTTGCACCTATTACAGTTGAAGAAAAGACTGTAACCTATAGTGATCCTATTGTTCCTACTACTTATGTTGAGAAACCTTCTTTTCCTGTTAGGATAAAGGATCATGCTAAAACTTCGACTGTTGTTTGTAAGAGTAATACTAGGACTTATACACATCCTGAGCAAATCAAAGTTGAACCTAGTATTGATATGGTTAAAGATCTCTTGGATGATGATTTAGATGGGCATGTTATTTATTTCTGTGGTGAGGCTGCTAATATTGTTAGACCAGATACTAAGATACATAGACCTGTGGTAGGCATGCCTGTTATTTCTGTTAAAATAGGAGATCATTGTTATCATGGCTTATGTGATATGGGTGCTAGTCCTAGTGCAATACCCTATGACTTATATAAAGAAATTATGCATGACATTCACCCGTTGAATTGGAAGGTATTGATGTTACTATCAAACTTGCCAATAGAGATACTATTTCACCAATTGGGATTGTTAGAGATGTTGAAGTCTTGTGTGGGAAGGTTAAATACCCTGCTGATTTTCTTGTTCTTAGTTCCCCACAAGATGACTTTTGTCCCATTATTTTTGGTAGACCCTTCTTAACTACAGTTAATGCTAGGATTGATTGTGAAAAGGATACTGTTACAATTGGCTTAGAGGGTATGTCTCATGAGTTTAATTTTGCTAAGTTTCATAGACAACCTCGTGATAGAGAATCACCTAGTAAGGATGAGATTATTGGTCTTGCTTCTATTGTCGTACCTCCTACGGATCTGTTAGAACAATATTTGCTAGACCATGAAAACGATATGTTTATGAAGGAAAGAAGGGAAATAGATAAAGTGTTCCTTCAACAGGAGCCTATGCTGAAACACAACCTACCCGTTGAAATTCTAGGGGATCCCCCTCCACCCAAGGGTGATCTCGTGTTTGAACTCAAACCATTACCTGATAATCTTTAAGTATGCTTATCTTGATGAAAAGAAAATATATCCTGTTATTATTAGTGCTAACCTTTCAGAGCAAGAAGAAGAAAGATTATTGAAAACTCTGAAGAAGCACTGCACTGCTATTGGATATACTCTGGATGATCTTAAGGGCATTAGTCCCATGTTATGCCAATACAAAATTAATTTGGAGGACGGTGCCAAACTAGTTAGAGATCCTCAACGACGGCTGAATCCCAAGATGAAAGAAGTGGTAAGAAAGGAGATACTAAAGCTCCTTGAGGCAGGTATAATTTATCCCGTTGCTGATAGTGATTGGGTAAGCCCTGTCCATTGTGTTCCTAAAAAGGGAGGTATTACTGTTGTTCCTAATGATAAAGATGAATTGATCCCGCAAATAAATATTACAGGTTATAGGATGGTAATTGATTTCCGTAAATTAAATAAAGCTACTAAGAAAGATCATTACCCTTTACCTTTTATTGATCAAGTGCTAGAAAGACTATCCAAATATACACATTTTTGCTTTCTAGATGGTTATTCTCATTTCTCGCAGATACCTGTGTCAGCGTAGGATCAATCTAAAACTACTTTTACTTGCCCTTTCGGTAATTTTGCTTATAGACGTATGCCTTTTGGTTTATGTAATGCACCTGCTACCTTTCAAAGATGTATGATGGCTATATTCTCTGACTTTTGTGAAAAGATTTGTGAGGTGTTCATGGATGATTTCTTCGTTTATGGATCCTCTTTTGATGATTGCTTGAGCAACCTTGATCGAGTTTTGCAGAGATGCGAAGACACTAGTCTTGTCTTGAATTGGGAAAAGTGCCACTTTATGGTTAATGAAGGCATTGTCTTGGGGCATAAGATTTCCGAGAGAGGTATTGAAGTTGATAAAGCCAAAGTTGATGCTATTGAGAAGATGCCATGTCCCAAAGACATAAAAGGTATAAGAAGTTTCCTTGGTCATGCCGGTTTTTATAGGAGGTTCATTAAGGACTTTTCTAAAATCTCTAGGCCTCTGACTAATTTATTGCAAAAAGATATTCCTTTTGTCTTTGATGATGATTGTGTAGAAGCATTTGAAATACTTAAGAAAGCTTTGATCACTGCACCTATTGTTCAGCCACCTGATTGGAATTTACCCTTTGAAATTATGTGTGATGCTAGTGATTATGCTGTAGGTGCTGTTCTAGGGCAAAGAGTTGATAAGAAATCGAATGTTATCCAGTATGCTAGTAAGACTCTTGATACTTCTCAGAGAAATTATGCTACTACTGAAAAAGAGTTCTTAGCAGTTGTGTTTGCATGCGATAAGTTTAGACCTTATATTGTTGATTCCAAAGTTACTATTCACACTGATCATGATGCTATTAAATATCTTATGGAAAGAAATATGCTAAGCCTAGACTCATTAGATGGGTTCTCTTGCTCCAAGAATTTGATTTGCATATTATTGATAGAAAGGGAGCTGAGAACCCGTTGCAGACAACTTGTCTAGGTTAGAGAATGTTCTTGATGACCCACTGCCTATTGATGATAGCCTTCCTGATGAACAATTAGCGGTCGTTAATGCTTCTCGTACTGCTCCTTGGTATGCTGATTATGCTAATTACATTGTTGCTAAATTTATACCACCTAGTTTCACATACCAGCAAAAGAAAAAGTTCTTTTATGATTTAAGACATTACTTCTGGGATGACCCACACCTTTATAAAGAAGGAGTAGATGGTGTTATTATACGTTGTGTACCTGAGCATGAGCAGGAACAGATCCAACGCAAGTGTCACTCTGAATCCTATGGAGGACACCACGCTGGAGATAGAACTGCACATAAGGTATTGCAATATGGTTTTTATTGGCCTACTCTCTTCAAAGATGCTCGTAAGTTTGTCTTATCCTGTGATGAATGTCAAAGAATTGGTAATATTAGTAGACGTCAAGAAATGCCTATGAATTATTCTCTTGTTATTGAACCGTTTGATGTTTGGGGCTTTGATTATATGGGACCCTTTCCCGCCTCTAATGGTTATAGACATATTTTACTTGTTGTTGATTACGTTACTAAGTGGGTAGAAGCTATTCCAACTAGTAGTGCTGATCATAACACTTCTATTAAAATGCTTAAAGAAATTATTTTTCCGAGGTTTGGAGTCCCTAGATATCTTATGACTGATGGTGGTTCACATTTTATTCATGGTGCTTTTCGTAAGATGCTTGTTAAGTATGATGTTTATCATAGAATCGCATCTTCTTATCATCCGCAGTCTAGTGGTCAAGTAGAGTTGAGCAATAGAGAGCTCAAATTAATTTTACAAAAGACTGTGAATAGATCTAGAAAGAATTGGTCCAAAAATCTTGATGATGCATTATGGGCCTATAGAACTGCATACAAAAATCCTATGGGTATGTCTCCGTATAAGATGGTTTATGGAAAAGCATGTCATTTACCTCTAGAACTTGAACATAAAGCATATTGGGCTATCAAAGAGCTCAACTATGACTTCAAACTTGCCGGTGAGAAGAGGTTGTTTGATATTAGCTCACTTGATGAATGGAGAACCCAAGCCTATGAGAATGCCAAGCTATTCAAAGAAAAGGTCAAACGCTGGCATGACAAAAGGATACAAAAGCGCGAGTTTAACGTAGGTGATTATGTGTTATTATTCAACTCTCGTTTAAGATTTTTTGCAGGAAAACTTCTCTCTAAATGGGAAGGTCCTTACGTTATCGTGGAGGTCTATCGTTCTGGTGCCATAAAAATCAACAACTTCGAAGGCACAAGTCCGAGGGTGGTGAACGGTCAAAGAATTAAACATTATATCTCAGGTAATCCTATCAATGTTGAAACTAATATTATTGAAACCGTAACCCCGGAAGAATACATAAGGGACACTTTCCAGAACGTTCCAGACTCTGAAAAGGAATAGGTATCTGGTAAGGTAAGTAAACCGACTCCGAAATAATTCTAATGGCAATTTTTATCAGTTTTGGAATATTTAAGATTTTTAGGAAGAAAGAAGTAATCCGGGAAGGACACGAGGCCTCCACGAGGGTGGAGGGCACGCCCACCCTTCCTGGGTGCACCCCCCTGTCTCGTGGCCACCTCGTCTGCCTCCCGGACTCCGTTTTCTTGCGCGTTACGTATTTTGGTCAGTAAAAATTCATTATATAAACTCCCGAAGGTTTTGACCACCATATCACGCAAATATCCTCTGTTTTCGTTTCTAGCTGTTTTCTGTTACAGATCTAGAGCATCATGGCGTCTCCAAGCGCTCCCTAGACAAATTTTTCGAGAGGGTTATCAACCCCTATCTCGCGGAGGTGCTGCAACACCCTCAAACCATTGAGATGCATGAGGGGGTGCTGCACATCTGCGATTTGGAGGGACCAAGGTGTACCGGAAGCGTGGAGACAAAGCTCGAAGCCGTGGAGCAGCAAGTTTTCAAGTGCCAAGGGATGGTGGAGCGTGGCCTAAACGCCAACCAGATGATGATCATGGAGTTCACCAACAACCACAAGCTAGATGCCAAGGTCATTGGGGAGACCATCTTCAAGCTTCAAGAGAAAATCGAGCACCTCCAAGCCCAGATCTATGACCTGCAAAACCAGAACTGTGAGTATGAATATAGATTCAAGAGGATGAGTTTGGCTGCAGATTTAAGGATCCCGGGGACTCGATCATCCTTCTATGTGTTGGGGAACATAGTAATTTCAAAAAAATTCCTATGCACACGCAAGATCATGGTGATGGCATAGCAATGAGAGGGGAGAGTATTGTCCACGTACCCTCGTAGACCGTAAGCGGAAGCGTTATGACAATGCGGTTGATGTAGTCGTACATCTTCACGATCCAACCGATCCAAGTACCGAATGTACGGCACCTCCGAGTTCAGCACACGTTCAGCTCGATGACGATCCCCGGGCTCCGATCCAGCAAAGCGTCGGGGATGAGTTCCGTCAGCACGACGGCGTGGCGACGATGATGATGTTCTACCGGCGCAGGGCTTCGCCTAAACTCCGTGACGATATGACTGAGGCGGAATATGGTGGAGGGGGGCACCGCACACGGCTAAGGAACGATTCGTAGATCAACTTGTGTGTCTCTAGGGTGCCCCCCTGCCCCCGTATATAAAGGAGCAAGGGGGGGAGGCCGGCCGGCACTAGGGGGCGCGCCAAGGAGGGGGGAGTCCTCCTCCTAGTGGGAGTAGGACTCCCCTTTCCTAGTCCCACTAGGAAGGAGGAAGGGGAAGGAAAGAGAGGAGAGGAGAGGGAGGGGCGCGCCTCCCCTAGTCCAATCGGACTCCTCATGGGGGGCACGCCACCTCTGGGCTGCTACCCTCTCTCTCCCTCGGGCCCACTAAGGCCCAATACTTCGCTGGGGTTCCAGTAACCTCCCGGCACTCGTTTTCTCCAAATCACCGGAACACTTCCGGTCCGAATATAGTCATCCAATATATCAATCTTTATGTCTCGACCATTTCGAGACTCCTCGTCATGTCCGTGATCACATCCGGGACTCCGAACAAGCTTCGGTACATCAAAACTTATAAACTCATAATAAAACTGTCATCGTAACGTTAAGCGTGCGGACCCTACGGGTTCGAGAACTATGTAGACTTGACCTAGAACTATTCTCGGTCAATAACCAATAGCGGAACCTGGATGCCCATATCGGCTCCTACATATTCTACGAAGATCTTTATCGGTCAAACCGCATAACAACATACGTTGTTCCCTTTGTCATCGGTATGTTACTTGCCCGAGATTCGATCGTCGGTATCCAATACCTAGTTCAATCTCGTTACCGGAAAGTCTCTTTACTCGTTACGTAATGCATCATTCCGTAACTAACTCATTAGCTACATTGCTTGCAAGGCTTATAGTGATGTGCATTACCGAGAGGGCCCAGAGATACCTCTCCAACAATCGGAGTGACAAAACCTAATCTCGAAATACGCCAACCCAACATGTACCTTTGGAGACACCTCTAGTGCTCCTTTATAATCACCCAGTTATGGTTTGACATTTGGTAGCACCCAAAGTGTTCCTCCGGTAAATGGGAGTTGCATAATCTCATAGTTACAGGAACATGTATAAGTCATGAAGAAAGCAATAGCAATATACTAAACGATCAAGTGCTAGGCTAACGGAATGGGTCATGTCAATCACATCATTCTCCTAATGATGTGATCCCATTAATCAAATGACAACACATGTCTATGGTTAGGAAACTTAACCATCTTTGATTAATGAGCTAGTCAAGTAGAGGCATACTAGTGACGTTATGTTTGTCCACGTATTCACACATGTATCGTGTTTCCGGTTAATACAATTCTAGCATGAATAATAAACATTTATCATGAAATAAGGAAATAAATAATAACTTTATTATTGCCTCTAGGGCATATTTCCTTCAGTCTCCCACTTGCACTAGAGTCAATAATCTAGTTCACATCGCCATGTGATTTAACACCAATATTCACATCTGTATGTGATTAATACCCATAGTTCACATTGTCATGTGATCAACACCCAAAGGGTTTACTAGAGTCAATAATCTAGTTCACATCGCTATGTGATTAACACCCAAAGAGTACTAAGGTATGATCATGTTTTGCTTGTGTGAGAAGTTTAGTCAATGGGTCTATCATAATCAGAGCCGTATGTATTTTGCAAATATTCTATGTCCACAATGCTCTGCACGGAGCTACTCTAGCTAATTGCTTCCACTTTCAATATGCATCTAGATTGAGACTTAGAGTCATCTGGATTGGTGTAAAAGCTTGCATCATTGTAACCTTTTATGACGGGCTCTTTTATCACCTCCATAATCGTGAAACATCTCCTTAGTCCTCACTAAGGATATTCTTGACCGCTGTCCAGTGATCTACTCTTAGATCAAAATTGTATTCCTTTGTCAAACTCAGCGCAAGGTATACAATAGGTCTGGTTCACATCATAACATACTTTATAGAACCTATGACTGAGGCATAGGGAATGACTTTTCATTCTCTTTCTATTTTCTGCTATGGTCGGGTCTTGAGTCTTACCCAACTTCATACCTTGCAACACAGGCAAGAACTCTTTCTTTGACTGTTGCTTTTTGAACTACTTCAAAAAATTTATCAAGGTATGTACTCATTGAAAAACTTATCAAGCGTCTTGATCTATCTATATAGATCTTGATGCTCAATGTGCAAGCAGCTTCACCGAGGTCTTTCTTTGAAAAACTCCTTTCAAACACTCCTTTATGCTTTCCAGAAAATTCTACATCATTTCCAATTAATAATATGTCATTCACATATACTTATCAGAAATGCTATAGTGCTCCCACTCACTTTCTTGTAAATACAGGCCTTTCCAAAAGTCTGTATAAAATCATATGCTTTGATCAACTCATCAAAGTGTATATTCCAACTCCAAGATGCTTGCACCGGTCCATTGATGGATTGCTGGAGCTTGCACACTTTGTTAGCATCTTTCGGATTGACAAAAAACTTTCTGGTTGCATCATATACAACTCTTCTTTAATAAATCCATTAAGGAATGCAGTTTTGACATCCATTTGCCAGATTTCATAAAATGTGGCATTTGCTAACATGATTCAGACAGACTTAAGCTTCGATACGAGTGAGAAAATCTCATCGTATTCAACACCTTAAACTTGTTGAAAACCTTTTGCAACAAGTCGAGCTTAGTAGATAGTAACACTACTATCAGTGTCCGTCTTCTTCTTGAAGATCCATTTATTTAACATGGCTTGCTGATCATCGAGCAAGTCAATCAAAGTCCATACTTTGTTCTCATACATGGATCATATCTCAGATTTTATGGCCTCAAGCCATTTCGTGGAATCTGGGCTCATCATCGCTTCCTCATAGTTCGTAGGTTCATCATGGTCTAGTAACATGACTTCCAGAACAGGATTACCGTACCACTCTGGTGCGGACCGTACTCTGGAAGACCTACGAGGTTCTGTAGTAACTTGATCTGAAGTTTCATGATCATCATCATTAGCTTCCTCACTAATTGGTGTAGGAATCACTAGAACTGATTTCTGTGATGAACTACTTTCCAATTCGGGAGAAGGTACAAATTACCTTATCAAGCTCTACTTTCCTCCCACTCACTTCTTTTGAGAGAAACTCCTTCTCTAGAAAGGATCCATTTTTAGCAACGAATATCTTGCCTTCGGATCTGTGATAGAAGGTGTACCCAACAGTTTCCTTTGGGTATTCTATGAAGACGCACTTCTCCGATTTGGGTTTGAGCTTATCAGGATGAAACTTTTTCACATAAGCATCGTAGCCCCAAACTTTAAGAAACGACAACTTGTGTTTCTTGCTAAACCACAGTTCATATGGTGTCGTCTCAACGAATTTAGATGGTGCCCTTTTAACGTGAATGCAGTTGTCTCTAATGCATAACCCCAAAACGACAATGGTAAATCAATAAGAGACATCATAGATCGCACCATATCCAATAAAGTGCGGATACGATGTTCGGACACACCATAACGTTGTGGTGTTCCAGGTGGCGTGAGCTGTGAAACTATTCCACATTGTTTTTATTGAAGACCAAACTCGTAACTCAAATATTCGTCTCCGCGATCAGATCGCAGAAACTTTATTTTCTTGTTACGTTCACTCTGAAATTCTTTGAACCTTTCAACTATTTCATACTTAAGTTTCATGAGGTAGATATACCCATATCTGCTCAAATCATCTTGTGAAGGTCAGAAAATAACGATACTTGCCACGAGCATCAACACTCATTGGATTGCATACATCGGTATGTATTATTTCCAATAAGTCAGTAGCTTGTTCCATTGTTCCGGAGAACGGAGTTTTAGTCATCTTGCCCAAAAGGCACGGTTCGCAAGTATAAAATGATTCATAACCAAGTGATTCCAAAAATCCATCTTTATGGAGTTTCTTCATGCGCTTTATACCGATATGACCCAAATGGCAGTGCCACAAATAAGTTGCACTATCATTATTAACTTTGCATCTTTTGGCATCAATATTATGAATATGTGTATCACCACGATCGAGATCCAATAAACTATTTTCATTGGGTGTATGACCATTGAAGGTTTTATTCATGTAAACAGAACAACAATTATTCTCTAACTTTAAATGAATAACCGTGTTGCAATAAACATGATCAAATCATATTCATGCTCAACGCAAAAGCTAAATAACATTTATTTAGGTTTAACACTAATCCCGAAAGTATAGGGAGTGTGTGATGATGATCATATCAATATTGGAACCACTTCCAACAGTCATCGTCACTTCCCCTTCAACTAGTCTTTGTTTATTCTGTAACTCCTGTTTCGAGTTACTAAATTTTTAGCAACCGAACAAGTATCGAATACTCATAGGCTACTATAAACACTAGTAAGGTACACATCAATAACCTGTACATCGAAATATACCCTTGTTCACTTTGCCATCCTTTTTATCCACCAAATATTTGGAGTAGTTCCACTTCCAGTGACCATTTCCTTTGCAGTAGAAGCACTCAATTTCAGGCTTAGGTCCAGATTTGGGCTTCTTCATGGGAGTGACAACTTGTTTGCCATTCTACTTGAAGTTTCCCTTTCTTTCCCTTTGCCCTTTTCTTGAAACTAGTGGTCTTGTCAATCATCAATACTTGATGCTCTTTCTTGATTTCTACCTTCGTCGATTTTAACATCACGAAGAGCTTGGGAATCACTTTCGTCATCCCTTGCATATTATAGTTCATCACGAAGTTCTACTAACTTGGTGATGGTGACTAGAGAATTCTGTCAATCACTATTTTATCTGGAAGATTAACTCCCACTTGATGCAAGCGATTGTAGTACCCAGACAATCTGAGCACATGCTCACTAGTTGAGCGATTCTCCTCCATCTTTTAGCTATAGAACTTGTTGGAGACTTCATATCTCTCAACTCGGGTATTTGCTTGAAATAGTAACTTCAATTCCTGGATCATCTCATATGGTCCATGACGTTCAAAACGTCTTTGAAGTCCCAATTCTAAGCCGTTAAGCATGGTGCACTAAACTATCAAGTAGTCATCATATTGAGCTAGCCAAACGTTCATAGCGTCTGCATCTGCTCCTGCAATAGGTCTGTCACCTAGCGGTGCATTAAGGACATAATTATTCTATGCAGCAATGAGGATAAACCTCAGATCACGGATCCAATCCGCATCATTGCTACTAACATCTTTCAACACAGTTTTCTCTAGGAACATATCAAAATAAACATATGAAAGCAACAACGCGAGCTATTGATCTACAACATAATTTGCAAAATACTACCAGGACTAAGTTCATGATAAATTTAAGTTCAATTAATCATATTACTTAAGAACTCCCACTTAGATAGACATCCCTCTAATCCTCTAAGTGATTACGTGATCCATATCAACTACACCATGTCCGATCGTCACGTGAGATGGAGTAGTTTCAACGGTGAACATCAATATGTTGATCATATCTACTATATGATTCACGCTCGACCTTTCGGTCTCCGTGTTCCGAGGACATATCTGTTATATGATAGGCTCGTCAAGTTTAACCTGAGTATTCCGCGTGTGCAACTGTTTTGCACCCGTTGTATTTGAACGTAGAGCCTATCACACACGATCATCATGTGGTGTCTCAGCACGAAGAACTTTCGCAACGGTGCATACTCAGGGAGAACACTTCTTGATAATTTTTAGTGAGAGATCATCTTAAAATGCTACCGTCAATCAAAGCAAGATAAGATGCATAAAGGATAAACATCACATGCAATCAATATAAGTGATATGATATGGCCATCATCATCTTGTGCTTGTGATCTCCATCTTCGAAGCACCATCGTGATCACCATCATCACCGGCGCGACACCTTGATCTCCATCGTAGCATCATTGTTGTTACGCCATCTATTGCTTCTACGACTATCGCTACCGCTTAGTGATAAAGTAAAGTAATTACAGGGCGTTTGCATTTCATACAATAAAGCGACAACCATATGGCTCTCGCCATTGCCGATAACCGGTTACAAAACATGATCATCTCATACAATAAAATATAGCATCACGTCTTGATCATATCACATCACAACATGCCCTGCAAAAACAAGTTAGACGTCCTCTACTTTGTTGTTGCAAATTTTACGTGGCTGCTACGGGCTTAGCAAGAACCGTTCTTACCTACGCATCAAAACCACAACGATAGTTCGTCATGTTAGTGCTGTTTTAACCTTCGCAAGGACCGGGCGTAGCCACACTCGATTCAGCTAAAGTGAGAGAGAGACATCCGCCACCACCTTTAAGCACGAGTGCTCGTAGCAGTGAAACCAGTCTCGCGTAAGCGTGACGCGTAATGTCGGTCCGGGCCGCTTCATCTCACAATACCGCCGAACCAAAGTATGACATGTTGGTAAGCAGTATGACTTGTATCGCCCACAACTCACTTGTGTTCTACTCGTGCATATGACATCTACGCATAAAACCTGGCTCGGATGCCACTGTTGGAGAACGTAGTAATTTCAAAAAAATTCCTACGCACACACAAGATCATGGTGATGGCATAGCAACGAGAGGGGAGAGTATTGTCCAAGTACCCTCGTAGACCGTAAGCGGAAGCGTTATGACAACGTGGTTGATGTAGTCATACGTCTTCACGATCCGATCGATCCAAGTACCGAACGTATGACACCTCCGAGTTCAGCACACGTTCAGCTCGATGACGATCCCCGGGCTCCGATCCAGCAAAGCGTCGGGGATGAGTTCCGTCAGCACGACGGCGTGGCGACGATGATGATGTTCTATCGGCGCAGGGCTTCGCCTAAACTCCGCGACGATATGACCGAGGTGGAATATGGTGGAGCGGGGTACCGCACACGGCTAAGGAACGATCCGTAGATCAACTTGTGTGTCTCTAGGGTGCCCCCATGCCCCCGTATATAAAGGAGCAAGGGGGGAGGCCGGCCGGCCCTAGGGGGAGCGCCAAGGAGGGGGAGTCCTCCTCCTAGTGGGAGTAGGACTCCCTTTCCTAGTCCCACTAGGAAGGAGGAAGGGAAGGAAAGAGAGAGGAGAGGGAGAGGAAGGGGCCGCCTCCCCTAGTCCAGTCGGACTCCTCATGGGGGACGCCACCTCTGGGCTGCTGCCTCTCTCTCCCCTCAGGCCCACTAAGGCCCAATACTTCCCCGGGGGGTTCCGGTAACCCCTCCGGCACTCCAGTTTTCTCCGAAATCACCCGGAACACTTCCGGTGTCCGAATATAGTCGTCCAATATATCAATCTTTATGTCTCGACCATTTTGAGACTCCTCGTCATGTCCGTGATCACATACGGGACTCCGAACAAACTTCGGTACATCAAAACTTATAAACTCATAATAAAACTATCATCGTAACGTTAAGCGTGCGGACCCTACGGGTTCGAGAACTATGTAGACATGACCTAGAACTATTCTCGGTTAAGAACCAATAGCGGAACCTGGATGCCCATATTGGCTCCTACATATTCTACGAAGATCTTTATCGGTCAAACCGCATAACAACATACGTTGTTCCCTTTGTCATCGGTATGTTACTTGCCCGAGATTCGATCATCGGTATCCAATACCTAGTTCAATCTCGTTACCGGAAAGTCTCTTTACTCGTTACGTAATGCATCATTCCGTAACTAACTCATTAGCTACATTGCTTGCAAGGCTTATAGTGATGTGCATTATCGAGAGGGCCCAGAGATACCTCTCCGACAATCGGAGTGACAAAACCTAATCTCGAAATACGCCAACCCAACATGTACCTTTGGAGACACCTGTAGTGCTCCTTTATAATCACCCGATTCACGTTGTGGACGTTTGGTAGCACCAAAGTGTTCCTCCGTAAACGGAGTTGCATAATCTCATAGTTACAGGAACATGTATAAGTCATGAAGAAAGCAATAGCAATATACTAAACGATCAAGTGCTAGGCTAACGGAATGGGTCATGTCAATCACATCATTCTCCTAATGATGTGATCCCGTTAATCAAATGACAACACATGTCTATGGTTAGGAAACTTAACCATCTTTGATTAATGAGCTAGTCAAGTAGAGGCATACTAGTGACGTTATGTTTGTCTATGTATTCACACATGTATCATGTTTCCGGTTAATACAATTCTAGCATGAATAATAAACATTTATCATGAAATAAGGAAATAAATAATAACTTTATTATTGCCTCTAGGGCATATTTCCTTCACTATGATGGTGAGCCTATGCCTTGGAAGATGGATGACAAGCCTACTTCATCAACAACTCCTACTTCACCACCTCCGAGGACATAATCACATGGGTATGGGCACTCCCCTTGGCAACTGCCAAGCTTGGGGGAGGTGCCCCGGTATCGTATCACCATCACACTCCTATCTTTACCGTTTTATTTAGTTCGATCCTTTTAGTAGTATCTTGATCTAGTAGATTGAAGTCTTAGTATCAAGTAGTTTTGAGTTTTGCTTTATGATATCTTTATGTAATCGAGTCCGTGAGCTACCTATAATAAAGATTAGTGTTGAGTCAAGGGCTTTGCTATCTTGCTATGATCTTGAGAAAGTAGAGAATAAAAGAGTTCATATTGATCTTATGGTTAGTGATGACTTCACACATAGAAAGTATGAGGCATAAAAGTTGTTGAGAGTTGATAACGTAGTTTTGGTCATCGTTGCAATTAATACGAAGTAATAAGGAAAGAGAGGTTTCACATACAAATATATTATCTTGGACATCTTTTATGATTGTGAAGCACTCATTAAGTATGACATGCTAAAAGAGTTGATGTTGGACAAGGAAGACAACATAACGGTTTATGTTTTCTCACATCTCAGTTAAAGTATATTGTCATTGACCTTCCAAACATGTTAAGCTTGCCTTTCCCCCTCATGCTAGCCAAATTCCTTGCACTAAGTAGAGATACTACTTGTGCTTCCAAATATCATTAAACCCAGTTTTGCCATGAGAGTCCACCATACCTACCTATGGATTGAGTAAGATCCTTCAAGTAAGTTGTCATGTTGCAGGCAATAAAAATTGCTATCTAATTATGTATGACTTATTAGTGCAGAGAAAATAAGCTTTATACGATCTTGTTGTGGAAGTAATAAAAGCGACGGACTGCATAATAAAGGTCCACATACAAGTGGCAATATAAAGTGACATTCTTTTGCATTAAGATTTCATGCATCCAACCCTAAACGCACATGACAACCTCTGCTTCCCTCTGCGAAGGGCCTATCTTTTACTTTATGCTTTTACTTATGCTTGAGCCAAGGTGATCCTCACCTTTCCCTTTTTCATTTTATCCTTTGGCAAGCTCCTCGTGTTTGAAAGATCATGATATATATATATTCAATTGGATGTAAGTTAGCATGGATTATTATTGTTGACATCACCTAAAGGTGAATACATTGGGAGGCAACACAATAAGCCCCTATCTTTCTCAGTGTCCGGTTGAAACTCTATGACCACAAGTACCGCGTGAGTGTTCGCAATTGTAGAAGACTACATGATAGTTGAGTGTGTGGACTTGCTGAAAAGCTCTATTCTTGACCCTTTATGATGTTATGATAAATTGCAATTGCTTCAATGACCGAGATTACAGTTTGTTAGTTCCCAATGAAGTTTCTGAACCATACTTGACATTGTGAATTGATCGTTACTTGAGCACAAGAAATCATATGAGAAAATCTATTTATGTTGCTGTTATAATAATGATCATGATGCCCTCATGTCCGTATTTTATTTTTATCGACACCTCTATCTCTAAACATGTGGACATATTTTTTGATATCGGCTTCCGCTTGAGGACAAGCAAGGTCTAAGCTTGGGGGAGTTGATACGTCCATTTTGCATCATGCTTTTATATCAATATTTATTGCATTATGGGCTGTTATTACACATTATATCTCAATATTTATGGCTATTCTCTCTTATTTTACAAGGTTTACCATGAAGAGGGGAATCTTGCGCAATGGAATTCAGGCCGAAAAGGAGCAAACATTAGAAACCTATTCGCACAGCTCCAAAAATCCTGAAACTCCATGAAACTTATTTTTGGAATTTATAAAATTATTGAGTTAAAGAAACACCTCGGGGCCACACACGGCAGAGGGAGGTGGGGCGCGCCCACCCCACTGGCGCGCCCTGTCTCCTTGGCCCCTTGGTGGCCCTCCGGTGTCCATCTTCCGCTATATGAAGGCTTTTACCATGGAAAAAATCATGGGCAAGCTTACGGGATGAAACTCCGCCGCCACGAGGCGGAACCTTGGCGGAACCAATATAGAGCTCCGGCAGAGCTGTTCTGCCGGGGAAACTTCCCTCCGGGAGGGGGAAATCATCACCATCGTCATCACCAACGATCCTCTCATCGGGAGGGGGTCAATCTCCATCTCCATCAACATCTTCACCAGCACCATCTCCTCTCAAAACCCTAGTTCATCTCTTGTATTCAATCTTGTATCAAAACCACAAATTGGTACCTGTGGGTTGCTAGTGGTGTTGATTACTCCTTGTAGTTGATGCTAATTGGTTTACTTGGTGGAAGATCATATGTTCAGATCGTTAATGCATATTATTACTCCTCTGATTATGAACATGGATATGCTTTGTGAGTAGTTACGTTTGTTCCTGAGGACATGGGTGAAGTCTTGCTATAGGTAGTCATGTGAATTTGGTATCTGTTCGATATTTTGATAAGATGTATGTTGTCTTTCCTCTAGTGGTGTTATGTGAACGTCGACTACATGACACTTCACCATTATTTGGGCCTAGAGGAAGGCATTGGGAAGTAATAAGTAGATGATGGGTTGCTAGAGTGACAGAAGCTTAAACCCTAGTTTATGCGTTGCTTTGTAAGGGGCTGATTTGGATCCATATGTTTAATGCTGTGGTTAGGTTTACCTTAATACTTCTTTTGTAGTTGCGAATGCTTGCAATAGGGGTTAATCATAAGTGGGATGCTTGTCCAAGTAAGGGCAGTACCCAAGCACCGATCCACCCACATATCAAATTATCAAAGTACCGAACGCGAATCATATGAGCGTGATGAAAACTAGCTTGATGATAATTCCCATGTGTCCTCGGGAGCTCTTTTCTCATTATAAGAAATTGTCCAAGCTTGTCCTTTGCTACAAAAAGGATTGGGCCACCTCGCTGCACTTCATTTACTTTATTTACTTGTTACTCGTTACAATTTATCTTATCACCAAACTATCTATTACCTACAATTTCTGTGCTTGCAGAGAAAACCTTACTGAAAACCGCTTATCATTTCCTTCTGCTCCTCGTTGGGTTCGACACTCTTACTTATTGAAAGGACTACAATAGATCCCCTACACTTGTGGGTCATCAGCGCCGAATAACCAAGAAGCAAGCACAAGCGACAACACAAACACGACACAGAAAGATAGGCAAAAGACAACGAAGACCAACACACTAACCACCTATGTATGAGTCACTTGGTATGGCACCACGAAGAATTATCCTTGGGCCCATGACCAAGACTCGTCTTTGAAGCACAAGTACCATCCAAAATGGCTAATGTGGAAGAGTTTGATCAGTTTATGCATAATGGGGGGAGGGTGAGGTCATTGAGAGACCAACACTCCCCCTATGTCCATGCCTACACCTCGACAAGATAGCATGATGAGTATGGTGGGGTATGCAAGGGTTCAAACCACATTGCTCGAATTAATGATATTTAGCTTATGCCTTATCTCGCGAAATCTTGCTTCATCCAAGGGCTTCGTGAAAATATCTGCAAGGTTATCATGAGTGTTGACATACTTGAGCTTGATCTCCCCTCGCCTAATGTGATCCCGGATGAAGTGATACCGAATCTCAATATGCTTTGTCTTGAAGTGTTGCACTGGGTTGAGAGAGATATTGATGGCACTTTCATTTTCACACCAAAGAGGCACTTCTTCACAAGTGACTCCGTAATCCTTCAAAGTTTGCCTCATCCATAGAAATTGAGCACAACAACTACCGGTAGCCACATACTCCGCTTCGGTGGACGAGAGAGATATACAACTTTTCTTCTTAGAAGCCCAACTCACTAAAGAGCAACCAAGTAATTGGCACCCTCCAGAGGTGGACTTTCTATCCACTTTGTCTCCCGCCCAATCTAAATCCATATAGCCCAAAAGATCAAAGTTGGCTCCTCTTGGGTACCATAAGCCAAAGTTTGGGGTATGAGCCAAATATCAAAAGATTCGCTTGACCGCCACAAAGTGGCTTTCCTTAGGTGCGGCTTGAAACCGTGCACAAATTCCCACACTCAACATGATATCCGGTCTAGATGCACAAAGGTAAAGCAAGGATCCAATCATGGAGTGATATACCTTTTGATCCACCGCTTTACCATTGGATCAATGTCAAGTTGGCATTTGACGGGCATTGGAGTGGAGGCCGGCTTGACATCACTTTGCTTGAATCTCTTGAGCATGTCTTGAGTGTATTTGGCTTGGTTGATGAAGGTTCCTTCTCTTCTTTGCTTGATTTCGAACCCGAGAAAGAACTTCAACTCTCCCATCATAGACATCTTGAACTTTGAGGTCATGAAAGTGGCAAATTCTTCATTGAAAGCTTTGTTAGGGGAACCAAAAATAATATCATCAATATATAGTTGGCACACAAACAACTCCCTTTGACCTTCTTAGTAAAAAGAGTGGGGCCGATTTTCCCGATTTCGAACCCACGATCTTGTAACAACTCCGTAAGATGCTCATACCACGCACGTGGGGCTTTTTTAAGGCCATGGAGCGCCTTGTGGAGTTGGTACACATGATCGGGGAAATAAGGATCCTCAAACCCCGGGGGTTGTTTGACATACACCAACTCATTAATGGGGCCATTAAGAAAAGCACTCTTCACATCCATTTGTTGCAACTTGAAATTATGATGAGAAGCATAGGCAATTAACAAACGAATAGATTCAAGGTGAGCAACTGGGGCAAAGGTTTCACCGTAGTCGATACCCTCGACTTGGGAGTAGCCTTGTGCCACCAAACGAGCCTTGTTGCGCACAATGATCCCATGAGCATCTTGCTTGTTCTTGAATATCTACTTGGTTCCAATGACATTATGATTCCCGGTCGGCCTTGGCACTAGTTTCCACACTTGGTTGTGCTCGAAGTTGTTGAGTTCTTCATGCATGGCATTGAGCCAATCCAGATCCTCGAGCGCCTCATAGACCTTTTGGGGTTCGACACAAGAAACAAACGCGTGATGTTCACAATAGTTTGCTAATAGTCTACGAGTGCTTACCCCCTTTCTTAGGCTTCCAACCACATTCTCCATGAGATGGCCTTTGGTAGTGAGCTTGGAAGCGATCTTCGCGGCACGACGCTCTAATTCCTCCTCGGATGTGAAAGGAGGAGGGGTAACTTGATCATCTTGACGCCGTCTTGAGCTTGTTCTTGATATTGAGCTTGCTCTTGATCTTGAATTTTCTCAAAAGGGAGAACTTGACCTTGGGCATCGCTTGGTGGCTCACCACCATCTTGAGGTTGATCTTGCCCTTGATCTTGTTCACGAAGTTGAGGGCCTTCACTTTGTTCTTCGGAAGCGTGTGGGTCTTGGGTTGGTGATGGCTCCACTTGAGTGGAGCATTGTCCTTCTCCTTCGGCCACAAGGGGTTCCTCAATGGGTAGGATATGACCAACACCCATTCTTCTTATGGCTTGGGGAGGAATTTCATCACCTACACCACAAGTACCACTTTGCACCACTTGGGAGCCGTTATTCTCGTCAAACTCCATGTTACACGTCTCCTCAATGAGTTCGGTGGACTTGTTGAGGACACGGTAAGCATGAGAGTTTGTAGCATAACCAACAAATATGCCCTCATGAGCTCTAGCCTCAAATTTAGACAAACGAACACCTTTCTTGAGAATGAAACACTTACACCCAAACACCCGGAAGTACTTGAGGTTGGGCTTGTTACCGATAAGTATTTCATAAGGAGTCTTGTTCAAGCCTTTGCGGAGATAGAGCTGATTGGATGCATGACATGCTATGTTGATGGCTTCGGCCCAAAAGTTGTATGGTGACTTGAACTCCGCCATCATGGTCCTTGCCGCATCCATCAACATCCGGTTCTTCCTCTCCACGACACCATTTTGTTGAGGGGTTTATGGTGCAGAATATTGATGCTTGATCCCCTCATCACTAAGAAACTCATCCAAGGTGTAGTTCTTGAACTCAGTGCCGTTGTCACTCCTTATTGTCAAAATCTTTGCATCATGTTGACGTTGAGCTTCATTTGCAAAGTCGATGATGGTTTGTTGAGTCTCACTCTTCCTCTTGAAGAAATATACCCAAGTGTATCTTGAATAATCATCCACAATCACCAAGCAATACTTTCTACCCCCAAGACTATCAAAGGATGGAGGCCCAAAGAGATACATGTGAAGGAGCTCCAAGGGTCTCTTCGAGTAGATGATAGTCGTGGGAGGGTGAGCCTTCTCATGAAGCTTTCCTTTGATACAAGCACTACAAGCACAATATTTGGCAAAACTAACATTTGTTAGTCCATGGACATGGTCCCCCTTGAGGAGACTTTGCAAAGATCTCATATTGACGTGGGCTAAACGATGATGCCAAAGCCATCCCACATCAACTTTAGCCATTAGGCATGTCGCCGTCTTAGTGGGTCGCTCCGGAAACTTAATCACATAAAGACCGTTCTCGACATGCCCAACAAAGGCTACTTTAAGAGTCTTGCTCCACAAGAGGGCCACGGTATCAATATGAAAGAAAGTGGCAAAGCCCATGAGTGCAAGTTGGCAAACGGGAAGTAGATTGTAAGCAAGGGACTCAACAAGCATGACTTTCTCGATCATGAGATCATGAGAAATGACAACCTTGCCAAGACCCAATACCTTAGAAGACAAGGCATCACCCCACTCGACGTTGGTGGGCATAGATGGAATCTTGTGCACGTCCACCACCAAGTCCTTGCTTACGGTCATATGATTTGTGGCTCCATTATCGAGCAACCATGATCCCCCACCGGAAGCAAACACCTACAAGAGTCAATGCTTGGTTTTAGGTACCCATTTTGTAATGGGTCCTTTAATGTTAGTAACAAGGGTCTTAGGAACCCAAATGGACCATCCAATGTACTCATAAGGAGAACGAACAAATTTAGCATAAACATGCCCATCACTAGCACGACACAACACATAAGAAGGGTTAAAGTCGCCGGCTTTGTTGGAAGGGGTGGTTGCCCTTTTTGACATCACCACCCTTCACATTGTTCTTCTTCTCCTTTGGATCACCCTCTCCCTCCTTCACAAAAGTTTGCCTGAGAGGGGGAGGTCGTTTGGTCTTGTCGTTCTTCTTCTTGTTCTTGGAATTGGGTGCAAACTCAACCCCCTCTTTGGCCACAACTTCCTTTTGATTGCTCAAAAGGTCAGTGAGGTTCTTCTCACCTTGTATGCACGTCACAAGCCCTCTCTCAAGTTGTTCTTTCAACTTGGCATTCTCCTCCACAAGATGCAATGCTCACAACATGGGTTAGTAGCATTTGCATTATCAATTAATGCCATATGAGGAAAGGTGGCTTTCTCCTTGGTTAACTTCACTTGGAGTTGATCATGAGACTCCTTGAGGCTAGCATGAGCACCCTTCAAGACCTTGTGAGCCTTTTCGAGTATATCAAACTCCTCCTTGAGTCTAGCATGGTCAACCCCAAGTTTAGCCTTCTCGGAGTTTAGCACACAAGATACAACAAGAGCATGATCAAGATCTTTCTTTAATTTAGCATGGTCATCGTTGTGTGACTCCTCAAGAGCCAAACGATGCACACACTCTTCCTCAAGAGCATTAGAGAGATCCGATATCTCATCGGCATAGTCACGACTATGACCTTCCATCTTAGAGATGTTTTATTCATGAGCCTCGATCATGTCATTGGCTTCACCAAGTTGTTCCAAGAGAGCAACGAAGTGATTCTTGGATTTGCCCTTGAGCTTACTCATAAGAGACTCAAATTCATTTACCTCCTCATTAGACCCCTCACTTTCATCAATGCAATCCGTCAAGGAGGGAGTATTAATGATGGTGGTTTTGATGTTGGGGGTTACCTTGTTGGTGGCTTTAGCCATGAGGCACTTGACGGTGATGTTCTCGTTGGGTGAGTCGAAGAGGGATATCCGTGGAGTTGTGGCAATGGCAACGGAGGCCATGGCCACGGCTTCACTATCTTCATCATCATCATCATCATCATGGTATTCTTCTTGAACCACCAACCCTCTAGTTGGAGTCTTCTTGGTGAAGTTGTTCTTGTTGGGGAAAGACTTGGCTTTGTCTTTTCGGATGAGCTTGCCACCACTGTCTTCCCTCTTCTCGTAAGGGCACTCCGCAACAAAATGGCTCACATTGCCACAATTGTAACATGTTCTCACACGTTGCTTGCCCTTGAAGCTACTTGAGTTATTCTAGTTGGAGCTTGGCCTTGAGTTCTTCTTGCTCCAAAATTGCCTTGAAGCAAGAGCCAAGTGTTCATGATAGTCATACTTAGTATCTTCGGGGTTGCTCTCATCATCCTCTTCTTCCACACTAACCTTAGCCTTCAAGGCAAGGTTGGGCTTCTTTGCTCTTTGAGAACGTAACACCGCATTGTCGGCGGTCTTGTCCAAGATGCTCATAGCCACAAACTCATCCAACACTTCACTTGAGGACAATGTGTGAAAGTCCGGCCTTTGACGAATGACGAAGGACATGGTCTTGTGGTAAGGCATCATGACCTTGAGAAATTTGCGCTTGATCCAATTGTCATCTGTATCCTTGCTCCCATGATCCCGGAGTGAGACCGCGAGAGTAGTTAATCTCCGATAGAGCTCACGAGGTTCTTCATCTTCTTTCACTGCAAACTCATCGGCTTCATCTTACACAACTTCATAGTTGGAGCGTTGTATGCTTGTGCTTCCCCTGTAGAGAGAAACAACATGCCGCCATGCATCCTTGGCCACGGTGAAGGGTCGGAGATGAACAAGATCTTCGGGTGGAATTGCATGTTGGATGATGAAGAGAGCATTCTCATTGAATTGATTATCCGCGGCTTCTCGAGGAGTGAAGTTGCTTCGGTCATGCGGATAAAAACCTTCTTCAATGATTCTCCAAAGGTTAGTATTAACATGGTTCAAATGATGCTTAAAACGATAAACCCAAGAATCAAAGTCCTCATTTTTTACAATCTTATAGGGGGAGGACCGGCATGATTCAAATGAGTGGAAGGAATCGGTCCACCATTAGTAAGTGGAGGTTCCACATGGGAAAAGATGTCATTGCCATTTTTACCACTAGTAGAAGGAGCCTTTTCACTAGTAGCTTCCCCCTTATCAAAGTTAGCATCCGTCACCTTGTTAGTGGGATCACACACTTTCATCAGCGCGGTAGATAGTTTAAGCCCTTCTAAAAATTTATTAAACATGCTTTCAACCTCGGTCGTCATGGAGGTTTTCAATGTGTCCAAAGCCGCATTGAATTCCTCACGAGAGACCGCGGTTCCCCCATCGGCCGTAGACGAGACCGGATTCATGCCGGAGTGCTCTTCCCCACCGTCTATGGTGTCACCCATACTCTTCGGACATCAAAGTCCTTAATAAAGAAACGAGGCTCTGATACCAATTGAAAGGATCAATATAGTTGACTAGGGGGGGGGGTGAATAGGAAACTAACAATTTTTAGCTTTCCTTTACCAAATTAAACTTTGCATCAAAGTAGGTTGTCTAGATATGCAACTAGGTGAGCAACCTATGTGATGCAACAACAATAAGCACACAAGCAAGCTAGGGAGAAACTACAATAAATCTTGCACAAGTAAAGGTAATAGATAACCAAGAGTGGAACTGATGAAGACGAGGATGTGTTACCGAAGTTCCTTCCTTTTGAGGGGAAGTATGTCTCCGTTAGAGCGGTGTGGAGGCACAATGCTCCCCAAGAAGCCACTAGGGACACCGTATTCTCCTCACGCCCTCACACAATGCGAGATGTCGTGATTCCACTATTGGTGCCCTTGGAGGCGGCGACCGAACCTTTACAAACAAGGTTGGGGCAATCTCCACAACTTAATTGGAGGCTCCCAACGACACCACGAAACTTCACCACAATGGACCATGGCTCCGCGGTGACCTCAACCGTCTAGGGTGCTCAAACACCCAAGAGTAACAAGATCTGCAAGGGATTAGTGGGGGAAATCAAATTTTTCTTGGTGGAAGTGTAGATCGGGGCCTTCTCAACCAATCCCGAGCAAATCAACAAGTTTGATTGGCTAGGGGGAGAGATCGGGCGAAAATGGAGCATGAAGCAATAATGGAGCTTAGGGATGGAAGAGGTGAGTCTTCTTGGAGAAGAATACCCCTTTATATAGTGGGGGGACAATTCCAACCGTTACCCACCACTCAGCCCGCGACCCGCGGTACTACCGCACCACCGGAGTGGTACTACCACACGGGCATGCGGTACTACCGTAGAGGACCGCGGTACTACCTTGGGCGCGGCAGAGCCTGGACCCGACCAGATGAGTACCGGCAGGGTGCGGTAGAACCGCTGGCGTGGTACTACCGTGACCCAGTGCGGTACTACTGCATGGGAACCACCATCCATGCACGGTAGGCATGGATATAAAAAATTACATCCGTGACTACATCCGTTGAGATTTTATCTATGCAAAAGTCTGACACGGTACTACCACAAACCAGGTGCGGTACTACCGTGTAGAGTGTGGATGTAAAAAATTACATCCGCCCCTACTTCCGCTCATGCCACTGTGCCTGGTCAGGCGGCACGGCACTACCGCGCCAGAGGACCGTACTACCGCGTAGGGCGCGGATGTAAAAAATTATACCCGCCCCTACTACCGCTTGCGCAGCAGCGCCAGGCCAGAGCCCACGGTACTACCGCTCAGAAGGAGCGGTACTACCGTGGACGTCCACGGTACTACCGTGCCGGAGCCCGGTAGTACCGCTGGTGCCTGCGGTAAGTACCGCTCTGGGGAGCAGTACTACCGCCAGCCTATGAACAACAACACTAGGAGTCCTTCATTCTGCAGAGACACGGTGTGATGGAGAAAACTCCAAAGAGCCAAAGGAAAGGCGGTGCAAAATGAATGTGTGTACGTGAGATTCCACCCAAACCTTTCCAACGCGGACCCCCTCTTAATAGTACGGCTTTCCTACGACTCAAATTCACTGAAAAGAAACATAGAGAAACGCCGTCTTCAATAATCTTCGAGGGGCAACAAATCGTCTTGTGTTCGGTCATGATATATCTGAAAAGCTCAATGCACACGATTAGTCCGCAGAAGCATTGTCATCAATCACCAAAACTATTAAGGGGTAAATATGCCCTTACAATGGTGTACCATTGATGGAGTAGCGATTGCATCGCGATCATGGATCACTTCCATGTTGTAGGGCGTGTAGTTATTTTGCTCGTTGAACCAAACATGCACACTTTGCAAAAATGCTACGTTTCGCTTCATATGCCTTGAAACTCCACACTATTGACCACGCCTCACACAATAATTCATTCTCCTTCACCGAGTACACAACCATTGTGTTTCCTTTAAAGTCAACAACAACAACGCCAAAAAATCCCGCTATGGTTTGGCCAAACACCTGATGAGCATGGCGTGCGCCATGGATGATAGTGGCAGGGGCGGATTGTACCTGGGCTTTGGCAGAAATGGCGACGTAGGCAAAGGCGGGCATGCGCTGGCTGGAGCGGCAGAGGTCATGTGTTCGGCAAGGCATAAGTGGCGGTGGTCTCCGAGTGTGTGGATACAAAGCACATAAGAGAGATGGAGCAGGGGAAAGGGCCTACGGGTGGGGTATTTTGATGCCGTGATGTCCAAGTCTGATGTCACAGATGTCCAAACTCCATCGAATTTTTCCAGGTTTGGTGTCGGTTCTTGCCAGGTTTGGTGTTGGTTTGCGGGATTTTAGACGTCCGGACTCCCCCAAACCTTCCCAGGTCAAACCCTTTTGATGACCGTCGATGATGGATGGCAAAAGAATGTTCCAACCGTTAGACCCAGACATTTGCATATGATTTGATTCCCCAAAGGAGATTTCCGATCCAGATATTTACAGGCGTTTTGGTGATCTGAGTTGAGTTGGAGAGATGCCCTGACACAAGTTAATACTAGTGATATGCCCCCCTCCAAAAGAAAAAGAGCAGTAATAGTGCTACTAGTACTGTACGTACGTGTCAAGGTCCTGATCCTGGTAGAAAAGGAGTGGTCGCGGCAAAGCAAATCAAGCATTTGCATCTCCCTTTTCTCGAAGCACCCGCTCCACTCCACTCGGCCGCTCCCCCGCTTCGGTTCCCCTCTCCCCACCTCTTGCTTTCGAAATTATTTCGGTTCCTCCTCCCTTTCGCGGAACCACCAGGGCGGGCTTGCGCGCGGGGGCGAAAGAAGCGCGCAAGCTTAGCACATGCAGACACCGTCGGGGCCCCGCCGCCAAGCTTGAAAGGTAAGGTTCCATCCCGGCGCGGCGTCGTGTCGGCGCTGCTGCCGGCGCCGCGATCTGGTTCCGGCGTGCGTATTTTGCAGGCCCCTAATCCGCTCGAATATTTTTTTGCTTCACCTAACCCATCGCATGCCCCCCCTGCTTGCGAACGAGCCCGTCCCATGAACTTATGCTTACCGATTGCGCTGTGCTGGATGTGTCGAGCGTGCAAATTATGGAACCCTACAATGTTTGCTGTGTGTTTGATTTGATCCGATCCGACCCTCGTATGTGGTGTATACGGAGTACAATGCGAGGGAGATAGACTTTTGAGTAGAGGACGAGTCGTACGTGGTTATGGTTTAAACTTTAAACCTATTCTATCTCTAACTTAAACACAATTATACTTGTAATAACATCGAGAAATCAGTATCGGCATCTCTCACGTATCCCCTGCTGAACCCATCTGCACGCAGGTAGAATTGGAAGGGATATGGCTGGCGTGGAGGGGCAGCCGCCGCCTCAGATCAGCAGCATGTCCAACTCCAAGCTGCAGGACGGTGGCACCAAGCCGAATCTGGCCAAGGAGCACGTTCCGGGGAGCGAGCTCTGGACCGATGGCCTCATCTGCGCTTTTGAGCTCGTCAAGGGTCACAGGAAGCTGGTTCATCACAAATCGTTGCCAAAGATTGATCTCGCGCACATGAAGAACCAGGCAGCTAGGAATGGGCATCGCGTTGTGAGCCCGGCACCGAATGAGGGAGGTGTGGTGGAAATCCCCGGCCAGCCGGAGCTTGGTATCGATCCTTTTGCGGTCAAAGACAGGCCATCACATGCTGGAGATGTTCATGATCACAAGTGGGTGCCCATTGGATGGTCAAGGATTGCTGAGCTGAGCCAGAGGGTTCAGTCAGATGCTAGCTGGGAGAATGAACATGTGCCGATCAGCGACAGCGAGGATGATTACACTGTAGCCGATGTTGCGGCTCCGTACTGGCTGCGTCCTGGGGGACCTACATGGTGGTTCCATGTCACCGCAGGCCATCCTTCCGTTGACGCATGGTTGGGTAGTGCTCACTGGATGCATCCAGCTATCAGAACTGCACTGAGAGATGAAAGCCGGCTGATAAGCGACCGGATGAAGTACCTTCTCTATGAGGTTATCTTTCTCATTCTTATTTGTGTATGCACATTTTCTGCCTGCAATTTTATATCGATATAGCTATTCTTTGATGTTTCTAGACTAGTGAATTCAGGTTCAACATTTTTGAACTAACCATGTTAAGTTACTGTTTATTATGCAAACTCTCCAAAATGCACTAATGATCAACTATCAATTCTCAAGAGAGCATCCAACACGTCTTCACAATCTTTTGATCGCCTGTGATTTCCATGTGAAAATTATCTGATTGCTTCAGAGTTCAGATCCTGTTTGCATAATATTATCATGATAGCCACCTTTTCTCCTTGAATATTGTGGTGACATATCAATCACGCGTTGGCCTAATTGGGTGGTTCAGACCAGCTAGAATATAATTAATAATTCATCCTAGATTTTATCATAGTTCAAGAGCTTTCACTGGTGCTACTGCTACAGCTGAGGAGAAAAGTAAAGAACACTTGGAATACATCAGACGCCATTACAATCAAGACTACATTGACTCCTATCTACTATGCCCTACACCAATCTGCAAATTGCGTGTGGTCTTTGTTTAACAAGTTGCTCTTGTTATAAAGAGACATGCAATAGTAGCTCGAAGTCAAGCAACTTTAGTGTTTGTTTTCATGGGTTCACATTTTTGGTAGGTGTCTACTCATGACCAACTATAGCAAGTGTTCTATGTTTGAAAAATATTGCTAAAACATTTTCCATTATGAACTGTACGCATCTCTTCTGATAACTGTGCATGAATGATATGGGGAAGTAGGCAAATATAAATTTTGTCGAACTATTCTACCTTTTTCTCTTTGCAAATTATAATGGCTGATTCAGATAGTAGTTTGTCCAACTATATTGGGAAATGCTGTTTTCAGTATGTTTTATCTACCTCGTCACATGTTACAAGTAAGATAATTACTCTGATGATGATGATGTGTTCATTACTTCTATGTCTTGCACATGCTGTGTTGATATGATCTGGTTATCATATTTATCATAGAAGTCGTCTCTGTTTGCTATTCAGGTTCCAGTTAGAGTTGCAGGAGGACTGTTATTTGAGCTTCTTGGTCAATCAGTTGGGGATCCAAATCATGAAGAGGAAGACATACCAATTGTACTTAGATCGTGGCAGGCACAGAACTTTCTTTTAACTGCAATGCATGTGAAAGGTCCTTCAACCAACGTAAATGTTTTAGGAGTGACTGAAGTACAGGTATCAACTAAAGTTTTGTCTACCGCTAAAAAATTGAAGTTCGGTGCTTTAAATGTACATCTTAAGATGCTTATGGGAATCTGTCCAGGAGTTGCTTATTTCTGGTGGAAGTCAAACACCCAGATCAGCTCATGAAGTAATAGCACATTTGGTCAGTCGTCTTTCGCGATGGGATGACAGGTACTTTTGATATTTTATCATCACTTCCATTTTTCTAACTGTGTCGGTTGTGGGATTCATCCTCATCAATAAGGTCAACATCTTATAGATGCAGAGACCAGGGTTAATAGATACCTCCATTTTCTAAAAATAATCTTCCATTGAATTTGCGATAAAATAGCTTTTGAGATGAGACTCCAATAGGTTGTTTTTCTCATAGAAGATGTATTTACTTGTAAGTTTGATATGTACCGACCTACTCTCCGTTCCAAATGTGTGCCATTCTAGGATTTTGTACTTCAACCAAGAACAAGTGTTGAGAAGACCAAATTCCCCTCATTCAGACATTCAGTAATGTAATGAACTTCTGGTTAACATGGTCACTCTGCTTTCAATGCCACACGGTGCAACATGTACTTTGGATTGAATAGAGAAGATGTACGACTAGTTAATCGTCCTTGGAACTGCATAGTGCACAGTAGTTAATGTCCTTTAGAAATAGTAATGCTCGTGAGACTAATATTTTGCATACCATAGAATTGTGAAGGGAAGGCTTATACAAGAAGGAAAAAAAATATGTAGGGAATGATTTTCCGTACAGTGGCATGTATTTAGGAACTACATTTGAAATCTAGAATATCATTTATTCAGGAGCGGAAAGGGTAATCTTCTTATTCATCTTGGGTCTTCTGCAACTGTTGTTATTATTATATATATAATACCACTGTTTACCCAACATAATGGTACTCTAGAGGTGTATAACATGTGTTTATGCTGTTCTCAGATTATTCCGTAAATATGTCTTTGGGGAAGCAGATGAAATTGAATTGAAGTTTGTGAATAGGTAAGAAAACCGAACGAACATGTTTGAACTCCCAAACATTTATCTGAATTGATGCCAGTGCCCTTATATGGAATGGTTTTATTACATTTTAAATTAACAATCGGATGATAACATATTAAAAAAAATCAATTTACAGGAGAAATAGCGAAGATCTGAACCTAGTCAGCATCATACTGAATCAAGAAATCAGGAGGTTAGCAACACAGGTAATTATCTTACCCAGTTTCCCTTTTCTATTACCCTTTCCTATCATGAAAATACTCTTTGAATATTTGCTCACCAATGTAGTAGTAGAGTGGCCATCGTGCCTGTACTATTTATAACACAACAGTTGGATCTGATAAATCCAAAGTAGGATCAGGTTCTGGTTGGATACTGCAAGGAAACTTTAACATATGATTAACATATTTAACATGATGAAGCTTTCACACACAGCGTTCATGCATGCTATTCTCCATTTGCTGGTATTATGACCAGGAATGTATAAGAACATACCATCTGCTACAGGTGATCAGGGTTAAATGGTCACTGCATGCAAGGGAAGAGATCATACTTGAGCTTCTCCGTCATTTAAGGGGAAGTGCCACAAGAATCATTTTAGAGAGAGAGAGGAAGTCTGCAAGGGAGATGTTGGAGGAGCAGGAAGCTGTCCGTGGCCGCTTGTTCACCATCCAGGATGTTATGCAGAGCACTGTTCGTGCATGGTTACAGGTACGCAAGTTCTGCGGCATGGCATTTTCAACAAAGTAGAGTTTTAGCTATTCATGTGCTCTTTAGGTAGATTTCATTAGCTTAGCCGTTCCTTTGTTCTTGAGGTAGTTTTAAATTTGAAACTGACATAGTCCCAAAAATTAACGTTCTACAGGACAGAAGCCTTCGTATCACCCACAACCTGGCTATTTTCGGCGGTGGCGGCATAGTTCTATCCATAATCACCGGCCTCTTTGGAATCAATGTGGATGGCATACCGGGAGCCGAGAATACTCCGTATGCTTTTGGGCTGTTTGCGGGGCTTCTCTTCTTCCTCGGGATCATCCTTGTTGGCGTTGGATTGATGTATCTTGGGCTGACAAATCCAGTAACCAGTGAGAAGGTGAAGGTGAGGAAGCTGGAGCTCCAGCAGCTTGTTTCGATGTTCCAGCATGAGGCGGAGCAGCATGGGAAAGTGAGGGAAGGCCTGAGCCGGCACGGCTTGTCGCCGAGTTCCGCTGCGGCTTCGGGCGATGAAGGCTACATCTTGATTTCCTGATCTTGCTAATGCATGCCTCAAACTCTGAAGTAGTGTAAGCTTAGGCCACGTTCGGGACCTGGTGTTTTGTCCCCGTGGGAAGTAAACTGATTCCAGCCCGATTCGTTCATGTGTCCTCAACAGGCGTACAGAAAAGAAAATCATATACCTAACACGGTGTCTATCTTGTGTGTGATGATTGTCACTGAGGAGTTGGTATAAACAATGGACATATAGAGATGATCAATACGATCCGAGTAACAGATTTGTTCTTTATTTGTGTGTGTGACTGGCGTTGCTAATGCCTAATGGTAACTTATTGTGGATGGGACTGATAGTGATAGGCCGTAACCTCCACTCTGGAAATAGCTTGGGACGGTTGGTTGCCTCCTGTCTGAATTAAGTTTGTTATATATCCAGCGAGCCTCCAGTTGGAGCGACCATTGTCAAAGCTCCAACGGCAGGTTGGAGCTTGCACGCCCTGTCGGGGACACAGCAGCTAAGGATGGTGGCTGCCGCCTAGGCCAGCTCTACCTTTCTGTTTGTTTCAACCTCCTTTTCAAAAAAAAAAAAACCTTTCTGTTTGTTTGTACCATAAAGTACTAGCAACTACTTTCCTTCAAAAAATAAATAAACACTAGCACCTTTGTTCCTAAATATAAGTCTTTTTAGATATTTCAATACGAACTATGGATGTATATAGACATGTTTTAGAGCGTAAAGTATGTAGTCTATATTTGAAATCTCTAAAAGGACTTGTATTTATTAACAAGGGGGTACTTATCAACATAAGATTTGTGCACCTAAAAGGAGGGCCTTGCTGAATGGTGCGTACACTTGTGAATTCCAAGGAGTGCAAGTTGGACAAGTGCAGCAACAACTGCACCAATGACCAACGAATGGTCCATTAGAAAAAGGAGGGGGGAAGCTGGCCAAGCTTGCAAAACAAGCAGACACTGATCATTGGCACCCTGCAATCATGCGCACAAGCCAAAAATTATAGCCACCAAACGGATGTCTTTCAGTTTTCGCAATCAAAGGTGGCAAGTTTCAACATGTGAAGGGCGTAAAATGATTGGCCACGGCCACTGACACCAGCTCATTCCCCACAACAGAGTAAGTGTACTGCAGGTGCTCCTAGTCACAGGTTCTCCCGTGGAAGACCACCCTGCACGCGCAATCGCATAGACACCTTCGGCCACAGGTAAATAAGGCTTCTCACAAGGTACACCAACAGATTTATGCTTTTCATTTCATGGTAGAACTTTAGACCCATACAAGGATTCCATACATCGGCAAACGCAATCCGGTATCTATATATATATATATAGTCATGCATTTCAATCAAATCAGTTCCTCCTGGTGGCTCACTGACAATAACTCAAGACGAAGAGAGTGCTTGCTTCTATGCTCCCCTAGAAGAAGACTAGACAAAACACTAAAGCAAACGAGTTATAGGACTCATCCACAGAAAACAGACAGTGAGGCAACTCTTTCAGGGGAGCATAGAAGCAATCCTCAGAAACCACAAAAAGGAAAAAACACGGAAATGAGCAGCTTGCACCTAACTGAATCCAACAACCTCCGGTATCTGCAAGCAAATTGCAAAGCTGTTTTACTCACTCTACTCAAGTATTGAACATGTTTGATCAAATCAGCTGTCACTATCAAATAACTTAAGGTTTCCTATTTGTTTTGGGGTTTGTTCACAACTGGAGCTTCAGGCATCAGCACTGTTTGATAGCTCCTCTACTGACTGCTGCGACTCTAGATCGATGCTTCCCATCTGGCTGTGCTTCTTCTCATCCTGTCATTATTTAACAAGAGAAGCATACAGTTAGTTATGTGGCAAGAGTAAAAGCTCTGAAATTCGGTGGTAAAGACACAGAGAACACGGATAAGAAACCAACATACTTCTTGGTATGCTTTCTGAACCGCTTCAAGCATTTGGACGACATGGCTCATCTTCGGCCTCTTGTCGGCGTCGGGATCGACACACTTGAGGCCAACCAAAATTGCCCGCTTAAGGGCACGCTTAGGTGGTTTAACCTCAAGGCCTGGGTCCACAACCTCCTCTGCCCTCTTTGTGCTAACCATCATTTTAAGCCACTCTACAAGATTTGACTGAAGCAACAGCAAAAAAGAGGTGTAAGGACCTCTAACAGAAAGGAATTAGATCAAATTGCTTGAAATGGGATAAGCTATAGCTGTACCTCATCTGCAGGCTTACTGTAGTCAACTGGATCCCTAGCTGTAATGCATTCCAACAACACAACTCCAAAACTGTAAATATCACTCTTTTCATTCAGCATCCCACTATTCGCGTACTCAGGCGCAACATACCTATCATCACATCAAGAGGAAATTAGGAGATGTGTTTCCAAAAGCGCAGAAAAAATTAGCGGGGAAGGAGTAGAAAGAGAGCTATACCCATATGTTCCCATCACTCTTGTATTGATATGGCTTGCGTCGGAATCCAGAAGTTTCGCTAACCCAAAATCAGAAACCTTGCTGTTGAATTCGGTATCAATTAAGATATTACTTGACTTGATATCTCGGTGGACGACTTTGGGGTCTATTGCTTCGTGAAGGTATGCAAGCCTGAAAATCATGAACGAACGTGCATTAGCATGTAAGTACTAGTCAACAGTCTCATGTGAAATTTATCTCTTCATTTAACATGATATCAGGAGATGGTCGTAAAAGAAGTCCACATGCCAAACTTACGCTTTTGCTGTCCCAAGCAGAATCTTCGTACGGCTTTCCCAACTAAGGATACCATGTTGACTCATGGCCCCATGGAGCCATTGTTCTAGGTTGCCATTGTTTACATACTCATACACAAGCATCCTGCATGTGAGAAGAACTATGCTTTAGTTCGGAGTCGTTTATCTGGTAAGGAATAATAATCTTGAAACCAGATGACAGGAAAAACACAAACTAGCTAGCATTATCGCAAAACGAAGGAACACAAATAATGTCCTTCTCATGGTATTAATTATCCATTTTCAATCACGATTCTTCAGAACAGGAAGTCTAGATGAACTTGCACAAGGTGGATGCATTATGCACACAAGCTAATTCTAGTAGCTTCTATAATATTTCAAGATGAAAAGCAAAATAAAGGGAAGAAACGTGTCACCTGTGTATCCCTTCAACACAGTACCCCAAAAGCCGCACCAGATTCTTATGCCGAACATGACCTATGGCTTCAACTTCAACTCTAAATTCCTTCTCTGCCTGCCCTCTGGAAACCCAGTTAACAAACATTAGTTCCAAGTTAATATCACAGTAAATTCAACAAGATAACATGCACTTACACATTGTTTAGGATCTTCTTCACAGCCACCTCAGTCCCATTCATAAGCCGGCCTTTGTAGACAACTCCATAGCCGCCCTCCCCAAGGATATTACTCTTGGCAAACCGATTTGTCGCAAACTCCAGGTCCCTCAAGGTAAACCAGTGGCCCCAGCCCAAATGTGACAGCTCAGGCAGGCCAACCAGCGGTGAAGTAGATGTAAATCCATATGGTGAACTCCCTGCCCTCTTTGGACCTGAGCTGTTGTAGTCCTCAGAGTATGAGCTTCCAGCCTTCTCTATGTTGTACACTGAGCTGCATTGGCTGAAGGCGTCCACGTCGAGAGATCTAGTCTCTGCCAAAGGTGGTACACTCTTCATCTGTGTGTATTTGTCATGCACTGGCATGAAGGCCACTTCGCTGCTGTCATTCGCACTCTGTGAGTCAACTCCTTTGTCAATGTTGATTTCCTTGGACACAATAGGGATTTCTGTTTGCGATGTAGCGTCGAATCCGTTGACCGCCTTGTTCTTCCTTCGGATGGAAAGCCACAGTACTATGATGAACAGGATTGCCATCAGGATCCCAATGCCAATGGCAATCAGAACCCATACTCTCAGGCTAAACACAGGTGTTGTCCGCGACAATGCCGCGGTGATGGAATTGGAATTGTCGGATGACGACATGCTCTCTTCGGTTGGTCTGACGAACAATCGTTTGGGATGTTTGCGAAATTCAGAGTCCTGTGCCGTTTGCAGGAGGAGTTTATTTTACAAACTTATCCTGACTGATTTATCTGTACCAAGAAAAAGGCGCATTAGCCAGCAGGGGAATCCAAGGTAGCACATGCACAAAACTACAAAAGTAAAGGGGTAAATTTGTCTCTGCAAGAAAAAGGTGCCGCACATGATAGCACAATTCTTCCATCCTGGAGAAAGAAATTATCACTTGCATATTGATGGAGAAAAAAGCTCGGAGCAAGCAAACAAATCAAACAGCAGCATGGTCATTGCAGGATGGGAGAACTCGTGATGAACTCTGGCTGGGGTCTGGGCCGTGAATCCAACAACCGCGCATAAAAAGGTAAAAAAAAAAAAACATCAAACGAAACACGCAGGGCGCTTGAAACAATCTAGACAACAATGTACTAGAATGGATTTCAGTTCCGCTCCAACACACCACGAATCGCAAGAACCAACACGACTCAGATGAACAAGTCAAATCTTTAGAGAGAGAGAGGGAGATGCGGATGGGTCCGAGGAAGATCAACGGGTCGGGGAGAAGGAAGAATCAAGAAAGTACCTTGACAGGACGCCCAATCCAGCCCCATTGGACAGGGATTCCGTCAACAGGTCCAGCTCCGCCCCCTCGGAAGTCAGAACCAGAAAAGCCCGGTGCTTGCTGGGCGCTGCTCCCGCTTGTGTGGAGTGGCGGAGAAATGCGGAGACGGGGGAAGGGCAAGTGACCTTTGCTTCTCGGCGAGAGAGAGGGAGCCGGAAAGACGAACACAGCACACACATGCACACATGAAGAGAGAGAGAGAGAGAGAGAGAGAGAGAGGGAGAGAGAGAGAGTAAAGGGGAAGCAAAGGGGATGGGAGGGGAGGGGGGAGGAGGAGGAGAAGGGGTTGCAGTGTTTGGAGTTAAAGGTGAGGAAAAAAGATGGAACCCATTAAAATGGAGGGGGGTGGTTATTAAGGAAAATAAGAATGGGGGAAGGAGGAAATTAATGGTGGGTTTGGTTGAGGACTGCATGTGGCCGGTGAGGTGAGAAGAGAAGATTACACAAGGGAAGTCAAACGTCCAGGGGCTCCCTCCGCTGGCTCCTCTCATGGAAACGCCAATCCTATTGGCAAAATCATACCTTGTTGGGATTAATTGACTACTTCCCTAGACCCTGGTTAGGATGCCAATTTTTTAAACTCCACTTTAATTACGGCCCGTGTTATTTCAAACTACTACCGAGGGTTGCACGAATCTTAAGGCGGCGTGGTTTAGAGAAGAGATTGTTGCGGGCGGCGCCTTTTCCCGGTCTATAGTTCTTAGTGCGTCACTTGGTCAAAAAAGATTTTTGTTTGAACCCGATGGTTGCTTTGAGATATTGTGACAAAGGTCCATGACGTATGGTGGTACTTGGGTCTGTGGTCGATGAAACACCTGGATTCTCTGGTTTTCATGTACATCACTGCCATGACGCATGGTTTTAATTGTCCTTCTATTGGATGAGTCAATAGGATTTGACCATCTATCGTTTATGGACATAGGGAATATTCATCAAGTTGATGAATAATATTGGATAGTGAAATATTTGCATTCATCAGCGGTCATGGTTTATTGTGGCATACGAGTCTATCTAGTTCTTTCGATTGGTCATACATCTATGTTTGAATACTATAAAGCATCAACGTAACAGATAGATTTCATCGGATCGCGTTATTGTATAGATAGATGCATTTAGAGGAGGGGGGTTTTATGAGCGACGCCTTTGCCTGGTGTGCATCACTTGATGAGAAAAGATGTTGCCATGACCTGTTGTGACATAGGTCCATAACGCATGGCAACATATTGGCAAAATCACCCCTTGTTGCCAATTTTTAAAACTCCACTTTATTTACAGCCTCTATTATTTCAAACTACCGAGAATCTCCTAAAAGTTTAGGGGAGAAATTGTTGCAGGCGACGCCTTTGCTTGTTTTATAGTTCTTAGTGCGTCACTTGGTCAAAAAAGATTTTTTGTTTGAACCCGACCGATTGCCATGAGATATTGTGTTAAAGGTCGATGAAGTATGGTAACACTACAAGAAATATGTCAACTTATGACCTTCTGTCAGTGACCCTCGAAGAATTGGTCATAAATTTATGACCATTTCAGACCAATTGGTCAAAAGCTGTTCGGGGGGCTCCAAACCCTAAACCATTGCGACCATTTTGGTCAGAAAGGTCGTAATTTCCTTACACGAAATGGTCACAAAGCAAATAGTGCTAGTCCGCTGCCTTATTTCTAGTTGTTAACGACCAATATAGATGGTCATAGCCTTGTAAATTGTGGTGGGTTGCTATGACTAGGCGCCACCTCATCAGTTTTGCCTATGTGGCATGTCCATGTGGCGATTTTGCCCTAGGTTGTGAAGCAACCTATATTTCTATCATTCCCAAAATTCCCAAAAAATCTCATAAATTCTTTGGGTCATATCTTCGTCAAATATGTAAAACCTTCCTTGCCTAGTTCAAAAATAATTCAAAAATATTCATTTTCCTATTCATTCATAGTAACAGTTTGTGAAGGAAGTACCACTTTGGCATGTCCAAATAGTATCTATTTTCTACAGTGCTTTCCTATGCCCAAATAACCATCCTCCACCAAATGCCAGCTCAATCCATTCATTATTTTCAGCCAAGCTTCAACATTCGTATTTATGTCCAAATGTGGTGGTTTGCAAAGCAAGTACCAGCTAGGCTCCTCCTTTTGAGCTGAAAATTTGTGAAGACGGTCTTCTTAGTAACTGATCATCCTCAGCCAAAACTCACGCCCATTAGCCATGTACATTTCCTGTACCGCTAATCAAACACTTGGCTGCTAATTCATGTTTGAGCACCGATCGGTATCCTCGTGAGAATCTTATGTTGTAATTTTCTTCCTAGCACCTACATGGGGAGTGCACAACCCACTAGACATGACTAGGCCACCCAGAACACATGGCAACGCCACGGTCACGTGGTGACCACACGATGGGCATGCGAGCTTACGCGCTCTAGAGTTCGGGCCCTCGACCACTGTCCAAACCTCGATGTCTCTCCATCAAACCATGTATTTCTGATTAAATAGATACTTATTTACCTAGAAATGATTTTTGAAAAAAATAAAGAGCAAACTATGATGCAGCTGCAGTTCAAATTTGACCCGCTTCCAGCTGAATCGGCGGAAATTTGTCTTTTTCACGAGAGGTGGATCAAAAAAATTTACACCCAACCATTTTGTCAATTGTGCATTAAATATGGCCTAGTATTTTATAAAAATGATTTGGTCCAATTTTGCAACAATAATTTGGTAGTTCCTTCACAAAAAAACCTCCTTTCGGGCACTCAAAAATGGAAAATGGTTTTTCGTCCAACGAAAATGAAAACTTCCTTAGGGAACATTGTTTGCCATTCAATATGCACCCTTGTGCACAATATGAGATCATTTGAACAAACTATGCCATGGATGTGGCCATAAGATTGGTCATTTGGCTTGAAAGCCATGAATCCTCACACTTGATAGCTCATTTCTGAGAACACTTTTTTAAAATAATTACCGTATTACGAGTTTATTATTTTTCCTGGAAACTTGGTCACATATAATGACACAATGCGAAGGTTTTCCAATTTTTGATTTTTTGAATTTTTATGCCTGTTTCAAAATGCGGTCAAAGCGGCGGGCTTGACCGTTCCTAGCTAGTGGTTGAATCTTGGAATTTTTTGGTGTTTCTATGATTAAATAGATACTTATGTACCTAGAAATGATTTTTGGAAAAAATAAATAGCAAACTATGAGGCAGCTGCAGTTCAAATTTGACCTGCTTCCTAGTGAATTGGCGGGAATTTGTCTTTTTCACCAGAGGTGGATCAAAACTTTTTACACCCAACCATTTTGTCAATTGTGCATTAAATATGGCCTAGTATTTTATAAAAATGATTTGGTCCAATTTTGCAACAATAATTTGGTAGTTCCTTCACAAAAAAACCTCCTTTCGAGCACTCGAAAAATGGAAAATGGTTTTTTCGTCCAACGAAAATGAAAACTTCCTTAGGGAACATTGTTTGCCATTCCAATATGCACCCTTGTGCAAAATATGAGATCATTTGAACAAACTATGCCATGGATGTGGCCATAAGATTGGTCATTTGGCTTGAAAGCCATGAATCCTCACACTTGATAGCTCATTTCTGAGAACACTTTTTTAAAATAATTACCGTATTACAAGTTTATTATTTTTCCTGGAAACTTGGTCACATATAATGACACAATGCGAACGTTTTCCAATTTTTTGATTTTTTTTGAATTTTTTATGCCCGTTTCAAAATGCGGTCAAAATGGCGGGCTTGACCATTTGTATCTATGTGTGGAATCTTGCAAAACTATTGGCACATCTCTGATGAAATATATACTTGTGCATCTTAAAATGATTTATGTAAAAAATAACGAGCAAGATATGAAGTAGGTGTAGTTCAAATTTGACCCAGTCCCAGCTGATTCGGAAGGAACCCATTTAAATGGCCAAAAATAGGTAGAAAGATTAGAAATGCATTAAAGTTGGTGATCATTCATAAAATGTGGTATAATTTGAGTGAAAATTTTAGTGGTGCCATTTTGCAAAATAATACGGGCAGTTGCTTCACATTTTACTATGTTTTAGCACTTAGAAACTATTTTAAATGACAAAAATATCGAACCAATGAGGATCTCTCACGCGGATCGCCCCGCTCTATGAAATCTGAGCCGTCCACGGTGGATGGATCCAACGTCCATCCTCTCACCCACCCACACCCACCCACTCTCCCCCGCACACCACTCGTCCCCCGCACACCACTCGTCCCCCGCACGACTTCCCCTCCTCTCTCTCCCAGATCCATACGCCGCCGCCGCCATCGCCATCCTCTCCCCTTCCCGCAGATCCAAAACCACGGCGACGGTCGTGCGGATCGAAAGCCATGGTAGCGGACCTCATGGATCCATCTCCCTCACCCCTCTCCCCACGCACCCATGCCCGCCACCCCAACCCTCTCCCTCCCTCTGTGATCTCGATCGGCCTGCTCTCCACCGCCCGCCTCGACCCGCCGGAGATAGGCGTCGCCGCCCAGCAACCACGGCTTTCTTGCTGCCAACGAGCACGGCGCTCCATCAATCTGGCTGGATCTGGCGTGCGCGCGTGGCTATCTAGGGTCTCTGGCCACCGGGGCGGGACAGCGCCATCGGCTCCCTCGGCTCCCGGCTGCGGCCGGACACCCGCTGGCGTGGCGCCTCTCCCGAGTAATAGATGAGATCCATCTCCTCCGCCTTTATCCTTGGTTCGTTCTCACTTGTCGCGTCGGATCTGTTCATGATATGGACTAGATAGTGATGCCGAGGTCAAGAGTTGGTTAGTGCTCGATGGATCTCTTCCGTGCGTTAGGAGCCGGAGGCTATTTCTTGATGGTGCCTCGGTCAGAAGAATAGATTGACACCCTCCTCGTCTTTGCGTAGTTGCGGTCCCTGAAACCAACACATAAGTACATGCAAGGTATTTTTGTTTCTTGCGCACGTGAGTTAGTTTCAATTGAGCTGTAGAGCGGGGCTTCTGAGGCGTAGTTGGGGGTGTCAAGTGCCTACCGATGTAGCTGAACTTTGTATAGTCGGAACAGGTTGCATTTTGCAATCGTTGGGGTACTTGGCCATCATACAGCAATACCGATCCAGTACGGACGTTGTGGAGTACTACTTTATAGTACTAGCATAGAAGTGACAGAGTTTCAGAGCAAGGAACAGCCGACAGGGTCGGTACTGGTGTAGAGTTTAGTACTCTGTAGTTTTACCTGAACAGAGTTGTAGACTATACTCTCTAGTTTTCTTGAAACGAGTTAAAAGATTGTACAATGTGGTTTGTGCTGAATAGAGTTCTATATTGCATTCTATATCTTGTGATGAACAGTGTGTTTCTAGAAGCAAAAGATTCGTTCGGTTGGTAGCTTCATGTGCTAATGTGTGACCAACACGTGACTTGTTTGTAGCATCTGTTGACAAAAATGTCAGTCATAGTAACTGACAGTGTGCCTTGACATGTTTATATGTTATCATGCTTAGGAATCAACTACTCTGTATATTTTTTGCATCTCTGTCACATCCAATCGTGATTCAGGATGTACTAATTCTTGTATGCTATCCTATTCCTACCAAAGCATAGAAGTGAAGTGTGTAGGATTGGTATTATGCCCTATGTTATTTGTATTCTTCACAGGTTACACACATCGGTCTTCCAAGGTGCTGCGTGCGTCCTACTAGTGTTCACAGCCTTCCAAGTTCATGGGGTCTTGTTTGTTTGTTCATGTGATGATTCTTCTACACATTTCATAGTTTCTTCTACATAGGCGCTACATTTTGGGTAAATCTGTGCAGATTATGAAGTAACTTGGGTGCCTCCGTAACCATCTTCTTCGTTCTTTTGCGATTGTGGAGACCACGGATGGGACTATCGCGATTAGCTTACTGCGTTTCACGGGCATCGGGAAGGTACTAATTACCATTTCCTCTCTCTAGTTCTTACTCACCACACAACAAGGCAAGGCATATCGACCATCGGGGCCCTTTGCCAAATTTGTTGTTCTATGTAATTGGAGAGCCGCTCAAAAGGCTTTCTTCCATATGCTTATGTGTTGCTTTATTTAACAGCGGTACATTACAGGATCACAAGTTCTTGTTGAAAGCGGTAGAAGAGGGAGTTGACTATGGCCATGGAGGCTGTTTGGCTCCGATGCCATGGATGCCTTGCGCTCTCTCATCGTCCTCCTCCACGACCCCTAGGCACATCGGGACATTGTGCTTCTTCTAGTTTCACATGTAGGCTTTTCAAAGGATTTTGATCTGATAATATCAACTTAGTTCCTTGAATGTGATATATAGATTCTTCCTTGTTTTAGCGATTACTGGCTGTACATTCCTAGTTGTGATCATGAACTTTTATTGTTGGTAATCTAAAATATTTCGCATATTTAGTGTCCAAATACAGTCCAAAGATAAATCTTAGCTGTAAATATTCTGCATATATAGTGTTCAATTTGATCTATAAGATCTGAGTTTATTGTACTATTAATGGTGATAAGATTGCCGCTAAGTGCAGGCTAGAAAATAATGTCGATTCTGCTCGACAAAACTTACCGTTTACGCCTTTCCCTACTTTAAACCATCTGAAAAGGCTAGCATGATTATTGAAGCCCATGACCTTTTGCCCATCCATCCTCGAGCTTTTATTTCGGGTTTACTTCATCGAACTTTGTGATGAGTTACCGGCAATGTCCCTTTACCAAGCCTGTCATTGTAGTAGGGTTGCTGTGAGGCGATCGGCACATGCATGATCTTGCATTCACGCCAATCATGTTTGCTTAGATGTTTGGCTTCCTACTTTTGTATTGTTTTGTAATGATTGTTTTGTATTATGCATCCGAAGTCTCGGCCCTCCGCATAGCAAGGAGATGGACCAAGAGGGCAGCGGTATTCTTGGTTCCTTGAGACATGTGCAACACATTTAACTTGTAGTACTCGACAATCCAAATAATTATGCTTAGAGTATTTAACAAGGTTGAAGCTGTACATGTGTGGAGTAATTTTGCTTGGAGTATTTAACAAGATTGACAAGATTTAACTTACTTTTCGATTAATTAAATGGACATCTTGGATTAGTTAGAAAATCATGAATTATTTGCGTAAATCCATAGAAGTATTGTACTCAGTGTGCATTACTTACATAAACTTGCTTGCAAGCTTATTTTCGACTTGTATGTTCAAACCGAAAAAGCTTAGTTAACTTCATTAAGTTTGGTGATATTTAGTGGAGTATTCTTGTAAATTTTGCACATCACAATAATTTCACTTCTTTGTTAGCTTCTTTGTAATATTCAGTGGGACCTTGAAATCACATATTTGTTTGGGCATGTGCTATATGTGCCATTTTAGAAATAGTCCACAAATTTACGTCTGCTAGTCTTTTTAAACTTCTTATGAGATTGAAGTATTCATTACGATTTACGGTTTCTTGATTGTTGTGAGCAGATGTATGAAACCTCTTAAGCGTGGGCGACAACTACTTGAGAAAGACCATCATCACCCATCAAGTACGCCATTGAGGTAATTCACTAGTCCCTCTAGCACCAACTATCTATTCTCTCTAGTATGCTTAGGTTTTTCATCTTTGTTGTGGTACCCCATTCTTTGTTGCGTTGAATCTCATGCAGTATTTGTGCGCTGTGGCTTGATGTCTTGTGATCTTTATCTGTGTAGGTTTTGTTTGATCATATGCTTAGATTATGATCATAAGCATGGTTGTTTGATGATGTTGAGGCCAACTGTTAAACCATGATATAGTTGATGGGCCGAGCTTAATATTCATGTGTGTATGTGTATGTGTGTCGAGTAAAGTTGTGGTTTGTGCTGCTCCTTTATAACGTGATGAAACAAAGAATGTCCATTACTCCTTTTTGAATGGAATGTTCATAATATATTGGCTCCAGTTTTTCTAATTTTTATCGGTGATTCATGTAACAGGCGTCGTGGAAGGCCCGATCGACTCTCAAGTGAGTCCGGCATTTGATCGCTATTGAAGGACCTACATGTAGAAGAAGAAAACACTTGTAGAGCTTGTAATCGATTCCCATAGTTGTAGAGCTTGTATCAACTAAGCTTCTATTATGTGTAACTTCTAGAACTTGTAAATGCTACTGACTTGTAGGACGTGTCATTTGTAGAGCTTGTAAATAAGCTTGTATATGCCATGACTTGTAGGGCGTGTCATTGTAGAGCTTGTATTGAATCGCTATTTTTATTTGAAGTATCATGTGTGTTTTTGCTTGCCAATTTGACTCTGGTTATTTTCTTATTGTCAAATTGAAATATGAAGAATCTGGGCCTAATAGCTAGGACCCACTTATCGAACACGGCAAGTGGGACTGTTTGACTAGTAGACCCATTTTATAAAAAAACTAAAATTGTTGTACAAAAGGCCATGACCCATGAAATAAAAAGGTCGAATTGCTAGGCCAGCCCATGTAGCTAGCAAAATTAATAGGAAAAATAAATATTAAAAGGCGAATTAATGGGCTCGGCCCATATAAACACCAATTGGACCGGGCTGAATCTTGTGCCACATCGACTTGCCACTTTGGATGCCTCGTGGCACAGGGAGGTTGCTAGTGACCAAAAATTTGGTCAAAGAACCAACGACCTTTTACATATCACGTAGAAGGTCGCTATAGTCGATTAATGACCCTCGACTTTTGACCTTCTGTTTTTGGTCACAAAAAGGTCGCAAATGAAAAACTATGACCTTTCAGCGACCAATAGTGAGGGTCACAAGTTGACATATTTCTTGTAGTGTAATACTTGGATCTGTTATTGATGAAGCACTTGGATGTCTCTGGTTTCCATGCATATTGCTACCATGACGTATGGTTTTAGTTGTCCTTCTATTAGATGAGTCAATAGGATTTGACCATCTATCGTTTATGGATGTAGGGAACATCCATCAAGTTGACGAATAATGTTGGATAGTAAAGATTTGTATTTCAGCATCGGTCATATGTGTTATTGTGGCATACGAGTTTATCTAAATCTTTTGATTGGTCAGATATTTATATTTAAACACTACAAAGCATCAACATAAACAGGTAGATTTCATCGGATCACTTTTTATTATATAGATAGATACATTTAGAGGAGGAATTTTTGTGACTGGCGCCTTTGCCTGGTGTGCATCACTTAATGAGAAAATATATTGCCACGAGCTATTGCGACGTAGGTCCATAACGCGCGGCAATATATTGGCAAGATCAGACTTTGGGATTAATTGACTACTTTCTTAGACCTTGGCTAGGATATCAATTTTTATAACTCCACTTTAATTATGGCCCCTATTATTTCAAACTACAAAATCACACAAATCCTAAAGCGGCATGCTTTAGGTGAGAAATTGTTGGGATCGATGCCTTTGCTTGGTTTACAGTTCTTAGTGTGTGAGTCGATCAAAAAATATTTTTGATTGAATCTGATCGGTTGCTATGAGATATTGCGATGAAGGTCCATGATGTGTGGTGATACTCAGATATGTGGTTGATGAAACATTTGGATTTCTCTGGTTTTCGTGTATATCACTACCATGAAGATGGTTTTAATTATCCTTCTGTTGGATGAGTCAATAGGATTTGACAATCTACCTTTTATGGACGTAAGGAACACCCATCAAGTTGACGAATAATGTTGGACAGTGAAACATTTGCACTCATCATCGGTCATATGTGTCATTGTGGCATACGAGTTTATCTAGTTCTTTCGGTCGGCCAGGCATCTACATTTGAACACTAGCAATCATCAACATAACAGATAGATTTCATCAAATCGCTTTTTATTTTATAGATAGATACATTTAGAGGAGTGGTTTTTGTGAGCTGCACCTTTTGCCTGGTGTGCATCACTTATGAGAAATTATGTTGCCATGAGTTGTTGTGATGTAGGTCCATAACACATGGCAATATATTAAAAATCACGCTTTGGCGATTGATTGACTACTTTCTTAGACCTTGGTTAGGGTACTAATTTTAAAAGTCGACTTTAATCATGGCTTGTATTATTTCAAACTACCGAGAGTTGCACGAATCCTAAAGCGGCATGGTTTAGGGGAGAAATTGTTACAGGCGGCGCCTTTGCTTGGTTTATAGTTCTTAGTGCGTCACTCGGTCAAAAATATTTCTATCTGAACCCGATCGGTTGCCATGAGATATTGTGGTAAATTCCATGACAGATGGTGATACTTGGATCTCTGGTTGATGGAACACTTGGATTTCTCCGGTTTTCATGTCTATCGCTACCATGACATATTGTTTTAATTGTCCTTCTATTAGACGAGTCAATAGGATTTGACCATCTACCGTTTATGGATGTAGGGAACATCCATCAAGTTGACGAATAATGTTGGATATTAAAACATTTGCATTCATCATCGGTCATATGCGTTATTGTGGCATACGAGTTTATCTAGTTCTTTCGACCGACCAGACATCTACATATGAACACTACAAGGCATCAATGTAACAAACAGATTTCAATGGATCGTCAGTTATTGTATAGATAGATACATCCCTGGTGTGCATCACTTAATGAGAAAAGTGTTGGGAAATGTAGTAGAAAACAAAATTTTCGTCCTACGATCATGATCCCAGAAAAACTATGAAAATGCATTAAGAGGTTTAGATCGGATCGTTACCAACAACGAGTTGGAGCGGAAGAACAGTTGGCGTAGATCGTTGATGAAGTCTCTCGAACCATTCACGAACAATCCTTCAAACCGAAGACCGAAAGCATGACCTCTCCACAGATTGCATGGTTACGAGCTTCACGATCCGATGGCGATTCACTGTCGAGAGCTAGACGTCATCGGAGAACTAGAGGAGGGAGAAGAGAACCTCACAGGGTTCTCTATTATGAGGTTTAGAGAAGACTAGAACTAGCTCTAATCTAGATCAAGTCTAAAGTATAACTAGATCAACAAAAGAGAACTAGAGGAGAAACTTGTGTCTCAAAGGGGTCAAAACCTCTAGTATATATATGTGTAGCGGAGAGGGGAGGGGTGGCCGACTTGGGGAAGGGTTCCCCTCCCCTTGCGTCGGCCCTAGGGGGAGGTGGAGCTCCATTTTGGCTTTAGGTCCATTAATTCTCCTCTAATAGGCCTTTTATGTATTTTCTTTAGCCCGTTGATTTTAAATAAATCCTCGGGACCTCACAATAATATTGTAGACATTTATAATTTATATTTAAGTCCGCGAAAATAATTTCCACCTATATATTAATTCCCGGTATTACTCAATACTACCCGAAACACTTTCAATAATCCTGAAATGCTTCTGGTTTCTCTCAAAACTATTTATTTTATTCCCAAAACTATTCAGATAATATTTTTTTCATATTACTAACTCCTATAGAACTCAACATATTGTAATCCCTTAAGCATGTGGCCCTGCAAGTTCGGTAAAATATAAACATGAACGAAAACACCTTTTGTTCAATGATCAATAGCAGAATCGTGGACATCCATAATGATCCTTATACTTACACGAATGATATCCGAGTGAACCGTTGGTTATCATATGCCATTCCCTTTGCTTCGTGATACAGTACAATACCCGGGGTAAAATATATCGGTATCCCCGTGAGTCATTCACATGCTCACTATACCTGTCTCCTCGTTATCGGTTTTGTTCTTATTTCTCATTGTCGTGTTCTGCCATTCCTGTGACAGAGTCACCTGTGTCTGGCCAAACGATGATGGATGCCGTCACACTGAGAGGGCCCTAAGAATATCTCTCCATGGTCGGAGGAGCAAATCCCAGTCTCGAGCTATCTAGCCTCTCGTCATACGTTTTCAATGAACCCGTAAGTTGCCAGTATGATCACCCTGTTGCGGATGACTTTTGAACAACCCCAAAGAGCAATGTACGGTATGGAGTGGCTCGATACTCTTATGGTCTAAGGGATTATACATATGTTAACTCCTGTGTTATGAACTAAATATTTCAGACGATATAATCTCTTAAGTATAACAAACAACTTGGGTCAATTGACATGAGAGTTATACCATCGTGCTCTCAAATGTTATTGGCATATGCCTTCGATCAGGAAAATAGAATTATCATTATATCACCTGAGCTTATCCTAGAGGCAAGAATAGAATCATGTTTTACCGTCTATGCTTCTATATGTGCTTATAAGTTTTCCTCTAAACCAAATATTCAAGAACCATAGCAGTTATGTAATAGAATATAAACATTAACGATAAAATTGGAAATAAATAATACAAATATTATTGCCTCTAGGGCATATTTCCAATGAAAATATGTTGCCACGAGTTGTTGTGATGTAGGTCTATAACCCATGGCGACATTTTGACAAAATCACACTTCAGGATTAATTGACTACTTTCTTAGACCGTAGTTAGGATACAATTTTAAAACTCCATTTTGATTACGGCCCTATTATTTCAAACAACTAAGAATCACATGAATCCTAAAGTGGCATGGTTTAGGGGAGAAATTGTTGTGGGTGGTGCCTTTGCTTGATTTATTGTTCTTAGTGCGTCACTCCGGTCAAAAATATTTTTGTTTGAACCTCATCAGTTGCCATGAGATATTGTGGCAAAGGTCCATGATGTACGGTGGTACTTGGATCTATGGTCGATGAAACACTTGGATTTCTGTGATTTTCGTGTATATCGCTACCATGACGTATGGTTGTAATTGTTTCTTCTATTAGATGAGCCAATAAGATTTGACCATCCACCGTTTATGGACGTAGGGAACATCCATCAAGTTGACGAATAATGTTGGATATTAAAACATTTGCATTCATCATAGGTCATATGTGTTATTGTGCCATACGAGATTCTTTCGACCGGTCAGACATCTACATATGAGCACTAGAAAGCATCAATGTAACAGATTGATTTCATCAGATCTCCTTTTATTGTATGGATAGATACATTTAGAGGAGGGATTTTTGTGAGCGGCGCCTTTGCTTGGTGTGCATTACTTAATGAGAAAAGATGTTGCCAAGAGTTGTTGTGATATAGGTCCATAACGCATGGTAACATATTGGCAAAATCACACTTTGGGATTAATTGACTACTTTCTTAGACCCTGGCTAGGATACTAATTTTAAAACTCCACTTTAATTACGACCTCTAGTATTTCAAACTACCGAGAATCACACAAATCCTAAAGCGGCATGGTTTAGGAGAGAAATTGTTGCAGGCGATGCCTTTGATTGGTTTATAGTTCCTAGTGCGTCACTCGGTCAAAAGGATTTTTAGAACCTGGTCAGTTGCCATGAGATATTTTGGTAAAGGTCCATGACTTATGATGATACTTCGAATTGTGGTCGATAAAACACTTGGATTTCTCTGGTTTCTGCGTATATCGCTACCAGGACATATGGTTTTATATCATCCTTATGCTAGATGAGTCACTAGGATTCTACCATCTACTAAATGTAGGGAACTGTAACACCCCAAGTGTGATCCTTCCTATTTCATAACCTATCTAACCTTGGTCATGAGTATTTTCATGTGCGTTTTATGATTTATGGCTTCGTCATCTTGTTTTGCATTGTTCCTTAATTTGTTGCATGTCATGCCCGTCATTGTTATGTTGCATTGTGCCATCCTATGTCGTTGCCAAGATCATCTCATGTGCATTTTGGTATTCATCTTGTTATGCTTGAACTATGTTTGTTAATGTTGCTTGCCTATGCATTTGGCCCATGCATCATCACCTCCTCCCTTCTTCCCCCTTTCATTTTTTCAAGTGGCATTTTACCCTCCTCCAAAAATGTTCAATATTGTCCTATAAATCCTACACCATGCCTTATACCTCTGTCAAATTTCATCCCATTTGGAGTTGCTTTGGTTGGGTATAAAAATGGCCCAAGTTTGAATTTTATTGAAACTTGCATTATTTTTCTACCTCTAAAAATGTCCAAAGAAATGTGTTCAAATAGTACATAATTCTAGGAGTCCAGGGGTATATTTGTTTCTTTCTCACCCCTCTCCATTATTCCTGTGCTTCTGTCTTTATTTTTTCTGTCTGAAGAAAAAGAAAGAAAGAAAGAAGTAGCAGTAGTAGTGGCTGCAACCCAGTAGCAGTGTGCTACTTGTGAGCTGTGTTGGGATTTCCTCGAAGAGGAGAGGATGATGCAGTACAGTAGAGATAAGTATTTTTGTTAGTTAAGAACCAAGGTTATCAATCCAGTAGGAGAACCACACAACATCTCGTGAACAACACCTACACACAAAATAACAAATAATTGCACCCAACACAAACAAGGGGGTGTCAATCCCTTGGAGATTAACTGTAAGTATCAAATCTCGTAGTGATATATAGATAAACAAAAACAAAAAATAAAATACAGTAAATAAATTGCAACAAGGTATTTTTGAATTTTAATATATGATAAAGATAAGACCCGAGGGCCATAGTTTTGACTAGAGGCTTCTCTCTTGAACATGGCACATGGTGGGTAAACAAATTACTTTTGACAATTGATAGAAAAGCGAATAATCATGACGAAATCCAAGGCAATGATCATGTATATAGGCATCACGTCCGAGACAACTAGACCGACTCCTCCTTGCATCTACTACTATTACTCCACACATCGACCGCTAGCTAGCATGCATCTAGAGTATTAAGTTCATAAAGAACGGAGTAACACCTTAAGCAAGATGACATGATGTAGACAAAGCAAACTCAATCAATATGAATAAACCCCATCTTTTTATCCTTAATGGCAATGATACAAATACGTGTCATGTCCCCTTCTGCCACTAGGATTGAGCACCAAAGATTGAACCCATCACAAAGCACCTCTCCCAATGCAAGATAAACCAATCTAGCTGGGCAAACCAAAATGATAGATCAGAGAGAAATACAAAGCTATAATAATCATGCATATAAGAATTCAGAAAAGACTCAAACAATATTCATGGATAATCTGATCATAAACCCACAATTCATTGGATCCCAACAAACACACCACAAAAAGGATTACATCAAATAGACTCCAAGAACATCAAGGAGAATATTGTATTGAAGATCAAAGAGAAAGAAGCAATCTAGCTACTAGCTATGGACCCGTAAGTCTGTGGTAAACTACTCATACATCATCGGAAGGGCAGGAAGGTTGATGTATGCTACTTGTGAGCTGCGTTGGGATTTCCCCGAAGAGGAGAGGATGATGCACTACAATAGAGATAAGTATTTCCCTCAGTTATGAAACCAAGGTTATCAATCCAATAGGAGAACCAAGCAACATTATGTAAACAACACCTGCACACAAACAACAAATACTTGCAACCAAATGCGTAAAGGGGTTGTCAATCCCTCAACGGTTATGAGCAAGATTAAACAGTGTAGTTTTTGATAGATAGATCTAACAAAATATAAAATAAAAATAAATAAAAGAAAATTGCAGCAAGGTATTTTTATATTTAATATATGACAAAAGTGTTGGAAATATGCCCTAGAGGCAATAATAAAATGGTTATTATTATATTTCCTTGTTCATGATAATTGTCTATTGTTCATGCTATAATTGTATTAACTGGAAACCGTAATACATGTGTGAATACATAGACCACAACATGTCCCTAGTGAGCCTCTAGTTGACTAGCTCGTTGATCAATAGATGGTTATGGTTTCCTGACCATGGACATTGGATGTCATTGATAACGGGATCACATCATTAGGAGAATGATGTGATGGACAAGACCCAATCCTAAGCATAGCACAAGATCATGTAGTTCGTTTGCTAAGAGCTTTTCTAATGTCAAGTATCATTTCCTTAGACCATGAGATTGTGCAATTCCTGGAAACTGTAGGAATGCTTTGGGTGTACCAAACATCACAACGTAACTGGGTGGCTATAAAGGTGCAGTACAGGTATCTTCGAAAGTGTCTATTGGGTTGGCATGAATCGAGACTGGGATTTGTCACTCCGTATGACGGAGAGGTATCCTGGGCCCACTCGGTAATGCATCATCATAATGAGCTCAGTGTGACTAAGGAGTTAGTCACGGGATCATGTGTTACGGAATGAGTACAGAGACTTTCCGGTAACGAGATTGAACAAGGTATAGGGATACCGACGATCGAATCTCGGGCAAGTAACACACCGATGGACAAAGGGAATTGTATACGGGATTGATTGAATCCCTGACATTGTGGTTCATCCGATGAGATCATCGTGGAACATGCGGGAGACAACATGGGTATCCAGATCCCGCTATTGGTTATGGGCCGGAGAGATGTCTCGGTCATGTCTGCATGGTTCCCGAACCCGTAGGGTCTACACACTTAAGGTTCGGTGACGCTAGAGTTGTTATGGGAAATAGTATGTGGTTACCGAAGGTTGTTCGGAGTCCCGGATGAGATCCGGATGTGACAAGGAACTCTGAAATGGTCCGGAGGTAAAGATTGATATATTGGACGAAGGGTATTGGAGTCCAGAATTGTTCTGGGAGTACCGGGTGACGACCAGCGTGACCGAAACGAGTTTCGGAGGCCCCGACAAGCGTTGGGGGGCCTTATGGGCCAAGGGGAGGGGGCAAACCAGCCCACTAAGGGGCTGTGCGCCCCTCCCACCCCATCTCACATAGCGCCCCTCCCACCCCATCTCACGTAACCTAGAGAGGTGGGGGCGCCTCTCCTAGGGCAGCCACCCCTCCTGGCTTGTGGGCAAGTTTCCTAGGGGTGGGGGCGCCCAAACCCATCTAGGGTTTCCCCTATGGCCGCCGGCCCTCCCCTAGGGAAACCCTAGGGCGCCTCCTCCTCCCCCTTCCCCCTATATATAGTGAGGGGAGAGAGGGCAGCCGCACCCTTCCCCTGGCGCAGCCCCTCCCCCCTCCAACTCCTCCTCCTCCGTAGTGCTTGGCGAAGCCCTGCAGGAGAACCACAAGCTCCACCACCATGTTGTCGTGCTGCTGGAGCTCTCCCACAACTTCTCCTCTCCCCTTGCTGGATCAAGAAGGAGAAGACATCCCCGGGATGTACGTGTGTTGAACGCGGAGGTGCCATCCGTTCGGCGCTAGATCGGATCTTCCGCACTTTGAATCGCCGCGAGTACGACTCCATCAACCATGTTCTTGTAACGCTTCCGCTTAGCAATCTTCAAGGGTATGAAGATGCACTCCCTTCTCTCTCTTGTTGCTAGCATCTCCTAGATTGATCTTGGTGACACGTAGGAAAATTTTGAATTATTGCTACGTTCCCCAACAAAAAGATAGACCTGGGGGCCATAGTTTTCACTAGAGGCTTCTCTCAAGAAAAGAGCATACGATGGGTAGACAAATTACTATTGAGCAATTGATAGAAAAGCAAATAGTTATGCCGATATCCATGTCAATGATCATACATAGGCATCACGTCCAAGATTACTAGACCTACTCCTGCATGCATCTACTACTATTACTCCACACATCGACCGCTATCCAGCATGCATCTAGTGTATTAAGTTCATAGAAAAACAGAGTAATGCCTTAAGCAAGATGACATGATTTAGACCAGATAAACTCACGTATGAATAAACCCCATCCTTTTACCCTTAATAGCAATGATACATACGTTTCATGCCCCCTTCTGTCACTGGGATTGAGCACCGCAAGATTAAACATGTTACAAAGCACCTCTTCTCAGGCAAGATAAATCAATCTAGTTGGCCAAACCAAACCAATAAATAGGAGAAGAAATACGAAGCTATATATATTAATCATGCATAAAAGAGTTCAGAGAAAACTCAAATAACATTCATGGATAGATCTGATCGTAAACTCACAATTCATCCGATCTCAACAAACACACCGCAAAAAGTCATTACATAAAATAGATCTCCAAGAACAACAAGGAGAACATTGTATTGAGAAACATTGAGAGAGAAGAAGCCATCTAGCTACTAACTATGGACCCATAGGTCTGTGGTAAACTACTAACGCATCATCGGAGGGGCAACAAGGTTGATGAAGAACCCCTCCCTTCCCCCTCCGGCAAAGTGTCGGAAAGGGTCCCCAGATGGGATCTCTCGAGAACAGGGGCTTGTGGCAGCCAAAAAAGTATTTCGTGGACTCCCCTGTAGGTTTTCTGATTTTTGGTTAGGTCAAACGGAGCCATGTGGGCCCCACCACCCATCAAGGCGCCTGCCCCCTGGGCGCGCCCTGCTAGGTGGTGGGCCCATGCTCCCACGTATGGTCGTCTCCCGAAGCTTCTAGTGTCTCTTATGCCTAGAAAAAAAAATCTCCAAAAGATTTCGTGGCATTTGGACTTCGTTTGGTACTGATATTCTGCAAAACCAAAAACAAGCAAAAAAACAGCACCTGACACTGGGCACTAAGTTAATAGGTTAGTCCCAAAAAATGATATAAATTCGCTTGTAAATGTATATAAAACATCCAAGATTGATAATATAATAGCATGGAACAAAAAAATTATAGATACCTTGGAGACGTATCAAGCATCTCCAAGCTTAATTCCTACTCGTCCTCGTGTAGGTAAATGATAAAAACAAAATTTATGATGTGGAATGGTACCTACATGTTCATCATATAATCTTTTGTTTTGTAGCATGGATATTTGGACTTTAAATGATTCAAAGCAATAGTCTATAATTTGACATGAAGACATCAATACTCAAGCATATCAACAAGCAACCATGTCTTTCAAAATATCAATGCTAAAGGAAGTTATCCTAGCCTATTATGCTCAATCATTGATCCATTCATGAAACATACTCAAATATTAGCTACATCCAATGCACGCGTATGACAATAGTGTTCCCTAGTTGGTGGTTTATAAAAGAAAATGGAGACTCAAAATAAAAATAAGAATTGCATAAAAGTAAATAGATAGGCCCTTCACAGAGGGAAGCCGAGATTTGTAGAGGTGCCAGAGCTCAAAGCTTAAATTGAGAGATAAAATTATTTTGAGAGGCATGCTTTTCCTGTCAACGAAAACAATCAAGAATTTCCAGTATCTTCCATGCTAGCTAAATCATAGGTGGTTCGCAAACAGAAATAGGCGGTTCCCAAATAGAAAATAATGTTTGTTTCCTTTCCACCATTCTTACACAGTCCATGGCTAGCCGTATCCATGGGTGCCTTCCATACTAACACTTTCCAAGGAATTTATTATTAGCAGCATATTTTTTTCATTTCGGAACTGAGCATCCCTATTACCTGCCACACTCTCGTGCAATGACAAGTGAATAAAAACTCATCTTGAGAATAACATACCTAGCATGGAAAATATTGGCCTTTCCCGTCCGCTTCATGAGCAGTACGGGCACACAAAACGGAAATTCATTTTGAATATTAGAGTTGGCACATACAAATTTACTTGGAACGACATGGAAATACCGCATATAGGTAGGTATGGTGGACTCATTTGGCACAACTTTGGTTTAAGGAGTTGGATGCACAAGCAATCTTCCCGCCTAGTACAAATGAAGGCCAGCAAATGGATTGAGAGGCGACCAACAAAAAAACAAAAATGATCATAAACATGCATTGAACATAATTAACACTGAATAATGCACCATAAGTAGGATGTAACTTTGTTCCTATTGACTTTCGTGCTTGCATAGGGAATCACGAACCTTAGCACCAATATTCTACTAAAGCATAATTACTCACAAACATGACTCACATATTACTATCTCCATATCGCAAAACTATTGCAAGGAATCAAGTTTTTAATATCTAATGATCTTCATGAATGTTTTTTTATTATATCCCTCTTGAATATCTATCACTTTTGGACTAAATTCATATCTTATGCAAATTACCATTGCTATTATCTACTCTCAAAAAGATTTAAGTGAAGCATGAGAGCATAATTTCTTTAAAAAAATTCAACTCTCAAAATAATTTAAGTGAATCATGAGAGCAAATTTTCTTTAAAATTTTCAACTCTCACAATTATATAAGTGAAGCATGAGAGCATATTTCTTTAAAATTTTAAACTCTCAAAATAATATAAGTGAAGCATGAGAGCATATTTCTGTCGGGGCTCTGGGACTGGGGGTACCTAGGCCCGTCTGCCTTCGGTCCAGGACGCAACGTGTGACGTGGGCCCAGCATGGCCCATATTGAGGCTTCTCAAGCAAGACCCTCATGAGGGCTCTGGCCTCACACTTCGACGAGGGCCTCCCGAGGCTCCCGTCGTGGAGCTACCTCCCAGGCTGCCTCCTGTGGCCCCTCGCGGGGCGGACATCTCTAGGCTTGCCACCCCTCCTCGTGCTGCACGTGGGTGACACAAGCCACGACAGGCGGAGCCAGAAGGGCACCAGCGGGCATAGACGAGGACACTTTCCTCTTTGGTGCTAAGGAAACAAGACATCTCACTGGTTCTCAAAGCAATCCCCAAGGGTTGGTTCTTCAGTGCAACAAGACCAAAATGTGGGCTCGCTAGGACGGAGGTCATCGCCGAGCCCACCTACGCGACATGGACAGAAGCTTTGCAGGCGAAGACCACCTTTAGTCAGGATAGGGTGTACTACTGTCCCCCTTCAAAATTGGTCGTTGTGGTATCCCTTCCCACCAAGAGTTTTCGGGGAAGAGGACCAAGGCTAGTATAAGTATAGGCTAGTCTCCACCATAGAGAGGGGTTGAATCTTGGATCCCTCGGTCGAGTCATGATCCCTCCCGAGGCACCACACTCATGTACTAGTTCATACTCATCCTCCCTCGCGAGGCAATCCACCCCAAAGCAGGAGTAGGGTATTACACCGCAAGGTGGCCCAAACCTGGGTAAATCATCGTGTTCCACCTTGTCTTCCCTCTCGCTCGAGCACACCAGAGTATCGCCGTGAGGCAGCGAGCAGCGGGTCGTGGCTAGTGGAGTTCTTCGTGAACACCCTAGAGTTTGAACCTCACTTTGGGTCCCCGGAGCGCCGATTCTGACATTTGGCGCGCCAGGTAGGGGTGTGCCAGAGTTCTTCCACTTTGTCCTGTCGCCGCTTGATCGTCTCCATGGCCGACGTTCGTCGTGCTCGCGCCACCCAGGTGAAGCCCGCGGGCCGTGGTGCCTGTCCCCGCTCCACCTTGGCCGCAACCAGTGGTCACGGCCCCGCTGCTCTATCGAACATCGTGGGCTGCCCGATCTTCACCCCCAGCCCACATCAGGTAAACTGGCTAGTGAGGTTCAGGCCGGTCCTGCCCCTGCACTACGACGGCGCCATTGGCCCTGAGGAGTTTTTCCGGGTCTACTCCCAGAGCATCCTGGCTGCGGGCGGCGACAACAAGGCCATGGCGAATTGGTTTCCACTAGCCCTTGTGGGCGCCCCGCGTTCTTGGCTCCTCGGCCTCCCCGAGGCCTCGATCTCCTCTTGGAGCGAGCTCCGTGATCAGTTTGATGTGCATTTCGCGCTCCCTCTCCCCCCCGTAGTCACAGGCATCCTCGGCGGGGCCCAGGCGCCAAGCTCTGGCCGCCACCTCAAGCAGTTCCTTCATGGGGAAAACGCTGCGTGGCCCTAGTTCGAGGCTTCACGGCCCCGCGCATGGCCTGGGTGCACCATCACCTTCGACTCTCGAGACCACCCCAAGTCTGTGGTGGCCCCCGGCGTGCTCCCCATGTTGTGCATGCCCACCATCAGCAACGTCTCTGTCACCAAGACCCTCATCGATGGTGGCACCAGCCTCAACGTGATCTTTATTGACACCTTTGAGACGCTTCAAGTGGCTTATGACCAGCTCATGCCCAGGAGGCCGTTCTCTGGGGTGACCGATGACTCCACCGCTCCCCTGGGGCAGATGTGGCTCCCAGTCACTTTCGGCACCAGCGAAAACTACCTCACCGAGCTCATCGACTTTGACGTGGCCTGCATTGGCCTCATATATGATGCCATCCTCAGGTACCCTACCCTTGATAAGTTCATTGCGGCGACTCACCCTGGCTACAATGCCATCAAGATGCCGGGCAACAGCGGCATCATCATGTCTCCAGGGACAAGGAGGATGCGCTTCGAGCTCTCAAGCGGTCCTACGAGGCTCTGGAGGCTTCACGCCCGGGCCCCGAAGATGGGGACGAGCCTCTGGAGGTCGCTCTGGCGAGAAAGAAGCAACTATTCTCCCAAGACTATGCGCGAAACAAAGAAGGTGTCGGTTGAAGGCAGCGGCGCCGGCCCTACCTTCACCATCGGCGCCGACCTATCCCCAGAGCAGGAGAGTGCTCTCATCGCTTTCCTCTGGGCAAACAAGGACGTGTTCGATCAGAAAGTGTCGGACTTGATCGGTGTCCCGAGGGAAATAATCAAGCACCATTTGGCGGTGTGCCCTAATGCTCATCCCATCAAGCAGAAGGCGCGGCGCCAGGCGCCAGAGAAGCATGCATTCATCATCTAAGAGGTGCACAAGCTGCAGGAAGCTGGGGTCATCTGCGAGGTGCGCCACCCTGAGTGGCTCGCCAACCCATTCATCGTCCCCAAGAAAGGTGGAAAGGAGCGCATGTGCATCAACTTCACAAGCCTTAATAAGGCTTGCCCCCAAGATCCCTTCCCGCTCCCGCGGATCGACCAAATCGTGGACTCCACCGCCGAGTGCGATATGCTGTGCTTCTTGGATGCATTCTCTGGCTATCATCAGATCAAGATGGCGAAAGGGGATGTTGAGAAGACGGCCTTCATATCCCCGTGCGGCGTGTTCTGCTACAGCTGCATGCCTTTCGGCTTGAGTAGCGCAGGCGCCACCTTTCAGCGGTTGATGCGCATCATGCTGGGGCTGCAGTTGGGAAGAAACATAGAGGCTTACGTGGTTGACATTGTGGTCAAGTCACCCGAAGCAAGGATGCTGGTCGAAGACCTGGAAGAGACGTTCGCCAATCTATGCAAGGTTAGCTTGAAGCTCAACCTCGACAAGTGCATTTTCGGGGTCCCTTCTGGTAAGCTCCTCGACTTCGTCTCCCATCAAGGGATTGAGGTCAACCCTCAGAAGGTCAAGACCATAGAGAAGATGTGCCCTCCCAGGACCCTCAAAGAAATGCAACGACTGGATGGTTGCCTCGCTTCCCTGGGGCGCTTCATCTCCTAGCTAGGCGAGTGCGCCTTGCCATTCTTCAAGATCATGAAGAGAACTGGCTCCTTTGAGAGGACCCCGGAGGCAGGCGTTGCCTTCAAAGACCTCAAGAGGTACCTCACGAGCCCGCCCATAATGGTGGTGCCGCACTTCCACAAGCCCTTGGTCCTGTATCTGGCGGCTACACCGCAGACACCCAACGCTACACTTGTGGTGGTATGGGAAGAGCGCGTGAAGACCAAGGAAAAGCCCCCCGAGCCGTGCAAGCTTTCTGCCCCCCTGAGACCCCGGGCCTCGTCGGCCGGTCGAGCTCCTCGAGCTTCCGGCGCCTCAGGCTGGTGCCCTTGAGCCAACCACGCCCTGACGCCCCCTGAAGCTTCTGGGGCCCGCAAACCCCTGTAGGAGCAGGAGATCGCAGAGGGCACGTGCCTTGTCGAGCACCCCATGTACTTTGTTAGCACGATCTTGAGGGACGCGCGTGTTATCCAATGCAGCAGAAGCTCCTCCTGGCACTTTTGGCCGCTTCCCGGAAATTGCGCCACTACTTTCAAGGGCACCCCATAAAGGTCGTTTCCGCATACCCCCGGAAAAAGTGTTGCACATCCCTAACGCCGCAGGCCGAGTCGCTGAATGGAGCATCGAGCTACAAGCATTTCAGTTTGAATTCTGCACCACTGGGGTCATCAAGGGGGCGGCCCTCACCGACTTCGTGCCGGAGTGGATAAACGCCAACGAGGAGGAGCACCATGAAGACAAGTCCCCCCTGCCCGGGGACAAGGTGTCGGACGGATGGGACATGCACTTGGTGCCTTCTGCAGGCAGGGCATGGGGGCTGGGGTCGTGCTCGTCTCCTCGACCGATGGCAGGCTTCGCTACGTCATCCATGAGAAAGTCTCCAACAACACTGCGGAGTACGAAGGCCTAATCGCCGGTCTCAAGGCTGCTTCTGCCCTGGGGGTCAGGCGCCTCACCATCAAGGGTGATTCTTAGCTCTTGGTCAACTTCTCCAACAAGAAATACAAGCCCAAGGTTGAGCACATGGCGGCATACCTGGAGGAGGTACGTAAACTCAAGAAGTGTTTTCTAGGTTTAGAGTTGCAACATATCCCCCCACGGCGCCAACAAAGAGGCCGACGACATTGCCAAGCGGGCATCCCACCGCGAGCCCCATGAAAGGATTGAGAAGAGGGGTTTAGAGGGGGGGATGATTAGACCCTCAACAAGCAAAGTTGGCAATTTTTAAGTTCTTCAAGTTAAGGTGGAGTTTTAGCATAAGTTTAAGCATTCACAATACATTTCAAGCAAGCAAGACAAGAGTATATATGTAGTGGAAAGAGTAAAGCATGCAAGTTGCAAGAAAGTAAAGGGATGTGATTGGAGTTTGCAAATGCAATGGAGACGCGGAGATTTTTGGCGTGGTTCCGATAGGAGGTGCTATCGTATGTCCATGTTGCTGGAGACTTCAACCCACGAAGGGTAATGACTGTGTGAGTCCACGAAGAAGCAACCTTGTCCCACCATGGCCATCACCCATGAAGGACTTGCCTCACTTGGGTAGATCTTCATGAAGTAGGCAATCTCGTTGCCCTTACAAACTCCTTGGTTCAACTCCACAATCTTGACGGAGGCTCCCAAGTGACATCTAACCAATCTAGGAGACACCACTCTCCAAAAGGTAATAGATGGTGTGTTGATGATGAACTCGTTGCTCTTGTGCTTCAGATGATAGTCTCCCCAACACTCAACTCTCTCACATATTTGGCTATGGTGGAAAGATGATTTTAGTGGAAAGCAATTTAGGGAAGGCTAGAGATCAAGATTCTTGTGGTTGGATTGGAATATCTTGGTCTCAACACATGAGTAGGTGGTTCTCTCTCAGAAAATGAGTAGTGGAAGTGTAGGCATGTTCTGATGGCTCTCTCGTGAATAGAGAAGGGGTGGAGGGGTATATATAGCCTCCACACAAAATCTAACCGTTACACACATTTGACCCAACTCGGTCAGACCGAATAGGTGAACTCGGTGAGACTGATTCAGTTGAAAATGTGAATGTTAGGATTCTCGGCGGGACCTACATGATAAACTCGGTGGTACCGATGCGCTAGGGTTAGGGCAAAACCTCATCTCGGTGTGACCGATTGCACGAACTCGGTGAAACCGATTTCTGCAATGAGCAAACAGAGTTGGTCAGGCAAACTCGGTGGGACTGATCGCTCCTTTCGGTAAGACCGAAACATTACGAAAGGGAAATAGAGAGTTTGCACTGCAAACTCGGTGGGACTGATCGCTCATTTCGATAAGACCGAAACATTACGAAGGGAAACAAAGAGTTTGCAATCCCATCTCAGTGAGACCGAAATCCCTATCGGTGAGAGTGAACTGATTAGGGTTTCTGGTAGTGGCTATGTCAAAGGAACTCGGTGGCGCCGGATAGATCAAATCGGTGGGGCCAAGTTTGACTTTCGGTTTAGGACATATTGGGATTTCAGAAAGTGGTTGAGGGCTTTCAAGCATATCACTAAGCATCTTGAGCAAGTAGACCATTAAGCAACACCTCATCCCATTTTAATAGTATTGGCTTTTCCTATGGACTCAATGTGATCTTGGATCACTAAGATAGAAATAAAGAGTCTTGAGCTTTTGCCAATATTTGTCCTTAGCATTTTGAGGGGTCCACATCTCTAGTCTATGCCATGCCAATCACTGAACTTTCTAAAATATTTAAACTTGAAAGGATATTAGTTCAATGAGCTATATGTTGTTATGAATTACCAAAACCACCCGGGGATTAGTTGCACTTTAAATCTCCCCCTTTTTGGTAATTGATGACAACATATAGATCAAAGCTTCGACAAATGATATATGAATGAAATACATCCTCGCTTTGAGAAGTATGTGATAAGCAAGAGCTCCCCCTAAATTTGTGCATTATTTAAAATTTTCTTTTGAATGCAAATGCACAATCAATTAGGATCATGGGCTACTCTTCCATGTCACATACATCTTGGCCGAGTGCTCAAAATGATAGAATATAAATAATATGCACTCATCACCAAGGCGGCAAACATGATTGATCATACACAAGTAGTAAGATAACATCATTCAAGCACACATTAAGGCATAATGATCAACCACATGATCATAAGAGTATCTCACACACAAGCACAAATAGTGTAGCAACCAAACGAACAAAAGCAAGTAGCAAGAGAGGCAAACAAAAGCACAACACTCTCTCTCTCTTGAAGCCTATGATCTATATACTTTCTCCCCCTTTGGCAACAAGTTACCAAAAAGCTTGAAAATGCATAGTGCTATGCGGCACTCTATGCATGATCTCCGAGAGCTTCTGAAGTGGTCTTCGGGCTGGTGGCTCCGGTGTGCATAGATGGCGTGGAGAGGAGTACATCTGCAAAAACTTCTGCTGAAGCCTAAGGAGCTGGAGGAGTTGCAACTGGAGGTGCAACAGTGGCAATCACTGTAGGTGATGAAGCGGTAGTCCTTGTTGGGGAACGCAGTAATTTCAAAAAAATTCCTACGAACACGCAAGATCTATCTAGGTGATGCATAGCAACGAGTGGGGAGAGTGTAGTCTACGTACCCTCATAGACCGAAAGCGGAAGCGTTAAGTAACGTGGTTTATGTAGTCGAACGCCTTCGCGATCCAACCGATCAAGTACCAAACGCACGACACCTCCACGATCTGCACACGTTCTGCTCGGTGACATCCCTCGAACTCTAGATCCAGCTGAGGCTGAGGGAGAGTTCCGTCAGCCCGACGGTGTGGTGAAGGTGATGATGAAGTTACCGGCGCAGGGCATTGCCTAAGCACTACGACGATATGACCGAGGTGTAAAACTGTGGAGGGGGCACCGCGCACGGCTAAGAGATTGTCTATTGTGCTATTGGGGTGCCCCTTGGCCACGTATATAAAGGAGGGAGGGAGAGAGGAGGCCAACCAGGTTTGGGCGCGCCAGGGGGAATCCTACTTGGACTCCTAGTCCAAGTAGGATTCGGCCCCCCTTTTCCTTTCTTCCACCAGAGGGAAAGGTAAGGGAGAGAGAGGGGGAAGGAAAGAGGGGACCCGAACCCCTCCCCTAGTCCAATTCGGTTTGGTCAAGGGGAGGGGCGCCCCTCTCACGTGGCCCTTTCTCCTCTCCTCCAGTAAGGCCCACTAGGCCCAGTACTTCTCCCGGGTGGTTCCGGTAACCTCCTGGTACTCCGAAAAAATGCCCGAACCACTCGGAACCATTCTGATGTCCAAATGCAACATTACAATATACGAATTTTTTACCTCTCGACCATTTCAAGACTCCTCATCATGTCCGTGATCTCATCCAGGACTCCGAACTACCTTCGGTACATCAAAACACATAAACTCATATTACCGATCGTCATCGAACTTTAAGCGTGCGGACCCTACGGTTTTGAGAACTATGTAGACATGACTGAGACACGTCTCCGGTCAATAACCAATAGCGGAACCTGGATGCTCATATTGGTCCTACATATTCTACGAAGATCTTTATCGGACAAACCGCATAACAACATACGTTGTTCCCTTTGTCATCTGTATGTTACTTGCCCGAGATTCGACCGTTGGTATCATCATTCCTAGTTCAATATCGTTACCGACAAGTCTCTTTACTCGTTCTGTAATGCATCATCTTGCAACTAACTCATTAGTCGCATTGCTTGCAAGGCTTATAGTGATGTGCATTACCGAGAGGGCCCAGAGATACCTGTCCGACAATCGGAGTGACGAATCCTAATCTCGATCTATGCCAACTCAACAAGCACCATCGGAGACACCTGTAGAGCATCTTTATAAGCACCCAGTTATGTTGTGACGTTTGATAGCACACAAAGTGTTCCTCCGGTATTTGGGAGTTGCATAATCTCATAGTCATAGGAACATGTATAACTCATGAAGAAAGCAATAGGAACAAACTAAATGATCAAAGTGCTAAGCTAATGGATGGGTCAAGTCAATCACATCATTCTCTAATGATGTGATCCCATTCATCAAATGACAACTCAGGTCTATGGCTAGGAAACTAAACCATCTTTGATTAACGAGCTAGTCAAGTAGAGGAATTCCAGTGACACTCTGTTTGTCTATGTATTCACACATGTACTCAGTTTCCGGTTAATACAATTCTAGCATGAATAATAAACATTTATCATGATATAAGGAAATATAAATAACAACTTTATTATTGCCTCTAGGGCATATTTCCTCCAGTCTCCCACTTGCACTAGAGTCAATAATCTAGTTCACATCGCCATGTGATTTAACACCAATAGTTCACATCACCATGTGATTAACACCCATAGGGTTTACTAGAGTCAGTAATCTAGTTCACATTGCCATGTGATTAACACCCAAAGAGTACTAAGGTGTGATCATGTTTTGCTTGTGAGAGAGGTTTAGTCTACGGGTCTGCCACATTCAGAGCCATATGTATTTTGCAAATTTTCTATGTCTACAATGCTCTACATGAAGCTACTCTAGCTAATTGCTCCCACTTTCAATATGTATCCAGATTGAGACTTAGAGTCATCTGGATTGATGTAAAAGCTTGCATCGACGTAACTCGTTACGAAGAACTCTTTATCACCTCCATAACCGAGAAATATTTCCTTAGTCGTATAAGGATAATTTTGACCAATGTCCAGTGATCTACTCCTAGATCACTATTGTACTCCCTTGCCAAACTCAGGGAAGGGTATACAATAGGTCTGGTACACAACATGGCATACTTTATAGAACCTATGACTGAGGATAGGGAATGACTTTTCATTCTCTTTCTATTTTCTGCCATGGTCGGGCTTTGAGTCTTACTCAAATTCTCACCTTGTAACACAGGCAAGAACTCTTTCTTTGACTGATCCATTTTGAACTACTTCAAAAACTTGTCAAGGTATGTACTCATTGAAAAAACTTATCAAGCTTCTTGATCTATCTCTATAGATCTTAATGCTCAATATGTAAGCAACTTCACCGATGTCTTTCTTTGAAAAACTCCTTTCAAACACTCCTTTATTCTTTCTAGAAAAATTCTACATCATTTCCGATCAACAATATGTCATACACATATACTTATCAGAAAAGCTGTAGTGCTCCCACTCACTTGTAAATACAGGCTTCACCGCAAGTCTGTATAAAACTATATGCTTTGATCAACTCATCCAAGCGTATATTCCAACTCCGAGATGCTTGCACCAGTCCATAGATGGATCGCTGGAGCTTGCACACTTTGTTAGCACCTTTAGGATTGAAAAAACCTTCTTGTTGTATCATATACAACTCCTCTATAAGAAATCCATTAAGGAATGCAGTTTTGACATCCATTTGCCAGATTTCATCAAATGTGGCAATTGCTAACATGATTCGGACAGACTTAAGCATCACTACGAGTGAGAAAATCTCATCGTAGTCAACACCTTGAACTTGTCAAAAACATTTTGCGACAATTCGAGCTTTGTAGATAGTAACACTACTATCAGCGTCCGTCTTCCTCTTGAAGATCCATTTATTCTTACTAGCTCGCCGATCATCGGGCAAGTCAATTAAAGTCCATACTTTGTTCTCATACATGGATACCATCTCAGATTTTATGGCCTCAAGCCATTTCACGGAATCTGGGCTCATCATCGCTTCCTCATAGTTCATAGGTTCATCATGGTCTATTAACATGACTTCCAGAACAGGATTACCGTACCGCTCTGGTGCGGATCGTACTTGTAACATCCCAAATTTCCAATTGGAATGTTATACACAGGTCATCATTGCATATCATATTTTATTGCATTTGGTTGATCCTAGAAATTGTAAGCAACTCAAGGACCCACGGTGAGAGTTGGGGATTTTGTTTTTTTTCATATTTGAATTTTCTCAATATTGAAAAGAGGATCATTTTTGTTTTAATCAATTTTGTCTCCGAATGTTTCCAATATTAAAATAAAAGAGAGGGGATAAAATGACTTCTCCAAAATAAAAGAAATATTGGAGGAAAAATGTTAAAATCAAATAAGAATTTTATTTGGACTTTTATTGCTATTTTATTTGAATTAAGAAAAAAATGCGTTTTCCAAAATTGCATTAGTAGCCCAAATAAATTTTCACTTTGTCCGCAATATTGTTAGAGGACCGTGAGTATTTATTTCAGGATTTTTGGAGTCCGTTTAGTATTTCTTTTGTTTGTTTTTCCGCGTCAGTTTTTTTAAAAAGTGCACCGACCTAACGGGCCTTACCCGACCCGGACACCGCCCGGCCGGCCTTTAAAGGGCGAGGCCCGAAGCCCGCAGCGCCGCCAGCCCCGCCACGAAACCCGCGCCACCGCAGCCGCCACTTGCGCCCCGTTGCGCGTGACGCCGCCACCGTCGCCGACCACCCACCCACTGGAGCCGCCGCCGCCGCCGTCGATACCGCTGCCGCTGCCGCCACGCGCCGGAGGTAGAAACCGCCGTCGCTGCCGTTTCGGTTTTTCTTAGGAAACCGATCTGTTTTTTAGAAACCTAGATCTAGTTTTTTTATTTAGATCGGTTCTTTTTTTCTGTTTAGTTATTTAGCGGACGTTCGTCCGTACGTTCGTTCTAACGAACGTTGTTCGTAAGTTAGTCGCAGACAGTGTATGTTCGTTCGTTAGCCTATTCATCTCGTTTTATTTTTCCATGGTTTTTCTACAATTATTTTCGATCGCGATTTCTGCCCTGATCTTTGATCTAGTTTATCTTTTCGCTCGTTTATCTATATCAGATGAAAAAAGCGCCTAGATCTTCATCTCAAAGCCCTCTTTCTGTTTAACCAGCTTGAACAAGATTTTGGTACTATAAAATTTAACTTTAATCCAGATTAGTAAACGAATCTTGTTTCTTTCGTAGTTTGAGTTTCGTTGCTCTGTTTGATTTGATTCTTTTTGCAAACCGGAGTTCTTCAGTTGAACTTTCTGGTTAAATCTTCTTATTTGAGTTTTACCCGTGCTTATAGTTGAGTGCTTATGTATTTTATTGTTTGTTTGCGATAGAATACCCAGAGTGTGAAGCGTGCTACTACGAGTCCCTAGGTTTTGCGGATCATCAGCATGGCAAGTAACACTTTGATCATATCCCTTTATTACCTAGTTTTTATGCATTAGTTTCAATCCACAAACATTGCATGGTTAGGATTTGAATAACATGTGGGTTTGGAAAGTAGATGATGAGGTAGAACCTATTGTCCTTTTATTATCAAACCTTTGGGAGTTACTTCTACATTATGCTCAGGATTGCTATGCTATGCTCGTAGACATGGATTGGGTGAGTGTATCCATGACAGATGTGAGTATTGTTAATTAATGGTTAACTTAAGGTGGCTACTTAAATACACATCCGTGTTGGATTGGTTGAGGCACCCTGGAGTACCCAGTGGTTGTCAGGGCACCTGGAGAATCCAGTGTTGTCCTAGGATATCCCGGAGTACCCGTGTGATCATCCTACGGTTCGCCACCTAGGCTCAAAGGGATCATAAGATTATTCATGCTAGAAACTTCCGTGTGCAGCCGCAAGCCATTATGGGCTCTGGCATAGTTGAGTATGTTGTGTGAGCTCTTGAAGAGGTGGACTAGCAGATGTAGGGGAAAGTAGGTGTAACTGTCCACCCAGAGTAAAGAGTTAATGTTTTTGAAAGACTGTGTCTTGGTCCTCCGTTTCTCAAACATCATGAAGTGCGAGAAATTCAACGGAGGAGATCGAGTCTTGTGGGGAAAAGTGTGCAAACCTCCACAGAGTGTACAAACTAATCATGGTTAGCCGTGTCCCCGGTTATGGACATCTTGAGTATCTGGTTCTTGGATTATCATGTTGATCTCATCACTCTAAATTAATTTGTTGGGTTTAATGATATTGTTTAATTGGGATTGAGTTGGAGGAACCTTTTCAATGTTTAACAACCACCATGATAGTTAAATAAAATTTATTCCTTTGATGTAGGAAAAAAATTGGCTTTATGCAAAATCTGTAACCATAGAGCTTTCCACCATCCATATATGCATGTAGTGATAGCATTTATTCTGTTCATTACTCTATGTTTTACTTTGCCAGCATATTCCATGTCTTTGACCGTTTGGCTGCAACATATCATGTTGCGAGACTTTTAGAACGACAGTAAGGTGCCATAAGTCGTTGTCGTTCACTCAGCTATGCCGTTGGAGTTGATGGACTCACTTTATCTTCCAAGCCTTCCGCTGTTATCTTATTTAGATGGCCTTAAACCATATTATTGTATATGTTCTCTTTTGAGACATTTGATGTAATAAGTGTGTGATTGAAACCCTGTTATAAATCCTCAAGTAATGTGCGTTTCAGCATTACCGATCCAGGGATGACACTGATGCACAGAGACTAGACTGTTTGAGGTCTGGTCGCTACAAGATGGTATCAGAGCACGCGCTGACTATAGGACACGACCACTAAGATAAAACCATAGGCCACTCTTCTCTACTCATTTCTGACTCCTCTCCCTTTTCCACACTATAGGATGGCGGACTCAAGGAACAAGTTTACACAACCGGATGAAGATACACCTTTTGGACGACACTTGAAGGAAGTTACTAGGTACCTGAACATCGAAATACCAAGCTTCACCGGGACCTACATCGCCACTTTACCAGAAGAGGAGCGTTGGATGATTGAAGTTCAAGTTCCAGGAAGGACCTTCATGCCAGTCACTGAGCCCATAGAGTTTTCCTTTGATACACCAACTTGGAGTCTAGGAAAGAGCATGGCAGCCCACATCACCATGGGACGCATTGGAGAAGTTTACCATAAGGATCTTAAGGATACTATTTACCAGATATGTGGGCACCGAGATGAGAAATGGGAGATGATCAGCACCAGGAGAGATAGGTCCATTGCAGCTTTCATCCAGGAGTTAAACCAGCACATTAAATGCCGCCGGAGAACCGGATGTCTTGCGGGCATGATAGATCTGAAGAAGGCAATGACCAGGATTACGGAGCTGGAGGAAGAACTCAAGTCTACACGCGATGGGTATGAGGAGGAAATGACGATACTAGTGGAGAAGAATGACGACCTGACGAGGAAGCTAGGAGTATTCATGGGAGACCCTGCGCCAGGAGGAGATTATGACGATTCCAAGGACATTTGTTCGAAGGACTACATCATCATCGACGATACCGACTCAGACCCTGACGACAGCGATGATGACTATGTTGATGAAGCTGGAGCGGATATCATGGAGTCTTCTACCAATTAAAACTTCTAGTCGACCACCATACTAGTAGTAGTATTCCTCCATGTATATAGTATAGTCCAAGCACTTTTGTAACGATAGTTAGACCGATTGTAAGCCCTTGTGTGAATTGATTTGAGTGATGTGTTTGTGTTTGTCTCATGTGCATATGGGTAGTGTTTTCCCTCTAGACCTCATTCTATTCTGTTTTCTCACCCTTTCTAAACCCATCAGATGCCTCCGAGACGTGACAATGGATTTGCTTTCCCACCGGAGCTCACTCAGTTGATCCAGCAGCAGAATACCTTGATGCAGCTACTAGTTCAAAATCAGAACCAAGGGAACAACAACAACAACAACAACAACCCACCACCACCACCACCTGTTGATCACTTTAGCCCGTTTTCTAAGGCTGAATCCGCCGGTGTTCTCTAGTAGCATCGAGCCGATTGTTGCAGATGATTGGTTCTGCAAGATTGGAAGGGAGCTGACCACTTCAGGATGCACAAATGCGGAGAGAGTGCATTTTGCTGCACATCAACTTGATGGACCCGCAACATCATGGTGGGAGAATTTTACAGCCACTTACCCCATTGACACTGTTACATGGGACTAGTTTCAGCGGGCTTTTCGCACTGCCCATGTTTCAGCAGGAGCTATGAACATGAAGAAGCACGAGTTTCACAACTTGCGCCAAGGGGGACGCACAGTGGGCCAGTATGTGGATGAGTTTAGTAAGTTAGCATGTTATGCCCCTAATGACGTAGCTACAGATGCTGCTAAGCAGGAGAAGTTTCTGGAAGGACTAAATGATGAGCTGAGCATGTAGTTGATGGTGGCAACCTTCAACAACTACCAGGAGTTGGTAGACAGAGCTCTCATGATTGAAGGGAAGCAACAGTAGATAGACAGCCACAAGAGGAAGTATGGACAAGGGAAGTAGAATTCAGGAGCTCAACAGAGGCCTTGTTTTACCCTGAACTCGGGAGGACACATTCACCATAAGCATGAAGGCCATAATTCCAGTGGAGGCAGTTCGCATAACCATAATGGCCCCAAGAATGGGAATGGGAATGGAGGAAGCAACGACCAGAACCATTCCAAGCCAGCAACGCCCGCCAAGAAGGATCTAAGTCACATTACATGTTTCAAGTGCGGGAAGAATGGACATTACGCCACAGAGTGTTCTGAAGCAAAGAATGGAAATGGCAACGGAAGCTCTGGAAAGAAGCCCAACCCTTTTAACAGGGGACAAGTGAACCACGTTAGCGTGGAGGAGGTTGAAGAGCAGCCAGATGCAGTTATAGGTAAGCTTTTGGTTAAGTCATTTACTGTAATCATTCTTTTTGATACTGGTGCATCGCATTCATACATATCAAGGGGATTTGTGGATAAGTATAAGTTGCCCACCAAAGTTCTTAGGACACCTATGTTAGTAAGCTCGCCAGGAGCGGAGCATATGGCAAGCCAAGGATGTTTTCAAATGCCAATGACCATAGGTAGGCATGTTTTCCCCTCAGATCTGATAATTCTGGAGTCACAAGGGTTGGATGTGATTTTGGGTATGGATTGGCTATCGATGTATGGAGGGAACATTGATTGCGCCAGTAAGTCGATTATGCTCACCACCCCAGACGGGAGAAGGATGAAGTATGTATCCCAGCATGTGCCGAAGAGGACTCAAGTGAATTCCTTATCAGGAGTTGTACAGGAGGAAGTACCAGTGTTGAAGGATTTCCCTGACGTATTTCCAGAGGAGTTGCCAGGCATGCCACAGGATAGAGACACTGAGTTTTTGATTAAGCTTTTGCCAGGCACCGGGCCAATATCTAAGAGACCGTATCGGATGCCCGCAAAGGATTTGGAGGAAATTAAGAATCAGATTAAGGAGTTACTGGAGAAAGGTTACATTCGACCAAGTTCATCACCTTGGGGAGCCCCAGTATTTCTAGTGGAGAAGAAGGATGGATCATTAAGGATGGTTGTTGATTATCGTGCGTCGAATGAAATGACGATCAAGAACAAGTACCCACTGCCTATGATCAATGATTTGTTTGACCAGTTGCAAGGAGATAAAGTATTTTCCAAGATCAATCTGCGATCAGGATACCACCAGCTGAAGATTCGAGAGAAGGATATACCTAAGACAGCTTTTACCACAAGGTACGGGCTATATGAGTATACCGTTATGTCATTTGGTCTGACTAACGCGCCGACCTATTTCATGAACATGATGAACAAAGTGTTTATGGAGTTTTTGGATATGTTCATCGTAGTGTTAATTGATGATATTTTGGTCTACTCAAAGAATGAAGAGGAGCATAAGGAGCATTTGCGTTTGGTTCTCGAGAAGCTCAGGGAACATCAATTATATGCCAAGTTCAGCAAGTGTGAGTTTTGGTTGAAGGAAGTTGGATTCCTCAGACATGTTATATCCGGAGAAGGAATAGCAGTAGACCCCACCAAGGTTGTTTCTGTGACTAAATGGGTGGCACCCACGTCAGTTGGAGAGATTCGGAGTTTTCTTGGACTCGCAGGACATTATCGGAGGTTCATTGAGAATTCTCCAAGATTGCAAAGCCCATGACAGAGTTGTTGAAGAAGGACACCAAGTTCAAATGGACTGAGGAGTGTGAAGCCAATTTTCAGGAGCTGAAGAAACGTTTGGTTACAGCCCCAGTGTTGATTCTTCCAGATCAATGAAAGGATTATCAAGTGTATTGCGACGCTTCTCGTCGAGGACTTGGAGCAGTGCTTATGTAGGAAGGAAGAGTTGTTTCATATGCCTCACGATAGCTTAAACCTCATGCAAAATTATGCTACACATGATTTGGAGTTAGCAGCCGTAGTGCATGCGTTGAAGACATGGAGACATTTTCTCATCGGAAACCATTGTGAAGTGTACACGGATCACAAGAGCTTGAAATATATCTTCACGCAGAAGGAGTTGAATCTCAGGCAAAGGAGATGGTTGGAGCTCATTAAGGATTATGATATGAAGTTGCACTATCATACCGGAAAAGCTAATGTAGTAGGCGATGCATTGAGTCGCAAGAGTTATGTTAATACGCTCATGACCGGAGGATTACCCCAGGAGCTAGCAGAAGATCTCCGCGAGCTATGTTTGGAAATAGTTCCGAGAGGTTATGTAGCAGCATTGGAAATCCATTCTACTTTGATGGATAAGATCAGAGAAGCCCAGAGGACTTACAAGGAGATTGCTGAGATAAAGGAGAGGATGAGCAAAGGGAAGGCTAAAGGATTTCGTGAGGATGAGCACGATACTTTATGGTTTGAGGATCGCTTATATGTGCCTAATGACCCTGAGATCAGGAAGTTGATTCTGCAGGAGGCCCACGATTCGCCGTATTCGATTCACCCAGGAAACACCAAGATGTATCTGGATTTGAAGGAAAGTTTCCGGTGGACCGGAATGAAGAAGGATATTGCAGAGTATGCAGCAGTATGTGATGTATGTCAGAGAGTGAAAGCAGAGCATCAGAAGCCAGCAGGATTGCTATAGCCATTGCCAATACCCGAATGGAAGCAGGACAAGCTTGGCATGGATTTTATCATGGGATTGCCCAGGACTCATTCAGGCTATGACTCGATATGGTGTAGTCGATCGGTTGACGAAGGTAGCTCATTTCATTCCAGTGAAGACCACTTATACGAGTGCTAAGTTGGCAAAGATATACATGACCAGGATTGTATGTCTGCATCGAGTTCCGAGGACCATTGTATCAGATAGCGGGTATCGAGTTCTTGAATTAATTGCATGAGACTTTGGGTACCATGCTAGAGTTCAGTACAACTTTTCATCCATAGATAGATGGACAGACCGAGAGAGTCAATCAGATTTTGGAGGACATGTTGAGAGCTTGTGTTCTAGATTATGGATCTAGTTGGGATGACAATTTGCCGTATGTAGAGTTCTCTTATAACAACAACTATCAAGCCAGTTTGAAGATGGCCCCTTTCGAAGCTTTGTACGGAAGGAGGTGCAGGACACCATTGCTATGGGATGAAGTTGGAGACCATCAGTTGTTTGGACCAGATTTGATTAAGGAGTCTGAAGAGAAAGTTAAACTAATTCACGACAGACTCAAGGTAGCGCAGTCCAGGCAGAAGAGTTATGCGGATTCTAAATGCAAGGAGACAGTTTACAAAGTCGGAGACAGAGTATACCTTCGGGTGTCCCCACTTCGAGGAGTTAAGCGTTTTGGAGTTAAGGGAAAGTTAGCACCACGTTTTGTGGGACCATACAAAGTTTTGGAATGTATGGGAGAGGTTGCTTACAAGCTGGAACTGCCAGAAGGATTGTCAGGAGTTCACGATGTGTTTCACATTTCCCAGTTGAAGAAGTGCCACGCAGAGATGGCCGATATTCCTTTGAGAGATACTGTGCTGCTGGAAGCGATTCAGTTGGATAGTGATTCGACCTACGAGGAGAAACCAGTGAAGATTCTCGAGTTTGCCAGCCGAGTCACACGCAGCAAGGTTATCAAGTTTTGCAAAGTTCAGTGGAGCCCCCATACCGAGGAGGAAGCCACCTGGGAACGAGAGGAAGACCTACGGAAGGATCACCCACACCTATTTCCTAGCCAACCCGAATCTCGAGGGCGAGATTCATCTTAAGGGGGGGTAGGTTTCTAACATCCCAAATTTCCAATTTGGAATGTTATACATAGGTCATCATTGCATATCATATTTTACTGCATTTTGGTTGATCCTAGAAATTCTAAGCAACTCAAGGACCCACGGTGAGAGTTGGGGATTTCGTTTATTTTCATATTTGAATTTTCTCAAATATTGAAAAGAGGATCATTTTGGTTTTAATCATTTTTGTCTCTGAATATTTCCAATATTAAAATAAAAGAGAGGGGATACAATGACTTCTCCAAAATAAAAGAAATATTGGAGGAAAAATGTTAAAATCAAATAAGAATTTTATTTGGACTTTTATTACTATTTTATTTGAATTAGGAAAAAATACGTTTTTCAAAATTGCATTAGTAGCCCAAATAAATGTTCACTTTGTCCGCAATAATGTTAGAGGACCGTGAAAATTTATTTCAGGACTTTTCGAGTCCGTTTAGTATTTCTTTTGTTTGTTTTTCCGCGTCAGTTTTTTTTAAAAAAGTGCACCGACCTAACGGGCCGTGCCCGACCCGGACACCTCCCGGCCAACCTTTAAAGGGCGAGGCCTGAAGCCTGCAACGCTGCCAGCCCCACCAAACCCTAGCGCCGCCAGCCCTGACTCAAAACCCGCGCCGCCGTCGATCCCGCCATCGCCTCCCCGCCGCGCCGCCGCCGCCGCCACCGCTCGCCCACGAGCCGCGCCGCCCCACCGTGAGTTGCCGCCGCCGCCGTCGCCACCCGCCGGAGGTAGAAACTGTCGTCGCTGTTTCGGTTTTTCTTAGAAAACTGATCGTTTTTTAGAAACCTAGATCTATTTTTTTTATTTAGATCGGTTCGTTTTTTCGGTTTAGTTATTTAGCGTACATTTGTCCGTACGTTCATTCTAACGAACGTTGTTCGCCAGTTAGTTGCAGACAGTGAATGTTCGTTCATTAGCCTGTTCGTCTCATTTTATTTTTCCAGGGTTTTTCTGTGATTATTTTCGATCGCGATTTCTGCCCTTCGATCTAGTTTATCTTTTCGCTCGTTTATCCAAATCAGATGAAACAAGCGCCTAGATCTTCATCTCAAAGCCCTCTTTCTGTTTAACCAACTTGAACAAGATTTTGGTACTGTAAAATTTGACTTTAGTCCAGATTAGTAAACGAATCTTGTTTCTTTCGTAGTTTGAGTTTCGTTGCTTCGTTTGATTTGATTCTTTTTGCAAACCGGAGTTCTTCAATTGAACTTTCTGGTTAAATCCTCTTATTTGAGTTTTACTCGTGCTTCTAGTTGCGTGCTTATGTATGTTATTATTCGTTTGCGATAGAATACCCGTAGTGTGAAGCGTGCTACTACGAGTCTCTAGGTTTTGCAGATCATCAACAAGGCAAGTAACACTTTGATCATATCCCTTTATTACCCAGTTTTTATGCATTAGTTTCAATCCACAAACATTGCATGGTTAGGATTTGAATAACATGTGGGTTTGGGAAGTAGATGATGAGGTAGAACGTATTGTCCTTTTATTATCAAACCTTTGGGAGTTACTTCTATGTTATGCTCAGGATTGCTATGCTATGCTCGTAGACGTGGATTGTGTGAGTGTATCCATGACAGATGTGAGTATTGTTAATTAATGGTTAACTTAAGGTGGCTACTTAAATACACATCCGGGTGGATTGGTTGAGGCACCCTGGAGTACCCAGTGGTTGTCAGGGCACCTCGAGAATCCAGTGTTGTCCTAGGATATCCCGGAGTACCTGTGTACTCATCCGACGGTTCGCCACCCAGGCTCAAAGGGATCATAAGATTATTAATGCTAGAAACTTCCGTGTGAAGCCACAAGCCATTATGGGCTCTGGCATAGTTGAGTATGTTGCGTGAGCTCTTGAAGAGGTGGACTAGCAGATGTAGGGGAAAGTAGGTGTAACTGTCCACCCAAAGTAAAGAGTTAATGTTTCTGAAAGACTGTGTCTCGGTCATCCGTTTCTCAAACATCATGAAGTGCGAGAAATTCAACGGAGGAGATCGAGTCTTGTGGGGAAAAGTGCACAAACCTCTGCAGAGTGTACAAACTAATCATGGTTAGCTGTGTCCCTGGTTATGGACATCTTGAGTATCTGGTTCTTGGATTATCATGTTGATCTCATCACTCTAAATTAATTTGTTGGGTTTAATGATATTGTTTAATTGGGATTGAGTTGGAGGAACCTTCTCAATGTTTAACAACCACCAGGATAGTTAAATAACATTTATTCCTTTGATGTAGGAAAAAATTGGCTTTATGCAAAATCTGTAACCATAGAGCTTTCCACCAGCCATATATGCTTGTAGTGATAGCATTTATTCTGTCCATTACTCTATGTGTTACTTTGCCAGCATATTCCATGTGCTGACCCGTTTCAGGCTACAACATATCATGTTGCAGACTTTTCAGACGACAAGTAAGGTGCCATAGGTCGTTGTCGTTCAGTCAGCTATGCCGTTGGAGTTGATGGACTCACTTTATCTTCCAAGCCTTCCGATGTTATATTATTTAGATGGCCTTAAGCCATATTATTGGATAAGTTCTCTTTTGAGAGATTTGATGTAATAAGTGTGTGATTGAAACTCTGTTATAAATCCTCAAGTACTGTGCGTGTCAGCATTACCGATCCAGGGATGACACTAATGCACAGAGACTAGACTGTTTGAGGTCTGGTCGCTACGTTACTCTGGTTGACCTACGAGGTTCGGTAGTAACTTGATCTGAAGTTCCATGATCATCTTCATTAACTTCCTCACTAATTTGTGTAGGCATCACTGGAACTGATTTCAGTGATGAGCTACTTTCCAATTCGAGAGAAGGTACAATTACCTCATCAAGTTCTACTTTCCTCCCACTCACTATTTTCGAGAGAAACTCCTTATCTAGAAAGGATCCATACTTTAGCAACAAATGTCTTGCCTTTGGATCCGTGATAGAAGGTGTATCCAACAGTTTCTTTTGGGTATCCTATGAAGACGCACTTCTCCGATTTGGGTTCGAGCTTATGAGGTTGAAGCTTTTTCACATAAGCATCGCAGCCCCAAACTTTAAGAACGACAGCTTAGGTTTATTGCTAAACGACAGTTCATATGGTGTCGTCTCAACAGATTTAGATGGTGCCCTTTTTAACGTGAATGCAGCTGTCTCTAATGCATAATCCCAAAATGAAGTGGTAAATCGGTAAGAGACATCATAGATCGCACCATGTCCAATAAAGTACGGTTATGATGTTCCGACACACCATTACCCTGTGGTGTTCGAGGTGGCGTGAGTTGTGAAACTATTCCACATTGTTTTAAATAAAGACCAAACTCATAAATCAAATATTCACCTCCACGATCAGATCGTAGAAACTTTTTTTTTCTTGTTACGATGATTTTCCACTTCACTCTGATTTTTTTGAACTTTTCAAATGTTTCAGACTTATGCTTCATTAAGTAGATATAACCATATCTGCTCAAATCATCTGTGAAGGTAAGAAAATAACGATACCTGCCACGAGCCTCAATACTCATTGGACCACATACATCGGTATGTATTATTTCCAATAAGTCGGTAGCTCGTTCCATTGTCCCGGAGAATGGAGTTTTAGTCATCTTGCCCATGAGGCACGGTTCGCAAGCACCAAGTGATTCATAATCAATTGATTCCAAAAGCCCATCAGCATGGAGTTTCTTCATGCCTTTATACTGATATGACCTAAACGGCAGTGCCACAAATAAGTTGCACTATCATTATTAAATCTGCATCTTTTGGCTTCAATATTTTGAATATGTGTATCACTACGATCGAGATCCAACAAACTATTTTCATTGGGTGTATGACCATTGAAGGTTTTATTCATGTAAACGGAACAACAAATATTCTCCAACTTTAAATGAATAACCGTATTGCAATAAACATGATCAAATCATATTCATGCTCAATGCAAACACCAAATAACATTTATTTAGGTTTCAACACTAATCCCGAAAGTATAGGGAGTGTGCGATGATGATCATATCAATCTTGGAACCATTTCCAACACACATCGTCACTTCACCCTTAACTAGTCTCAGTTCATTCTGCAACTCCCATTTCGAGTTACTAATCTTAGCAACTGAACCGGTATCAAATACCCAGGGGTTGCTATGAACACTAGTAAAGTACACATCAAGAATCTGTATATCAAATATACCTTTGTTCACTTTGCCATCCTTCTTATTCGCCAAATATTTGGGGTAGTTCCGCTTCTAGTGACCATTCCCTTCGCAGTAGAAGCACTCAGTTTCAGGCTTGAGTTTAGCTTTGAGTTTCTTCACGGGAGTGACAACTTGCTTGTCATTCTTCTTGAAGTTCCCCTTCTATGCCTTTGCCATTTTTCTTGAAACTAGTGGTCTTGTTAACCATCAACACTTGATGCTCTTTCTTGATTTCTACCTTCGCCGATTTCAGCATCGCGAAGAGCTCGGGAATCGTTTTCGTCATCCCTTGCATATTATAGTTCATCACGAAGTTCCAATAACCTGGTGATAGTGACTAGAGAACACTCTCAATCACTATATTATCTGGAAGATTAACTCCCACTTGATTCAAGCGATTGTAGTACCTAGACAATCTGAGCACATGCTCACTAGTTGAGCTATTCTCCTCCATCTTGTAGGCAAAGTACTGTCAGAGGTATCATACCTCTCGACACGAGCATGAGTCCGAAATACTTATTTCAACTCTTGGAACATCTCATATGCTCCATGGCATTCAAAACGTTTTTGAAGTCCCGGTTCGAAGACGTAAAGCATGGTAAGCATAGTGACTAGAGAACATGGTAAGCAGTACCACTATTATTGCCCACAACTCTTTGTGTTCTACTCGTGCATATAACATCTACGCATAGACCTGGCTCTAATACCACTGTTGGGGAACGCAGTAATCTCAAAAATAATCCTACGAACACGCAAGATCTATCTAGGTGATGCATAGCAACAAGAGGGGAGAGTGTTGTCTATGTACCCTAGACCGGAACTGGAAGCGTTAAGTAACGCGGTTGATGTAGTCGAATGTCTTCACGATCCAACCGATCAAGTACCGAACGCACGGCACCTCCGCGATCTGCACACGTTCAACTCGGTGACGTCCCTCAAACTCTAGATCCAGCCGAGGCCGAGGGAGAGTTCCGTCAGCACGACGGCATGGTGACGGTGATGATGAAGTTACCGGCGCAGGGCTTCGCCTAATCACTACGACGATATGACCGAGGTGTAAAATTGTGGAGGGGGGACCACACACGGCTAGGAGATTGTCTATTGTGCTATTGGGGTGCCCCTGGCCACATATATAAAGGAGGGAGGGAGAGAGGAGGCCGGCCAGGTTTGGGCGCGCCAGGGGGGGAATCCTACTTGGACTCCTAGTCCAAGTAGGATTCGGCCCCCCTTTTCCTTTCCTCCACCAGAGGGAAAGGTAAGGGAGAGAGAGGGGGAAGGAAAGAGGGGCCCCGACTCCCTCCCCTAGTCCAATTCAGTTTGGGAAGGGGAGAGGCGCCCCTCTCACGTGGCCCTTGCTCCTCTCCTCCAATAAGGCCCACTAGGCCCAATACTTCTCCTCGGGGGTTCCCGTAACCTCCTGGTACTCCGGAAAAATGCCCGAACCACTCGGAACCATTCCAATGTCCAAATACAACCTTCCAATATATGAATCTTTACCTCTCGACCATTTCGAGACTCCTCTTCATGTCCGTGATCTCATTCGGGACTCCGAACTACCTCCGATACATCAAAACACATAAAACTCATAATACCGATCATCATCGATCTTTAAGTGTGCGGATCCTACGGGTTTGAGAACTATGTAGACATGACCGAGACACGTCTCCGGTTAATAACCAATAGCAGAACCTGGATGCTCATATTGGTTCCTACATATTCTACAAAGATCTTTATCGGTCAAACCGCATAACAACATACGTTGTTCCCTTTGCCATCGGTATGTTAATTGCCCGAGATTTGACCGTCGGTATCATCATACCTAGTTCAATCTCGTTACCGGCAAGTCTCTTTACTTGTTCCGTTATGCATCATCCCGAAACTAACTCATTAGTCACATTGCTTGCAAGGCTTATAGTGATGTGCATTACCGAGAGGGCCCAGAGATACCTCTCCAACAATCGGAGTGACAAATCCTAATCTCGATCTATGCCAACTCAACAAACACCATCGGAGATACCTGTAGAGCATCTTTATAATCAACTAGTTATGTTGTGATGTTTGATAGCACACAAAGTGTTCCTCTGGTATTCGAGAGTTGCATAATCTCATAGTCATAGGAACATGTATAAGTCATGAAGAAAGCAATAGCAACAAACTAAACGATCAAAGTGCTAAGCTGATGGATGGGTCAAGTCAATCACATTATTCTCTAATGATGTGATCCTGTTCATCAAATGACAACTCATGTCCATGGCTAGGAAACTTAACCATCTTTTATTAACGAGCTAGTCAAGTAGAGGCATACTGGTGACACTCTCTTTGTCTATGTATTCACACATGTACTCTAGTTAATAAAATTATTGCATGAATAATAAACATTTATCATGATATAAGGAAATATAAATAACAACTTTATTATTGCCTCTAGGGCATATTTCCTCCAATCCTCGTATCACTGACAACTGGCACAATTGCAGACCTTTGGGCTCTTGGCACTTTCTGAAAAGCTTTAGTTGTTGGTCTGTCACTCCTGTCCTCAATCTCTTCTTGTAGATTCTCAACAATGGTCTGGATCTCGGTGACCTTCACATCTAGATCATAAAGCTTTGCTTCAAAGATCCTCTCAAGTCTCTCTTGATTTTGAGTTAGGGTGGCCAGTCCTTTCTCTATTCTCACTGTTGCCTTAGTCAGATAGTTGAGCTGACCTTGCTTGGTCTTGAGATTGACAGTTGCGGATTCTGGCATAGTGGAAGTCTTTGCAGCCTTTGCTTTCTCCCGCTTCTCTTGAGCCTCTACAGATGTAGGATGTGATGCATCCATGACAACAACATTGTCCTCAAAGTCTGGCCTCAGGTGAAGGTGCTCTCTGTCCAGAAGATATGTACCTGTCCCCATCTTGGAGTTAATCAACATCTGAATGTGAGCGGCAGATCCACATGATCGTTTCTGGTCAGCAGCAGTCCTCTTGATAGTTTCAACAATCAAGGTCATCACCTTGAACTTCTCTGGCACATCAAACATACGTAACAGGTTGATTGAGTGCCTCTGATCATCCTATCATCTCTTGATTTGGGCAATAGAGTATGCGTCAACATAGTGTTTATTGTGGGCAACCCTGACAACAGATAGTAGATGGAGCCAAACTTGTGAGTCTCCAAGGCAGCATCAAGAATTTCCTTGTACATATGAGCCATGGAGTTATGGTCTTTCCTGGGCTTGGCATAGACATCTGTATCATCCTCAGCCTCTTCAGGGGCATTGATCAGCTTGGCCCACTTAGCAATCGAAGATTGGTATCTTGTGCCTTTAGTCATTCAGACTATCTTGACGTCTGGGTAAAAATGTGCAGTTGAATAGAATTGCATCAAAATCTCATCATTCCATTTAGTCAGCTTCTGACCAACGAACTTGTCAACCTCATTCATTCTGAAGCTATCATGAACTCCAGGGAGTAATCCTCATTCTCATCAATTAATTCCCAATCAACCCATCTCATGTCACTTACTATGGGCGTCTTGTCCAAAAGAACTGTCTCATAAAAATCTTGCTGCTCCTTGGTGTGAAATTTGTAATCCACAACAGTCCTTCTCCTCACAGCACATGGGTATGTCTGTCTCCACAGTCTGAGACCTGCATCCTTTCTCACTTTCATGTTCTCTGCAATTGGACAATTGTCATCATGATCTGGAATTTTTGGTTTGAGCTTCCTAAGCACTTGGGGCTCAACATCTTCTTGAACTTCGGCACTGGGTCCTTGTTCTTTTCTACAGTTGAGATGTTTCTTGTGGATCTCTTGGGTGCTGTTGGCTGTGAAGCTTGAGCTTATGAAGATGTCTTGGGAGCTATCTTTTGCTTAGATGAAGTAGCCCCAAACTTGATAGCATCTCCCATCAATTTTTGAGATTTAGGAGATAGTGCAACATCTTCTTCCTCTTCTTCTTCATCTGATCCTTTCATCATTGAAGGCTTTCCAATCACTCTGGCCATAGTATTCTTGACTCTTTCCTTCCTCTTCTTGCCTCCAGCAGCCTCTTCTTCTCTTGGTTCAAGAGTGAACTCCAAAGTTTCCTGAGAAGAGGCTCTGGCTTTTGACATGGGCTGTCTCTTGGCAGGAGCTTTCACCTTCATGCCAGGCTTGGTTGCAGTAGCAGCAGCCTACTCCTTCTTGAGTGCCTTCTTCTTTGAGGTGACCTCCTCATCAACCACAAAGTCCTCATCTTCAGATTCTGAGGTTCTCTTCTTCCTTTGCCTAGTTGTAGCCTTAGGCAATTTGTTTGGGGTGCTTCTCCTACCCTCATCATAGCTGCTGTTGGAGGGACTAGCGCCCTCACTAAGATTTGCCTAATCCTCTGACTTGTTCTGTCTATCACTATTGTCTGACATGGCTAACACTGACCCTGTGAATAGATAGATATAGGTAGAGTAGATGAGCATCACAAAGCACAACTATTTTTACAAAAAGATTGACTCAAAAACTTAATTTTAGATTTCTTCATAAAGCATTTTGGAGCTACCGATATGACAAAATCGGTGACACCGAAGCAAATTTAGAGTCTAAACATGTGAAATCGGTCAGAGCGAGTCACAGTTCGGTGACTCCGAGATGCTAGGGTTTCATAGAGAAAGTGAACTCGGTCACACCGATTTGTACACTTTGGTCAGACCAAGAAGTACATGTGCAATGGCCTGGGCCAAATCGGTGAGACCGAATACTCCAAATCGGTTGGTCCGAGATGAGTTCGGCGGAAACCTAACCCTAAGTTTTTGCATCAAAACTAATCTAGAGGAAGTTTTGGTTGGATAGAATTATCTCAATCGTGGCTAGATACATGGCATTATCCTTTGCGCAAGAGTCAGAGTTAAGGAATACACAAAGGGATCGAGTTCATACCCTAACTTGGCAATGAACTCGCTATGGCGACAACAACGGAGGCGATTCCCGTTGACGGTGGCGGAGACCAGCGGCAGGATGGCACTAGCGACAACGGCGACGATCCAGAGACCAGGAGGGGCGGCATACCTGGGTAGGCGCGGTTGTGAGTTTGAAGAAATTTCCAAAGTTCAAGCCACGGATATATATATATATATATATATATATACCCAATCACTGTCGGTGTGATTGAGTGGAACAACTCGGTGGCACCGAGATGCAGAACCGCAAGCGGTTACTGCAACTCGGTGAGACCGAACAGTTCTAATTGGTTGCACCGAGGTGAAAACCTAGATCAACTCAATGATTTCGGGAGACTGAGGGGAATGAATCGGTCAGACCGATAACCATTGAGAGGTTTTCGAGGTTTAAGCCCTTGACAGATCGGTGGCTCCGAGTGCTCCTCACCCGGAGGGTCTGTATTCGACTTGTTCAAACTTTGTGATGTAGCATGAATAGAGTTTGAGACGAGAAGAGCATAGATATCTAGAGGGAGTTCTTAGGCATTCTTGTCCATCCATTTGGCAAAAAGAAAAACCAAACAATCAAAGCGACAAAAGGATGTCCTTGAATGGAGAAAATTATGCACCCAACATGCTCACACAATAAGATAGCAAATAAAATATGTGGCAAAGCATGCACAAACACTCTAGCATCTATCAAGCAATTGGCGATGACTAGGTCATCTATATATGAGTATATTGACTTAGGAGTCAAATAGGAACATTTGATCATAGGTCATACTCATCGTTTAAGCCCAAGTGGGGTTACCACTTTTACATAAAGCATTGTTGTGTTCACATCATTAGAGTTGCTTTAGCTCAATTCTTAGAGGAAAGCTCCCCCTAGATGTGATATCCCCCTAAGAGGAATGAACTAACCTTGGGTTTTGTCGATGATGACTTCATGTAGATGTTGAAGATGTGGATGGTCAATGTTGATGTAGATCATTTGGAGCAATCCATTGGAGTGAGTTGCACTTTCAATACCTACATGGGTTAGTCCCACAAGGAACATACACGGATATCCATAGACATAGAGTGAAGTACACATGTGATGTTGTCCATGAAAGCTTTAGGTTACCTTGTCCCTTGCCTTACCAACAAGAGGGTTTGTGACTCCTTGAACTAGTGCAAGATATGGAGGTTGATTGCACTTGTCCTTGCCAAAATTCATATGAGTGAAGTATGTTGGCGGAGTCACCCTCAAGAACTCTCTAGTTCTTCTTCTTTGGGATCCACATCATCTTGATCGGAATCCTTGGAGTTGTAGGCATACTTGATGAAGTAGAACTTCATGTAGTCTTGGGAGCCCACTTGACCAAGGCCTTCGGAGCTTCTTCAGATGCATCAATCTCCTCTTGAATCTTGTCCTTGCCTTTTAGCTTGTGGTCTTGTGGTGGAAGATCATCTTGAGCTTGTGTTCCCTTGAAAGAAGTAGGATCATACTTATCTTGTTGAGGAACAAACTTTGTCTTGGGGTATTGATCTTCTTCCCACTTAACTCCATTGGCATTGAACTTGCGTTCAAAACCAACACCTTGATCTTCCGGTGCCTTCCTTGCTTGCGCACAATTTCCTCAAATTGCTTACTTTCGGCAAGGCTCTTATAAACACCTCTTTCTATAATTCCCTTCAATAGGCTATTTTCTTGCTCAAGTGTAACTTGGCTAAGAGAATCATTAGTGGAATCAAGAGAACTACTAGAAGCAACAATATTGGATTTAACATGATTATTGTTACTATTAGAAGAAGAATCTTTCTTGCTCTTGTTGCTAGATTTTTCTTGTGGCATGTAAGTAGACAAGAGTAAACGCTTGGCAATGTAAGAAGAACTTTTCTTACGAAGATCATCATTGATTGCTTTTAGGAACCCATGTTCTTGCTCTAGATTGAGCTTTTCAAAGCGTAGCTTCTCATGAGTCTTTAAAAGCTATCGATGATCCTCTAAGGTAGTTTCATGAGCTAACTTACGAGTGTTTAGTTATTTAGTTAGATGCTCAATCTCCTTTTTTTGACTATTTACTGCAAGGCAACAGCCTCACAGTCCTTTATTAATAACTAAAAGGAAGAAAAGTTACAAGGTTACAAATTTACAGGAAAAGAGAAAAGATACTTACCAGAAAGTGGCTAAGTAAGGTTAGCTATCCAAGACAGTAAACTATCTTTATACTTACATCTAATCCTATGAGACAGAAGAGAAATGTCATGGATAAAGTTCCTTCTCCAAGCTCTAAATGAGGGTTGCTCATTTATGAAGATCTTCCCATTCCTTTGTGTCCAAATATTCCAAGTAGCAGTGAAGACAACCTCAGAGAAGAAAGGATGACCAAAATCCCTCCTAACTGTTTGAGCCATATCGTATGTGGTTTGGTTTGGTTGAACGGACCAAGAAATCCCAAGATAGTTCCAAACCCTTTGGCTAAAATTGCAAGCAAAGAAAAGATGAGCCCGATCCTCATGTTGTGCAAGGTTGCATAGCACACATGTGTCATCCTGGATGATCAACTGACGACGTTGCATCATATCCCTAGTGTTCAAACGATCCATTAAGAGCAGCCAGCCAAACACTTTGAACTTGAGCGTGCATGCACACTTCCAAATCCATTTGAATATGGGATCAACCACTAGGTGTGAGAAGCAAGAGTCATAGTATATCTTTGACATAAAAACAACAGACTTCGAAGGCCACTTCCAAATGTCTTTGCTCTCACCATCCAGATTGATCAAAGGCAGCAGGGCCCGGAGTTGTGTGAATTCCGAGTAGGCCTCCTGTGACAGAGGCAAATGGAAATGATCCAAGATATCAGGCTGCTCCATAAACTCCTTGACCGTGATTGCATCATCAACTAGAAATGAATGTAGCCTCGAGAAACAGTCATGTAAAAGGATAACACGATTTCCCAGCTGCCAACGATCAAGCCAAAAAAGCACCGTGTCACCAGCATGAACTTGTGGAACAGCTAGCTTGCAGAAATTAGGATATAAACGCATGATATCACGCCACCAAAAGGAGCCACAGATCTGGGTGCTTTGGGGTGGTGACGATGCATAATAAATGTCCCAAATTAATGATACCCAAGGCACGTCCACTTTATTAAAGAACTTGAAGAAATGCTTTAGTAACAAAGCCTCATTTTGAATGCCCAAGTTAAGAACACCCAAACCACCGAATCTCTTAGGGCGACAGACTAAATCCCAAGTAGCCAATGATTGACGTGGATTATCCGTGTTGCCTCTCCACAGACATTGTCTCATGATTCGCTCTAACTGCTGTAAAATGCCCTTTGATAGAGATAAGGTACACAAGAAGTATATTGGCATGGAACACAACACCGACTGTAGAAGTTGTAGTCGGCTTCCTTGGTTTAGCAGGCATGAGGAGGTAGATAAGCGTCGCTCAACACGATCAACCAGAGGCAGCAGATCATAGATTGTAGGCCTAGAAGTTCCCATTGGCAATCCTAGGTACGTGAATGGCATTGTTCGAACATCGCATCCAAGAAAAGAAGCCACCCTAGCACCTTCCGCATCAGACATGTTTATTGGAATGAGAGAGGACTTACTAAAGTTTACACGTAAATCTGTTGATGTCGCAAAAGTGTCAAGCATCTCCTTGAAAGCAATAAGCTGATCATCGATCGCAGGCAGAACAATTAAAGTGTCGTCGGCATATTGTACGATTGGGTAGTCGCTGGAGCTGGTTGGGATTGGCAGAGAGAGGATGTTCCTGGAGCACATCTCGTTGACTACAGATTGCAATAAATCAACTGCAATCACAAAGAGCAACGGTGAGAGAGGATCCCCCTAACGCACGCCTGTTCTGCAAACAAAGTGATTGCCCGACACACCGTTGAGAAGCACAGAAGAAGATCCCGTAGACAATATACTATTGATCCATCCAGTCCACCGGGAATCAAAACCCTTGCATTGTAAAATTTTGAGAATAAGTTCATGCTCAATTGTGTCGAAGGCCTTCGTGAAATCCAGCTTGAGGAGGACGATGGGACGCTTCGAAGCTTTGCATTGGTGTATATACTCAAAACACCCGGCCGGGTAATCTTGAATAGAACGACACCGAAGAAAACCACATTGATTGCGGTGGATGCATCTGAGAATCACTTTTTGAAGGCGGTTAGCAAGCAGCTTAGTCAAAAACTTCAAGCACGTGTTGGTCAACGAGATGGGCCGAAAGTCTCCGACAACTTCAGGGCTTAGCTTTTTGGGGATCAGAGTAATTAATGAAGTGTTAAGACATTCCAGATTGCATCTCCCCTCATAAAACTCCTTCACAAGTTGCATGAAATCCTCCTTTAGAATTGGCCAACACCCCTTTAAGAACAGAACAGAAAAACCATCGGGACCAGGAGCACGGTCCGGTGGCATGTTCTTAATGACAGCTTCAACCTCGGAATCAGTGAAAGGCTAGGATAAATCCTCAAGGCCATCAACACACGCAATTAAGGTGTCCAAATCAAAAACCATGCGGATTCCTTTTGCATTGCCCATTCGCTGATTAAAATCAGATCAAAACATGCCCGCAAGTTGTTGGTGATCCGAGACCACATTACCATCAGCATTCTTAATTGAAGAAATTGTGTTTCTCCGAAACCTTTCGGTGGCCATGGCATGGAAAAACTTCGAATTTTCCTCACCAACTCTAATGTTGCGTATAGTACAACGTTGCTTCCAATATACAAAGCCAATGTAAGATATCCTCCAGATGCAATTTCACAATTCGTCTGAAATTAAACTCCGGCCTAGTCAAAGGCCTAATCTCCTCCAGTCCATCAAAGTGTAGAATCACTTTGTTGCAGTCAGAAATGAGCGCCTTAACTGTGGACAAATTGAGGTGCCATTTCTTGAGGGCATATCGAAGTGCTTTAAATTTATAGGAAATAGTTAAGGCAGCCAAGGATCTGGCCACAGACTTGTCCCAACCTTGGGCGACACAATCATAAAAGCCAGGCAAATCAATCCAATAATTTTCAAAGCGAAAGACTTTAGCCTTAGGAATAACAGTAGCAATCGAGACCATGCACGAGACATGATCAGAGGCCGTGCGTGCAAGCGGCAAAACTAGCGTGTTGGGATGATCCAAGGTCCATGCAACTGAAGTAAAAAACCAGTCAATCTGTTCAAGTAAAGGTTCAGTTTGCATATTTGACCAAGTAAATTGCCGTCCCTTAATTGGTAGCTCAACAAGACCCAAGTGGCCAATCACTTCATTAAAGAGAAAGATATCGCTGACATTACCCCCAGGTAGGTTACGATTTTCCAACGACTGCATAAAATTGAAATCGCCCAAAAGCAGCCAATTATCATCACAGTTGATATCAAGGTTGTATAACCATTGCACAAAATCATCATGGGCCGGACCCTGGCACGGGCCATAAACCGACACTCGGGTCCAAACTTCAGAAGTACGCTTAGAGCGGAATTCTAGAATAATACCATAATGCCTTGCCTCAATTAATGTACCCTCAAAGAAAGAGGAATTCCAAATGATGACCATACCAGCCGAGGCACCCATCCAAGGCACATAGGAAAAATTATCAAAACGTCGTGGACAGAACTTCCTAATAAACCTGTGATCAATATGCATGCACTTCGTTTCTTGGAGACAGACCACTGAGCAACCACTTTCATCAATCTTTTGTTTAACTGCTAATTGCCGTGCTTCAGAATTAAGACCACGCACGTTCCAACATCAAACCTTCTAGTCTTTAAACCTGGACCGATTCATTACAAACCATAATAGAAAGCAACAAAAGTAGATCATGTAATGACCTACACTGACCAGCTAAGCATAGCCATGGGAGATAGAACACAAAATGAAAACATAAGTAAAGATAGATGGCGTTTAAATTGGTATGCCATGGACCATAAAGTTGTCTGATGCAACTAATCGTCAGAGCTCTTACTGCTGGAGGAGGTAGAAGGATCAACCTCAAGCTTATCCTTGGAGATCTTCTCAGGAGCAATGCGCAAACGTGCCCCGATACACTGAAGATCAGTAACAGGCATTGGTGGAGGCACTGTCTGGTTCTCCTCCGGCTGTGATGAGCTGGTTCACCGCCTCTTGAAAGAACGCTGGGTCTTGATCTGTTGGGGGCCTCTGCTTGGGGATCTGTGATAGCCATCACATAACGCACTTAGACATGCACTGCGGCACACCTCTGTGTCTACCAAGATCTTAGCAGATCTTGGTTTCCGACCACGCTTAGTGGTCACCTCAAGGACAGCAGAGAACTCAAAGGACTCGTTGACAGGTTCAGAGAGATCATCAAAGCAAAGAGCCCTTGCAACTGGTCTCCTAACTGGAGAAGCCTGGCGTGGAAGGCAGTGAGAGGATTCTGGCTAAGGCTGCAGAGAGAAACTGACATCTGCTCCATTGTAACAAATATCCCATGAGCTCTTAGTCAGCAGGAGAGACCCAATATCAGACTTAAACACAAACTTTGGGATTTCAGTAGAGAAAATAGCTGGCAAGAACTTCTGGAAAGTTCACTGCCATTGCATAACAGGTGGCAGAACAGGGCCAAATATAGTGAGAACTTGCCCAACATGAAGAGGAGGCTGCATAGGGACCGCTGGTTGCTGCAAGATCACAATATCATCATCTGGCTGAGCATTAACAGAATCATCCGAAACCTGCAGAATGATTGATTCCTGCGACTGGTTCGCCTCAACATGATTTTCATCCACAAGCTCCTGCTGCACATTCAGATCATCATGTGGAGCCTCCTGGTGATGTGGTTCATGCTCGTGAGCTGGTGGTGGCAGTTCATCCCAACCAATTTCAGGAAATTCCGGCATAACCCAGTTATGGTTATGAAATTGCAGATGCCCAGGGAGCGGGTGAGGGTTGCCATCAAAGGGCATCGGATCCTCATCAGGTGGCAAGATATCAGCAAAGTTAGCGGAGAAAATGTATATCGAAGCAAACCAAGATATGAGTGAACCCCCAAAGTTAGCAAACTCTCGATAGACCACATCACGCGGCACTAATGTAGTTGCCGGAAAAGAAACATACGCCAAAGTACGAACAAGCAGAGGGTCATCCTGGTGCGAGTGATGAAAACGGCCAAAAGTGCTGATTGCATCTGCAATATACTGCGTGCGCCTATAATCCAGGGGTATTCCAACAATCACAACCCATCCCCGACGAAAACCCTGAATAGCTCTGAAATTAATACCCTCATCATGTGGCACAAATCGAACAAATCTATCATTATCAAGTTCAAATGGAGGATGATCTACAAGAGCTTGCCTAGCAACAGGACTACGGGAACGCAAGAGTCCAACTCCTTGAATTCAAGGCTGAGCATCAAGAACGGCGCGGCCAAGATTGTTGACCACAAAATCACTGACCGTATTTCTGAAGATGGGAAGACGCTCAATCTCCTTCTTATCATTGTCATTTGTTTCATCTTGATTAGCATGATTAATAGAAATTTCATCATAGTTTTGATCACTAGAGTTGTCAACAAATAAATCATCATCACCTAGCAAATCATCTTCATCACTATTTAAATCAACATACTTGGGGTGTGATACCTTGGGGAATTTAGCCATGAAGAATCTTCCAATCCCTTCATTTGGTGAATCAAATACGTTGTAGGAGTTGGATGACACAAGCGCAACACCGGCAATACCTTCATCTTGAGTATATTCGTAGTCGGAGTGATAGTTCCTCTTGGAGTAGTTGTCAGAGTCGGAATCGGATACCCATTAACCAACATGAGCTTGATGTCTTCGTCTTGTGTAACTCTTTGATGACTTGTCCTTCCTTTCCAAATCCTTGCTTCTACCAGAGGGTCTTCATTCATAATGATCATCTCTACCCCTTCTCTCTCTTGGTGGTGATTCCTCTCTTTTACTTCTACTTTTAGGTGAGTCTTCTCTTCTTTTGTTGGGGGCCATACACTCACTAGAGTGGTGTCCGGGTCTTCTACAATTGTAGCAATTGCGACGAAGACTAGAAGATCTTTTGTCATTTTAGGATCTTGACTTGTGACTTCTCTCTTTGCTTCTACTCTTGTAGAACTTGTTGAAGTTCTTCACCATTAAGCTCAATTATTCATTGAAGACTTGTTTTTCACTGATGTTGTAGGAGCATCACATGAAGCTTTGTAGGAACCACTAGACTTATTGTGAAGCTCTTCCTTATCCTTGAGTGACATCTCATGAGCACCAATTCTACGAATGACTTCTGTTGGCTTGAGATCTTTGTAATTGGGCATCATTTGGATCAAGGTGCACACAGTATCATATTTTCCATCCAAGACTCTTAGGATCTTCTTGATGATGAATCTTTCGTTTATCTCTTCACTTCCTAAGCCGGCAATCTCATTTGTGATGAGAGCAAGCCTAGAGTACATTTCATCGACACCTTCACCATCCTTCATTTTGAACTTGTCAAGTTGACTTTGAAGCACATCCAATTTGGATTCCTTGACGGACTCGGTACCTTCGTGCTTATCAACCAAAGTATCCCAAATTTCCTTTGCATTCTCAAGACGGCTGCTTTTGTTGAATTCTTCGGGACACAATCCGTTGAAGAGGATATAGCAAGCTTGAGCATTGTATTGCAACATCATCAATTCTTCCACGGTTTCTTCACAATTCGGTTCTCTTCCATCTTCGAATAATTCACCTTGCAAACCAATACACACAATAGACCAAATGGCGGGGTTATGACCAAGAATATGCATTTTCATCTTATGCTTCCAACTAGCAAAATTAGTACCATCAAAGTAAGGACCTCTACAGTGGTAATTTCCCTTGCTAGATGCCATACTCTCCTAGGTTTTGGAACCAAGGCTATGATCGCCAAAGCTATGGAAATCAAGGCAAAAGGAGACCAAAGCTCCGATACCACTTGTAGGATCGAAAGTAGGTATAGAGGGGGTGATTAGAGAACTTGACCAAATAAAAATCTAGCCTTTTCACAATTTTAAGTCTTGGAAGATTTTAGCAACTTAGCACAAGTCAAGCAATCAACCTACACAGGCAATTCTAAGAGTGTAGCAGCAGAAAGTAAAACATTGCATATGCAGGTAAAGGGAAGGGTTTGGAGAAGGTAAACACGATGTAGATACAGAGATTTTTGGTGTGGTTCCGATAGGTGGTGCTATCGTAAATCCACGTTGATGGAGACTACAACCCACGAAGGGTAACGGTTGCACGAGTCCACGGAGGGCTCCACCCACAAAGGGTCCACGAAGAAGCAACCTTGTCTATCCCACCATGGCCATCGCCCATGAAGGACTTGTCTCACTTGGGTAGATCTTCACGAAGTAGGCGATCTCCTTACCCTTACAAACTCCTTGGTTGAACTCCACAATCTTGACGGAGGCTCCCAAGTGACACCTAACCAATCTTGGAGACACCACTCTCCAAAAGGTAATAGATGGTGTGTTGATGATGAACTCCTTGCTCTTGTGCTTCAAATGATAGTCTCCCTAACACTCAACTCTCTCACATATTTGGCTATGGTGGAAAGATGATTTTAGTGGAAAGCAACTTGGGGAAGGCTAGAGAACAAGACTCTTGTGGTTGGATTGGAATGTCTTGGTCTCAACACACGAGTAGGTGGTTCTCTCTCAGAAAATGAGTAGTGGAAGTGTAGGCACGTTCTGATGGATCTCTCGTGAATAGAGAAGGGGTGGAGGGGTATATATAGGCTCCACACAAAATCTAACCGTTACACACATTTGACCCAACTCGGTCACACTGAATAGGTGAACTCGGTGAGACCGATTCAGTTCAAAATGTGAACTTTAGGATTCTCGGTGGGGCTGACATGATCAACTCGGTGGGACCGATGCACTAGGGTTAGGGCAAAACCTCATCTCGGTGTGACCGATTGCACGAACTCGGTGAGATCGGTTTCAGCAATGAGAAAGCAGAGTTGGTCAGGCAAACTCGGTGGGACCGATCGCTCCTTTCGGTAAGACCGAAACATTACGAAAGGGAAACAAAGAGTTTGCATTACAAACTCGGTGGGACCGATCGCTCATTTCGGTAAGACCGAAATGTTACGAAGGGAAACAAAGAGTTTGCAATCCCATCTCGGTGAGACCGAAATACATATCGGTGAGACCAAACTTATTAGGGTTTCTGGAAGTGGCTATGTCAAAGGAACTCGGTGGCGCCGGATAGATCAAGTCGGCGGGGCTGAGTTTGACTTTAGGTTTAGGACATATTGGGATTTGAGAAAGTGGTTGAGGGATTTCGAGCATATCACTAAGCATCTTGAGCAAGTAGACCATTAAGCAACACCTCATCCCCTTTTTATAGTATTGGCTTTTCCTATGGACTCAATATGATGTTGGGTCACTAAAATAGATATGAAGAGTCTTGAGCTTTTGCCAATATTTGTGCTTAGCATTTTGAGGGGTCCACATCTCTAGTCCATACCATGCCAATCATTGAACTTTCTGACATATTTAAACTTGAATGTATATTAGTTCAATGAGCTATATGATGTTATGAATTACCAAAACCACCCGGGGATTAGTTGCACTTTCAATATCCGTCAGTTTCTTATCGGTATGAACATGCTTAAGATTAATGCCTCCTTTTGCAACATGATCAGGAATGAAATGATGACGAACTTCAATATGCTTAGTTCGAGAATGTTGCACGGGATTGTCAGCAATCTTAATAGAACTCTCTTTGTTAGAAAGCAATGGAACATGTTTCACATGTATCCCATAATCTTTAAGAGTTTGGGTCATGCAAAGTAATTGAGCACAACATGAACCGACGGCAATGTATTCCACTTTTTCGGTGGATAAGGATACCGAGTTTTGTTTCTTGGAGGAACAAGACACAAGGGATCTACCAAGAAATTGACAAGTACCCGAAGTGGACTTTCTATCAACCTTGTCACCGACATAGTCTGAGTTGGAGTAGCCAACAAGATCAAAAGATGACCTCTTAGGATACCAAATGCCAAAGTTTGGTGTATGGATTAAATATCTTACTATCCTTTTCACGGCCTTAAGATGACATTCTTTCGTAGCCACTTGATATCGTGCACACATGCACACACTTAGCATAATATCGGGACGGGAGGCACATAACTATAACAATGAACCAATCATAGAGCGGTAAGCCTTTTGGTCAACTGGTTTGCCATCCTTAGTCAAGTCAAGATGTCCACTAGTAGGCATGCGGGTTTTCATACCTTTGCTTTCTTGCATGTTGAACTTCTTGAAAATATCTTTGGTATACTCTGTTTGTGAGGCAAAGGTACCTTCCTTAGTTTGCTTGATTTGCAATCCAAGAAAAAAAATTGAGTTCACTCATCATAGACATCTCAAACTTCTCCGACATTAGCCTTCCAAACTTTTCATTAAAATGAGGGTTAGTAGAACCAAATATGATATCATTGACATAAATTTGGCACATAAATAATTCAGCATCAACCCTTTTAGTAAAAAGTGCAGAATCTACTTTCCCAATTTCAACGCCTTTTTCAATGAGAAATTTAGTCAAGCATTTGTACCTTGCTCTAGGAGCTTGTTTTAGACCATAAAGAGCTTTGTGAAGTTCGTAGACATGATTGGGTTTCTTGGGATTAACAAAGCCGGGAGGTTGTTTAACATAAACTTCCTCCTCAATTTCACCATTAGAAAAGCACATTTAATGTCCATTTGATATAAAGTGATATCATGATGATTGGTAGAAGCAAGTAAAATGCAAATGGACTCAAGTCTAGCAACGGGGGCATATGTCTCACAATAGTCCATCCCTTCGACTTGAGTGTAGCCTTGAGCTACGAGACGAGCATTGTTGCGTACAACTTGTACATCCTCATCTTGCTTATTCTGAAACACCCATTTGGTTCCAATGAAATTATGCTCCTCGTCGGGCTTTTCTACCAATGTCCACACTTGATTCTGTCGGATTCGGGGTTCCGCGGACCCTTGAGAGGTTCGAACTCTGGGGTGCATGCAAAGAACTCGCCCTCCTCAGTATGCCTACTCGCTAATCTCACGGCCTAGCTCAACGAACCCAACGGACAAGAGACACAGCAGTTTACCCAGGTTCAGGCCACCTTGCGATGTAAAACCCTACTCCTGCTTTGTGGTGGATTGGCCTCGATGGGCTGAGGATGAACTAGTACAGTGGTTGAACAACCTCAGGAGGAGAGATGTTCTTGGGCTCGGATGAGCTGGTGGGAGTGTGGATGATCTGAATGATCCGTACCCTTCTATGGTGGTGGCTAAGTCCTATTTATAGTGGCCTTGGTCCTCTTCCCAAATGTCAGCAGGAAGGGATCCCACAACGTCCAAATTTGAAGGGGGGCAGCTAGTACAAGTTATCCTAACAAAAGTAGTCTTTGCCTGCGAAAGCATCTGGTGGTGACGTTGCGGTGGGCTCCGTGATGACCTTCGTCCTGTCGTCCTGGCGGTCTTGGTCTTGTTGCACCGAAATGTAAACCTTTGCTTGATTCCTCGGGACTCTGCGCATGTGCTTGCTTCCTTAGCACCAAAGAGGAAACTGGTACACTGCGCCCGCTGGCGCCTGCCTGGCCTTGGTTGTCACTGCTCACGTCATATGAACCTCGCGAGGTGAGCCTTGCATAGATATCTCCGCCCCTCGGGAGCCAGCCTGGCAAGGCGGCCCCTAGGGAGGTCTTGGTGTCGTCCGCCTTGCGAGGTTGGCCCCTCGCGAGGGTCCTGGGTTGTTGTTGCTAAAGCTAGGTCGTATCGGGCTATTGACTGAGCCACTCCATGGGCCACAGGCATGCAAGTCTGGGTATCCCCATTCCTAGAACACCGAAAGTAGCCCCCGGGCCCAAGGCGCGCTCGAACTTGGCTTCGAGGCGAAGCCAAAGGGCAAGTGCGGAGCACCACAGGCCCTAACCGCGTGCGGCCTTGGGCGAGGCGTGGTGTTTGATGGGACGTAGGCATCTCCACTTCCCCATGCTGCCTTGGCAACCGTCCAACTTGACGAGACTCTGCTGCATCCAGAGGAAAATCATCATTGCGTGCGATTATGGAGGCCGTTGGTTGGCCTTCCCTTGCCTATAAATGAGGGAGGGGCAGAGCCCCCTGCTCATCTCCGTCTTCTTGCCACCCGCTCCTTCTTCTTTCTTCTTGCCTCGCCATCTCGCTGTGGTCCTCATGGCGCCGACGAGGAAGTTCTCCGCTGCCGAGAAGGGGAAATCAACCAAGGAGGGGCTCGGCTCGCCGCCGCCCAAGAGAGGGCGAGGTCTCCTCCGCAAGCATACTGCGACTCCCACGATGGCTCCTCGGGGTCACGGGCGCGCCTCGAGATGCCGTGGCGGTGCTTCTTCTCGCAGCAGGAGCCGCCAGGGGCGAGGCAGCCCCTGTGATAGAGAGAGGTGCGCCGTGGTCGTTCGGCCTCCTCGGTCGCCCTTCCATTCGGCGGAGGTGCTTCTGGAGTTTTTCGTGTGGGCGGAGAGGCCCACCGCCACTTGGCTCTAGCTTCCGCGTTTCTTTGCCAGCGAGCAAACGGCCGCGGGGCTTGACGGCCTCTGGCTGCAGGCTAACGGCTGCTACAGTAAGGCCTCGTGGGTCGGGGTCGAGGTCACCGTCGCAGGTAATGTGGCCCTGACCCGCGGCTGGCAGGCATTTGTCCACGCACGGCTTGAGCAAGAGGTGCACCCTCCACTTCAAGTACGATGGCATCGCGACCCTCTACGTGAGGGTGTTCGGGGAAGATGGCCGTTGCGCAGGGTGCTGCCCCGAAGACGGCGGCGGCGACGATGAGCTTGGCCTTGATGACAGCTGTGACGGTGCCGAGGGTGAGCTTGCCCTTGGCGACGGTTGCAGCTCCTTCAGCGGCGGCGACTCCTCCTCCAGCGAGAGCACGAGCAGCGGCGACTACAACCAGCCACCACGTCGCCGGGCTTGCTTCGAGGGAGGTGGAGGACCATCTTGTTGCCACGCTCCGGTGAAGCAGGAGGAAGGCTCGGTCTGAGCCCAGGGGCCTCCAAAGTCTGGCCTCGGGAGCTGCTATGGTCGCGCGGCCCACTTTTGTTTAGCCTTTCCTTTCTCGTGCATTTTGGAAAAAGTAGAAGGCCCTGCTAAGGCTTGTATGAACAATGGCACTTGTGCCGCTATGCTATGCTTATTATTTTGGTGTTATGCCGCGATACCCACGTTTCGAGTAAGTGAGGTAGAACGACTTAGCCTGATACGCTCATGGTAGTTTCTTGTCTCATGTGGGCACGCCTCTTGGCATCTGGTGAGGTCTCCCTCGTTGCTGACTTAGGATCCGTTCACCTCAGAAGGCATCGCAAAGCTGCAAAGTTGTTAGAAAGCTTGGCGGCGTGCCTTGCTCTTCCTTGCGCGAGTCCTCAGGCGTGAGCTAGCTGTGGTTTAGTGCACCACATCATGCTACCCGGGGGGCACAGACTAAAGTGGAGGGGCATGCCCACAGGCTTGTTCGAGAGTGACTCGCGAGGATAGAAAAAGCCAAGGCTCTGGGAGAACAGGGCTATGGCGAAGTGTGTTTGCGGCGCGGGGCGGGCCTGACGCATGCACACACCTGCCCAGCCCCCGCGCGCGAGACGCACGAGGAAGAGCGACGGGTAACTGCCGCTCCTCCTGGGCCAAGACCGAAAGGCAAGAGAGAAGATGAAGTGGAAATCCAACTTGGCAATTGAAAATGCAAGAACTCCAAATTGCATTAAAAATATGCGCAAACCAAATACAGAAAGAAAGCAAATGAACAGCCGCGTCCGGCACCTAGACTAGTCTTCTCACCAGCGCGGAGCTAAGTGCTGCCACTAGGACGTGGGAGGGATCCCCCGAGGCCCGAGGGCGGCACTCCGGAGACTCCGGGGTGTGTACAACCCCACTCATTATTACGTGAGAAGGTCACGAGCGGAGACCTTCACAGGCACTAGGCCTTGCTTCATGGGTAGAACTTTCGGAGGTGCTGGATGTTCCAAGCGTTCTGGATGGGGATCCCGTCCTGCGTCTCCAGGCGCGTGGCGCCATGCCTGGAGACACGGGCGACCCTAAACGGGCCCTCCCACATGGGTGAGAGCTTGTGCATCCCTTCCCTGGAGAGCACCCACCTTAGGACGAGATCACCCACCTCAAGCGTCCTGGAGCGGACGCTACAGTAGTGGTAGCACCGCAGCGCCTGCTGGTACCTTGCCGCTCGGAGCGAGGCTTGGCGGCGGCGTTCCTCCCCCAGCACAATGTCCATCCCCCACGAGGCGTCCTGGCATGCCTCGTCAAACGCCAAGACCCACGTGGAGCGATGCTTGACCACATGTGGGAGAACCGCTTTGGCTCCGTAGACGAGGAAGAATGGAGTCTCACCGGTTGGCTTGGTTGCGGTGGTGCGGATGGACCACAACACGAACTGGAGCTCGTCCAGCCAGCCCCTGCCACAGGCCTCGAGCTTCTTCTTGAAAGTTCTTGCCTTGAGGCCCCTCAGAACCTCTGCGTTGGTACGCTCGGCCTGGCCATTGCTCCTAGGGTGCGCCACCGAAGCGTAGCATATCTGCATTCCAAGGTTAGCACAATATGTTTTGAAGAGGTCACTAGTGAACTGTGAGCCATTGTGGGTGATGATGCGATTGGGGACCCCGAATCGGCTCACGAGGCCATTGATGAACTTTAATGCCGAGCCAGCTGGGATGGTGCAGGCGGGCTCCACCTCCGCCCAATTGGTGGACTTGTCGATGGTGACGTAGAGGTAGCGGTAGCCCCGGGGCGCTCGAGGGAATGGGCCCAGGATGTCCAGCCCCCAGACTGCGAGCGACCATGAGAGCGGAATGGTCTAGAGACCTTCAGCAGGTTGGTGGATTTTCTTGGCATGGAATTGGCAGGCTTCACAGGTCCTCACTAGCCCGACAGCATCGTTGAGTGCCATGGGCCAGTAGATCCGCTACGAAATGCCTTGCCCACCAATGTGCGCGATGACGAGTGATGCCCGCAGTCTCCATCGTGCATGTCGGTTAACAACTCGCACCACTGCTCCCTGGAGATTCATCGCAAGGAAACATCGTTTGGTCGTTTTCGGTAGAGCTCACCGTCTTGAATGCAGTAGGCCGTGGCCTACTGAGCCACGCGCTCCATGTCTTCCACCTTCTCCGGCAGAGTCCCCTGAAGCAGGTACGCCTTGAATTCTTCGGTCCAGCACCCCTCCTGAGGCTCGAGCGCGAGGAGCAAACGCGCTCCCGTGGTTGGGCCACAAGTGGGGGCTCCTAAGAGGGGCGCTGCAGGGAGCTCCTCCTGGGCGGTGTTGGGCCCCCAACAGGAGGGGCTACTGAGGGCTTGAAGAGGCGCTCCTCGAAGACGCCTAGATCTTGAGGCAGGCGCTGGGACACCTGATGTCTACTACGCAACTTTCTTCTTGTAGACTCATGTTGGGCCTCCAAGCGCAGAGTTTTGTAGGACAGTAGCAATTTTCCCTCAAGTGGATGACCTAAGGTTTATCAATCCGTGGGGGGTGTAGGATGAAGATGGTCTCTCTCGAACAACCCTGCAACCAAATATAAGAAATCTCTTGTGTCCCCAACAAACCCAATACAATGGAAAATTGTATAGGTGCACTAGTTCGGCGAAGAGATGGTGATAAAAGTGTAATATTGATGGTAGAAATATATTTTTATAATCTGGATAAATAAAAACAGCAAGGTAGCAAATAGTAAACGGGCACAAAAACGGTATTGCAATGCTTAAAAATGAGGCCTAGGGTCCGTACTTTTGCTAGTGCAATCTCTCTACAATGCTAATATAATTGGATCACATAACCATCCCTCAACGTGCGATGTAGAATCACTCCAAAGTTCCTATCTAGCGGAGAACATAAGAATAAATTGTTTGTAGGGTATGAAACCACCTCAAAGCTATCCTTTCCGTTCAATCTATTCAAGAGTTCGTACTAAAATAACACAAAGCTATTCTTTCCGTTCGATCTATCCTAGAGTTCGTACTAAAATAACACAAAAGCAAATTCATATTCATAATACTCAATCCAACACAAAGAACTTCAAAGAGTGCCCCAACATTTCTACCGGAGAAACAAAGACAAGAACGTGCATCAACCCCTATGCATAGATTACCCAATGTCACCTCGGGAATCCGCGACTTGAGTGCCAGAACATATATCAAGTGAATCAATATGATACCCCATTGTCACCACGAGTATTCAATTGCAAGACATATATCAAGTGTTCTGAAATCCATAAAAAGTATTCAATCTGATAACAACAAAATCTCAAAGGGAAACCCAATTCATCAAAACAAGATAGAGAGGAGAAAACACCATATGATCCGACTATATTAACAAAGCCCGCGATACATCAAGATTGTGACATCTCAAGAACACGAGAGAAAGAGAGATTAAACACATAGCTACTAGTACAAACCCTCCGCCCCGAGGGTGGACTACTCCCTCCTCATCGTGGTGCCTGCCGGGATGATGAAGATGGCCATCGGTGATGATTCCCCCTTCGACAGGTTGCCTAAATGGGGTCTAGATTGGTTTTCGGTGGCTACAGAGGCCTGTGGCGGCGGAACTTCTGATCTAGGGTAACCCCGGAGGGTTTTGGAATATTTGTGAATTTATAGGGCAAAGAGGGGGTGCGGGAGGCCACCAAGGTGCGCACAACCCACCTGAGCACGCCTGGGCCCCTAGGCGCGCCCTAGTGGGTTGTGCCCCCCTTGGGGCATGCCCCAGATGCTCGTCTGGCCCATCCTGGGTGTTCTGGTCCATAAAAAATCTCCGAAAAGTTTCGTGTTGTTTGGAATCTGGCTTAATTCCTAAATTATAGATATGTTGGAGATGTATCAGCATGCCCAAGCTTAATTCATACTCGTCCTCGAGTAGGTAAATGATAAAAAGAAATAATTTATGAAGTGTGAATGCTAGCAAACTGCATATGTTTGATCAATGATAATTTCAATCACTTTTCCTAGCATCATAACAACAATTCTCTCTCATAAAATTTCTCATGTTAAAGTAGCAACCAATTCACATGTTATGGTTCAAACAATGAAGTCTCTTGATACTCAATAACCTATGTTCTCAGTCACCAAGCAATTGTAAATCAACTTATTCAACAGAGTTTAAGTAGGAGCTCCACATACTCAACCATCATATAGTCTTCTATGATTGCTAACACTCACCGTATACATATGAGCAAAATGTTTCAACCGGACACATAGAAAGGTAGGGGCTTATGATTTCGCCTCCCAATGTATTCACCTCAAGGGTGATGTCAACAATAATAACTCATGCTACCCATATTCCATTGGACATATGTGCCTAGATCTTTCCTCACCACATGATGCTTGCCAAAAGAGAAAATTAAAAAGGAATAGAGAGAAAAACTTTGACTCTTGCATAAAAGTAAATACATAAAAGTAAAAGATAGGCCCTTCGCAGAGGGAAACAGAGGTTGCCATGCGCTTATTTGTTTGTATGCTCAATCCCTTAGTGCAAAAGAACGTCACGTTGTATTGCCCCTTAGGATGGCAACCTTTATTGTGCAGTCTATCGCTTTTATTCTTTGCCATCCAAGTTCGTACAACGCTCAATTTTCTCTTATACTAAATGATCTCACTTTTAGAAGCAATTTTTATTGCCTTATTCCACCGATGACAACTTACTTGAAGGATCTTGCTCAATCCATAGGTAGGTATGGTGGACTCTTGAAAATAAGATTTGGGTTTAAGGGTTTTGGATGCACAAGTAGTATCTCTACTTAGTGCGGAATTTTTGGCTAGCAAAGATGGGGGGGGGGGCAAGCACCACATATTCAAGGATCTATGACAATATAACTTCTATGTGAATATGAAAAAACATAAATCATTATGTTGTCTTCCTTGTCCAACGTCAACAATTTTGGCATATAATATTTTGATGGGGGCTCACAATCACAAAAGATTTCCAAGATAGTGTATTTGCACGTGAAAGTTCTCTTCCTTATACTAATTATTCATGAATTGCTTGTATGACCAATATTGTGATTGTCAAGCTTCAAAAGATTTCACTTTCTAAACCCAATGTGAAGCTACCACTAGGCATGATATAATTTCAACTTCATGATATTCAATTCATTCAACAATTTACTCATAGGATATAAGTGAAGCACAAGAGTAAATGACAAACTACTCCAAAAAGATATAATTGAAGATCAAGCGAGTAGTTGAGTAAAGGAGTAGCTAATTGAGGACTCTCTCTTATTTAAAAATTTCAGATCTAAGTATTTTATTAAAACAGCAAGAAAAAACCAAACAAAATAAAATGGAACTCTGAGAATAGCATAACTCATGTGGAGAAGCAAAAACTTAGGCTCAACCGATACTAACCGATAATTGTTAAAGAGAAAAGGTGGGATGCCTACCGGGGCATCCCCAAGCTTAGATGCTTCAGACTTCTTAGGATATTAACTTGGGATGCCTTTAGCATCCCCAAAGCTTGAGCTTTTGTGTCTCCTCAATTCCTCTCATATCACGGTTTCCCTAAATCTTGAAAACTTCATCCACACAAAACTCAACAAGAACTCGTGAGATAAGTTAGTATAAACCAATGCAAAAACCTTATCATTATCCACTGTAGCAAACCACTAAAATTATTACTCAATATTGCATACTAAATGCCTCTGCATATTTAATACTCCTATCCTCAAATAGAATCATTAAACAAGCAAACATATGCAAACAATGCAAACATAACAACAATCTACCAAAACAGTATAGTCTGTAAAGAATGCAAGAGTATCAATACTTATTCAACTCCAAAAATTCTGAAAATTTACCACACTGTATAAAATTTATCAGAGCTTATTATGCAAAAAGTTTCAACCTTTTATCACATTCTGATTTTTCTGGGGATTTTTGCAACAGCGATAAACTTTCTGTTTTGAAACAGCAACATGTATACTTGCAAAATAAGCATGGTAAAGGCTATCCTTGACCATTTTATTGAAAATAAAGATGAAAAACATCATTCTAAATAACAGCAAGCAAATCCTAACAAAAGAAAATGACGGTCCAAGCAAAACACATATCATGTGACGAATGAAAACATAGCTCCATGTGAGGTTACCGATAATGTAGGAGACGAAATAGGGGATGCCTTTCGGGGCATCCCCAAGCTTAGTTGCTTGGATATTCCTTGAATATTACCTTGGGGTGCCTTGGGCATCCCCAAGCTTAGGGTCTTGTCACTCTATATTCTCCTCATATCGACATCTCACCCAAAACTTGAAAACTTCAATCACACAAAACTTAACGAAACTTTGTGAGATAGGTTAGTATGATAAAGAGCAAACCATTTCACTTTTGGTACCGTAAAAGACAAGATTCATAATTGTTTCCACACAATGCCTAATGTAGCATATCATTTCTACAATTTATATTGAGCAATATAAGCCATAGAAACTAGGAAACAAGCAAACTATGCATTGAAAACAGAATCTGTCAAAAACATAACCGTCTGTAGTAATCTGTACTCAAACCATACTTCTGCTACTCCAAAAATCTGAAAAATTAGGAGAACGTAGAGAATTTGTATATATATCACCTGTAAAAATTTCATATCAAAATCACGTTTCAGTGAATTGCTAAATTTCCTGGACTGAGCACAAAAGTTTCTGTTTTTGCACAGATTCAAGTCAACTATCGTCCACACTATCCCAAAGGCTTTACTTGGCACTTTATTGAAACAAAAGCTATAAAACATGATTACTAAAGTAGCTTAATCATGTGAACACACAAAAACATTAGGTAAAAGTATTGGGTTGTCTCCCAACAAGCGCTTTTCTTTAATGCCTTTTAGCTAGGCATGATGATTTCAATGATGCTCGCATAAAAGATATTAATTGAAACATAACAAGAGCATCATGAAGCATATGACTAGCACATTTAGGTCTAACCCACTTCCTATGCATAGGGATTTTGTGAGAAAAAAACTTATGTGGACAAGAATCAACTAGCATAGGAAGGGAAAACAAGTGCAACTTCAAAACAATCAACACATAGAGAAGAAACTTGATATTATTGAGATATGTAAGAGCATAAGTTCCTCTCTCATAATAATTTTCAGAGGCATCATGAATGGATTCAAAAATATAACTATCACATACAACACTATTTTCATGATGCACAAGCATAGAAAATTTATTACTCTTTATGGCATACATGTCATCAAAATAATCATCATAGATAGCAACTTTATTGTCATAGTCAATTGAAACCTCTTCCAAAATAGTGGATGTATCACTAAATAAAGTCACGACCTTTCCAAATCCACTTTCATCAATATTGTAATAAGATTCAACACCCTCGAAAATAGTGGGATCACTACTACCTAGAGTTGACACTCTTCCAAACCCACTTTTATCAATGTAATCATCATAAATAGGAGGCATGCTATCATAATAAATTTTCTTATCGAAAGTAGAAGGAATCAAAGGTTCATAATCATTAAGCAAAGCATCCCAAAGCTTAGGACAAGCATTATTTCCAGCAAATAAATCTTTAAACATGTCATACACATTAAACATAGCATCCCCAAGCTTGTGGTTTTGCATATCATCACAATCATTCTTATCAATAGCATGAATGGCACCAATAGTATAGCAAACATTATTATCATATTCTTCCAAGCAAGTGCTAAAAAGATTTTCAAGATCATAAGGGACAGCATTGTCTTCCCAATCATAATCTTTAAAACAAGTAGTAGGTATCACAAAATCATACTCAATATCATCATCTTCCACCAACATATTTGATTCACTCTCATGATGCACAATGGTGATAGGAGCAACATTATTTGGGAGAGATACCTTTTTACCTCTATTATTTATTCTTATATTTTTTTCACCACATCATGTGTGGGTTTAATAAATTTTTTCCAGCTTCTTGTTGAAGAGATTGATTGGATAGGAAGCTCCTCCTTGTTACCTGATTCATCATAATAAACAATAGGAGGGTATTGGGAAACATTTTCCCTTTCATTAGTACTCTCTTCATATTCCATTTGTTTTCTTGTCTTTAGGTAGTTGGCAATATAAGGATTCTCAATGCAATTTACCGCACAAAACATATAAATTTCTTCTAGATCAAAATCAAGAAATCTCTCGAGATTAAAATTTGGAATATCCTCAGTTATACGTTTCATTTCTTCATACCCCAAAAGAAGACTAAGCTCTTTATGATGCTCAAGGGTAATCAAGTTATCACAATTTTTGGCCACGATTTAATCATGAAAGAATTTGCATTGGAAATTTAAATGACCATGTTCATTGCAAAATTCACAAGGATGGCAAAAAAATTCTTTCAGCACAATCATCTAGCCTCTCTTGCAACTTTTTTGTTTCTAAATATTTATGCTTCTTACAAAATCTATCATCCCTTTTTGGTGTGCAAAGGCTCTCCCAATTCACTCTACAAAAAGTGACATGCTTATAACAAACATTTTTGTCATGACTTGTGCAATCATCATTAGCATTTTGGATATTCAAAGAATTCATACTAACAACATTGCAATCATGCTCACAATTCAAATATTTTGTGCCAAGCATTTTATTGACTTCTTCTTCTAACAATTGAGCACAATTTTCTGAACCATCATTTTCAAGAAAGATATTATAAAGATGATCAATAATATGATGCAACCTCAATTCCATTTTTATGTAGTTTTCTTTTATAAACCAAACTAGTGATAAAACAAGAAACTAAAAGATTCAATTACAAGATCTAATGATATACCTTCATGCACTCACCTCCCCGGCAACGGCGCCAAAAAAGAGCTTGATGTCTACTATGCAACTTTCTTCTTGTAGACTCGTGTTGGGCCTCCAAGCGCAGAGTTTTGTAGGACAGTAGCAATTTTCCCTCAAGTGGATGACCTAAGGTTTATCAATCCGTGGGAGGTGTAGGATGAAGATGGTCTCTCTCGAACAACCCTGCAACCAAATACAAGAAATCTCTTGTGTCCCCAACACACCCAATACAATGGCAAATTGTATAGGTGCACTATTTCGGCGAAGAGATGGTGATAAAAGTGTAATATTGATGGTACAAATATATTTTTATAATCTAAATAAATAAAAACAGCAAGGTAGCAAATAGTAAACGGGCACAAAAACGGTATTGCAATGCTTGAAAATGAGGCCTAGGGTCCGTACTTTCGCTAGTGCAATCTCTCAACAATGCTAATATAATTGGATCACATAACCATCCCTCAACGTGCGATGTAGAATCACTCCAAAGTTCCTATCTAGCGGAGAACATAAGAATAAATTGTTTGTAGGGTATGAAACCACCTCAAAGCTATCCTTTCCGTTCAATCTATTCAAGAGTTCGTACTAAAATAACACAAAGCTATTCTTTCCATTCGATCTATCCTAGAGTTTGTACTAAAATAACACCAAAGCAAATTCATATTCATAATACGCAATCCAACACAAAGGACTTCAAAGAGTGCCCCAAGATTTCTACCGGAGAAACAAAGACAAGAACGTGCATCAACCCCTATGCATAGATTACCCCAATGTCACCTGGGAATCCGCAAGTTGATTGCCAAAACATATATCAAGTGAATCAATATGATACCCCATTGTCACCACGAGTATTCAATTGGAAGACATATATCAAGTGTTCTCAAATCCATAAAAAGTATTCAATCCGATAACAACGAAATCTCAAAGGGAAAGTTCAATTGATCACAACAAGATAGAGAGGGGAAACACCATATGATCCGACTGTATTAATAAAGCCTGCGATACATCAAGATTGTGACATCTCAAGAACATGAGAGAGAGAGAGAGAGAGAGATTAAACATATAGCTACTGGTACAAACCCTCAGCCCCGAGGGTGGACTACTCCCTCCTCATCGTGGTGGCCGCCGGGATGATGAAGATGGCCACCGGTGATGATTCCCCCCTCCGGCAGGGTGCCACAACGGGGCCTAGATTGGTTTTCGGTGGCTACAGAGGCCTGCAGCGATGAAACTTCTGATCTAGGGTAACCCCGAAGGGTTTTGGAATATTTGTGAATTTATAGGCAAAGAGGGGGTAAAGGAGGCCATCGAGGTGGGCACAACCCATCTGGGCGCGCCTGTGCCCCCAAGCGAGCCCTGGTGGGTTGTGCCCCCCTCGGGGCACCCCCCAGGTGCTTCTCTGGCCCATGCTGGGTGTTCTGGTCCATACAAAATCTCCAAAAAGTTTCGCGGTGTTTGGACTCCGTTTGATATTGATTTCCTACGATATAAAAAACAAGCAAAAAACAGCAATCGCTTTGAGCCTTTGGGTCAATAGGTTAGTCCCAAAAAATGATATAAAGTTGCTATAAAATGATTGTAAAACATCCAAGAATGATAATATAATGACATGAATACTTCATAAACTATAGATACGTTGGAGACGTATCAGCGCCCTCTTGGCGATGTCATTCGCTTCCTTGTTCGTGCCGTGTGTCACGTGCTGCAGTTCCAGACCCAAGAATTGCTTCTCGATTTTGCATACCTCCGCCAGGTATGCGTCCATGTGCTCATCCTTCGGCTCGTATACCTTGTTGGAGAAGTTGGTGTAGCTGGGAGTCACCCTTGATGGTGAGGCGCTTCACGCCCAAGGTGGCCGCAGCCTTGAGACCGGCAATCAAGCCTTCGTACTCCGCGATGTTGTTGGAGACCTTTTCGATGTGTTGGAAGCAGAGCTGCACAACATAGTAGAGCTTGTCCTGAGTGGGCGAGATGAGCACGGCTCAAGCCCCCGCGCCCCAGTGTGCGAAGCCGCCATCGAAGTACATGACCCAGCCGTCTGGTGCCTCGCTTCCTGGCGAGAGGGATCAGACCTCGCCTGCTTCGGGCCCCAGAGCGTCGGTCCATTCTACCATGAAATCAGAGCGCTGCCTCCTTGATGGCCCTAGTGGTGCTGGACTCCAGCTGGAATGCCTGCAATTTGATGTTCCATTGGCGACTCTCCCCATGGAGTTGGGGCTCTGGAGCACCCTTTCCAGAGGGTAAGCTGAGACGACCTTGATGGGGTGGCCATGGAAGTAGTGGCGCAACTTGCGGGAGGTGACGAGGAGCGCGAGCAAGAGCTTCTGCGGCATGGGGTAGTGCGCCCGCACGTCACGTAGTACCATGCAGACGAAGTACACCGGGTGCTCGACGAGAGCGGAAGTATTGGTGGAGTCCGGCACCTCCTAAGGCCAGGGACCTTGGGAGCTTGCTCGTTTGCTGAGGTGGCCGCTGCCTCGGGCGTCCTGTGGAGTCTGGTCACCTGTTGGCGCCGCCGAGGCTTCAGTGGTGCGTCCTGAAGCTGCGTTGTCTTGTCCTGTAGCGGGGCGATACCCGACGGGTGAGGGAGACCTGGATTATGGGGTCCTCGGTGTTGGGGAACGTTGCAGAAAATTAAAATTTTTCCTACGGCTTCACCAAGATCCATCTATGAGTTCATCTAAGCAACGAGCAATGGGAGAGAGATTGCATCTACATACCACTTGTAGATCCCGCGCGGAAGCTTGCAAGGTGATGATGGAGTCGTACTCGAACGTGATTCAGATCACCGATGCCAAGTGCTGAACGGACAGCACCTCCGCGTTCAACACACGTGACGGGACGGCGGCGTCTCCTCCTTCTTGATCCAGCAAGGGGAAGGAGAGGTTGAGGAAGACAGCTCCACCGGCAAGACGACGGCGTGGTGATGGTGGAGAAGCGATCTCGGCGAGGCTTCGCCGAGCTCTTACGGAGGAGGAGATGTGTTGGGGAGGGGAAGGGCTGTGCCTTGGGAGTTGGTACAGCAGCCCCCCTCCCTCCCCCCTTTATATAGGCCCCCTGGTGGCGGCCTGAGATCCAATCTCCGGGGCGGCGACAAGGGGTGGAGTGCCCCAAGCCGGTGGGCGCCCCCCCCTAGGGTTTCAACCCTAGGCGCAGGGGGTGGGCCTAGGGGGGAGCACCAGCCCCCTGTGGGCTGGTTCCCTTCCCCCTTTAGCCCATGGGGCCCTCCGGGATAGGTGGCCCCACCCGGTGGACCCCGGGGACCCTTCCGGTGGTCCGTGATTTCTACGGAGACCGAAACTTTCCCGATGGCGAATCACCACTTCCTATATATTATTCTTTACCTCCGGACCCTTCGGAACTCCTCGTGACGTCAGGGATCTCATCGGGACTCGAACAACATTCGGTAGTCACATACTTGACTTCCTACTAACCCTAGCGTCACCGAACCTTAAGTGTGTAGACCCTACGGGTTCGGAGACACGCAGAACATGACCGAGGCGACTCTCGGGCAATAACCAACAGCGGGTCCGATACCCATGTTGGCTCCCACATGCTCCTCGATGATTTCATCGGTTGAACCACGATGTCGAGGATTCGATCAAACCACAGATACAATTCCCTTTGTCAATCGATGCGTTACTTGCCCGAGACTCGATCGTCGGTATCCCAATACCTTGTTCGGTCTCGTTATCGCAAGTCACTTTACTCGCACCGTAATGCATGATCCGTGGCCAACACCTTGGTCAACTTGAGCTCATTATGATGATGCATTACCGAGTGGGCCCAGAGATACCTCTCCGTCATACGGAGTGACAAATCCGATCTCGATCCGTGTCAACCCAACAGATACTTTCGGAGATACCGTAATGCACCTTTATAGTCACCCGATTCACGTTGTGACGTTTGATACACCAAGGCACTCTACGGTAACCGGAGTTACGATCTCATGGTCGAAGGAATAGATACTTGACATTGGCAAAGCTTCTAGCAAACGAACTATACGATCTTTTATGCTATGCTTATGATTGGGTCTTGTCCATCACATCATTCTCCTAATGATGTGATCCGTTATCAACGACATCTTATGTCCATAGTCGAAACCATGACTATCTATTGATCTGTGAGCTAGTCAACTAGAGGCTCACTAGGGACATTTGTGGTCTAAGTGTTCACACGTGTATTACGATTTCCGGATAATACGGCTTATAGCATGAACAAAAGACAATTATCATGAACATTGAAATATAATAATACTTTTATTATTGCCTCTAGGGCATATTTCCAACATCTCCCACTTGCACTAGAGTCACCAATCTAGTTACATTGTGATGAATCGAACACCCATAGAGTTCGGTGTTGATCATGTTTTGCACGCGAGGAGGTTTAGTCAGCGGATCTGCGACATTCAGATCCGTGTGCACTTTGCAAATCTCTATGTCTCCATCTTGAACATTTTCACGGATGGAGTTGAAACGACGCTGATGTGCTCTGGTCTTCTTGTGAAACCTGGGCTCCTTGGCAAGGGCAATAGCTCGGTGTTGTCACAGAAGAGTTTGATCGGCCCGACGCATTGGGTATGACTCCTAGGTCGGTGATGAACTCCTTCACCCAAATCGCTTCATGCGCTGCCTCCGAGGCTGCCATGTACTCCGCTTCACATGTAGATCCCGCCACGGCGCTCGCTTGCATTTGCACCAGCTTCTTGCTCCACCATTCAACATATACACGTATCCGGTTTGTGACTTAGAGTCATCGGATCTGAGTCGAAGCTAAGCGTCGGCGTAACCCTTCTGACGAGCTCTTCGTCTCCTCCATAAACGAAACATGTCCTTCGTCCTTTTCGGTACTTCAGGATATTCTTGACCGCTGTCCAGTGTTCCTTGCCGGGATTACTTTGGTATCTTGCAACCAAACTTACGGCAAGGTTTACATCGGGTCTAGTACACAGCATGGCATACATAATAGATCCTATGGCTGAAGCATAGGGGATGACACTCATCTCTTCTTTATCTTTTGCCGTGGTGGGTGGATCGAGCCGAGCTCAATCTCACACCTTGTAACATAGGCAAGAACCCCTTCTTGGACTGATCCATTTTGAACCTCTTCAAAATCTTATCAAGGTATGTGCTTTGTGAAAGACCTATGAGGCGTCTCGATCTATCTCTATAGATCTTGATGCCTAATATATAAGCAGCTTCTCCAAGGTCCTTCATTGAAAAACACTTGTTCAAGTAGGCCTTAATGCTGTCCGGGAGTTTCAGTATCATTTCCCATCAAGAGTATGTCATCTACATATAACAGGAGAAATGCTACTGAGCTCCCACTCACTTTCTTATAAACGCAGCTTCTCCATAAGTCGCATAAATCCAAACGCTTTGATCATCTCATCAAAGCGAATGTTCCAACTCGAGATGCTTGCACCAGTCCATAAATGGATCATTGGAGCTTGCATACTTTGTTAGCGTTACGAGGATCGACAAAACCTTCCGGCTGCATCATATACAGCTCTTCCTTAAGATGTCCATTAAGGAATGCCGTTTTGGCGTCCATCGCCATATCTCATAATCATAGTATGCGGCAATTGCTAACATGATTCGGACGGACTTAAGCTTCGCTACGGAGAGAATGTCTCGTCGTAGTCAATCCCTTGAACTTGTCGATAACCCTTAGCGACAAGTCGAGCTTTATAGATGGTGACATTACCATCGCGTCCGTCTTCTTCTTAAAAATCCATTTGTTTTCTATCGCTCGCCGATCATCGGGCAAGTCTTGTCAAAGTCCATACTTTGTTTTCATACATGGATTCTATCTCGGATTTCATGGCTCCAAGCCATTTGTTGGAATCCGGCCCGCCATTGCTTCTTCATAGTTCGAAGGTTCATTGTTGTCTAGCAACATGATTTCCATGACAGGTTGCCGTACCACTCAGTGCGGAGCGTGTCCTCGTGGACCTTCAAGTTCAAGAGTAACTTGATCCGTAGTACCTTGATCATCATCAATGATTTCCTCTTGATTGGTGTGGGCATCACAGAGCGGTTTCTGCGCTGCATCACTTTCCCGTTCGAGAGGTAGTACTTCATCGAGTTCTACTTTCCTCCCACTTACTTCTTTCGAGAGAAACTCTTTCTCCGAAAGCATCCGTTCTTGGCAACAAAGACCTTGCCTTGGATCTTAAGTAGAAGGTATACCCGACAGTTTCCTTGGGTATCCTATGAATCGCATTTTTCCGACTTGGGTTCGAGCTTTTCAGTTGAAGTTTCTTGACATAAGCATCGCATCCCCAAACTTTTAGAAACGACAGCTTAGGTTTCTTCCCAAACCATAATTCATACGGTGTCGTCTCAGCGGATTTAGGCGGTGCCCTATTTAAAGTGAATGTAGCTGTCGTAGAGCGTATCCCCAAAATGATAGCGGTAAATCGGTAAGAGACATCATAGACCGCACCATATCCAATAGAGTGCGACTGACGTTCGGACACACCGTTTATTTGAGGTGTTCGGCGGCGTGAGTTGTGAAACGATTCCACATTTTCTTAAGTGTGTACCAAATTCGTGACTTAAGTATTCTCCCCACGATCTGATCATAGGAACTTTATCTTACGGTCACGTTGATTCTCTACCTCACTCTGAAATTCCTTGAACTTTTCAAAGGTCTCAGACTTGTGTTTCATTAAGTAGACATACCCATATCTACTCAAGTCATCAGTGAGAGTGAGAACATAACGATATCCTCCGCGAGCCTCAACGCTCATTGGACCGCACACATCGGTATGTATGATTTCCAACAAGTTGGTTGCTCGCTCCATTGTTCCGGAGAACGGAGTCTTGGTCATTTTGCCTAAGAGGCAAGGTTAGCATGTGTCAAACGATTCATAATCAAGAGACTCTAAAGTCCATCAGCATGGAGCTTCTTCATGCGCTTGACACCAATGTGACCAAGGCGGCGATGCCACGGTATGTGGGACTATCGTTATCAACTTTACATCTTTTGGCATCCACACTATGAACATGTGTAACATTACGCTCGAGATTCATTAAGAATAAACCATTGACCATCAGAGCATGACCATAAAACATATCTCTCATATAAATCGAACAACCATTATTCTCAGACTTAAATGAGTAGCCATCTCGTATCAAGCGAGATCCGGATACAATGTTCATGCTCAAACTTGGCACTAAATAACAATTATTGAGGTTTAAAACTAATCCGTAGGTAAATGTAGAGGCAGCGTGCGACGGCGATCACATCGACTCGGAACCATTCTCGACGCGATCGTCACCTCGTCCTTCGCCGGTCTCCGTTTATTCCGCAGCTCCTGCTGTGAGTTACAAATATGAGCAACGGCACGGTATCAAATACCCGGGAGTTACTACGAGTCTTGGTAAGTTACACATCAATTACATGTATATCAAATATACCTTTGGTGTTGCGGCCTTCTTATCCGCTAAGTATTTGGGGCAGTTCCGCTTCAAATGCCCCTTCCCTTGCAATAAAAGCACTCGGTCTCGGGCTTGGGTCCATTCTTTGACTTCTTCCCAAGAGCAAAGCTTACGGGCGGCAACATCTTTGCCGTCCTTCTTGAAGTTCTTCTTACCCTTGCCCTTCTTGAACTTAGTGGTCTTATTGACCATCAACACTTGATGTTCCTTTTGATTTCAGCCTCTGCTGACTTGAGCATCGAGAACACTTCAGAATGGTCTTTACCATCCCCGCATGTTGTAGTTCATCACAAAGCTCTTGTAGCTTGGTGGGAGCGATGGAGGATTCATCAATGACCGCCTCATCCGGGAGGTTAATGTTCATTTGGGTCATACGGTTGTGCAACCCTGACATCTTGAGGATGTGCTCCTTGTGTAACTGTTCTCCTCCATCTTACAATTGTAGAACTTGTCGGAGACATCATATCTCTCGACCGGGCATGAGCTTGGAAAACTAGTTTCAGCTCTTGAACATCTCATATGCTCCGTGGTGCTCAAAACGCTTTTGGAGCCCGGTTCTAAGTCTGTAAAGCATGCCGCCTTGAGCGAGGGAGTAATCATCAAGACGAGTTTGCCAAGCGTTCATAACGTCTTGGTTCTGCAGGGACGGGCGGCACCTAGCGGTCCTTCTAGGACATATTGCTTCTGGCAGCTATGAGGATGATCCTCGGGTTCGGACCCGATCCGTATAGTTCTTGCCATCATCTTTCAGCTTGGTTTCTCTAGGAACAGCGTTGAAGTTCATGTTGACATTAGCGTTGGCCATTGATCTACAAGACATATTTGCAAAGGTTTTAGACTAAGTTCATGATAATAAAGTTCTTAATCAAAATTATGAACTCCCACTTAGATTAGACATCCCTCTAGTCATCTAAGTGTTACACGATCCGAGTCGACTAGCCCGTGTCCGATCATCACGTGAGACGGACTAGTCATCGTCGGTGAACATCTTCATGTTGATCGTATCTTCCATACGACTCGTGTTCGACCTTTCGGTCTCCGTGTTCGAGGCCATGTGCGCACATGCTAGGCTCGTCAAGTTAACCCTAAGTGTTTTATTTGTGTAAAACTGTCTTACACCCGTTGTATGTGAGCGTAAGGATCCATCACACCCGATCATCACGTGGTGCTTAGAAGCGATTTAACTGTAGCAACGGTGCACGCTTAGGGAGAACACTTCTTGAAATTTTGTAAGGATCATCTTATTTACTACCGTCGTCCTAAGTAAACAAGATGCATAAACATAATAAACATCACATGCAATTATATAGTTGTGACATGATATGGCCAATATCATCAAGCTCCATTGATCTCCATCTTCGGGCTCCATGATCATCTTGTCACCGGCTTGACACCATGATCTCCATCATCATGATCTCCATCATCGTGTCTTCATGAAGTTGTCACGCTAACGACTACTTCTACTTCTATGACTAACGCGTTTAGTAATGAAGTAAAGTAGTTTACATGGCGTTCTTCAATGACACGCAGGTCATACAAAAAATAAAGACAACTCCTATGGCTCCTGCGGTTGTCATACTCATCGACATGCAAGTCGTGAATCCTATTACAAGAACATGATCTCATACATCACAATTCATCATTCATCACAACTTCGGCCATATCACATCACATGATCAATCGTTGCAAAAACAAGTTAGGCGTCCTCTAGTTGTTGTTGCATCTTTTACGTGGCTGCGATTGGGTTCTAGCAAGAATGTTTTCTTACCTACGGATCACCACAGCGTGATTTTGTCAACTTCTATTTACCCTTCATAAGGGCCTTGTTCATCGAATCCGCTCCAACTAAAGTGGGAGAGACAGACACCCGCCAGCCACCTTATGCAACTAGTGCATGTCGATCGGTGGAACCGGTCTCACGTAAGCGCACGTGTAAGGTTGGTCGGGCCGCTTCATCCCACAATACCGTTGAGCAAGAAAAGACTAGTAGAGGCAAGTAACATGACAAGATCAGCGCCCACAACAAATTGTGTTCTACTCGTGCATTAGAGAACTACGCATAAACCTGGCTCATGATGCCTTTGTTGGGGAGCGTTGCAGAAAATTAAAATTTTTCCCACGGCTTCACCAAGATCCATCTATGAGTTCATCTAAGCAACGAGCAATGGAGAGAGATTGCATCTACATACCACTTGTAGATCGCGCGAAGCTTGCAAGGTGATGATGGAGTCGCACTCGAGCGTGATTCAGATCACCGATGCCAAGTCTGAGCGGACAGCACCTCGCGTTCAACACACGACGGGACGACGGCGTCTCCTCCTTCTTGATCCAGCAAGGGGAAGGAGAGGTTGAGGAAGACAGCTCCACCGGCAAGACGACGGCGTGGTGATGGTGGAGAAGCAAGATCTCGGCGAGGCTTCGCCGAGCTCTTACGGAGGAGGAGATGTGTTGGGGAGGAGGGCTGCGCCTTGGGAGTTGGTACAGCAGCCCCTCCCTCCCCCTTTATATAGGCCCCCAGGGGTGGCTGCCCTGGAGATCCAATCTCTGTGGGCGGCGGCCAAGGGGTGGAGTGCCCCCAAGCCGGTGGGCGCCCCCCCTAGGGTTTCAACCCTAGGCGCAGGGTGGGCCTGAGGCGCACCAGCCCCTGTGGGCTGGTTCCTTCCCTTTAGCCCATGGGGCCCTCCGGGATAGGTGGCCCCACCGGTGGACCCGGGACCCTTCCGGTGGTCGGTGATTTTAGGATACCCGAAACTTTCCCGATGGCGAATCACCACTTCCTATATATTATTCTTTACCTCCGGACCCTTAGGAACTCCTCGTGACGTCAGGGATCTCATCCAGGACTCGAACAACAGTCGGTAGTCACATACTTGACTTCCTACTAACCCTAAGCGTCACCGAACCTTAAGTGTGTAGACCCTACGGGTTGGAGACACACAGACATGACCGAGGCGACTCTCGGGCAATAACCAACAACAGGGTCTGGATACCCATGTTGGCTCCCACATGCTCCTCGATGATTTCATCGGTTGAACCACGATGTCGAGGATTCGATCAAACCACATATACAATTCCTTTGTCAATCGATGCGTTACTTGCGAGACTCGATCGTCGGTATCCCAATACCTTGTTCGGTCTCGTTACGGCAAGTCACTTTACTCGCACCGTAATGCATGATCCGTGGCCAACACCTTGGTCAACTTGAGCTCATTATGATGATGCATTATCGAGTGGGCCCAGAGATACCTCTCCGTCATACGGAGTGACAAATCCGATCTCGATCCGTGTCAACCCAGAGATACTTTCGGAGATACCGTAATGCACCTTTATAGTCACCCGATTCGTTGTGACGTTTGATACACCCAAGGCACTCCTACGGTAACCGGAGTTACACGATCTCATGGTCGAAGGAATAGATACTTGACATTGGCAAAGCTTCTAGCAAGCGAACTATCGATCTTTTATGCTATGCTTATGATTGGGTCTTGTCCATCACATCATTCTCCTAATGATGTGATCCGTTATCAACGACATCTTATGTCCATAGTCGAAACCATGACTATCTATTGATCAACGAGCTAGTCAACTAGAGGCTCACTAGGGACATTTGTGGTCTAAGTGTTCACACGTGTATTACGATTTCGGATAATACAGTTATAGCATGAACAAAAGACAATTATCATGAACATTGAAATATAATAATACTTTTATTATTGCCTCTAGGGCATATTTCCAACACTCGGACAGCCAGACTATATGCTTAGGTCGGACTGTTGGACTATGAAGATACAAGATTGAAGACTTTGTCCCATGTCTGTGTGGGACTCTCCTTTGCGTGGAAGGCAAGCTTGGCAATTCGGATATGTAGATTTCCTTCTCTATAACCGACTCTGTGTAACCCCAGTCCCCTCCGGTGTCTATATAAACTGGAGGGTTTAGTCCATAGGACAACAACAATCATAATCATAGGCTAGCTTCTAGGGTTAGCCTCTATGATCTCGTGGTAGATCAACTCTTGTAATACTCATATCATCAAGATCAATCAAGTAGGAAGTAGGGTATTACTTCCATAGAGAGGGCCCGAACCTGGGTAAACATCGTGTCCCCCGCCTCCTGTTACCATTAGCCTTAGATGCACAGTTTGGGACCCCCTACCCGAGATCCGCCGGTTTTGACATCGACAGCGGGTCCTTGGCCTGGTGCTCCTCCCGGACCGCCACCAGCGCTACGCTAGCGGAGTGTGGCATGGCGGCCAGGTAAAGCACCAGGGGCTCAAGAGGTCACGACACCACCATCACTGGTGGGTTGGTGAGGTACCTCTTGAGGTCTTGAAATGCTGTGTCAGCCTCCGGAGTCCACTCGAACTGCCCCTTCTTTTTCATCATTTTGAAGAACGGGAGGGCGCGTTCTCCCAACTTGCAGATGAAGTGCCCCAATGAGGTCACGCAACCTGCCAGCTTATGCATTTCCTTAAGGGTCTGCGGCGGGCTCATCCTTTTTATGGCCTTGACCTTCTTTGGGTTTGCCTTGATTCCCCTGTGCGACACCAGAAAACCTAGTAGCTTGCCGGAGGGAACGCCAAACACGCATTTCTCTGGGTTGAGCCATAGGTCCACTTCGCGCAAACTGGCAAATGTTTCCTCCAGGTCCTTGATAAGGGTCCTTGCCTCCCGAGACTTCACTACTATGTCGTCGACATATGCCTCAATGTTCCTCCTGAGCTGCTGGCCCAGGGCGATGTGCATCAGTCGCTGGAAGGTCGCCCCAGTGTTGCGCAGGCTGAATGGCATGCAGGTGTAGCAGTACACCCCGCAGGGGGTCAGGAAGGACGTCTTCTCAACATCTTGTACCACCATCTTGATATGATGGTAACCCGAGAAGGCGTCCAGGAAGCACAACAGGTCACACTCAGCGGTGGAGTCGACGATCTAATCGATGCGCGGGATCGGTAAGGGGTCTTGAGGGTATGCCTTATTGAGGTTGGTGAAGTCGACGCACATGCGCTCCTTCCCGCCTTTCTTTGGGATGACGACCGGGTCCGCCAACCATTCCGGGTACCGCACATCCCGAATGACACCAGCGTCATGTAGCTTATGGGTTTCTTGGACAATGAACGACTACTTCTCTGTGGACTGCCACCGCCTTCTGCTTTACTGGCCAGGTGTTAGGGCACACCCTCGGGTGATGCTCAATTATTCCCCTTGGGATCCCAACCAGGTCCTTGGGATCCTACCTGAACACCCCCTTGTTCACGTGCAAGAAGTCGAGAAACACCTTTTCCTGGTCTGGAGGAAGGTTGGCGCCTATAGTGAAGGTGGCCCTCGATGCTCTGTCTTCATCGACAGGCACCTGCTTCATTTCAGCCCGATCTTGAGAGAACGACTGTTGTTTCTTTGCTGGCGCAGCCCCTGGGACCTCTAGGGCTCCTTCTTCGGTCGGGCGCGCCGCTGCTGCAGTCTCGAAGGCGAGCTTGAGGGTCGTCAGGCTTCCTTGGTGTCTCCAGTCACAGTGAGGACGCCGCTGCTCCCCGACATCTTCATGAGGTTGTAGGCAGGATGGGACGCCGCCATGAACTTGGCCAAGGCTGGGTACCCAAGGATGCGTTGTACGGGAGCTGATGCGGGCGATGTCAAAGTCGATAAGCTCGGTGCCGTAGTTGTTGCAGGTGCCGAAGGTTCGGTGCCGTAGTTGTCGCAGGTGCCGAAGGTGACGGGGAGGCGGATCTACCCTAGGGGGCTGGTGGAGCCGTCGACAACCCCGGAGAATGGCTTGGTGGGGGCGGAGCCGGACATGTGGCACATGGAGCAGGCCGAAAGCTTCCACGAAGAGCACATTGAGGCCAGCTCCACCATCGATGAGGGTCTTGGTTACCGCCACGTTGCAGATGATGGGGGTGCAGAGCATCGGAAGCGCGCCCACGCCCGCGATGGTCGTGGGGCGGTCTCTTGTGTCAAAGGTGATGTCAGCCTTGGGTGCGGCCCATCCCGGAGGGGCTCCCTGCTGCACGTGGATGGCGCCCACTTGGCGGAAGAACTGCTTGGCATGGCGGTCCGAGGGCAGCGCCTGCGAGCCACCGAGGAGAGCTGCGACAACGTGGGGTGCTGGTGCCATGAAGCGCGCGATGAAGAGGGCACGCAACTCCTCCCATGATGCCATAGAAGACCCTGGCAAGTTGAGAAGCCAGGCGCGTGGCACGCCCACCAGGGCCATGGGGAGCCAGTTCGCCATGACCTTGTCGTCACCCGCCCAGACAGCCTCCTCATATGCTCGGAGAAAGCCCGCCGGGTCCTCCGCGCCGTCTTATCGGGGCGGCAAGTCCAGCCTGAACTTGGGCAGCCACTGCACCCGCCACAAGGCGGGGGTGAAGGCCCGGAGGCCCTCGGATCCTCCGAGGGCACGTATCGGTCTAGTCGATGGAAAAGCGTTCGCCATGAGAGCCGAACAGCAGAGTGTGGCGGATGGAGTGGGGGATCTCCGACGCACCCCTATTTGGTGCGCCAAATGTTGGATTTGGGGTTCCACGAACCCTTGAGAGGCTCGAACTCTGGGGCGCGTGCAAAGAACTCGTCCTCCATAGTCTGCCTACTCACTAATCTCACGGCCTAGCTCGACGAACCCAACGGACAAGAGACACAACAGTTTACCCAGGTTTGGACCACCCTGCGGTGTAAAACCCTACTCCTGCTTTGTGGTGGATTGGCCTCGATGGGGTGAGGATGAACTAGTACAGTGGTTGAACAACCTCGGGAGGAGAGATGTTCTTGGGCTCGGATGAGCTGGTGGGAGTGTGGATGATCTGAATGATCCGTCCCCTTCTATGGTGGTGGCTAAGTCCTATTTATAGTGGTCTTGGTCCTCTTCCCAAATGTAGGCGGGAAGGGATCCTACAACGACCAAATTCGAAGGGGGACAACTAGTACAAGTTATCCTGACAAAAGTAGTCTTCACGTGCGAAAGCATTAGGTGGTGACGCCGCGATGGGCTCCGTGATGACCTCCATCCTGCCGTCCTAGCGATCTTGGTCTTGTAGCACCGAAATGGAAACCTTTGCTTGATTCCTCGAGACTCCGTGCCCGCGCTTGCTTCCTTAGCACCAAAGTGCAAATTGGTACACTGCACCCACTGGCGCCCTCCTAGCCTTGGTCGTCACGGCTCATGTCATATGAACCTCGTGAGGTGAGCCTTGCATAGATATCTCCGCCCCTCGGGAGCCAGCCTGGCGAGGCTGCCCCCTAGGGAGGTCTTGGTGTCGTCCGCCTTGTGAGGCTTGGCCCCTCGTGAGGGTCTTGGGTTGCTGTTGCTGAAGCTGGGCCATACTGGGCCGTTGACTGAGCCACGTTGTGGGTCGTAGGCAGGCAAGTCTGGGTACCCCCATTCCCAGAACACCGACAGATTCCTCTCGAAGTTGTGTAGCTCTTCAACAACAACAACAACAACAAAGCCTTTAGTCCCAAACAAGTTGGGGTAGGCTAGAGGTCAAACCCATAAGATCTTGCAACTAACTCATGGCTCTGACACATGGATAGCAAGCTTCCATGCACCCCTGTCCAAACAAGTTGTGTAGCTCTTCATGCATAGCGTTTATCCAATCCGGATCCTGAAGAACTTCTTCAACCTTCATAGGTTCAATGCTAGGAATGAATGAGTAATGTTCACAGAAGTTAGCTAAATGAGTTTTAGAGCGAGTAATTCTCCCGGTTTGGATATCATCGAAGATTTGTTCGACGGGATGATCTCTCGAGATTCTTGCTCTAACTCATGGAAGATTTTTCTTGGGTTGAGGTGGAACATCGTCATCCTCATCATCATCTTATTCTTCTTCATTGTTGTCGTTCGCTTGTGGAGGTGGAGAAGGAGGTCGAGGTGGATCATCTTGTTGTACTTCCTCATTTCCTTCGTCTTGACGGGTTCCACTAGTGGATGCCTCCAAGTCAACTTGTGGTTCACCTTGATGTGAAGTTGAGGCTTCCACTTATATGGACGAAGTACTCTCCTTCACCTCCACTGGTCGAATCTTGCCAATAGAAAAGTCTTGAATTGCTTCCGATGGATCTTTGTCTCCTACATCAATTGGTAGTTGCTCTACTTGCGAGCCGTTAGATTCATCAAATTTCACTGCTATCGTCTTTTCAATCTTTCGGGTGAAATTGTTGTAGACACGGTAGGTGTGAGAGTTTGAGCCATAACCGAGTAGGAAACCCCCATGAGATTTGGGAGCAAATTTCGAGTGACGATGCCTATCAAGAATGTAGCACTTTGAGCCAAATACTCGAAAGTGTCCAACTTGGGGTTTGTTACCGGTGAGCAGCACGTATGTCGTCTTTTGAGAAGCTTGTGAAGATATAGTCGCTTCGTAGCATGACAAGCTGTCTCAACCACTTCCTCCCAAAAATGTCTTGGCATCTTGTATTCATCAAGCATCGTTCTTGCCATCTCGATAAGCGTTCGGTTCTTCCTCTCGACAACTCCATTTTGTTAAGGCGTGTGCGTAGCCAAGAACTCATGTGAAATCCCCTCTTTGTCAAGAAAGGTATCCACATTTGCGTTCTTGAACTCTGTTCCATTGTCACTTTGAACCTTATTGATCTTCACTTCAAATTGATTTTGGGCCTTCTTGGCGAAGTTCTTGAAGATCTTTTGGACTTGCGATTTGTCATCAAGAAAGAACTCCAATGTAAATCTTGAAAAATCATCAACATTGACCAAACCGAATGAGTTACCACCAAGGCTCTTATAAGCATTGGGACCGAAAAGATCCATGTGAAGTAGCCCAAGTGGTCTTCTCATGGTCATGATGTTCTTCACGGGATGACTTCCTCCAACTTGTTTTCCTGCTTGACAAGCGCTGCAAAGTCTATCCTTGTCAAATATGACATCTTTAACACCAAGGATATGATTACCTTTAATAAGTTTATGAAGATTTTGCATGCCAACATGACCTAACTGTCTATGCCATAACCATCCTTTAGAAGATTTAGCAATTAAACAAGTGCGAGGTTTGGCTCTCTTAGTAATGTCAACAATGTTTAGATCACCTCTAGGATACCGGTAAAGACCATATTATGATTATCTATTCGAAACACTTGGCAATCTAATTCGGTAAATAGGACATTAAAACAAAAAACGGCTAGTCTAGATACAGAAAAGTAGATTTTAACCAAGAGACTCAATGAGCATGACATTTTGGATAGAGCTATCATGGGAAATGGCCACCTTACCAAGGCCAAGTACCTTACCCTTGGAGTTATCTCCAAAAGTGACATACTTACATGGACCGTCATTCTTAGCAAGCTCGTGGAACATATCTTTATCTCCAGTCATGTGGTCGGTACATCCACTATCAAGTATCCAATCTTTTCCTCTGGCCATATAGTCATGTAGATTTTCCATGAGACCAAAATGCCTCATAGACTCCTCAAGGTCAGCGTCACTATCTTTGTCTTCATCATAATAGCCGTGCTCAATATCACCGTCCATGTGATATCACCTAGGCCAAGTGATTTATTAGATTTATGACCATGACAATGTTCAAGCTTATGAATTCTAATTGTCTCCGAAATGATGCTACTAATGACTCCAACATTTAGTTTGGCATGCATAAGACCACGGAGCTCAAATAGACATTCATCAAACTTGGGATCACTCGATTTCGTACTATGAAAAGCAATGGACTTTTGAAGGATCTCATCTAGATTTTCAAGGAATAATTCGGAAAGCATTCTTCAATATAATTCCATATAGTATATGCGCATTGAAAAGTAGGCAAGCACACAAGCAAATTTCTATGCAATCCTCTAATGATAAGATTAATAGTCCTAACATTGCGAACCATGTCAAGACAATCATCAGGGGTCGGATGCATAGGATCATGGTAGGCACATAAGAGCTAGTAATGTACTTGTTCAAATTATATTCATTGAAGATCACAAGCATTTCATTTTTCCAAGAACCATGAAACTCCCCATCAAGAATATGCACTCTACATCTAATACTCCCGAACGTAGACTCATCCATCTTCCTCCAATGGCGGTTAAACCAAAGCAATGGAGATCAGTGCTCTCATACCAATTGAAAGGATCAAGAAGAGAGGTCTAGGAGGGGGGGGGGGGTGATTAGACCCTCAACAAGCACATTTGGCCGTTTTTAAGTTCTTCAAGTTAAGGTGGAGCTTTAGCACAAGTTTAAGCATTCACAATACATTTCAAGCAAGCATGACAAGAGTATATATGCAGCTGAAAGAGTAAATCATGCAAGTTGCAAGAAAGTAAAGGGATGGGATTGGAGTTTGCAAACGCAATGGAGACGTGGAGATTTTGGGTGTGGTTCCGATAGGAGGTGCTATCAAACATCCACGTTGATGGAGACTTCAACCCATGAAGGGTAACGGCTGCGCAAGTCCATGGAGGGCTCCACCCACGATGGGTCCATGAAGAAGCAACCTTGTATATCCCACAATGGCCATCGACCATGAAGGACTTGCCTCACTTGGGTAGATCTTCATGAAGTAGGTGATCTCATTGCCCTTACATACTTCTTAGTTCAACTCCACAATATGCCGGAGGCTACCAAGCGACACCTAACCGATCTAGGAGATACCACTCTCCAAAAGGTAATAGATGGTGTGTTGATGATGAACTCCTTGCTCTTATGCTTCAAATGATAGTCTCCCCAATGGTCAAATCTCTCTCACAGATTTGGCTATGGTGGAAAGATGATTTGAGTGGAAAGCAACTTGTGGAAGGCTAGAGATCAAGATTCATGTGGTAGGAATGGAACGTCTTGATCTCAACACATGAGTAGGTGGTTCTCTCTCAGAAAATGAGTAGTGGAAGTGTAGGCATGTTTTGATGTCTCTCTCTATGAATGAAGAGGGGGTGGAGGGGTATATATAGCCTCCACACAAAATCCAACCGTTACACACATTTGACCCAACTCGGTGAGACCGAATAGGTAAACTCGGTGTGACCAATTAGTTCAAAATGTGAATGTTAGGAATCTCGGTGGGGCCGGAACAACTCGGTGTGACCGATGTGCTAGGGCTGAGGGAAAACATCAACTCGGTGGCGTCAATTCCATCAACTCAATGAGACCGAAATGAAGCAATAAGCAACATACTGAATGTCAAGCCAACTCGGTGAGACCGATTGCAATTTTGGTGAGACCGAAATAAATGCAACAAGTCATAGGGAGTTTGCAAGGCCATCTCGATGAGACCGAGATCCGTATTGGTGTGACCTAACTGTTAGGGTTTCTGGCTGTGGCTATGTCATATGAACTTGGTGGCGCCGGATAGAAAGAATCGGTGGGGCCGAGTTTGACTTTAGGTTTTGGACATATTTGGATGGAGAAGGTGGTTGAGGGTTTTGGAGCAATATCACTAAGCATTTGAGCAAGCAAGCCATTAAGCAACACCTCATCCCTTTTAATAGTATTAGCTTTCCTATGAAATCAATGTGATCTTGGGTCACTAAAATAAAATGAAGAGTTTTGTGCTTTTGCCAATATGTGTCCTTAGCATTTTGAAGGGGTTCCACGTCCTCTTGTCCTTGCCACACCATTTTTGAACTTGTCTAAAATATACTAGATAAAAACATCAGTCCAACAAGAGATATGTTGACATTAGTTACCAAAATCACCCAGGGAGCACTTGTGATTTCACACCAGGACCCCGGTGTCTTCGAAGAAAGGATCTTCGCGCCATCGGCCGGTCCTGCCACTCATGCAATGCTGCTCCGCGAGGAGCTTCCGCCTGCACCGCCCACGGGCACGCCGGACTGCGGCCCGACCTCTGGAGCTTGTCTGCTGCTGGCATTGGAGCCTCAGACAGACTGTTGAGCCGTGGAGTTCAACGCTTACTTACTCCATGGTACCTTGCCGAAAGAGGATGCTGACGCAGAGCATGTGGCCAGGCAGGCCACGGCTTATTGCCCGCAAAACGATGAACTATACCGCAGGCGCCCCAACGACGTCTTGCTGTAGTGCATTTCAAAAGAGCAAGGACGAGAGCTGCTAGCTGACATTCACAGGGGAGATTGCAGGCACTACTCTTTGTCGCGTACCCTCATGGGGAAGGTGTTCTGTAGTGGGTTCTACTGGCCTACCATGTTCCGCGAGCTGGTCCAATCCTGCGAGGCCTGCCAGTTCCACGCTAAGAAGATCCATCAGCTCGCGCAAGGACTTCAGACCATCCCACTGTCGTGGCCTTTCGCGGTATGGGGGCTGGGCATACTGGGCCCTTTCCCTCGCACGACAGGCGGTTACCGCTACCTCTACGTTGCCATCGACAAGTTCACCAAGTGGGCGGAGGTGGAGCCGGTGTGCACCATCCCAGCACGCTCGACCGTCAAGTTCATCAGAGGCCTCGTGAGCCGATTTGGCATCCCCAAACGTATCATCACTGACAATGGCTCCATGTTCACGAGTGGCCTCTTCAGGTCCTATTGTGTTAACCTTGGAACGCAGATATGCTATGCTTCGGTGGCACACCTGCGGAGCAATGGCCAGGCCGAGCGCGCCAACGCGGAAGTCCTCAGGGGCCTCAAGACCCGGAGCTCCAAGAAGAAGCTTGAGGCTTGCGGCAAGGGCTGGCTCGATGAGCTCGGGTCCATGCCGTGGTCCATTCGTACCACCGCGAAGATGCCCACCGGCGAGAACCCCTTCCTCCTCGTCTACGGGGCAGAGACTGTCCTTTCGTCCGAGCAGAAGCACGGTTCCCCGCGAGTGCTGGTGTTCGACAAGGCACGCCAGGGCGACTTGTGCGGGGCGGGGGGGGGGGGACTTGGTGCTCCTAGAGGAGGCCTGCCGCCAGGCCTCCCTCCGCACGGCGAGGTACCAGTAGGCCTTGCGGTGCTACCACAGAGGCAACATCCGGCCCCAGACTCTTGACGTCGGAGACCTCATCCTGAGGTGGGTCCTCTCCAGGGAGGGCCTCCACAAGCTCTCGCCCACGTGGGAAGGCCCATTCAAGGTCGCCCACATGTCCAGGCCAGGCGCCGCATGCTCATACGTCTCCAACGTATCTACAATTTATGAAGCATTCATGCTATTTTATTATCTGTTTTGAATGATTACGGGCTTTATTATACACTTTTTATATTACTTTTGGGACTAACCTACTAACCGGAGGCCCAGCCCATATTGCTGTTTTATTGCCTGTTTTAGTATTTCGAAGAAAAGGAATATCAAACGGAGTCCAAACGGAATGAAACCTTCGGCAACGTTATTTTTGGGAAGAATATGATCCTGGAAACTTGGAGTTCACGTTAGAAGATCCTCGAGGATGCCAGGAGATAGGGGGCGCCCCCCCTATTGGGCGCGCCCCCTGTCTCATGGGACCCTCGAGCACCTCCCGACTGACTTCTTTCGCCTATATAAGCCTACGTACCCTAAAAACATCGAATATCAAGATAGATCGGGAGTTCCGCCGCCGCAAGCCTCTATAGCCACCAAAAACCTCTCGGGAGTTTGTTCTAGCACCCTGCCAGAGGGGGAACCCATCACCGGTGGCCATCTTCATCATCCCGGTGCTATCCATGACGAGGAGGGAGTAGTTCACCCTCGGGGCTGAGGGTATGTACCAGTAGCTATGTGTTTGATCTCTCTCTCTCTCTCATGTTCTCGACTTCACATGATCTTGATGTATCGCGAGCTTTACTATTATAGTTGGATCTTATGATATTTCTCCCCTCTACTCTCTTGTGATGAATTGAGTTTCCCTCTTGAAGTTATCTTATCGGATTGGGTCTTTACTTTGAGAACACTTGATGTATGTCTTGCCGTGTTTATCTGTGGTGACAATGGGATATCACGTGCCACTGATGTATGTTTTGGTGACCAACTTGCGGGTTCCGCCCATGAACCTGTGCATAGGGGTTGGCACACGTTTTCTTGACTCTCCGGTGGAAACTTTGGGGCACTCTTTGAAGTACTTTGTGTTGGTTGGATGAATCTGAGATTGTGTGATGCATATCGTATAATCATGCCCACGGATAGTTGAGGTGACAATGGAGTATCTAGGTGACATTAGGGTTTTGGTTGATTTGTGTCTTAAGGTGTTATTCTAGTACGAACTCTTGAATAGATTGATCCGAAAGAATAACTTTGAGGTGGTTTAGTACCCTACCATAATCTCTTTGTTTGTTCTCCGCTATTAGTGGCTTTGGAGTGACTCTTTGTTGCATGTTGAGGGATTGTTATATGATCTATCCATGTTATTATTGTTGAGAGAACTTGCACTAGTAAAAGAATGAACCCTAGGCATTGTTTCCTATCATTGCAATACCGTTTACACTCACTTTTATCATTAGTTACCTTGCTGTTTTTATATTTTCAAATTACAAAAACAATATCTACCATCCATATTGCACTTGTATCACCATCTCTTCGCCGAACTAGTGGACCTATACAATTTACCATTGTATTGGGTGTGTTCGGGACACAAGAGACTCTTTGTTATTTGGTTGCAGGGTTGTTTGAGAGAGACCATCTTCATCCTACGCCTCCCACAGATTGATAAACCTTAGGTCATCCATTTGAGGGAAATTTGCTACTGTCCTACAAACCTGTGCATTTGCAGGCCCAACAACATCTACAAGAAGAAGGTCGTGTAGTAGACATGAAGCTCTTTTCTGGCGTCGTTGCCAGGGAGGTGAGTGCTTGAGGGTATATCTTTAGATTTTGCAACCGAATCTTTTTGTTTCTTGTTTTATCACTAGTTTAGTTTATAAAAGAAAAACTACAAAAAAATGGATTTGAGTTTGTCTCAAATGCTTCATCTTTTTAATATCTTTCGTGAGAATGATGGAAAGGAAAATTGTGCTCAAGTGCTAGAAGAAGAATGCATTAGAATGTTTGGTACTAGATCTTTGTATGATGAGCATGATTACAATGTTGTTAGTATGAATTCCTTGAATATCCATGATGCTAATGATATGCAAAGCCACAAGCTTGGGGAATCTATGTTTGATGAATATGATATTTTTTGTCCCCCAAGTTTTGATGAGAATATTTATTTTGATGATAGCATGCCTCCTTATTATAATGATTATATTGATGAAAGTGGGTTTGTAAGAGTGTCAACTTTAGGAAGTAGTGATCCCACTATTTTGGAGGGTGTTGAATCTTATTGTGATGAATATGAAAGTGGATTTGGAAGAGTGTCAACTTTATTTAGTGATGATTCCACTATTTCGGAAGAGGTTCCAATTGATTATGAGAACAAAGTTGTTATCTATGATGATTATTGTGATGACTTGTATGCTATTAGGAATAATGATAACTATGAAACTTGTCATCATGACTTTAGTTTTCAATTGGATTATGCCTCACATGATAGTTATTTTGTTGAGTTTGCTCCCACTACTATTGATGAGAAGAAATTTGCTTATGTGGAGAGTAGTAAAAGTTCTATGCTTGTAGATCATGAAAAGAATGCTTTAGGTGCTGGTTATATTGTTGAATTTATTCGTGATGCTACTGAAAATTATTATGAGGGAGGAACATATGCTTGTAGTAATTGCAATAATATCAAGTTTCCTCTTTATGTGCTTCAAGTTTTGAAGCTATGCTTGTTTTACCTTCCTATGCTAGTTGATTATTGTTCCCATAAGTTGTTTGCTCACAAAATCCCTATGCGTAGGAAGAGGGTTAGACTTAAATGTGCTAGTCATATGCTTCATGATGCTCCCGTTATGTTTGAATTCTTATCTTTTATGTGAGCATCATTGCCATCTTCATGCCTAGCTAGAAAGGCATTAAAGAAAATCGCTTGTTGGGAGACAACCCAATATTTATCCTTACTGCCTTTGTGTGTTAACATGATTATGCTACTGTAGTAATCATGTTTTATAGCTTTTGTTTCAATAAAGTGCTAAGTAAGACCTTTAGGATAGCTTACGGTGATAGTTGTGTTGATCCTGCTGAGAATCAGAAACTTTTGAGCCCAGTAAATTAGTTTTGTTGATTCACAGAAACGTGCTTATGATATTATTCCTTTTGCTCTGGATTGGTACAAAAATTTCTTAGGACTTCCTAATTTTGTAGGATTTTTGGAGTTCCAGAAGTATACGTTTGATACAGATTACTACAGACTTTTCTGTTTTTGACAGATTCTGTTTTCTATGTGTTGTTTGCTTATTTTGATGAATCTATGAGTAGTATCGAAGGGTATGAACCATAGATAAGTTGGAGCACAGTAGATATTACACCAATATGAATTTAGAATGAGTTCATTACAGTACCTAAGTGGTGGTTTTATTTTCTTATACTAACGGAGCTTACGAGTTTTCTGTTGAGTTTTGTATTGTGAAGTTTTCAAGTTCTGGGTAAGGATTCTATGGACTATGGAATAAGGAGTGGCAAGAGCCTAAGCTTGGGGATGCCCATGGCACCCCAAGATATTTAAGAATAGCCAAAAGCCTAAGCTTGGGGATGCCCCCGGATGGCATCCCCTCTTTCGTCTTCGTTCATCGGTAACTTTACTTGGAGCTATATTTTTATTCACCACATGACATGTGTTTTGCTTGGAGCTTCATTTTCTTGTGTTATTATTTGCTTGCTCTTATTTAGATTAATGTTTTTCACCTTTAGTTTCAATAAAAAGTCAAGGATAGCCTTTACCATGCTTATTTTGCTAGTATACATGTTGCTGTTTGAAAACAGAAAGTTTACCGCTGTTGCAAAAATTCCCTACAAAAGTCAGAGAATGGTATAATGTTGAAACTTTTTGCATATTGAGCTCTGATAAATCTATTACAGTGGGAACTTTATTTCATAATTTTTGGAGTTAGGGAAGTATTGATACTCTTGCATTCTTTACAGACTGTACTGTTTTGGCAGATTGCTGCTATGTTTGCATTGTTTGCATATGTTTGCTTGTTTAATGATTATATTTGTGGATAGGAGTATTAAATATGCAGAGAATTTAGTATGAAATGTTGAATAATTAATTTTAGTGATTTGTTACAGTAGAAAATGATAAGGTTTTGCATTGGTTTATACTAACCTATCTCACGAGTTCTTGTTGAGTTTGGTGTGGATGAAGCTTTTTGAGAAACCATGATATGAGAGGAATTAAGGAGATACAAAAGTTCAAGCTTGGGGATGCCCAAGGCACCCCAAGATAATATTTCAAGAAGTCTCAAGCATCTAAGCTTGGGGATGCCCCGGTAGGCATCCCACCTTTCTTCTTCAGCAACTATCGGTTAGTATCGGTTGAGCCTAAGTTTTTGCTTCTTCACATGAGTTGTGCTATCCTTGCAATGTCATTTTATTTTGTTTTGCTTGCTGTTTGAATACAATACCGAGATCTGAAATTCTTTAATGAGAGAGAGTCTTCACATAGTTGCATAATTATTTAGCTACTCATTGATCTTCACTTATATCTTTTTGGAGTAGTTTGTCATTTACTCACTTATATCCTATGAGTAAATGGTTGAATGAGTAGATTGTCATAAATATGAAATTATATATGTCTCATTTGCTTATCCCATGGGAAGTTATGACTTCACATCTAAGAAGTAGAGGTTGTAAATTTATTGAAGGTTAGCAAGCGTTGTATTGGTCGTTTGAACAATTCATGAAAGAATAATGAAGGAAGAGAGATTTCACATATAAATACACTATCCTAGACATCTTTTATAATTGGGAGCACTCATTAAGTATGACATGCTAAAGAGTTGATGTTGGACAAGGAAGACAACGTAATGGTTTATGTTTTCCGACATCTCTGTTAAATTATATTGTCATGGATCATTCAAACATGTTGAACTTACCTTTCGCCCTCATGCTAGCCAAAATTCCTTGCACCAAGTACAGATACTACTTGTGCTTCCAAATATCCTTAAACCCAGTTTTGCCATGAGAGTCCACCATACCTACCTATGGATTGAGTAAGATCCTTCAAGTAAGTTGTCATCGGTGCAAGCAACAAAAATTGCTCTCTAAATATGTATGATCTTTTGGTGTGAAGAAAATAGCTTTGTACGATCTTGTTATGGAAGCAATAAAAGCGGCGGACTGCATAATAAAGGTCCATATACAAGTGGCAATATAAAGTGACATTCATTCGCATTAAGATTTTGTGCATCCAACCCTAAAAGCGCATGACAACCTCCGCTTCCCTCTGCGAAGGGCCTATCTTTTACTTTATGCAAGAGTCAAAGTGATCTTCACCTTTGCCCTTTTCATTTTATCCTTTGGCAAGCACTTTGTGTTGGGCGATCTGATATATATATATATATATATATATATATATATATATATATATATATATATATCCAATTGGATGTAAGTTAGCATGACCTATTATTGTTGACATCACCCAAAGGTGAATACGTTGGGAGGCAACACTATAAGCCCCTATCTTTCTCAGTGTCCGATTAAGACTTCATAACCACAAGTATTGCGTGATTGTTAGCAATTGTAGAAGACTATATGATAGTTGAGTATGTGGAGTTTGCTATTCCTGAAAATAAGATGAATTGCAATTGTTTGATGACTGAGAATGAAGTTTGCTAGTTTTCAAGAAAGCTTAAGGTCTATGCTTTGACATGTGAATGGCTTGTTACTTTATCGTGAGAAGTTTTATGAGATGAACTACTGTTATGACATATTATCATGCTAGAAAAGGTGATTGAAATTATCATTGATCAAACTTGTGCACCTTCTAGTATTCACACTTCATAAATTCTTTCTTTTATCAATTACCTACTCGAGGACGAGTAGGAATTAAGCTTGGGGATGCTGATACGTCTCCAACGTATCTACAATTTATGGAGCATTCATGCTATTTTATTATCTGTTTTGAACGATTACGGGCTTTATTATACACTTTTATATTACTTTTGGGACTAAACTACTAACCGGAGGCCCAGCCCATATTGCCGTTTTATTGCCTGTTTCAGTATTTCGAAGAAAAGGAATATCAAACGGAGTCCAAACGGAATGAAACCTTCGGCAGCGTTATTTTTGGGAAGAATGTGATCCTGGAAACTTGGAGTTCACGTCAGAAGATCCTCGAGGATGCCTGTCTCGTGGGCCCCTCGAGCACCTCCCGACCGACTTCTTTCTCCTATATAAACCTACGTACCCTAAAAACATCGAATATCAAGATAGATCAGGAGTTCTGCCGCCGCAAGCGTCTATAGCCACCAAAAACCTCTCGGGAGTCCGTTCCAGCACCCTGCTGGAGGGGGAACCCATCACCGGTGGCCATCTTCATCATCCTAGCGCTATCCATGATGAGGAGGGAGTAGTTCACCCTCGGGGCTGAGGGTATGTACCAGTAGCTATGTGTTTGATCTCTATCTCTCTCTCGTGTTCTCGACTTCACACGATCTTGATGTATCGCGAGCTTTACTATTATAGTTGGATTTTATGATATTTCTCCCCCTATACTCTCTTGTGATGAATTGAGTTTCCCTCTTGAAGTTATCTTATCGGATTGAGTCTTTACTTTGAGAACATTTGATGTATGTCTTGCCGTGTTTATCTGTGGTGACAATGGGATATCATGTGCCACTTGATGTATGTTTTGGTGACCAACTTGCGGGTTCCTCCCATGAACCTATGCATAGGGGTTGGCACACGTTTTCTTGACTCTCCGGTGGAAACTTTGGGGCACTCTTTGAAGTACTTTGTGTTGGTTGGATGAATCTGAGATTGTGTGATGCATATCGTATAATCATGCCCACGGATACTTGAGGGGACAATGGAGTATCTAGGTGACATTAGGGTTTTGGTTGATTTGTGTCTTAAGGTGTTATTCTAGTATGAACTCTTGAATAGATTGATCCGAAAGAATAACTTTGAGGTGGTTTCGTACCCTACCATAATCTCTTCGTTTGTTTTCCGCTATTAGTGGCTTTGGAGTGACTCTTTGTTGCATGTTGAGGGATTGTTATATGATCTATCCATGTAATTATTGTTGAGAGAACTTGCACTAGTGAAAGTATGAACCCTAGTCCTTGTTTCCTATCATTGCAATACCGTTTACGCTCACTTTTATCATTAGTTACCTTGCTGTTTTTATATTTTCAGATTAAAAAAACCAATATCTACCATCCATATTGCACTTGTATCACTATCTCTTCGCCGAACTAGTGCACCTATACAATTTACCATTGTATTGGGTGTGTTGGGGACACAAGAGACTCTTTGTTATTTGGTTGCAGGGTTGTTTGAGAGAGACCATCTTCATCCTACGCCTCCCACGGATTGATAAACCTTAGGTCATCCACTTGAGGGAAATTTGCTACTGTCCTACAAACCTATGCACTTGCAGGCCCAACAACGTCTACAAGAAGAAGGTTGTGTAGTAGACATCACATGCCTGGAGACGGAGAATGGGGTTCCCATGCAGAATGCATGGAACATCCAGCACCTCAGCAAGTTCTAGTCGTGACACTCTCACGTAAGAATGAGTGGGGCGGTACACGCCCTAGAGTCTCCCGGTGCGCTGCCCCACAGCCTCGCAAGAGCTCCAACCCATGACCAAGTGGAATCCCCATGCTCCGCCCTGGCAGAACAATCAAACAGTGATCATGCCCACGCCCAAGTGGAGGCCCCATGCTCCACGCTGGTGGAATACTAAAGAAGGCGTCGTACGCGGTGGCCTTCTTCTTTTTGTAAACAAATTTGCGAATTTCTCTGAATAAAGATTTAGAGTTTTGCGTTCTCTATGAGGTAGGGAATGGGGTTTTTGCTGCGGTGTTTTGTTGGACTTTGTTTTTCAGCAGCCGCGCGCAGCTCACGCCTCCCTCATGTGCCTCACGAGAGCGGGGGTTGGGCATGGTTCTAACACTCGGATCTGTCCCAGCAGCCTTAGGGGCCCAGGGCGATAGGGACCCCGGGCCTGCCCCCACGTGCCCTGCCCCACCAAGGCCTTGGGGCTTAAGTCCTCACGCACTTAGGTATAAAGAACTCACATACTTATTGGAAAAGTCTATAAGCTATCGAAATGAAGTACTACACACATGCTCCTAGGGGGATAGATTGGTAGGAAAAGACCATCGCTCATCCCTGACCGCCACGCATAAGGAAGACAATCAATTAATAAATCATGCTCCGGCTTCATCACAAAACGGTTCACCATACGGGCATGCTATGGGAATCACAAACTTTAAACAATTCTACAATCCACAATTACTCACTAGCATATCTCTAATATCACCATCTTTATATATCAAACAATATGCAAGGAATCAAACTTCTCATAGTATTCAATGCACTTTATATGAAAGTTTTTATTATACCCCTTTTGGATGCCCATCATATTAGGACTAAATTCATAACCTAAGCAAATTACGATGCTGTTTAGATACTCTCAAAATAATATAAGTGAAGCATGAGAGTTCAACAATTTCTATAAAATAAAGCCACCGTCGTGCTCTAAAAAGATATAAGTGAAGTACTAGAGCATACTGCCTAGATCAAAAGATATAAGTGAAGCACAAAGAGTATACTAATTAATTCATGATTCATGTGTATCCCTCTCAAAAGGTGCATACAGCAAGGATGATTGTGGAAAACTAAAAAGCAAAGACTCATATCATACAAAATGCTCCAAGTAAAACACATATCATGTGGTGAGTAAGAATATAGCCTCAAGTAAATTTACCGATGGATTGAAGACGAAAGAGGGGAGGCCATCCGGGGCATCCCCAAGCTTAGATGCTTGGTTGTCCTTGAATATTACCTTGGGGTGCCTTGGGAACCCCCAAGCTTAGGCTCTTGCCACTCCTTATTCCATAGTCCATCAAATCTTTACCCAAAACTTGAAAACTTCACAACACAAAACTCAACAGAAAACTCATGAGATCCGTTAGTATAAGAAAAGCAAATCATTACTTTTGGTACTGTTGTGAACTCATTGTTTATTTATGTTGGTGTAATATCTACTGTATTCCAACTTTTACATGGTTCATACCCCCGATAATACCCATAGATTCATCAAAATAAGCAGACAACACATACAAAACAGAATATGTAAAAAACATAACAGTCTACAGAAATGTGAAAACTTCGGATACTTGTGTAACTCTAAAAATTCTGAAAAATTAGGACAACCTGGGAAATTTGTATATAAATCTTGTGTAAAAAAATCAGAAGGTTTCGTCACTTTTACAAATTGTAAAAAATATGATACTGGACGCAAAAGTTTCTGTTTTTCCAGCAAGATCAAATCAACTATCACCGTAGACCATCCCAAAGGTCTTACTTGGCTCAAACACTAATTAAAACACCAAAACACAATTACTACAGAGGTAATAATGTGTATACTCATAAAAACAGAAAGGAAAAATATTGGGTTGTCTCCCAACAAGCGCTTTTCTTTAAAGCCTTTTAGCTAGGCATTGATAATTTTAATGATGCTCACATGAAAGACAAGACTTGAAGCACAAAAAGAGCATCATATAGCATGTGAAAATCACATCTAAGTCTAACATACTTCCTATGCATAGGCATTTTATAGGGAAAATATTTATCAAGACAAGCAACAACTAGCATATGCAAGAAAGAAGAAAGAAACAATAACAATATCAACATAACGAGATGTAATTTAGTGACATGAAAATTTCTACAACAATATTTTCCTCTCTCATAATAATTACATGTGGGATCATACTCAAATTCAAAAATATAACTATCACATAAAATACTCTCTTCATGATCCACATGCATGCAAAGTTGACACTCTTCCAAAATAGTGGGATTAACATTAACTAAAGCCATGACCTCTCCAAACCAACTTTTGTCAAAAAATTCATAAGATTGATCATGCTCCAAAGTAGTGGGATCATTATTACCTAAAGTTGACACTCTTCCAAACCCACTTTCAATATTATTTCAAACACTACTATCAACATCATATTCATCATGAGGCTTAAATAAAATTTCAAGATCATAACAAGAATCACCCCAATCATGATCATTGCAATAAGTAGTGGACATATCAAAATTATCATCCCCAATCTTAGGGTTTTGCATATTATTAGCGCAACTGAGATTCATAGAATAAATAATAACATTAGTGCAATCATGCTTTTCATTCAAGGAGCAATCATGAATCACTTCATAGATTTCTTCTTTTAGCACTTCATCACAATTTCCAGATTCACGAATTTCAAGCAAAACTTCATAAAGATAATCTAGTGCACTCAACTCACTAGCAATATGTTCATAATAATTGGATCTCTTAAAAATATTGGAAAGTGGATGTGGATCCATAAACTCTTTGCTTACTTATTTTCAATAAATACACAATTATACCAAGCAAACAAGCAAACAAACTAAGCAAGACATAAAGGCAAACGAAAAAGACAAATGAAAGAAGGGCAGACAAAAAGGCAAATGATTTTGTGTTTTTTTAAATCGTTTTAGAAGTGGGGAAGAGGAAAGCAAGAGGCAAATGGCAAATAATGTAATGCAAGAGATGAGAGTTTATGATGGGTACTTGGTAGGCTTGACGTAGAACCTCCCCGGCAACGACGCCAGAACTTCTTCCTGCTACTTCTTGAGCTTGTGTTGGTTTTTCCCTTAAAGAGTAAAGGGTGATGCAGTAAAGTCGAGATAAGTATTTCCCTTAGTTAGAGAACCAAGGTATCAATCCAGTAGGAGGTACAAGCAAGTCTCCAATCTATGCACCTGCAAAAACAATCAAACACTTGCACCCAACGCAAAAAAGGGGTTGTCAATCCCTTCTCGGTCAATTGCAAGGATGAGATCTGATAGAGATGGGTATAAAAGATTACTAAAACATAAAACAAATTAAAAACAAATAAATTGCAGCAATGTATTTTTGGGTTTTGGGGTTTATAGATCTGAAAATATATGATGGAAAATAGACCCCGGGGTCATAGGTTTCACTAGAGGCTTCTCTCTTGAAAGTAAACAACACGGTGGGTGAACAAATTACCATTGAGCAATTGATAGAAAAGCGCAAAATTATGACGATATCCAAGGCAATGATTATGAATATAAGCATCACGTCCGTGTCAAGTAGACCGACTCCTGCCGGCATCTACTACTATTACTCCACACATCGACCGCTATCCAGCATGCATCTAGAGTATTGAGTTCATAAGAATAGAGTAACGCCTAAAGTAAGATGACATGATGTAGAGGGATAAAATCAAGCAATATGATGAAAACCCCATCTTTTTACCCTTGATGGCAACAATACAATACATGCCTCGCTACCTCTACTATGTCACTGGGTGAGCACACCGCAAGATTGAACCCAAAACTAAGCACCTCTCCCATTGCAAGAAATACCAATCTAGTTGGCCAAATCAAACAGATAATTTGAAGAGAAATACGAAGATATTTAATCATGAATAAAAGAGTTCAGAGAAGACTCGAATAATATTCTTAGATAATCTGATCATAAATCCACAATTCATCGGATCTTGACAAACACACCGCAAAAGAATATTACATCAGATAGAACTCCAAGAAAATCAAGGAGAACATTGTATTGAAGATCAAAGAGAGAGAAGAAGCCATCTAGCTTCTAGCTATGGACCTGTAGGTTTGTGGTAAACTACTCACGCTTCATTAGAAGGACAATAGAGTTGATGTAGATGTCCTCCGTGATCGAACCCCCCTCCGGAAGTGTGATAGCCTGGCTTATTAGGGATGATATACTACTCATATCAATAAGGAAATCCTTCTTCTCCGGGAGCCCATTTGAAAAGAATTGTAAAGTTAAGCGTGCTCAGCTTGGAGAAATTTCAGGATGGGTGATCGATCGAGAAGTTGCTCCCGGGTGCGCATGAGTGAGGACAAAGTGCACAGAAAAGACTAGTATTGATCTGTGGGGCCAGTCTAGATCCCGCCAGGAGTAACTACCACCGGCGGGTGTGTCTGGTGCGTTACAAGTTGGTATCAGAACCGACCCTCGCGGTTACACGGATGTTTGCGGACAGGTGCGCAGTCATGTTGTGCATGACGTTTGTGACCCGTCGTGGCACACGGCATGACACATGTGCCAGAATGGATGCACAGGCGTATGTGCCAAGAGGGAATGTTCCTATGGCCCGACGAGGACGTCGGTTCCTCTGAGTGGGGGTGTATGTGATAGTGTGGCTTATTAGGGATTATAGACTACTCATATCAATAAGGAATTCCTTCTTTTCCAGGAGCCCATTTGGAAAGAACTCCAAAGTTAAGCGTGCTCAGCTTGGAGTAATTTCAGGATGGGTGATCGACCGGGAAGTTGCTCCCGGGTGCGCACGAGTGAGGACAAAGTGCGCAGAAAAGACTAGTATTGATCTGTGGGGATAGTCTAGATCCCGCCAGGAGTAACGACCACCGGCGGCTGTGTCCGGGGCATTACAGGAAGATTGCCGAAAAAGGCCCCAAGATGGGATCTCACGAGAACAGAGGCTTGCGGTGGCGGAAAAGTGTTTTGGTGGACACTTCTATTGGTTTGGGTATATTTTTGAATTTATAGGGCAAAGATTAGGGTTATAGGACTCCCGGGGGCCCACAAGCCATCGCCCTTTGGGCGTGCCCTGAGGGCTTGTGGAGCCCTCGAGACTCTTCTGCCTTCCTCTCCAAGTCCTACGTGTGTCTTCTAGTCCAAGAAAAATCATCGCGAAAGTTTTATTCCATTTGGACTCTGTTTGATATTCCTTTTCTGTAAAACTCAAAAAACAAGGAAAAAACAGAAACTGGCACTATGCTCTAGGTTAATAAATTAGTCCCAAAAATAATATAAAATAGCATATTAATGCATACACAACATCCAAAACAGATAATATAATAGCATGGAAAACAATAAAAAATTATAGATACGTTGGAGACGTATCAAGGTCATCGCCAAGCCCACCTGCGTGTCATGGACAGAAGCTATGTAGGCGAAGACCACCTTTAGTCAGTATAGGGTGTACTACTGCCCCCCTTCAAAATTGGTCATTGGTATCCCTTCCCGCCAAGAGTTTCCGGGGAAGAGGACCAAGGCTAGTATAAGTATAGGCTAGTCTCCACCATAGAGAGGGCTTGAATCTTGGATCCTCTCGGTTGAGTCCTGAGTCCTCCCGAGGAACCACACTCGTGTACTTGTTCATACTCATCCTCCCTTGTGAGGCAATCCACCCCAACGCAGGAGTAGGGTATTACACCGCAAGGTGGCCAAAACCTGGGTAAATCATCGTGTTCCGCCTTGTCTTCCCTCTCGCTCGAGCACGCTGGAGTATCGCCGTGAGGCAGCGAACGGTGGGTCGTGGCTAGTGGAGTTCTTCATGCACACCCCAGAGTTCGAACCTCACTTTGGGTCCCAGAGCCCCGATTCCGACAATTTCTACAAAATTTAATCACCACCGTGCTCCAAAAAGTTTAAGTGAAGCGCATAGAGAAATTGCCTAGCTCAAAAAATATAAGTGAAGCACATAGAGCAACTCTAACAAATCATGATAAACTTATGGATCTCTCAAATAGGTGTGTCTAGCAAGGATGATTGTGACAAAGTAAAAATCAAACAAAGAAAAGACTCATATCATACAGGATGCTCCAAGCAAAACTCATGATATGTGACGCATACAAATATAGCTCCAAGTAAATACCGATGGTCTTTAGAAGAAAGAGGGGATGCCTTCTGGGGCATCCCAAAGCATAGTTGCTTGGGAGTCCTTGGATATTATGTTGGGTGCCTTGGGCATCCCCAAGCTTGGTATCTTGCCACTCCTTATTCCTTCATCCATTGTGATCTCACCCAAAACTTGAAAACTTCAATCATAGAAAACTTAACAAAAACCTTCATGAGATCCGTTAGAATAATAAAGCAAATCATCACTTCAATTAGTGTTGCAAACCCATTCATATTTTCTTATTGCATTATACCTATTGTATTCTAACTTTACCATGGCTTATACCCCCCGACACAATCCATAGACTCATCAATATAAGAATACAATGCAACGAAAACAGAATCTATCAAAAACCTGGGCAATCTGTATACCAATTATGTGTAAAAAAAATTAGAGCAAAAGCACGTTTATGTGAACTTACAAAATTCCAGAATTGGGTGCAAAAGTTTCTGTTTTTTCACAGAATCAAGTCAACTATCATCCAAGATAATTCTAAAGGCTTCACTTGGCTCAAACACTAATTAAAACATAAAAACACAACCATAACGGTAGCATAATTTTGTACTTGTTGAAAAATAGTAAGGAAACAATTTTTTTAAAAGATAACTATTGGGTTGCCTCCCAACAAGCGCTATTGTTTTATGCCCCTAGCTAGGCATAATGCATAGTTTCAAGTATTATCTTCTTTAGCCATTTCTCCATCGGTTTCCCTCATGATTGACTTGTATGGTGGATTAATTCTAGTTCTAGGGAAGTGTTCCATACCCTTCTTTAACGGAAACTAAAATTTAATATTCCCTTCTTTCATGTCAATCACGACACCTATAGTTCGTAAAAACGGTCTACCAAGTATTATGGGACAAGACGGATTGCAATCAATATCAAGTACAATAAAGTCTATGGGCACATAATTCCTATTTGCAAGAATAAGAACACCACTAATTCTTTCCAAAGTCTATTTAATAGTAGAATCCACCATGTGCAAAGTAAGAGAACATTCTTCCAAATTTGTAAAACCTAGCACATCATATAGAGATTTCGGAATTGTGGAAACACTAGCGCCCAAATCACATAGAGCATTGCACTCACAATTTTTGATCTTGACTTTAATGGTGTGTTCCCATTCATCATATAGTTTTCTCCTAATTGAAATCTCTAATTCTAACTTTTCTTCTAAAGATTTCATCATCGCTTCTACGATATGTTTAGTAAACGCCTTGTTTTATTCAAACGCGTTGGGTGAAGTTAACATGGATTGTAACAAAGAAATACATTCAATCAAATAACAACTATCATAATTAAAGTCTTTGCAATCCAAGAGAGTGGGCACATCACTAGTTAAAGTTTTTACCTCTCCAAGCCCACTTTTAGTAATTTTTTCATCAAGTTTTTCACCCTCCGAACTATGGGGACTCCTTCCGGATAAAGTTGACTATTCTTCAGTCCCCTTATCATCAAGTCTAATATTACTAAACAAGCAATCGATAAAAGAAACACCAATCATTTTCACATCTTCATCATTACTAAGTTCTCAGGATTTCGGTTTAGCTGCCATTTGATTTACTAACGTAGCCTGTGCATCGAAGATTTTTCCTAGCAAATTTTTAGTATGATAGAAAAAAGAGGGGATTTGCCTTCAAGGGCATCCCCAAGCTTAGATGCTTGGGGGTCCTTGAATATTACCTTGGGGTGCCTCAGGCATCCCCAAGCTTAGGCTTTTGCCACTCCTTATTCCTTCATCCATCGTGATCTCACTCAAAACTTGAAAACTTCACCACACAAAACTCAACAAAAACCTTCATGAGATCCATTAGCATAACAACCAAATAGCAAACTTAGGTACTATTGTAAACCCATTCATATTTTATTATTGCATAATACCTATTGTATTCTAACTTCACCATGGCTTATACCGCCTCCCCCTAATACAATTCATAGATTCATGAAAACAAGCAAACAATGCAATGAAAAGATCAAAAACAGAACAGTCTGTGGTAATCTGAATTATGACTATACTGCTGTAACTCCAAAAATTCTTAAAAAATAGCACAACATGGGAAATTTGTATATCAATCTTGTGTACAAAATTTAAAAGTTTTCCACCCAGTGAATTTAGAGAATTCTAGTACCGGCGTAAAAGTTTTTGTTTTTTCATAGTATCAAATCAACTATCATTCAAATCATCCCAAAGGATTTACTTGGCACAAACACTAATTTAGACACAAAAACACAACCATAACAATAGCATAATTGTGCACACACAAAAAACTAGAAAAAGAAACAAGATAAATAAGATAACAATTGTGTTGCCTCCCAACGAGCGCTATTATTTTACGCCCCTAGCTAGGCGTAATACATAGTTTCAAGTGTATCATCTTTCAAATTAATTCCATTGGTGACCCTCATAATGTATTCATATGGTGGCTTAATTTTCTTTCTAGGGAATTGTTCCACACCCATGTTTAATGGAAATTAAAATTTTATATTCCCTTCTTTCATATCAATAATGGCACCTATGGTACATAAGAACGGTCTACCAAGTATTATGGGACAAGACGGATTGCAATCAATATCAAGCACAATGAAATCAACGGGCACATAATTCCTATGTGCAAGAATAAGAACATCATTTATTCTACCCAAGGGTTTCTTAATAGTGGAATCTGCTAAGTTCAAATTAAGAGAACATTCATCCGTATTGGTAAACCTAGCACATCACATAGAGATTTTGGTACTGTGGAAACACTAGCACCCAAATCACATAAATCATTGCACTCATAATTTTCAATTTTAACTTTAATGGTAGGTTCCCACTCATCACATAATTTCCTAGGTATTGAAACCTCCAATTCTAGCTTTTCTTCTAAAGCTTTCATCATAGGTTCTACGATATGTTTAGTAAAAGCCTTATTTTGTTCGTACACATTGGGTGAATTTAGCGTTGATTGCAAAAAGGGAATACAAATTAAATAAAAATATCATAATTAAGGTCCTTGAAATCCAAAGTGGTGGGCACATCACTATTTAAAGTTTTGACCTCTCTAAACCCACTTTTATCAATTTTTCATTAAGATCACCACCCTCCGAACAATGAGGACGCCTTCTAGCTAAAGTTGACTCATCTTCAGTCCCCTTTCCATCAGGTTTTATATTGCTAGACGAAGATTCAATGGGTGTAACCCCAATCATTTTAATATCTTCATCATGATTGCGATAAAACCGGGCGGAATTTCTTTTCTAAGAACTCTCGCTTAGCCCTCAACCTAGCGATTCTTTCTTTACTTTCATACATGGAAACATAAAGAGCTTTAATTAACTCATTAATATCAAGCTTGGGTGGCAAAATTTTAGTTTTGAGATTTTCCACATTATGAACATTCTATCCGTGCTCCTAGCCATATCGTCAAGTTTATTCAATTTTTCCTCTATCGTAGTATTGAAAACTTTTTGAGCATTAATAAATTCTTTGAAATTACTTTCAAGATCAGAGGGCATCCTATTATTATTATTATTATTATTATTATTATTATTATTATTATTATTATTATTATTATTATTATTATTATTATTATAGGAATTACCATAGGAATTGCCATAGTTATTAGAGGAATTTCCAGGAAACGACCTAGGATTAAAATTACCTCTATAAGCATTACTATTGAAATTGTTTCGTGAGACAAGATTCAAATCTACGGGATCATTCTTTTTCTCAATCAAAGTAGACAATGGCACATCATTAGGATCAATATGAGCAATTTTACTAGCAACCATTTTCATAAGCGCGTCTACTTTATCACTCAAAGTACTAATTTATTCAACAAAATTCACTTTTTTACTAGTAGGAGTTATTATAGTATGCCATTGTGAATAATTTTCCATAATATTATCAAGAAAATTTTAGCTTCTCCTAGTGTAATTTTCATAAAGGTACCACCCGCGACGGATTCTAAAAGATTTCTAGAAACAAAATTCAATCCTGCATAATTTTTTTGTATGATCATCCATAAACTAAAACTATGAGTAGGGCAATTTCTTGTCATTGGTTTCATCTCTCCCAAGATTGAGCAACATGTTCATGCTCAAGTTTCTTAAAATTCATAATTTGATTTCTAATAGAAATAATTTTCGCGAGAGGAAAATAATTGGCAATAAAAGCATCTTTACACTTATCCCAAGAATATATACTATTTCGATACTATCTCATAGTGAGTATAAAAATAATTTTAATTTAACAATATCATTATCCGCATCTTTTTCTTTTGTAGGTCACACAATTCAACGAAAGTGTTAAGATGGGATGCATCATCTTCATTAGGACTACTAGAAAATTGTCCTTTCATAAAAAGATTTAACAAAGCGGCATTAATATCAGAAGACTCCGCGCAAGTGGCGGGAGGAGAAATTAGAGTACTAATAAAATCATTATTATTAGTATTTTAAAAGTCACAGAACTTAGTATTTTCTTGAGACATCATGACTAGTCAAACAAGAAAACAAGCAAGCGAACAAGCAAAGGAGAAAAAGGCAAACAAAAAATACTTTTGTGTTTTTGTGAAAAGGTTTTAGAAGTGGGGGAGACAAAAACGAGAGGCAAATGGCAAATAATGTAAATGCAAGGAGATGAGAGTTTATTCGATGGTCCTTGATAGATGTTGGTGATGTCTCCCCGACAATGGCGCCAGAAATTCTTCCTACTACTTGTGAGCTGCGTTGGGATTTCTTCGAAGACGAGAGGATGATGCTATATAGTAGAGATAAGTATTTTTGTTAGTTAAGAACCAAGGTTATCAATAAAGTAGGAGAACCACGCAACGTCTCATGAACAACACCTACACACAAAATAACAAATACTTGCACCCAACGCAAACAAGGGGTTGTCAATCCCTTGGCGGCTAATTGCAAGGATGAAATATCGTAGTGATAGATAGATAAACAAAACCACAAAATAAAAAAATTAAATAAACTGCAGCAAGATATTTTTTGATTTGAATATATGAGATAAGATCCGGGGGCCATTGTTTTCACTAGAGGCTTCTCTCTTGAACATAGCATACAGTGTGTAAACAAATTACTATTGGGCAATTGTTAGAAAAGTGAATAATCATGACGAAATCCAAGGCAATCATAATGCATATAGGTATCACGTCCGAGACAAGTAGACTGATTCCTGCCTGCATCTACTACTATTACTCCATATATCGACCGCTATCCAACATGCATCTAGAATATTAAGTTCATAAAGAACAGAGTAACGCCTTAAGCAAGATGGCATGATGTAGAGAAAGTAAATTCAATCAATATGAATAAACCCCATCTTTTTATCCTTAATGGCAACGATACAAATATGTGTCATGTCCCCTTCTGTCACTGGGATGGAGCACCGCAAGATCAAACCCATCACAAAGCACCTCTCTGATACGTCTCCAATGTATCTATAATTTTTGATTGTTCCATGCTATTATATTATCTATTTTGGATGTTTTATATGCATTAATATGCTATCTTATATTATTTTTGGGACTAACCTATTAACCTTGAGCCCATTGCCAGTTTCTATTTTTTCCTTGTTTCTGAGTTTCGCAGAAAAGGAATACTAAACAGAGTCCAAATGGAATAAAACTTTACGATGATTTTTCTTGGACCATTAGACACCCAGGAGACTTGGAGTTCAAGTCAGAAGAGCCACGAGGCAGCGGCAAGGGTGGAGGGCGTGCCCCCCTACCTTGTGGGCCCTTTGGTGACCCCCTGACCTAGATCTTCCCCCTATATATTCACATATATTCCAAAACCCTCAGAAGCATCCACGAAAACACTTTTCCACCGCCGCAACATTATGGTCCCATGAGATCCCATATTGGGGCCTTTTCCGGCATCCTGCCGGAGGGGGATTCGATCACGGAGGGCATCTACATCAAATCTATTGCCCTTCAGATGAAGCGTGAGTAGTCCACCTCAGACCTACGGGTCCATAGCTAGTAGCTAGATGGCTTCCTCTCTCTGTCTTTGATTCTCAATACCATGTTCTCCTTGATGTTCTTGGAGATCTATCCAATGTAATACTCTTTTGCGGTGTGTTTGTCGAGATCCGATGAATTGTGGATTTATGATCAGCTTATCTATGAATATTATTTGAATCTTCTCTGAATTCCTATATGCATGATTTGGTGTCTTTGTATTTCCCTTCAAATTAACAATTTGGTTTGGCCAACTAGATTGGTATTTCTTGCAATGGGAGAGGTTCTTAGCTTTGGGTTCAATCTTGCGTGATTTCACCCAGTGACAAAGTAGGGGTAGCGAGACACGTATTGCATTGTTGCCATCGAGGATAAAATGATGGGGTTTTCATCATATTGCTTGAGTTAATTCCTCTACATCATGTCATCTTACTTAAGGCATTACTTTGTTCTTATGAACTTAATACTCTAGATGCAGGCAGGAGTCGGTCGATGTGTAATAGTAGTAGATGCAGAATCGTTTCGGTCTACTTGACACAGACATGATGCCTATATTGCATAATCATTGACTTGGATATCGTCATAACTTTGCGCTTTTCTATCAATTGCTCGATAGTAATTTGTTCACCCACCATATTATTTGCCTTCATGAGAGAAGCCTCTAGTGAAACCTATGGGCCCCAGGTCTATTTTCCATCATATTAGTTTTCGATCTACTATTTTACAATCTTTTATTTTAAGATCTATAAACCAAAAAACCCAAAAATATTTTATCTTCTGCTTAGTTTTATTTATCTATCTCTATCAGATCTCACTTTTGCAAGTGACCATGAAGGGATTGACAATCCCTTCATCGGGTTGGGTGCAACTGTTTGGTTTTTTGTGCAGGTATTGGTGATTTGCGTGTTCTTCTCCTACTGGATTGATACCTTGGTTCTTAACTGAGGGAAATACTTGTCTCTACTTTGCTGCATCACCCTTTCCTCTTCAAGTGAAAAACCAACACAAGCTGAAGAAGTAGCAGGAAGAATTTCTGGCGCGGTTGTCGGGGAGATCTTGACCAAGTCAATATCTACATCAAGCTTACCAAGTACCCATCATAAAACTCTCATATCTTGCATTACATTATTCACCACTCGCCTCTCGTTTTCCTCCCCCCCACTTCTAAAACGATCTTCAAAAAATTTGCCTTTTTATTCGCCCTTCTTCCATTCGTCTTTTCGCTTGCCTTTTGTTTGCTCGTGTGTTAGATTGCTTTCTTTGTCACAATGACTCAAGAGAATACCAAATTGTGTGACTTTTTCAATACTAATAATAATGATTTTATTAGTACTCCAATTGCTCCCGCCACAAGTGCAGAATCTTATGAAATTAATGCCGCTTTGCTGAATCTTGTTATGAAAGATCAATTTTCTGGCCTTCCTAGTGAAGATGTTGCATCCCATCTGAATAGATTCGTTGAGTTGTGTGATATGCAAAAGAAGAAAGATGTGGATAATGATATTTTTAAACTGAAGCTATTTCCGTTTTCACTAAGAGATCGTGCTAAAACTTGGTTTTCATCTTTGCCTAAAAATAGCATTTATTCAGAATAAGTGTAAAAATGCTTTTATTTCCAAGTACTTTCCTCCCGTTAAGATCATCTCCCTTAGGAAAGATTTTATGAATTTTAAGCAACTTGATCATGAACATGTTGCACAATCTTGGGAGAGGATGAAATTGATGATACGAAATTGCCCTACTCATGGTTTAAATTTGTGGATGATCATACAAATTTTTTATGCTAGATAGAATTTTGCTTCTAGAATTTTTTTACATTCGGCAGCGGGAGGTAGTTTTATGGAAATTACTTTAGGATAAGCTACTAAACTCCTAGATAATATTATGGTTATGGCACACCGAAAGATCTTCTATTAGTAAAAAAGTGCATGCGATTGAAGAGATTACCATTTTGAGTGGAAAGATGGATGAACTTATGAAAATATGTGCTAGCAAGAGTGATCCTATTGATCCTAATGATATGCCTTTGTCCACTTTGATTGAGAATAATAATGAAATCTATGGATGTGAATTTTGTTGGTAGGAACAATTTTGGTAATAACGCATATAGAGGCAATTTTTATCCTAGGCCGTTTCCTAGCAATTCCTCTAATAATTATGGTAATTCCTACAACAATTCTTATGGAAATTATAATAATATGTACTCTGATTTTGATAATAGTGTTATATAATTTATGAGTTCGCAAAAGAATTTCAATGCTTTCGTTGAAGAAAAAAATGCTTAAGATTGATGATTTGGCTAGGAACGTGGATATAATTTCTCTTGAGATTGATTCTTTGAAACTTAGATCTATTCCACCCAAGCATGATATTAATGAGTCTCTAAAAGCTATGAGAATTTCCATTGAGGAGTGTAAACAAAGAACCGCTAAGATGCGTGCTAAACAAGATTGGTTTGTAAAAGCGTGTTCTTCTAGTTTTTGTGAAAATAATGATGAAGATCTTAAAGTGATTGATGTGAATCCTATTGAATCTTTGTTTTCCAATATAAATCTTGATAAAGATGGGACTGGAGATGAGTCAACTTTAGTTAAAAGGCATCCCAATGATTCGGAGTTTATAGATCTAGATGCAAAAATTGATAAAAGAGGGATTGGAGAGGTCAAGACTTTAAGTAGCAATGAATCCACTCTTTTGGATTTCAAGGAATTTAATTATGATAATTGTTCTTTAATAGATTGCATTTCCTTGTTGCAATCCATGTTGACTTCTCCTCATGCTTATAATCAAAATAAAGCTTTTACTAAACATATCGTTCATGCTATGATGAAATCTTTTGAAGAAAAGCTTGAATTGGAAGTTTCTATTCCTAGAAAACTTTATGATGAGTGGGAACCTACTATTAAGATTAATAATAAAGATTATGAGTGCCATGCTTTGTGTGATTTGGGTGCTGGCGTTTCCACAATCCCAAAAACTTTATGTGATGTGTTAGCTTTTCGTGATTTTGATGATTGTTCTTTAAATCTGCATCTGGCGGATTCCACTATTAAGAAACCTATGGGAAGAATTAATGATGTTCTTATTGTTGCAAATATGAATTATGTGCCTGTATATTTCATTGTTCTTGACATAGATTGCAATCCTACATGTCCTATTATTCTTGGTAGACCTTTCCTTAGAATGATTGGTGCAATTATCGATATGAAAGAAGGAAACATTAGATTTCAATTTAAGATAAGGAAGGTCATGGAACACTTTCCTAAAAATAAAATTAAGTTGCCATATGAATCTATTATGAGAGCTACTTATGGATTGCATACCAAAGATGACAATACCTAGATCTATGTTTTATGCCTAGCTAATTAAGGGCGTTAAACAATAGCGCTTGTTGGGAGGAAACCCAATTTTATTTTTGTTCTTGATTTTTTGGTTCTATTTTTCAATAAAATAATTCATATAGCCTTTGGTTAGATGTTTTTTGTGTTTTAATTAGTTTTTGTGCCAATTAAGACCTTTGGGATGGCTTACGGTGATAGTTGATTTGATCTTGCTAAAAAACAGAAACTTTTGTGCCTAGAAAAATAATTTTTATAATTCATAGAAGCATGCTTTTGATCAGAATTTTTTAAACAAGATTACTATGCAAATTTCCCAGCTTGTCCTAAGTTTTTAGAATTTTTGGAGTTACAGAAGTATATGAAGTTCTCTGATTACTACAGACTATTCTGTTTTGACAGATTCTGTTTTCTATGTGTTGTTTGCTTATTTTGATGAATCTATGGGTAGTATAAGGGGGGTATGAACCATGAGAAGTTGGAATACAGTAGACATTACACAAATATAAATAAATAATGAGTTCACAACAGTACCATAAAGTGGTGATTTGCTTTCTTATACTAACGGATCTCATAAGATTTTCTGTTGAGTTTTGTGTTGTGAAGTTTTCAAGTTTTGGGTAAAGATTTGATGGACTATGGACTAAGGAGTGGCAAGAACCTCACCTTGGGGATGCCCAAGGCACCCCAAGGTAATATTCAAGGAAAACAAAGAGCCTAAGCTTGGGGATGCCCCGGAAGGCATCCCCTCTTTCGTCTTCGTCTATTGGTAACTTTACATGAGGATATATTTTTATTCACCACATGATATGTGTTTAGCTTGGAGTGTCTTGTATGGTATGAGTCTTGTCTTTTTAGTTTGCCACAATCATACTTGTTGTACACACCTTTTGAGAGGGACACGTATGAATTGTGATTTATTAGAATACTCTATGTGCTTCACTTATATCTTTTGAGCTAGGCAATTTTGCTCTAGTGCTTCACTTATATCTTTTTAGAGCACGGCGGTGGATTTATTTTACAGAAATTGCTGAACTCTCATGATTCACTTATATTATTTTGATAGTCTCTCTAAATAGCATGGTAATTTGCTTAGGTTATGAATTTAGTCCTAATATGATAGGCATCCAAGAGGGATATAATAAAAACTTTCATATAAAGTGCATTGAATACTATGAGAAGTTTGATTCCTTATGATTGTTTTGACATATAAAGATAGTGATATTAGAGTCATGCTAGTGAATCATTGTGGATTGGTAGAATTACTTGTGTTAAAGTTTGTGATTCCCGTAGCATGCACGTATGGTGAACCGTTATGTGATGAAGTCGGAGCATGATTTATTTATTGATTGTCTTCCTTATGAGTGGCGGTCGGGGAAGAGCAATGGTCTTTTCCTACCAATATATCCCCCTAAGAGCATGCGTGTAGTACTTTTTTTTGACAGCTAATAGACTTTTGCAATAAGTATGCGAGTTCTTTTATGACTAATGTTGAGTCCATGGATTATACACACTCTCACCCTTCCACCATTGCTAGCATCTCTTGCCGGTGCATTAAACCCACCATATACCTTCCTCAAAATAGCCACCATACCTACCTATTACGGCATTTCCATAGCCATTCCGAGATATATTTCCATGCAACTTCCACCGTTCTGTTTATTATGACACGCACCATCATTGTCATACGGCTTTGCATGATCATGTAGTTGGCATAGTATTTGTGGCAAAGCCACCGTTCATAATTTTCATACATGTCACTATTGAGTCATTGCACATCTCGGTACACCGCCGAAGGCATTCATATAGATTCATTTTTTGTTCTAGTATCGAGTTGTAATTCTTGAGTTGCAAGTAAATCTAAGTGTGATGATCGGCATTATTAGAGCATTGTCCCATGTGAGGAAAGGATGATGGAATCTATGATTCCCTCACAAGTTGGGATGAGTCTCCGGACTTCATGAAAAATAAAAGAGGCCAAATAAGCCCCCCCCCCCAAAAAAAAGAGAGGCCAAAGAAGCCCAAATAAAAAAATGAGAGAAAAGAGAGAAGGGCAATGTTACTATCCTTTTTCCACACTTGTGCTTCAAAGTAGCACCATGATCTTCATGCTAGAGAGTCTCCTATTTTGTCACTTTCATATACTAGTGGGAATTATTCATTATAGAAGTTGTCATGTATATTCCAATAATGGGCTTCCTCAAATGCACGAGGTCTTCATGAGCAAGCAAGTTGGATGCACACCCACTTAGTTTCTTTTTGAGTTTTCTTAAACTTATAGCTCTAGTGCATCCGTTGCATGGAAATCCCTACTCACTCACATTGATATGTATTAATGGGCATCTCCATAGCCCGTTGATACGCCTAGTTGATGTGAGACTATCTCCTTCTTTTTGTCTTCTCCACAACCACCATATTCTATTCCACCGATAGTGCTATGTCCATGGATCAGGCTCATGTATTGCGTGAAAGTTGAAAAGGTTTGAGAACTTCAAAAGTATGAAACAATTTCTTGGCTTGTCATCGGGGTTGTGCATGATTTGAATATTTTTTTGTGATGAAGATGGAGCATAGCCAGACTATATGATTTTGTAGGGATGGCTTTCTTTGGCCCTGTTATTTCGAGAAGACATGATTGCTTTATTAGTACGCTTGAAGTATTATCGTTTTTATGTCAACATTAGACTTTTGTTTTGAATCTTATGGATATGAACATTCTTGCCACAATGAAGAAAATTACATGGATAACTATGTTAGGTAGCATTCCACATCAATGTTCTCTTTTTATCATTTACCTACTCGAGGACGAGCAGGATTTACGCTTGGGGATGCTTGATATGTCTCCAATGTATCTATAATTATTGATTCTTCCATGCTATTATATTATCTATTTTGGATGTTTTATATGCATTAATATGCTATTTTATATTATTTTTGGGACTAACATATTAACCTAGAGCCCAGTGCCAGTTTCTATTTTTTCCTTGTTTTTGAGTTCCGCAAAAAAGGAATACTAAACGGAGTCCAAACGGAATAAAACTTTACGATGATTTTTCTTGGACCAGAAGACACTAGGAGACTTGGAATTCAAGTCAGAAGAGCCACGGGGCGGCGGCAAGGGTGGTGGGCGTGCCCAGGGGGGCAAGGCACCCCCTACCTTGTGGGCCCCTCGGTGACCCCCTGACCTAGATCTTCCTCCTATATATTCACATATATTCCAAAACCCTCAGAAGCATCCACGAAAACACTTTTCCACTGCTGCAACCTTCTGTTCCCGTGAGATCCCATCTTGGGGCCTTTTCCGGCATCCTACCGGAGGGGGATTCGATCACGGAGGGCATCAACATCGACTCTATTGCCCTTCCAATGAAGCATGAGTAGTCCACCTGAGACCTACGGGTCCATAGCTAGTAGCTAGATGGCTTCCTCTCTCTCTTTGATTCTCAATACCATGTTCTCCTCGATGTTCTTGGAGATCTATCTGATGTAATATTCTTTTGCGATGTGTTTGTCGAGATCTAATGAATTGTGGATTTATGGTCAGCTTATCTATGAATATTATTTGAATCTTCTCTAAATTCTTATATGCATGATTTGGTATCTTTGTATTTCTCTTCAAATTATCAATTTGGTTTGGCCAACTAGCCTGGTATTTCTTGCAATGGGAGAGGTGCTTAGCTTTGGGTTCAATCTTGCATGATTTCACCCAGTGACAAAGTAGGGGTAGCGAGACACGTATTGCATTGGTGCCATCGAGGATAAAAAGATGGGGTTTTCATCATATTGCTTGAGTTAATTCCTCTACAACATGTCATCTTACTTAATGGGTTACTCTGTTCTTATGAACTTAATACTCTAGATGCAGGCAGGAGTCAGTCGATGTGTGGAGTAATAGTAGTAGATGCAGAATCGTTTCGGTCTACTTGACACAGACATGATGCCTATATTGCATAATCATTGCCTTGGATATCGTCATAACTTTGCGCTTTTCTATCAATTGCTCGAAAGTAATTTGTTCACCCACTGTATTATTTGCCTTCACGAGAGAAGCCTCTAGTGAAACCTATGGTCCCCGGGTCTATTTTCCATCATATTAGTTTTTGATCTACTATTTTGCAATCTTTTTTTTAGATCAATAAACAAAAAAACCCAAAAGATATTTTATCTTTTGCTTAGTTTATTTATCTATCTCTATCAGATCTCACTTTTGCAAGTGATCGTGAAGGGATTGACAACCCCTTTATCGCGTTGGGTGCAAGTGTTTGATTGTTTGTGAAAATATTGGTGATTTGCGCGTTCTTCTCCTACTGGATTGATACCTTGGTTCTTAACTAAGGGAAATACTTATCTCTACTTTGCTGCATCACCCTTTCCTCTTCAAGGGAAAAACCAACGCAAGCTCAAGAAGTCGCACTCTCCCATTGCAAGATAAACAATCTAGTTGGCCAAACCAAATGGATAGATGAGAGAGAAATACAAAGCTATAATAATCATGCATATAAGAATGCAGAAAAGATTCAAATAATATTCATGGATAATCTAATCATAAACCCACAATTCATTGGATCCCAACAAACACACTGCAAAAAGGATTACATCGAATAGAACTGCAAGAAAATCGATGAGAACACTATATTTAAGATCAAAGAGTGAGAAGAAGTCATCTAGCTACTAGTTATGGACCCGTAGGTCTGTGGTAAACTACTCACACATCATCGAAAGGGCATCAAAGTTGATGTATGCCCCTCCGTGATCGATTCCCCCTCCGGCAGAGTACCGGTGAAGGCCTCCAAATGGGATATCGCAAGAACAGAAACTTGCGTTGGCAGAAAAACTATGTCGGGTGGCTCTCTGATGTATGGGGAATATTAGGTCAAGAGCTACCACGAGGGGTGCACAAGCATGGGGGGCGTGCCTCCCAAGCTTGTCACTCCCTCGTGGCTTGTTAGGTATTCTCTCGAACCTTCTAGGGTCTCTTATGATAATCCAAAGTTGTTTCTACGTTTGGACTTTGTTTGATATTGATTTCCTGAAAAGCCAAAAACAAGAAAAAAACAACAACTAGTACTGGGCACTAAGTTAATATGTTAGTACAAAAAATAATATATAATTGCATAATAAACATCCAAAATTGATACTATAATAGCATGGAACGATAAAAAAATTTATAGATACATTGGAGATGTATCACAGTGCAGCCAGCCGAGCCACGGCCCAGCTAGCGCAACCCACCAGGCTGCCCGCAGCCTAGTCTCACGCGCGCCTTCCTTTCGACTTTTCTCACCCACACGCCCGCTCACCCCCACTAGGCCGTCGCCAGGTAGTTTGCCTGGTTCTGCCTATCGACTTCGGGCTACAGTCGACCCCCTCCTCACCTTTTCGTCAACCTCCCAACCGTGCACGCACATGGCCACGGCCGTGAGCTCGCCCCGCTCACTTCAGGCCCCTATAAGCCCTACCCTCGTGTCCTAGCCCCTTCAGGGTTTCCCTCTCCCCATCCGCCACCGCCGCCAGGTGAGAACACTCACTGTATCTGCCGCCTGACTAGCACCCCGAGCACGTTCGAGAACGCGTCAACGACTCTGGCGTGCTCTCCAATGGATCTAGCCGCTGCAACCGTGTCCCTCTTCTTCCACGCCATCGGCTACGCCCACGACATCGTCTACAGTACCCGGATTTCCAAGTCCTCGTGTCACCTTCCTCTTCTTTGACTCCAGCCGCCGCACGTGTTCGACCGTTGAAATCACCGCCTTCGAACTCCCCTTGGCGAACCAAGGACACTGCCATGCTTGTGGTATGTGCACACACCTCCCCATGTATTTCTCCCCCTCGATTGCATACCATATCATAGTTGCCTCGCGTGCGCAATCCTGCCTCCATCGGACCTCGCCTCCAGCGAGTGCTCCGGCCCCGTCTAGTAGCTCGCGCATGTCCATTGAGCTCCCCTCCCTGTGTAGGTTCGTTTCCCCCCGTCGATTGTCGTGATTGTGACCGTCGCCGCTGCCTCTATCCTTCATCGCCGGCGTCGGTTTTGTCGTCATCTGGTGGCGCGAGTGGCATGCGTGTGTGCGGGATCTCGGGCGGTTCCAACTATGCCCTCCGGCACGAGACTTGCTCACCGGGGCAACTCCAGCGAGCTCCCCCGCCGCACTGTGCCGCGCCGTCGACCTCCTCTATTTCCACTACTTTGGCTCCGAGAGTCACTGCCAGGTGGCCCCCATGGGATCACTAGTCATACAGCCAGGGGACCAGGACCCACCTGTCAGCCCCTCCTTTTTTTATTAACCCAATGCATTCCATTTCTGGAAAGTCCCCTCTTTCCATTGTGGGCCATGTCCATTTTGGGATATTCCATATATGGATATTTTGCTTTTCTGTCATTTTCCCTTTTAGGCAGTATATTACTTATTGCAACGGTGAGCATTTTCGTACATGACCATATGCATACTGTATATGAAGTTGGGGTAGAAAATACAAATAATCCATCTGTTGAATTAGTTTTGTCATTTGAGCAAGTTTTGTTGCATGTCATATTTACACAACTTGGGATTTTGTTATTTTTGAGTGAATTGATGCAAACATCATATGAGTAATCTCTGGACATGAAGTAGAGCCTTTTCATGCCATCTTACTGTCAAAATTTGTTTCATGCCATGATATGCCTTGATGTGACACCTACAAGCTTGCACACATGCTTTGATAATGTTGCTGTTTTCCTATGTTGAGAACTCCTAAGTCTGAATCTGTGAGAACTATAACTTGCCATGATGATTCCCACTGATCTACAACTATTTTGACCATGCTCAGTAAAAATGTTTTGTTTTATGTTCCATTACTTATATGACATGCCATTTGATGCCATGTAAAATTCATGTATCATGTCTTAATCTTGCTCTATAGATGCCATGATCATATAATAGAATACTGTTAACAGAAAGTTGCATCTTGTAAACTCAATTGTGATTAATCCATGCATCATATGAATTTGTGCCAATGGTACATTTTGATCTATTCCATGTCTAATGTAGGTGCATATCAATTTATTGCTTATGGGAGTTTGTTAGCTTTCTCTGAGATCCATGTGAATACTGCATGTTAATGTTTCTGTCAGCACATACACTGCATATTTCACTGTCATAATCAACATCCTTGCATTTGTGGCCTCCATAACAATTAATCCATGATGATAATGAACTTGAACCTTTGGATGAATTTTTGAGAATGTAGCATACTCCAGCCACATATCATGTTATGTTACCGTAGAATGTTGTAATGTTGCTTGCAAAATGTCATGTTGTTGTTGTGGGCACATTGCATTGCATATTTGTTTTGCTCACCATTTGAGTTTCATGCATCCATTCTCGGTGATCTTTATATCCATTTCAACCGAAATCGTCCATTCTTTCCAGTGGCATACTTGGGTTGCCAAGAATTTTCCCACGTCTATCTTTTCTTCACCGACTCCTTCCTGACATCGTAACATTCGTTCTAGTAGACCCATAGCTCCGTTCATTGCATTCTTCATATGCATTCATGGTAGAATTGAATGTAGAATGTGTTCCTCACCATGACATGGTTGTTTGTTTATTAGATGCTTGTTCTTTTCTTATTGGTAGTACCGGGAGAGGAGTTCAAATCCGAGGACCCTGCTGAGAATGTTTACGAGGAGCAAGGTTTCGATCCCTCCGAGGACATTTCAAGCAAGATGATCATTACCCTTGATATCACAACTATCTGTGCTTGCTAGTTGTTTCATTGCTATCGCTATGTCATGCTACTTACTACTTGTCTGTCAGCCTCCCAATTGCCATGATAAGCCTGTAACCCCACCATCCTAGCAAACCGTTGATTGGCTATGTTACCGCTTGCTTAGCCCCTCTTATAGCGTTGCTAGTTGCAGGTGTAGTGCAGGTTGTTCCATGTTGGGACATGGATACCATGGGATATCAAAATATCTCTTATTTAATTAATGCATCTATATACTTGGTTGTGTGTGGAAGGCTCGGACTTTTGCCTGGTTTTTGTTCCACTCATGCCGTCTTAGTTTCCGTCATACCGGTGTTATGTTCCTTGATTTGTGTTCCTTACACGGTCAGGGTTTATGGGCCCCCTTGACAACTTGCTTTGAATAAAACTCTTCTAGCAAGGTCCAAATTTGGTTTTAACATTTGCTTAATGACAACTAAAATTGCATAGGGAGTAATTAACCCGAGGATTCTTAATCAACAACCCGGGACAGTGCTTCCGACGAGTGTTGGTCCAAACTAAAGCAGCTTGCGGCGCCGCCTGACACTACAAAAAAAGTACACTTCCGTGATGATACGTGTTTGTCACAGTAGGTCACGTTTTTTGTCATGCATGTACATCCATGACGATTTTGTGACATAATCAAGATAGTCATACCTGTGTTGTCGTAGAAGTGTTCCATGACATTACCAAAATTATCATCACGGAAGTGTCCACTTCCATGATGATAAATCGTGCGTCATAGAAGTGCTTTCGTCAAGGGTGACCGACACGTGGCATCCACCATAATGGGACGCCGTTAAGCACTGTTAAGCTATTGGGTTCGGTTTTTTATCCGATAACCCGCTAACAACACGACCAATGCCGATTTTCCACGTGTAAAATTCTCATTGGCCGATGGAACCATGCGTCAGCTCCGCATTGGCACAGGTGTCACTCATCCAACGGTTGAGATGGGCCTATGATATGTTGACACGTGGATGGGCCCAAAAGTGGCCCATAAAGTTTAAATGGGCCGGCCCAACTAAAGGCCCACAAGATTTTGCAGACCATAATGGGCCGGCCCAGCTAAAGGCCGACAAGATTTTGCAGACCATAATGGGCCGGCCCAGCTAAAGGCCGACAAAATTTTGCAGACCATAATGGGCCGGCCCAGCTAAAGGCCCACAAGATTTAGCGGACCACAATGGCCGGCCCAGCTAAAGGCCCACAAGATTTTGCAGACCATAATGGGCTGGCCCAGCTAAAGGCCCAACATTCTCAGTTAAGGCCTGTACGGCTAGTGTCAAATCGGCCCGTCAATGGCCTTTCCTAAACTTGTCATCATCGCGGCCCATGGTCACTTTTGGCCCATTAACAATCCGCTAAGTATTTGGGCCGAATTACGACCCGGTGTATTTCTGGCCTGTTAAAGGTCCCACTTCATTTGGGCCCATTTACAGGCCATTGAAACTTTCGGCCCATAAACGACCGTGAAGGATTTGGGTCATATTCGGCCATGTGTGACATTCGGCCTATTAGAGGCCCACTATAGATTTAGGCCACTTTCGGCCTGTTGTGATTTTTGGCCTGTTAACGTCGGACGAAATCCATGGGCCATATGTGGCCCAACGTCACATTGGGCCCATTAACGGCCCATATAAAAATGACGCTAATCTAGCCCGACCGAACTTCTGGCCTGTTAAAGGCCCGTGTATTAGGTCGGCGCATTTACGGCCCGTCCGAATTTCGGCCTGTGAAAGATCCGCATCGTAAACGGGCCACCATTTCGGCCTGCTAAGACCAGTGGGTTATTTGGCCCAATCAGGGCCCAATCTCACTTTCGGCCTATTAAATGCCCATGTTTTTATGGGCTCAAGATATTTACACCTATAAACGGCCTGTTGTTACTGAGGGCCCAGATTATGTTTAGGCCTGTTAATGGCCCACTATGGGCACGTGCCTACCAGAAAAATATGAAAGCTTATGCTGATTTAGGCCCAGATATTTTTAGTGGGCTACATGAAAATTTCGTCCCATAATCGATTTTAGCCCAATTGGAATGGGCCCGACGAATGTTGCCATGTTGGGATCCTACGAAGCTTTCGGCAGAATACATTACTAAGATAAACCTACACTATACAAAAATAGCATCGTAATTACTGCAGCCTTTGGCAGCATCATAAATGTTGTATCACAACAAAATAAATTCCAACCATACAACAAAAGGCCTGTTGGCATAAAGTTTACAGTCCTTGCAGATAAAAGCACGATCAGATGTATAGAAGCACATATCATTTGACCTGAGTGCTAATGTTTCAGGCTGTAGAATCTGATGGAGCAGCACGATCTTCACCTTTTTCGCCATTGCTCTTGAACAACGAAGCAAATTTCTGATAGTCTGGTTTCAAAACCATCATATCTTGACGACATTTGTCAACCACTATTCTTGTTTCCGAAATGACGTCCATCAGGGATTGGACTTGTGTATGGAGCACAGATATATCACTCAGTCTAGCCGGAAGATTTTGTTCAGTAGGCGATTTGGACGAGGTTACCTTGACAACCAACCCAGAATTACGCAGGAAGGTGCTTTTTGCACTGTTAGTGGAGAGATACTAACGCACTGCAGCAAGAGGTGACATTGTGCCTGTGGTAGCCTCGTCACCTTAAGGTGGTTGTGCCTATTCAATCATTTGTTCCATAGCTTCCTGAAAGTTTGAACTTGTAGATTAGTGTACCAGATAAGTTAGAGATAAAAACAAACGAAGTAGGTTACACGTTTATACATAACTTATTTTAGACAAAAACTACTAGACAAAAACTACTTCTTCTATACAAAAACTACTTCTTCTAGACATAACTTATTTTATACATAACTTCTTCTAGACAAAAACTACTGTAATACATTAGCATGTATTGTAGTGCCAACTACATAATAAAATCACTTTCGGAACATATTTCCATGTAGCATGCCTACTGTATTGTCTATTTCCTCACATTCATTGACATCCAAGGATAAAGAGACATGGTTTAAAGTAGGATGAACATAGTATGACATCATTCATATCATGGGCAAACAGATATAAAACAAATAGGCTATTTTATCATTGTGTGCGCACGTGAACATAACAACTAGATTACAGATCAAGTCCAAAAGAATATCCTTCATCTCTTTTAAACCATGTAAGGTGAAATGATACGTTAAGACAACTGTGTATAAAAGTGAACAGAGTAGCTGACATTGGCTGCAAACCAAGTAGTTAAATGAACACATCACAGTACCAATCAGTTCAAAGGCAGGAGGAGTAAGGACTTACAACAGCGGCTTGAACTGGTGTGCTCATGTCCTTCATCTTGCTGGTGTGGCAATCCTTGAAGATTTGCACTGCATTCGGTTCAGGTTCTTTTTGGTCCGCACGGGCTTTCCTCTATATTTGGAACAAGTCAATATAGATACGATAATATGGCATAGAAAAAAGAAGGAAGTAGCAGCTATTTACAAGAGCCTAGCAGTGTGCAATATAGCTACGAGATCCTGTTGTCTGTTGGAATTTCACATAGAACGGTTGGTCTTGTTCTTCAAATAGTTAGCCTAGAAGAAGATACACTTGCAAGGCACATACATAAATACAAGTTCAAAATGTGGTCTGATCAAATACATATAGCCTACCTTATACTTTGGATAAGACCAGTGTTTAACGAGGGTTGTCCAGTCTTCATCTGTAATATATTCCACTGGAGATGTTTGGGCGATTTCATTGTTAGCCTTGCCTTCAAAGTGAGATTTTCTAAGGTGGTATCGATACTGTCACAGAGCAGACTGAAAAACGTGAATGCATGCTTGTTTAGTTCCATCATCTTTCGGATCCAACTTGAACCTCATCTGTTGAAAAAAGAATGTGAGTTTTATTAGGAGGAAGCTAGAAAGTATGGGACCGAGCAAGACAATATTACTAATTGCGATGAATAGCATTACTTACGGATAAATGGTCAAGGAAGGTGTTAAAGTGAGTATTGTCTTTCTCATTCCTGTACTGGATCCACATTGGGAGGATACGTGCATGACACCTAACGGCAACGGCTGCCTCTGATACTAACTTGACTGACTCTGTAGCATCACGTGGCCTTTTTAAACCTGCCTCAAAATGGATCTCCATTCTTCCTCCTTTAGATTTTCTTAATCATCAAGCATTATCCACGATGTACATTTCGCTTGCGCGTGGTGCTAGTTCAACAACGAATATGGAAAGTGTTAGTGTACATCAAACTGTGAGAGTACATATAAAGGAGCATGCAACAACAACTCGACTCGGTCAGGTACCGTCTTAGTGTTGATGCTCATGAGGTTCATCTGATCTTGCCAAGTCCTGTTGTGTCAGCAGTGCTTCGGAAGTAGTGTTAGGTGTGAAGGCAGCTTGGGAACTGGCCAGCTCCGAAGCAAACGAATGAGTAACTCGTTGAGATGCTGGTACATTTGAAGCGGATGTCGCAGCTGGTGGAGCATGTGATACTGTGTTTGTAGATTTTGCCGGTGGACTTGGACCTTCTGCTGCACTATAAGTACCAGCAGAACCTCGATGGTAGATCCTTTTCCGTTTCACCCGACAAGTAACACCATTCCCTACTATATTATTTTCCTTGCTCTTTTTGACTTTGCCATGTCAAGCCATACCCACAACACAAAATAATAAAATTGCTCTTCAGAACTCATTGATGCATGATACAGGCAAGCAATACTTTGATGTAAGACAATCGTATGAGGATGGAATATGTAAGAAAAACAGGACGGTGTGACATATTCACAGCTACGATGTGTAAAATAAGCAGAAGGATTTTCAAGAAAATAGAAGTAATGCAAGCTAGACACCATATGAAAGATGCAACCAATATTACTCTGCTAAGTTAAAAGTGTCTTGTCATAAGTGGCAATTCGAAAAATTAGAAGCAGTACAATGTAGAAATCAATGCAAGATGCAACCACTATCAAACTGCCATGTTAAAAGCATCCAATCACGAGTGACTGATGCGGGATACATAGCAGTACTTTGATGTAAGAACGTGGTATGATAGATAGATGTAGTGTATTCTAGACACAAAAAGCCATGTCATATGCACCTGTATAACGTATAAACTCAACATGTGCAATTTAATCAAAATAGAAGAAATACAGGCTAGATAACATATGCAACATGAAACCAATTATCACACTGTCAACTTAGAGCAAGGACATGCGATGGTGGAGTACGGGAGATGAACTCATCATGTATACTTGGGACTTCAACTTCATTAGCAGTAGAAGTGGCAAATCTAGAGAGTCTTTGTTTGCGTCGGTCCGGAGGACCACCAACATCCCCTAACTTACTCTTTTCCTTCCTATTATCTGATATTGCCTTATGAAGTCAAAACCACAAGAGGATGAATAAATTTAGCTCTGCATAACTGGTTGATGCATGATACAGACGAACACTACTTTGATGTAAGGCAAGCGCAGGATAGGAGGGTAGAATATATACAAAAATAGACAGTGTTTCATATTCACACGTACGATAGGAGGATGGAATATGTATGAAAAAACAGTAAGCGGAAGGCATTTCAACAAAACTAGAAGAAATGAAAGCTAGGCACCATATGAACATGCAACCAATATCACCTATCACTAGTAGAAAAAGGGTCAAACGTGAAGCACATTAGTGCCGGTTTGTATTAGAGCCGGCACTAATGTATACATTAGTGCCGGTTCCAACGGCTAGCTGGGCCGCTCTCATTAGTACCGGTTCGTGGCTAACCTTTAGCACCGGTTCGTGCCACGAACCGGTACTAATGAGGGTGGTGGCAGGATGTTGTCAGTCTGGGCCCCCTCCAGCACCTTTAGTACCGGTTCCAACGGCTAGCCGGTCCGCTCTCATTAGTACCGGTTCGTGGCTAACCTTTAGCACCGGTTCGTGCCACGAACCGGTACTATAGGTCCTCCTGCATATAAACCCTTCGTCCAGCTTGCACTGTTCTTCCCCCTTTCCCCTCTCCTCTCCTCTCTGTTCTTCCTCTTCCCCTCGAGCTCACCAGAAAATTTGCCCAAAATTTGTCAAGATTTGAAGGCCCCCATCCATTCAAATGATCACAAAGGTTAGCAACTTTGTCCTTTCATCTCTCATTGCTAGATTAGCTCTTGCAATGCTTTATATAGTTACTAATTTGTGAGTTTAGTAATTTGGGAGGAAATATATATATGTGCTAGTATTTGATTTATATGCAATTTGAGGTCAAAAATAACACTTAGTTTGCATATGTAGGTGTGGTTTACTTAGTGCCTTCTAAATCTCCGTCGTAACCACCGTCGATCGCCCGCACCGTCCGTCACACCGGCACCACCTTGTGGTGAGCCTCTTGTTCATGTAATTTTATATAAAAATTGATGTTTGTGTGATTTGGATATATAGTTAATCATGTAATAATTATCTTACCAAGACGTTGTTTGTTATACATAGTGCCATGGTTTTGATATCCGTCCCGTCGGCCCTCGTCCTTGTTATGATTCGGATGTGGTATATTCTCTTTTAAAACTATTAGTTGCATTTAGTGTTTATGACAAATTATGCCCATCAAGTTGACATAGATATTTTTATCTAGGAGGTATGTGAACGGAAATTCCAACCGACCCTATTGTCGAGAGGTTAAATTTAGTTGAAAGAGAAAACGAGTACTTGAAAGAAAAATTGAAAAGAATTGAGGGGAGAAGATGGAATTGGAGTTGCATGTTGCCGATGTCGCCGATGATCACAAGATCAAGATGGAGAAAATGCGCTTGAAGAATAGAAAGATTAGAAAATATGCCATCGATAGTGAGGCTTGGTATCATTATCTGTTGGATCAATTGTTACCTTAGTTGCAATCTTGATCGCATTTGTTGTTGCATTTAAATGCTTTAGCTAGAGAGTTATTTGTTTGTTGCATTTAAGTGTTGTATGAACTTTATGTATGAACTTGTATTAATTTGGTCTATTCGGTGTTGTGTAATGAAGATGAGCCGCAATGGATGTCGATGACCGATGCTCACCCCAGTTCATTGAGGGCGTGCATACTTTTACGCTTGCGGCCGAGGCAAACAAGCGGGCGGATGGTTTTATGCCTTGTCCATGTGGTGTCTGTAAGAATGGTCACAATTACTCTCGTCAAGAACCATTCACGCCCACTGTTTGAGTCCGGTTTCATGCCCCACTATAATGTTTGGACCAAGCACGGAGAAAGAGGGGTTATGATGGAAGACAATGAAGAAGAAGAGGACGACGACAGCTATCCCGCCATGGGTTCCCTGAATACGATGATACAACAATGGGGAAGAAGCTGAGCGTGTAATGCGGAAGAAGCTGAGCCGCAATGCGGGAAGAAGCTGAAGAAGAGGCATCGATGAGCCCGTTGATGATCTAGGTCGGGCCATTGCCGATGCAAAGAGAAACTGCGCAAGTGATTTGGAGAAGAAGAAGTTGCGGTGCATGTTAGAGGATCACAAAAATTGTTGTACCCAATTGCGTGAGGTGACAAGAAAAAGCTGGGCACCACATCGAATTGCTGCAATGGAAGGCGAGAATGGTGTATCCGACAAGGATTTGGAAAATTGCTGGTAATGATAAAGGATATGCTTCCAAAGGACAACGAATTGCCCGAGAGTACGTCTGAAGCAAAGAAGGCTGTCGCCCTCTAGGGTTAGAGGTGCAAAAGATACATGCATGCCCTAATGATTGCATCCTGCATCGCGGTGAGTACAAGGATTTGAACGCTGCCGGTATGTGGTGCATTGCGCTATAAGATCAGCCGCGATGAGCTCGGTGATGTCGAGGGCGGCGCCCCAGAAGAAGATTCTGCCAAGGTGATGTGGTATTCTCCTATAATACCATGGTTGAAACATTTGTTCCAAAACAAAGAGCATGCCAAGGCGATGAGATGGCATGAGACGACCGTAAGAAAGACGGAAAGTTGAGAGTACCCCGACGGGTCGCAGTGGAGAAAAATCGAAAGAAAGTACGGAAGGAGTTTGCGATGACGCAAGGAGCGTATGGTTTGGTCTAAGCGCAGATGGCATTAATCCTTTTGGGGAGCAGAGCAGCAACAATAGCACTGGCCTGTGACTCTATGTTTGTATAACCTTCCTCCTTGGTTGTGCATGAAGCGGAAGTTCATTATGATGCGGTGCTCATCCAAGGCCCTAAGCAACCCGGCAACGACATTGATGTGTACCTAAGGCCATTAGTTGAAGAACTCTTACAGCTGTGGAATGGAGCAGGTGTACGGCGTGGGATGAGCACATGGGGAAGAATTTGACCTCAAGGCGTTGGTGTTCGTGACCATCAATGATTGGCCTGCTCTCAAGAACCTTTCGTGATGCAGACAAACAAGGGATACCGCGGATGCACGCACTGTTTGGATGATACCAATAGTATATATTTGAATAGTTGTAAGAAGAATGTGTACCAGGACATCGCCGATTTCTTCCGAGCAGCATCCCGTAAGAAAGAAAGGCAAGAATTTCAAAGGTGAGGCGGATCACCGGACGAAGCCTCGCCATCGCATCGGTGCTGATGTACATGATATGATCAAGGATTTGAAGGTGATATTTGGAAAGGGTCCCGCGGACAACCTGTTCGAAGGACGCAGACGGACGCGCACCCATGTGGAAGAAGAAATCTATATTTTGGGACCTGCCATATTGGAAAGACCTAGAGGTCCGCTCCGCAATCGACGTGATGCACGTCACGAAGAATCTTTCGTGACCTGCTTGGCTTCTTGGGCGTGTATGGGAAGACAAAAGATACACCGAGGCACGGAGGACCAGCAACGTATGCACGGAGAAGATGGCATACATCGTGGTCATGCAAGCTACGCTCTTACCAAAGAAGAGAAGGAAATCTTCTTTGAATGCACCGCCGATATTAAGGTACCGTCGGCTATAAATCGAATATAAAGGGAATAATAAACATGGCAGAGAAAAAGTTCCGTAACCTAAAGTCTCATGATCGCCACGTGATTATGACGCAATCGCTTCCGGTTGCATTGAGGGGCTTCTATCGAAAACGTTCGATTAGCCATTGTGAAGCTATGTGCATTTCTCAATGCAATCTCTCAAAAGGTAATCGATCCGAAATCATACCAAGGTTCTGAGAATGATTTGGTGCAATGTCTTTTCAGTTTCGAGTTGGTGTTCCCACCATCCTTCTTCAACATCATGACGCACGTCCTAGTTCACCTATCTTGAAGAGATTAACGTTTTGGGTCCCAGATTTCTACACAATATGTTCCCCTTTGAAAGGTTCATGGGAGTCTTAAAGAAATATGTTCATAACCGTGCTAGGCCGAAGGAAGCATCTCCAAGGGCCATCAAAATGAGGAGGTCATTGAGTTTTGTATTGACTTTATTTCGACCTTAAGCCGATTGGTGTTCTGAATCGCGGCATAAGGGCGATCGGATGGAAAAGGCACGCTAGGAGGGGAACAAATAATATGTATGGACGGACATTCTCTCTTTGAAGCACACTACACAGCTTCTGAGAATTCCACCTTGGTGGCTCCGTATATGGATGAACACAAGAATTTGCTACGCCCAAACACCGGAGCGGTGCGATGAGTGGATTACACGTGAACAAACCAGGAGTTTCGCTAACCGGTTGCAGACACGCACCATGCATGCCACCTCTATTGAAGATGACCTGTACTTGCTGTCCCGATTACCATCTTTGAATATAATGACTTTCAAAGGGCGAGATAAATGGTAATACATTTTACACGATTGCCCAAGATAACAAGAGCACCAACCAAAACAGTGGTGTCCGCTTTGATGCGTAAACCAAGACGGAAAGGAAACATATTATGGTTATATACAGGACATATGGGAACTTGACTATCGGCGTGGTTTAAAGGTCCCTTTGTTTGGTGCAAATGGGTCAATATGACACGAGGCGGGTAACGGAAGACCCGCGATGCGGAATGACAACAGTGGATCTCAACAATCTTGCGATGCAGCGAACCATTCGTCCTAGCCAATGATGTGGCACTGGTTTTCTATGTGAAGGACATGTCTACCAAGCCAAGAAAAAGAAAAGATAAGGAAGCGAATGCATCGTACGATGAGCCAAAGCGGCACATAGTTCTTTCTGGGAAGAGAAACATCGTGGGAGTGGATGACAAGACAGACAAGTCAGAAGATTATGAAAAGTTTGACTCCATCCACAGTGAATATTGACCCAAGCATCCCGTTAAATGATGAAGATTTTCCATGGTTACGGCGCAAAGGGACACACGCGAAGAAAAAGTTTCACACCCAAAGATCTGGGATGTGATCAGCTTCACTATCATCACTTTCTTCTATGTTTCACACCCAGGAGGGAATGTCTGTAATAGTTAGGGTAGTTATGTGTTTTGGCATTTGAAACGCGAAGAAATTTTATGTGCAAACAAATTCTTTTCATGCATTTCTTGATTTTTTCAGCTAAATGACCCTGAAATTGAAAAGCAATTCAAATGAACTCGAAAAGGTTGAAAGTTGGCATGGTATCATAATTTCATATAAATAGCATGTGCAAGAAAGTAGAGAGGGTTACGACAAAAACTGGATGCACTTAGTGTACAAAATGGACAATCTCTTTCAAGTATCGGGGTTTCATTTAAAACTGAACTGTTACAAAGGCATTTCATTTTTAAATAACTTAAGCATTACTAAATTGAATATAATGATAAAACACACTAATATTGAACATAAGAAAAAGAATCACTAGAAAAACTTTTTCAAAGTTAAGTTATTCACAAACTAGTGATTCACACAAATTTCAAATAATTCAAAATTTAAACTATTCAAATTTGAAATCTATCGGCACTAAGAGAAAGTTTGTAATTTTTGTACCTAAAGCAAAAATATTCACAAAGAAACTCTAAATACAACAAAAACAACTCAAAAATAAATAAAACAAAAAATAAAGCAAAAAAGCCCGCCATCGGGCCAAAGCGGCTGCATCGACCAGCGATACAACCTTTCATTGGGCGGGATGCAGCCTGCCAAGGCCCAAGAGGGCCCACAAGGCGAGGAGGACAGTAGGCCCAGTGGGCTGAGCAGAGAGGAGCTCGAGAGAGCTACCGACCGGGCTTATAAACCGGTCGGTAGCCCTCGACTAGCGAGGTGGGACTAAACTTGCCGATCAAGACCGGCGCAATAAGATTTCTTTAGTACCGGTCGTGGCACAAACCGGTACTAAAGGGGGCCTTTAGTACCGGTTTGTGCCACCACCCGGTACTAAAGGGGTCGCTTCCGCCGCTTGGTTCGGTTAAACAGACCTTTAGTACGGTTGGTGGCTCCAACCGGTACTAAAGGTGCCTTCTATATAACTAAACACTTCAAAATTTCGCTGTTTCTCATCTCCTCTCGCTTCATCTCTGCACCGCCGCCGCCTTCGCCGCCGCCCAATCCCGTCGTCGTCGCCGCTTCGTCCCGTCGTTGCCCGCTTCGCCGCCGCTTCGTCCCCCGTCGCCGCCGCCGCCCGTCCCGTGGTCGCCGCCGTCCCGTCTGCCGCCACTTGCCTTCTGTCCCTTCGCCCTCGCCGCGTCGCCGTCTGCTGCCTGCCGTCGCCAAATGCCGTCGCCTGCCGCCCCTCGCCGCCTCGTCTAGCCGGCCGTGAGGCAGCACACACACACACATACATTGTTAGACATTTTCTGTTTTTTAGAAATAGTTAGAAATGTTAGAATTGTTAGATTTGTTAGAAATGTTTGAAATTGTAGAAAACTTTCTGGTTTTTAGTTATAGAAATATATAGTTATAAAAAGTTAGAATTGTTAGAAATTTTTCTGTTTTTAGTTATAGAAATAGTTATAAAATGTTAGTTATATATATAGAAATGTTATAATTTTTTCTGTTTTTAGTTCTAAAATATTAGAAATGTTATAGAAATGTTAGTTATATATAGCATTGTTAGAAATGTTATGGAAATGTTAGTTATATATATAGAAATGTTGGAAATTTTAGTTATCAAAATCCAATCATTAAAAAATGTTACTTTTATGGGCATATAGCTAGTATTTGTTCTCGACGATGTTCGCCCGCATCCTCGCCGTCGACCCGTGCGACGATGTCCAGCCGACCCATGTCCGGACTGGCTCCGCTGGCTGGCACTGGAGGTGCTTCTTGGAGGGTGCGCCGCTTGACGAGGAACCCGCCGCGGGTCGATCGTCGATCCCGATCTCGTTTGGTGGCGTTCGCGTGGGCGATTTGGTGCGGAGGACCCGGCCCCGCCGGAGGTGGTACGTCGCCGTGTCGTGGAGGAGGACGAGCATGTCCATCGCTACATGGTTGCGTTAGAGGCGGCAGGTTCTCCAATACGTGGCAAGATCTTCGGGATCTCACTTCAGCTATGATCTGTGAGGGTTCCTTCTCTTTGGGTGTCCTTCGCCTGCCACGGAGGAACCGCGAGTGTCCTAGATTCTTCGTAGTATTAGATCTTTATTAGCTAATAGCCGTGATGTACTATTCAATATTATATATTATTCGAGACGATGTATTCGAGATTATATCTATTATCTCGATGATGTATTCGAGATTATATCTATTATTACGACGATGTATTCGAGATTATATCTATTATTACGACGATGTATTCGAGATTATATCTATTATTCTGGACGATGTATTCGAGATTATATCTATTATTCTGGACGATGTATTCGAGATTATATCTATTATTCGAGATTTGAACACTAAATTGTTTTATATTTCTATTGGATTAGTTAAACAAAAGCTATGGCGCATAATACCGACAGAGAGGAGAAATGCACCATGTTCGATATGATACGCGGGGCAGATGATAATCAAAATGAAGAAGATTATGACGGCTCCGAATTTCTAAACAACACCGGAGAGGGTGATATGATATTCGATCACGACGAAGTCATGAATGATTATGACGATGACGAAGAACATGATCCTGAAACAACAAACACCGACGAGGTATATATATTTATATAAGCAGGCATCTGGTGATCATCACATGTTTTAAATGACTTGAAGATATATTAATGAATCGATCTTTGTTCTTTCAGCCATCCGGATCGAGCAAATCTTCAGAAAAAAGGACGAAACGAGGCCCGAACAAAAAGTTGAAGCCGGGCGTAAAGTACAATATCGAGGCATGCGGCCCTACTGGCAAACCAATAGCGCCTAAGAAGATTGCGAACAAATTCGTTCGTCGGTGCGGAGTTCTTGTGAAGGACCAACTCCCGATCAAACTTCAAGAATGGAGGGCGCCAGCAAAGCCACGTCCAGATGTTACTTATGTCGACAAGAATCAAAAAGATCGCTTTGGGATACTCTCATGGAACATTTCACCCTACCGATCATTTCACGTAGCAGATGTGCGAGAAAGTCAAAGAGGCTGCTCTTAAGATGATGGCGACTGCATTCAAGAACTACAAGAATGGTGAATGGAACAAGTACGTCGGCGGAGGAAGGAAGACTCCAGATTCAAGGGAACACTTTGGAGAACCAACGTGATCATTGGGCGATTTCGTGAAATTCAAGGATTCGGAATTAGCTAAGGAACGGTCAAGAATAAACAAGAAGAATGCCAAAAGAAGGATAAGTTCCATAAGTCGGGGCGGTGGCTATGCGGTGGCAATGCCTAAGTGGGATAAGTCCGAGAAAGAGATGGAGGATGCAGGTGTCACTCCGGCTACTAAGAGCTGGCCCGCCGTCGGTCGGGACTTGGTTCTATGCGCATGGGGGAGTTGGACCGGAGACGGGAAAAGTTTCGACGAGGGCAAGTCTCAAGGAGCCGACGATGCGATACTTGTTGCAATAGAAGAGGCACGAACAGGGTGTTCCAGCCCAACAGAGAGAACGACAAGCTTACGCGTGCTCCGGGAAATCCTGAACACCCGGAAGAACACGAGGCAAGGGCGCTATTCCGTGGTATGAGGGGTTTTCGATCGAACACCGACTCTGAACCCGTGCGAGAAAGAAGATTGCGGAGGAGAAGAAGAGGAAGATGGAGGAGGAGCAGAGGAAGCGGGACTATGAACGCCTTCAAGGCCTAGAAGCAAGTCAAGCGGAATTGGCGGTCAAATTCCAGCGGCAGCGAGGAGCAGATCGACTCACTTACCCATCAAAGGGGTCTCAATAGCTGCAGCAGCTCATGCGGATGATCCAGCATTGATAGCACCGCCCATCCATGCCGAGAAGCAGCGTGGGTTCCGTCGAGACGACCCAATGTTGGTAGATACCCGTGGATGACATCACGGAGAACACTAATCTGCGAGCTACACTACAAAATGAAGAACATATCCATGAAGGTGGCGGACGGCTGTGCTTTCACAAATCCCCGAGGCAACCTTCCATGGCAACCCGACACAGCGGGCTATGCTCGTGTCGTGGTTGATGAGGTGCTGGACCCATATTCGGGCTACAGACTTGACATTTTTGGAGGTGACGGCGAAGCTTTCTCGGAGAGGCCAAACATCGATCATCCTATGGAAAAAGGATTGCATCATCTTTCCAAGGCCACCCACACCGCGTCACCCGAGTCCTCGTCGAAGTCCGCCACCGAGTCGCAGACTCCGCTCCTCCAAGTCCGCAAAGTGTCGGGACAATCCTCCTCCTCCAAGTCCGCAAAGTGTCGACAATCCTCCTCCTCCAAGTCCGCCACAGCACGACGCCCTCCTCCTCCAAGTCCGGCACAACCTCAGCCCTCCTCCTCCTCGTCCAACTCAGTCCCGTCGGCCATCTCCGCCGCCTCGGCAATCGCAGAGACACCCCGCAGCTACAGTGCGAGTCGTCGAAGTCGAGGTAGTACACTGGAAGTACATGCGGAGGCAAGCGGTATAAATATGGTCCAAGCTCAAGCCTCTTCCGCAGAGGTCTTATGACAAGTCCGAGGAGGAAATCACAGCCATATCGAAGGCCGAGGTGGAAGCCCATTTTGCACGAAACCGCCACCGCCGCCAAGGGAGAAAGTGCACGAGGAAACGATTGACTACTTCATTCAGATGGCTCAACCACCAGCTTCCAAGCCTGTTGACACGCACTATGAGCGCCACATCGAAGTTAAATCGAGCACGTCTACAAAGGGAGGCGAGCACGCCTACATCGGGATCGAGCAAACAAGAAGCAGCTGCCAAAAATGCGGAAAACCATTCCCACTGGGAGAACAGTGGCGAATCGATCCCTCGCTTGTTGTGCCAACAACGGTGATAGTCGCGCCCCAATATTATTGTGGGCAAACATTGCATGTTCCCGAGGTGGGCAATGTGGTAATAACGGAGGAGCATATAATGCAGGCTGAAGTTCTCAACATCATCTGTTGGACAACTCCTCGAGATCGAGCCCATGCCTTTGCTTAGAGAGGATGAAGTAAACGGCAATATGTCCGGGGCCAACCTTTGGTCGCGCTGGACAAGGTCAAGAACCTCCCAACGAGAATGTATGAATTGCATCAATGGTACATCAACATGACCAAGATTTCAGATCGAGTGTCCCTCATGGTGAATGTCAAGGAGGACCATTACTACCATGAGAAAGTGGGTCCGTTGAGTATTTAGAACTGTTTAGGTTATACAATAAGGAAGCACTCGACAAATCTATCGTCAGTTGCTATTGTCTGTAAGTGATTTCTTTCTATAATTTAAGTCTCAAGCTAGCTGTAGTGATCCTTTTGAGATCAATCATTACCTGTAATTATCCTCACTATATATATTCTTTTCTGTGGTATTATGCAGGATGAAGATATATGAAATGAGAAAAGGTGGACACTATGGCATTGGGTTCATTGACCTAAACACCGTTAATGAATTCACATGGAAGATAAATGAACATCATGCAAAGGAAGTAGAGGACAGCATGCTAGAGTTCTTGAAGCGCCTCAAATACAATGAAGATATACTACTTCCTTACCACTTTGGGTGAGTCACACTATCTTGTACTACAAATTCTCTGTTTTTGCCTACTAGCTATAGCTACATGTTTTTGCTAACATATGCCCGCTTAATTAAGACATGTAAACGTGTGTGCATATGCAGATTTCACTGGGTCTTGTGTATCATTAAAGTTGACGACGGAACAGTTGAAGTACTCGACTCACTAGTCTAAAAAAACTGACTTTAACATCTTGTATGGGATAGTCACAGTGTAATTTCAATCATTATTAACTATATATCTCGCCTATTTAGTTCGTCATTTCATGATATGAACTATTTAATAACCCCTTTATTCATTTTCTTTGTCGTGGGCAGGGCTTGGGCAAGATTCATCGGCGTCACGCCCGGCCCGTGGAAACAAAAGCTTGAATGGTTACGACCCAAGGTAAGTAATTAAGTAGTACTAGCTAGCTAGCTAGCTAGCTGCCATCTCTTTAATTATCATGCTTGATTAATTTTTATCTGATCAAATTCCATTCTCGTAAAGGCCCCAAGCGGGCGTGAGGGTATTGATCTGTGCATTCTCGCATTTGCGAGAATATTCGCATGATGGCGTCCCAAAGGAGCAGATCTCAAAGACAAGAATGGGTACGCTTGTCGTAACACTATTCACAATTTTTACACCATTATCGATATCTAGCTAGTCACACAACTAATACACATGCATATTGATCTCCTTCTTAACAGTTCAAAGAGGTGCGGGAGAAGCTCATAGAAACGGAGCGCGTAGAAGCACTTCAAGAGGAAATAGCGGGATTTTTGCTCGACGGTCATAAATCCGAATGGAGAATTCTACTACCCGCTACCGCCCCAATGAAAACCACTTTCAATTGTCATCGTGTTCAAGGCACCAATTAGACTGGCTCAAGGCAACATTCATATGTAGGAGAAATTGTATATATCTGTACATGTGTGTATGTGTGAATTAATTAATATGGTGGTTTAATTTGTGAGACATTGATGTGATATATATATGCATGATTGGTTCTACTAGAAAAATATATATATATATATATATATATGCATAACGTGTACAATGTGTAGTATCGTAAAATACCAAAGAAACGAAAAAGAACTAAAATGGAAACACAAAATTAAATGAAAAGAAATCATAAAACTAAAACCCTCCAAACCTTATAGTACCGGTTGGTGTTACCAACGAGACTAAAGGGCTCGAGCCCCTGAGCTGGCTAGTGCCACGTGGTTGCCCTTTAGCACCGGTTCGTGCTGAACCGTGCTAAAGGGGGGGCCTTTAGTGACCACAAATTAGTGCCGGTTATGTAACCGGCACTATAGGTCCTTACGAACCGGTGCTAATGCCCTGTTCTGCACTAGTGTATCAGGTAAAAAGTGTGTCATCGTAAGTGCCATTTCAAGAAATTAGAAGTAGTACAAGCTAGAAGACAATGCAAGATGCAACCTACATCACAGTCCCAAGTTAAATGTGTCTTATGGGTAAGTGATCGTTGCAGGTATAGGTTGTAAGCTACGCAGATGCAATTCAACATAATTAGAAGCAATACAAACTAGACATTATACGGAAAACGCAACCACATATAACAGTTCCAAGTTGGAGCAAGCACCTATGATGGTGGAGTAGGGGAGATGTGCTCATCATGTACACATATGTTCTAGAAATAGGAACACGTTTCATATTCACAAGCATTATGTGTGAAGTTAGCAGATGCAATTATACAAAGTTAGAAGCAATACAAGCTAGACATCATACGCAACATGCAACCACATATAATAGTGCCAAGTTAGAGCAAACACCTGTGATGGTGGAGTAGGGGAGATGTGCTCATCATCTACACAGCTACATTGGCTGTCCAGGCTTCTGTTTTCTTGCGAATCTTGTTGGGAGGATGGAGGAGTAGAATCTGTAGAGACCCCCTGTTTGAGTTGCTACGAAGGACCACCATCATCCACTGTCGGACTAATTTCCTTTAGCTGTAATGATTTTGCATTGTCAAGTCAAACCGATAAGAAAAAGGAATAAAATTCGCTCTTCAGAACTCATTCATGCATGATACTGACGAACACTACTCAGATGAAAGGCAAACACTTCATGCAAGGATGGAATATGTATAAAAAACAGGATGGCATGACATATTTACACCTATGATGTGGTAACTAAGAAGAAGGCATTTCACCAAATTAGAAGCACCGCAAGCTAGACACCATATGAAAGATGCAACCAATATCACTCTGCCAAGTTCAAACTGTATAGCATTTCAACAAATTAGAAGCAGTACATGCTAGAAATCATATGCAAGACACAACCAATATCACAATGGTGACTTAAAGGTGGCTTATCGTAAGTGACTGATGCGGGATATGCAAGAACAGTAGTCTGATGTAAGAACATGGTGTGATCAAAGATAGTATGTTCTAGCAACAGGAACACATGTCATATTCGCAGGCATTATGTGTAAAGTAAGCAGATGCAATTCCATGAATTTAGAAGCAATACAAGCTAGACATCATATGCAACATGCAACCACATATAATAGTGCCAAGTTAGAGCAAGCACCTGTGATGGTGGAGTAGGGGAGATGTGCTCATCATCTACACAGCTACGTTGACTGTCTAGCCTTGCTTTGTCTTGCGAATCTTGTTGGGAGGATGGCGGAGTAGAATCTATAGAGAACCTCTGTTTCAGTTGCTCAGAAGGACCACCATCATCCAAGGCCTTGCCAATTTCCTTCAGCTTTATTGATTTTGCATTGTGAGGTCAAACCGACAAGAAAAAGGAATACAATTCGCTCTTCAGAACTCATTCATGCATGATACTGACGAACACTACTCTGATGAAAGGCAAAGTCATGATACAAGGATGGAATATGATGAAAAACTGGACGGATTGACATATTCACACCTATGATGTGGTAACTAAGCAGAAGGCACTTCAACAAATTAGAAGCACTGCAAGCTAGACACCATACGGAAGGTGCAATCAATATCACTCTGCCAAGTTAAAACTGTCTCATCATAGGTGGCATTCATCAAACTAGAAGCAATACATGGTAGAAATCATATTCAAGACGCAAACCAATATCACATGCCAACTTAAAGGTGTCCCATCATAAGTGACTAACGCATGATACACAAGAAGAGTAGTTTCATGTAAGAACATGGTGTGATAGATAGATATAGTATGTACCAAAAACAGGAAAGCGTGTCATATTCACACGTATCATGTGTAAGCTAAGAAGATGCAGTTTACACTAATTAGGAGCAATACAAGTTAGACACCATATGCAACATGCAACCAGATATCACACTGCCAAGTTAGAGCAAGCACCTTGGATGGTGGAGTAGGGGAGCGAAGACTTGGACCTTGTAATGCACTAGCAGTACAAGGAGAATCGGTACAGATGCTCCGTTTACGTTGCTGCAGAGGACCACCATCATCGCCTTCCTTACTCTTTTCCTTCCTCTTTCTTGATTTTGCCTTGTCAAGTCAAAACCACAAGAAAAAGGAATAAAATTTGCTCTTCTGAACTCATTGATGCATGGTACTGACGAACACTACTTTCATGTAAGGTAGCCGCATGATAGGAGGATGGAATATGTTTGAAAAACAGGACGGCGTGACATATTGACATGTATGATGTATAAAGTGTAAACTAAGCACAAGCTGTTTGAACTTGTTAGAATCAATGCAAGCTAGAAACCATATGAAAGATGAAACCAATATCACTCTGCCAAATTAAAACGGTGCCCTAACAAATGTATTTGACCAAATTAGAAGCAATACATGGCAACATGCTAGAAATAATATGCAACATGCAACGAATAAAGGTGACTCATCGTTAGTGTTTGATGCAGGATACAGAAGAGAGGTAGTTTCATGTAAGAACAAGGTTAACACATAGATGTAGTGTGTACCAAAAATAGGAAGGCATGTCATATTCACAGGTATAATGTGTAAACTAAGCCGATGCAATTTACCCTAATTAGAAGCATTACAAGCTAGATACCGTAGGCAACATCTAACCACATATCACACTGCGAAGTTAGAGCAAGCACCTGTTATGGTGGTGTAGGGGAAGTGCGGTCTTCAAAGACAGAGCTATGTTCAATATCTTCATTTAGGCTTGTTGTTTCTTGAGAATCATGTGGAGAGGATGAAACTGCATTCTTTATAAGAGTAGCGCGTCTCATACTAACCCACGAGCGTGAGTGTCTCATCATAAGCGATAGATGCAGGATACACAAGAACAGTAGTTTGATGTAAGAACATGGTGTGATAGGCAGATGTAGTATGTACCAAAAACAGGAAGGTGTGTCATGTTCGCATGCATAATGTGTAAGCTAAGGAGATGCAATTTAACAAATTAGGAGCAATACAAGCTAGGCACCATATGCAACATGCAACGAGATATCACACTGCCATGTTAGAGCAAGCACCTTGGGTTGTGGAGTAGGGTAGATGAGATTTGGAACTTGCACTACGGTACGAGTAGCGGGAAAATCTGCAGAGATCATCTGTTTCGGTTGCTCCAGAGGACCACCATCATTCCGTGCCTTCGTCCTTTCAGATTTAAACACACAAGAAAAAGGAATGAAATTCACACTTCCAAATTCGTTGATGCATGATACTGACGAACACAACTCTTATGTATGGCAACCACATTGTAGGAGGATGGAATATGTATGAAAAATGCTAAGCAGAAGGCATTTCAACAAATTGGAAACAATGCAATCTAGACACCATATGAAAGATCCAACCAAAATCACTCTACCAAGTTAGATGTGTCTCATTATAAGTGGCACTTCAACAAATTAGAGGCAATACATGTTTGGAATGATATGCAAGATGCAACCAATATTACACTGTCAACTTGAAGGTGTATCGTCAGAAGTGATTGATGAGGGATACACAAGAAAAGTAGTTTGATGTAAGAACATGGTTAATAGAAAGATGTAGTATGTACCAAAACAGGAAGGCATGTCATATTCACAGGTATAATGTGTTAACTAAGCAGATGCAATTTACCCTAATTAGAAGCATTACAAGGTAGACACCATATGAAACATGCAACCACATATCACACTGCCAAGTAAGAGCAAGCACATGCGATGGTGGTGTGGGGGGGGCAATTGCGGTCATCAACTAGAGAGCTATGTTGACTATCTTCATTTAACCGTGTTGTTTCTTGAGAATCATGTGGGGAGGATGACACTGCACTCTTTAAACAAGTAGGGCGTCTCACAGTAACCCACTGGGGTGACTGTCTCATCATAAGTGATTGATGAGGGATACAAAAGAGCATTAGTTTCATGTAAGAACATGGTTAATAGGCATATGTAGTATGTATCAAAATTAGGAAGGCATGTCATTATCAAAGGTATAATGTGTAAAGTAAGCCGATGCAATTTAACCAAATTGGAAGCAATACAAGCTAGACACCATATGCAACATGCAACCACATTTGACAGCGCGAAGTTAAAGCAAGCACCTGGGGTGGTTGTGTGTGGCAATTGAGATCATCAACCGCAGAGCTACGTTTACTGTCTTCAAGTGCTGTCACTGCACCCTTTAAAGTGCTGAAATGCTTAGTGCTGATCTTCAAATTACACTAGAGCGACTTCTGTCTTTTCTTTTCTGCATTCATCAACACTGCGTCAGAGTCTGAAATACCCATGCATAAAAAAACAATAGTGTGAGTATGGGTGAAATGTGTGCACAATTAGTACAGTGTAAAGGTAGCAGATAGCAGGTCGGTGTAAATGACGAGAGACATATGATAGTTCTACAACATGCAAGGCACACTAAATTACTATAGGATTCTATGAAAATAACAGTCGACTGAAAACAAGTAGGTCAGACCATTTTTTCTGCACCGTCCGATGTACAAAGAACGGGCAGATCGCCTTCATCAATCTCCAGCCAGTCAGTGTTGACGATCTTCCTCGAAACGCAAGCAACCACCGGCCAAGTCCCCTGCCTGCGCCCTCCCCTCGACTTCACCGCACTGCCCCCTGGCCATCCATTCAAGCCCCGCCGACCTCCAGATCAGGCGCAAGCAGCTCCTGCACCCCACACCCTTATGATAGACATCGATGTGCCGCTTCCTCGGCAAACAGGCGGACTAGGTGCTCCGCGCGCCTAAGAGGGTGTTGCTTCTTTTAATTGTGGTTTGACCGACCCTGAATTGAAATCCAGGCGGGCTACTGACCTCTAGCAAAGGTGAAACAAAGGTGAAATAGTAAAGGGAGGAAACCTTGTGCATTCAGTGTCACGAATAATATGCAGTAAGAAGCGCTCAACTAGTTTCTTTCGTGGGATGAATACGGTGTGAGCAGAGACGTAAGATTTGCACGAATAAGGGAAGAGGAGTACCTCGTTCTACTGGCAGTGTTGTGTCCTCCTTCTGTTTTTCCAATGATCTTCTTGTGGTTCGCTGGAAACGAGAAGTTGCGAAGGTCGGTGGAGCCTTGGACGAACCCATGGCCAAGTTGTTGAGTGTGGTTCTAAGAGGAAACAGGGGAAAGTAGTAGATACTGGCTACCCAACTGGTCTCTTAGTTGAAAAGACGAAGAAACATGGTGGATGGCAAAGGATGGGGGGAAGTGGACCTGTCTCTTGGTTGAAAAAGGAAAGAAAGTGACGGGTGTTGGGGGACAACGCAAATGAGAATGAGCAGGTCTAGATTTCCTGTGCTCACATAGGAAAATGTCGCCGAGGAGATAAAAAATGGGACAAATGCAGACATGATGCCTGAGTGTTTGCCGCTCTCGGCAACCACATCTGCCTCACCACTTTATGCCCCTGCTGTCCCTACGCCCATATCGCTACCGTTAATGTAAAATCACATGAAACATTAAGCAATGCCACCTAATGTCACTATAAGTAATGGTCTAGTGTCGTCGATAAATTGAAGCAATGCCACCACCATTTTATGAAGTGCTTCTGTCTTGCTTTATTTCCCATGAATTGTGTTTTTGCAGTTACACTTGAATCTCACACCGCTAACATTGCTTCATCCCTGTGGAACTACACAAATTTGATTGCACATTTACTGACCATGTGCTACTCTCATGACAGTAATACTAATGCTATTGTTTTGCATGTTAATCTAGTGGCAGTGTTGATGTGATGTGATGCTACTTACTTAAGGGAAATTTCATACTGTCAATCTAGTGCCAATTATAACACAATAGATGCTACTATTAATCATACACCACTGCAAATATCTGTCACTGTTTAAATAACCGTATTTCATATTTGCGCAAACAAGGATGTCTGTCTCCATATCGTTTCGGGATGTCTGTCTCCGTATCGTTTCTATCCGCGCAATCAAAAGCACACACCTCGGCCAGAGAAAGCGCAAAATGAGATGGCTATCCTCATTTGCCGTCGTCTAACCACCCGTCTTCCAGGTATTCCTAACATTGGTAGTAAATAGGTAGAATGACCAATGCAGTCTAAAAGAAGTTGATTCGTACGTTTTACTTCCTGATTGCTGTGTAGGGACGAGCGAAAACAACTGCATCCTATTCTAGAATGCACTTTCTACCAGTTCATCCATGGACCGAGGACTAGCTGGCACGGCTGCATGACGGTTTTTTGGACAGGTGCATGGACAAGAGGCATTGTGGTCTGCTTATTTCTGCAAATAGCGGTGCTTAAATTTAGTGGAATGCACAAGAATTTTAGCTGGTCAGTACACTGCATGGTTTAGTTCAGCATTCTAGCTGAGACCACAATTATAATTAGTTATTTTGGAATGAGAGAACCTAACCCTCGATGATGGCAACAAGAAAAAACCAGAGTGAACTCCAGGAAATTTAAGCCCGCCGGAAGGCCCTTTGCTCAGAGAAGCCTTGCTTATTTTTTCCTAATTTTTAAACCTTCTCACAACTTTGTCTTTTGCTGTGAACTAGTATATGTTTGTTATGTTCTATGAATCATTGAGATGTATAAAATTGATTAACTTATGCTTTTCAAGTTTTTTATGAAGCCGAATTTAATGTGAGTGTTCCACATGAACGTTGGACTAGCGTGTGAACGTTTGGAATTTACATTGTGGCCTCAGTTAACTGCATGAACCACTGTAACAAGATACATAGTTGCTTATATGTCAGACAGTAGATTGTTGATTGTTAGCTGGTGGATAGCCTAGTGTTGAAGCGAGTTGAGCCAATGTGCCGTGTTTTGCACAATTGCTTACAAGTGGGGTAGCACCAACAGTGTTTACAAGTACTTATGTATACGCCAGCGCACAGTTCTCGAATGAGTACTTTATTTCATCAAACACACACTGCTCGTATGATAAACCGTGACAACTTATGTCTTACCATGCCATATTCACAAAAAAACTAGTGAGGACGCATTTGTTTCGGCAACAATTACGATGGTTGTCACATGATTCACGGGTACACAAAAGTAGCAGCAGTTCCCATAGACGGATTCAAACAGAGTACTAGCCCCAGAGGTCTTGATAATAGGCAAGGCTTGGATAATTAGACATCATCCAAACTACTATTAAACACTAGTTGGGGCAACTATTTCATGCCTCGATCTAATTTGGGCTGGACACAAGACGGACCTTGCCATGAACATCATCGAGGACGTTCGGCAGCAGCTTAATCCTGTGAACCTTCATGAAGACAACCTTGTGGCCATGCCACTCATAAACTTGTTTGTGGAGGCATGCCACATCATCTTCCTGCGTAAGCTTGACAAGAACAGTATGCCTCACAAACGAAGGAGTAGCTTTGAACTTCTTGTGCTTCCGTACACCTTGGACAACACACCTGACAATAGTGAGGCTGGAATACAACTCGACATTGGTATAAGCACAAACGGCTTCCGGGATCCAACAGCCTAAGAACTCTGTTTTCCTAGTGCGTATATTCAGGTCATCCGCCTCATAGCGAGTGACATGTACAACCACACAATCCTTGTCTGCATCAGGGCTCTAATTGAAACAGAAACAGATTCTGAATTACTTTCCAGTATAAGAAACACAAGTTATTTAAACCACTATGTATAGCATGGCATTGAAGCTAATAAAATTTTGCATTATTCATCACCACATACTTAGATGAAAAAACACAATCGAGATCGGCAAAGAAGTAAATCACCTTGGGCATCTCTGCAGGGGGGGACACATCCTCGAAGGGGGAAAACTGCTCCTGCAATGCCACGGGGGCTGTAACCTCAAACGGGGCTTTGTCCATCTCAGTAGTGGTTGTGAGCGTATCTGGGGTCGGCTTGGTGGCTGCCTCCATCTTCTTGGAGCTCTCTGTCTCATGGGGATCAGCCTCCTGCGTCTGCTCCAATATCCGCAGATCTTTGCCTGGTTCTCCTTGGTCCATCATGAAACTGACGAATACTAGGAGACCACTAAAAGAAAAACACAATCGCAATGACAATGAAACAAAAAAAAGAGTGAGGATCGGTTACTGCTTTGCAAAAGTTTTTTTCTCTGAACGAAAATATACCAACATCATGGATCCGCTTACCTTCCCTTCGTTGGGAGAGAAGAACAGTGGTAGATGCGAGTGTTGCCTTTCTTGAAGACGGTGAGGGAGAAGGGGATTCAGAGAAGATTGAAATGATGGTTGCTTCGTCTGTCAAACTTAGACTGTGGGGAGGTGGGGTTTTGTGATACGACGGATCGTTACTGCCGCGCTACGACCGGGGTGACTCTCCGCCTGCATATTGTCTTCTAATTTGGTGGATGGCATTTGGGCCCGCGCGCTGCATGGCCCGCATGTCGGTGAACAAAAGTATAATGGCATTCAGTAGAGGGAGACGTTTCGATGACCTAGGAGGATCCAGAAGCGGTATTGTATCCACTATACTAGTAGTAATTGTTTTCCTGGGTAGCTGTAGAGTGTCTCCACTGTACTAGTAGTAATTTTTTCTCTGGGCCCAAGACAAAACAGCCCTTCCACCATAGTAAATAGTAAAATCAATTCAAAAGCCCATATATTTACTGAATGAGAGGCGCTACCCACACCCAGCACACCGCCCCCCAAAAAAACCTGGGTGCTCTTCTTCCTCCTCACTCCCACCCACCTCGCGTCAGCTTACTCCACTCGTACCCCCAAATTCCTCACCTCACTCCTACTAAAAACCCCATCTCCCCTTCTTCCCCACTACTACAGAAAAACCCCAGCTCCTCTTCTTCTTCACTCGCACTACAACTAGGCTCATCATTCGTTACTCTGCTAGAATCCATGAGCGCGACGCGACACCCTCGAGGAAAATGGAGTCGGCTGACCCAGCACCAAGAAGATGAGGTGGACCGCATCAGCAATCTCCCGGACGCTATCCTTGGGGAGATCATCTCGCTTCTCCCCACCAAGGATTGTTGCCACACCCAAGTCCTCTCAATTCGGTGGTGCCCTCTATGGCGCACCGTGCCCCTTAATCTCGGCTGTTGTCAGCTATCTCTCTTCAGTGATTTTGAAATCCCCAGAGCCAACATCTCCTCCCAACAGGGCTCCATTCAAAGCCTCTACATCCCGTCATGCTACCTGAGCAAGCATACCATGCCCTGCACGGTGGACACCTGGCTGAAATCCCCTGAATTCACAGAACTACAGCTGCTTTAGTTCTACTATTCCCCTGGAAATCACATACCACATACCGAACGCCATGTACTTGTGCCCTCAGCACCGATGTCCATCTCGTGGTTTTCCTCCTCTCTCCACACTGCCACCTTTGCATTGTGCTACCTACTAGACAATCTGGTACTAAAACTTCGACTCCCATTTCTCAAAAAACTTTCACTTGTGTGGGTTCGTATATCAGAGGCCTCATTGCACATCATCATCCACTCCAGTTGCTCTGCCCTGGAGTGCTTGGTGCTTATTTTCACAATTAGAATCGGTTGTCTCCAAATAAAGTCTCCTAACCTTGTAAGAATTGGAATTTCTTTTGACGAAAGGAAGCTCATCATCCAGGATGCCCCTTCACTTCAAAGGTTGAACCTTGATTCTAGTTATTCACCGTTGCAAATAACCGTCCTCTTTGCGCCTAAACTGGAGACCTTGGGTGTAATACATGATCTCTGTGCTCATCTCAATATGGTGTTTGGCTCCACAGCTCTTCAGGTACTTTATATTATCATCTACACTTGTAACCATAAGCTGCATTTTAAATTTCTGCGCATAAGTTATATATCATCTTGGAGTACACATCTGTACTAATATTATGTTCTATGTTCAATGAAGAGTTTCTCCACGGATGGCCTATCAATGGTGCTGGATTCTGTCAAGATCTTATATATCCAAATGAATAGTTTTGATCTGAACAAGATTATTGGCTTGCTGCAATGCTTTCCATGTCTGGAGAAGTTGTATATAAAGGTGATAATTTCACACACATTGGAAGCTCGTATATAGTGTACTAGAATCAACCGTTGAGTTGTTGCTCTTTCGACACTCTTTTTTAGACCTTAACTATTTTCAATCTTCATGTCTATTTAGGCAACATGACGGGGTAAAAAAGTTATAACCAATCGGTGGATTCGTAAGCATCGAGATTTTCTCACTTCTCATGAGATTCGATTGAAGACAATAACGCTAGAACGATATGTAGCCAACTGTGCAAACACTAGATTTGTCACATTGTGGTCATAATCCAGTAAATTTTATGACCCAGGATGTTCGTTCTATGGACATGACAGATCCATTTGACTGTGACTGCCAAAAACAGTGCTGGAGTTAGATGTTTTCGCCCTTTTCCACCTGGGTTTTGTGTAAACCTGATGAACAATTAACCCTCGTGCTTTTGTATAGTTTGTAAGCTGGAGTTAGATGTTCTTACCCTTTTCAAATCGGCTCTGACTGTCATATTTTCTTTGAAACAAGGCAAATGTCTTTCCACTCGTTTAATTTAGAGTGAAATATTGTAACAAATCCCAACCAAGGGAAATAACATCACTCTTGCTGGCTGCTTGAGCTCACTGTGCATTACAGAAGCCAAGTGACTAGCCCCCACCAGCACCCATAAAACTTATTTCGAACTAGCACATCAAATGGGCTGTAAATTTTCATAGGAAAGGCTGCATGACCGTGACAGATTTGGATTCTGACATTTGGGACCCGCGAGGAAATAGCCTATCCAAGGTGGTGTCGACTTACTAGCCAGTCAACAAATGATTCTGCCTACCAGCCGTTGGATTGACATCCAACATCTGTCGTGTATCTTCTATCTCTTGTCTTTTTCTTCCTCCAAGAAATTAAACAAAACCACCCGTCGGCTCCTTTGCTCCGCCTCCATGGTCGGGTTGCGCCTCCGCTGCCCTACCGTACCCTCCAATGTTGGCCAGTCCCTCCCTCTATTCCCCCACACGTATTGTTATTCTCCGATGATGTCAGCCCCAACACGCACCCGCACTCAAACCAGTCAACCCTCGTACTCCCCTCCGCTTGTGATTGGACCGGTGCATCTTCCATGGCTCCTGTTCATTCTGTCCGAGGCCTCGTCGTTGTCCTCTGCCTTGGTTCGCTCACCATGTGCGGCGCGCCGCCCTCTTGCGTTGTCAACATCGTTAACAACCGAGAGGAAAAAGGAGATGACTGTACGTGGAGAGGATGACAGTAGGGACCCACCAGAGTCATGGCAGTACGCAAGCAAGTGCCTATATATTACAAGCCCAAAAATATGGTTCCTCCTAATGGTTGGACATCTGGGGCTCACGCCATTGTCAACATAGTCAATAAACGAGAGAATTACACTACGAGCGGCTAACACCAGGGACCCAGCAGGTCGTGTAGGTTTTTTTTAGGAACAAGCAGTTGTTAGTTATACTAGTTTTACCGACGGATCAGGGTAAAAACGGGGTTGTGGCCCGTCTAGCCAGGGTTTTATTTATGTTTACCACATCATGAGCCCAATTGTGTTTTTTTCTTGCTGAAAATGGCTAGCCCAGTTCTATTTTTTTTAAAGAAATACCCAAACGAGGCCTACTTGCTTTATCAGCCATGCTGGGCTGCAAATCTTTCAAGACGAGGAGAGTTTCATTCGGTTTGCCTAGAAATGGGATGTATATTTTAAAACACATCAAACCGGGAATTAGTTTCAATTTTTTTCATTACAAGATTTTAAATTCCATTGATTTTTATCATGGACAATTATTTGGATTTTATATTTATATAAATTATTTTTCAAAATAGTTTGAATGTGAATCGATATTTCGGGATTAAAAACAGTTGATCGCACCAAAATATGCAAAATTTCATATACTTTTTAATCATGCCCACAATATGGGGTGTAATGCTAAAAAAAAGAAGATGGGCTCCAAAAAAATTCTTAAGAATTAGCAAATGGGTTGTACATTATTAGAAATAATGGCAGATGGGATGTATGCTGTTTTCCATAGATTCGAGGCTGACTTGTGTGCCTACTACAGGTTGATGCGTATGCTTTCCTTAAAAAAGGTTAACGCACACGCAACGCCGTGTCAACTTAGTCAACACACAAGAGCAATAACTGTTGGATGTCCATCCAACGGCTGTCGTGCTTCTTCAATCTTTCCTCTTCCTACTCTAGCCGCTCAAACAAGCGCCGGCGGGACTGCCTGCTCCCTCCTTCCGCGGCCGGCTATGCTGCCGCGTAGGCCTCACCGCCCCACCATACTCCCATCGCTGGCCTAGCCATCCCTCTACTCACCCACACCTGCCGGTATTCTCCGGGGACGGCAGACGAACCAGTAAACCCTCGTACTCCCCTCCGTGTTGGAAACAACTGCCGAGTCTTCCCTGGCTTCGTGTCGTTCCCTTCCTAGGCCTCGCTATCATCCACTGCCCTGGTGCTCTCGGCGTGGCCTGGTCAACGTGGTCAATGAACGACATCCATCGAAAGTAGACTGTACGTGGAGAGCTGACAGCTGGGTCCACGGCCGCACGCAAGGAAATGCCTCCTTATTACACGCAAAATAATGGTTCCTCTACCTGACAGCTAGGACCCATCAGAAGGGCCTCTGTATTTCGCGCAAAAAATGTTCCCCCCGCTGACAGGTCAAACCCACCAGCTATATCTTCGCACGCAAGGAAGTGCCTCCTTATTACGCACAAAAAAATGAATACCCCATGCTAGCTGGGACCCAACATAGTGGGAGCCTGACTTGTGGGCCTACTAAGTTGAAGGGAATGGAGGGCTTTGTCAACTTAGTCAATATGAACGGTTCTAGCTCTAGTGACCATACAATGTCCATCGAATGGCCATAGTGCTTCTTCAACCTCTGGTCTTCTTGCTCCAGCCGCTCAAAGCAGCGCCCGTCGTGCCGCCTGCTTCTGCCTCCCGTGGCCGCCTATGCTGCCGCGGAGGCCTCACTGTCCCCTACTACTCCCACCGCTGGCCATGCCATCCCTCCACTCACCCACACCCCATGTTATTCTGCGGTGACGGCATCCTCACACCGCAGCCGAACCAGTGAACCCTCGTACTCCTCTCCGCGTGGGCATCAACTGCCACATCTTCCCCAGCTCCGCGTCATCCCCTTCCTAGACCTCACTGTCGTCCACTGCCGTGGTGCTCTCGATGCGGCATGGTCAATGTGGTCAATGACTGACTTCCATCGGAAGAGTATCAGACATGGAGAGGTCGATACCGGGTCCACGGCACCGCAAGGAGGTGCCTCCTTATTATCGCAAAATAATTATTCCTCCACGACAAGAGGGACCCACGGACAGGCCACCGTATTTCATGAAAAAACGTTTTCGACTTCGGGACCCACCGAACGGGCCACCGTATTTCGCGAAAAAAACATTCCCCCCGCTGTCAGCTCGGACCCACCGAAAGTGCCTCCTTATTACGCACAAAAAAATGAATACTCCCCCTGCTAGCTGGGACCCACCTTGGTGGGAGGCTGACTTGTGAGCCTACTAAGTTGACGGGGACGGAGGGCTTTGTCAACTTAGTCAATATGAACGATTCTAGCTCCAGTGATCGTACGATGTCCATCCAACGGCCGTAGTGCTTCTTCAACCTCTGGTCTTCTTGCTCCAGCCACCCAAAGCAGCGCCGGTCGTGCCGCATGCTCCTGCCTCCCGTGGTTGGCTGTGCTGCCGCGTAGGCCTCACCACCCCCTACTATTCCCATCGCTGGTCAGGCCCTGCGGCGATGGCAGCCCCACACCGCAACCGAACCAGTGAACCCTCGTAATCCTCTCCGCGCGGGCTTCCACTGTCGCGTCTTCCCGGCTCCGCATCGTCCCCTTCCTAGGCCTCGCCGTCGTCCACCACCCTGGTGCTCTCGGTGTGGCGTGGTCAACATGGTCAAGGAACGACTTCCATCGAAAGAGTACTGTACGTGGAGAGACTGACAGCTGGGTCCACGGCGGCCGAAAGGAAGTGCCTCCTTATTACGTGCAAAATAATTATTCCTCCACCTGACAACAGGAACCCACCGGATGGGCCACCATATTTCGTGAAAAAAACATTTCCCCCGTGACTGCTGGGACCCACCAGCTACATCTTCGCACACAAGGAAGTGCGCCCGGGCAAAAAAACGATTGCCCCCCCCCCCGACTGCTGGGACCCACCAGCTACATCTCTGCATGCAAGGAAGTGCATGGCCGTCGGGACCCACCTGGTCGAAGCATACGTAGCATTGTCATTCTAGTCGCGAACGTGTACGTACATACTGGTCGATGTAGACGCCAAGACGAAATGTAGTAGAGGCGCCGCACGTAGCATGTACATGTACGTACAGCGGCCAGGGTGCAAGAAAGTAAATACGGCCATGTACGTACATACGGGCGGGGTCTCGAACGCCTACTCATGCATACATACGGCCAGGGCTCGTGTACATGGCTGGGTCGGAACGGAGAAACTTCGTCGTTGTCATGTTCATGGGGAGGTAACGGAATGCGTCGTGTTCATCGGGAGGCAACGGAACGCGTGGGAGCTAACCAGCTTGGATGGAACAGCTGATGGAAATGCGGCTTGGCGTACCACAAAATAGATGAAACGGCCTTGTGTTCGACCGGCTACATTTGAAATGGGACCCTGTTCATCGTGAGGGGTCTGGCGTACCGCAAAATGGAGGAAACGGACTTCTGTTCGACCTCCTACGGTCGAAACGGGGTCCTGTTGATCGGGAGGGGTGTGGCGTACCGCAAAACAGAGGAAACGCACTTGTGTTGGAGCGCTACGGTCGAAACGGGGGTCCTGTTCATCGGGAGGGGTGTGGCGTACCGCAAAACAGGACTCCATGGGATACTATTTATCTCCACCGTCGACCTCCTCCAGCCTCCACGGGCTACTGTTCATCCACCATCGACCTCCTCTAGCCTCCACCTGCGACTGTTCATCCATGGGCTCCTGTTCATCCAGCCTCCACCGTGCGCTACTCCACCGGCTACTGTTCAACCAGCCCTCTCCACGGGTTCCTGTCCAACCTCCCCTCCATGGGCTACTGTTCAACCAGCTCTCCACCGACTACTGTTCAACCAGCCCTCCACTGGCTACTGTTCAACCTTCCCTCCACGGGGTCCCGTTCATCCAGCCCTCCACGGGGTCCTATTCATCCACGCCCAACTGGCTCGATCGATCGGAGTCCTGTTCATCCAGCGGCAACACCACGGGGTCCTGTTCATCCAACCCCCACCGAGAACTGTTCATCCAACTCCCCCCCAGCAACGCTCACTGTTCATCTAGAGGCAGCATCGATCGACTTCAGTTAGCAGTAGTAGCGAAGGAACCACTCGATCACTCGGGTTCAGTAACGTGTAGCCTGCAGTGCAATCGCTCGGGTTCAATTAGGCAACGCCTCACTCGGGTTCAGTTAGAGCCCAACGCCTCGCACCCACGCGCGACGATACGAGAGAGACGCGCATCGCTCGGCCCCCGACCACCCACCGTAATCGGGAACTCCCCGATATTTTCCTTGCCCTCGCTTCTACCATGGTTTTTTCCGTCATGGACGGCCAAAAGAATGTCATGCAGCTGCGTCTTCGGCCCACCCAGGACGAAAAGCCCATTTTCTATCATGTTTTTTTGTCATAGAAGTAGGAGCCCACCACATCTATGATGATACTGGGTTTTGTCACAATTATCGTCATAGAAGTGTCATAAGTATGACAGAAAAAAATTCGTTCGGCCCAAAATGTCACAGATGTGTCTTTTTTTGAAGTGTGAGGCAACTCGTGGATTTGGACGATGTAACCATAGCTCATCCACAGTGGCTTGATTTTGCGATACGCCGCAACTCTAATTAGGGTGTAGGCACGTAGGGAGGTCTTGCTTGTTTTTTTATACCATTGTCGAAATGTCTTGTTCATCGGGATTCTGAGGATACTTTGTGCTATCTCGAGGTTGATCGGGTTATCTCGAGGTTGAGGTTTTACATCGCGTATCGTGAGAGTTTATGATGGACTAAGTTGGGACACCTCTACAGGGTTAAGTCTTTTCTAGAGTCGCGCCCGCGGTTATGGGTGCTACTTGTGACTGTGTTGGGATTTCCCCGAAGAGGAGAGGGTGATGCAGTACAGTAGAGATAAGTATTTCTCCCAGTTAAGAACCAAGGTTATCAATCCACTAGGAGAACCACCAAACACCTCATTTGCAATACCTACACACAAAATAACAAATAGTAGCACCAAACACAAACAAGGGTTGTCAATCCCTTGGCGATTAATTGCAAGGATCAAATCTCGTATTGATAGATAGATAAACAAAAATAGAATAAAGTAAATAAAATTGCAGCAAGGTATTTATGGATTTTAATATATGATAAATATAAGGCCCTGATGTCTGCTAGAACTATGTCGGTATTTTCCCAAGGAGGAAGGGATGATGCAGCAAACAACGGTAGGTATTTCCCTGAGTTGAGACCAAGGTTATCGAACCAGTAGGAGAACCACACAACACTACGTGAATGGCACCTGCACACAAATAACAAATACTCGCAACCCGATGTGTTAAAGGGGTTGTCAATCCCTTTCGGGCAACGGCGCCAGAAATAGGCAAATGGACCTGAAAGAGTTGTAAATATTGATAGATCGAACGCCAAATAAAATAAAGTGCAGCAAGGTATTTTTGTATTTTTGGCTTAATAGATCTGAAAATAAAAGCAAAGGAAAATAGATCACAAAGGCAAATATAATGAAGAAGAGACCCGAGGGCCGTAGGTTTCGCTAGTGGCTTCTCTCAAGAAAAATAACAAACGGTGGGTGAACAAATTACTGTTGGGAAATTGATAGAACTTCAAATAATCATGACGATATCCTGGCAATGATCATTATATAGGCATCACGTCCAAGATTAGTAGACCGACTCCTGCCTACATCTACTACTATTACTCCACACATCGACCGCTATCCAGCGTGCATCTAGTGTATTAAGTTCATGGAAAAACAGAGTAAAGGAATAAGAACGATGACATGATGTAGACAATATCTATTTATGTAGAAATAGACCCCATTGTTTTATCCTTAGTAGCAATGATACATACGTGTCGGTTCCCCTTCTATCACTGGGATCAAGCACATTAAGATCGAACCCACTACAAATCACCTATTCCCATTGCAAGATAAATAGATCAAGTTGGCCAAACAAAACCGAAATATCGGAGAAGAAATATGAGGCTATAAGTAATCGTGCATATAAGAGATCAAAGAAGACTCAAATAACTTTCTTGGATAAAAAGATACATCTGGTCATAAACTGAAAGTTCATTGGATCCCAACAAACACACCGCAAAAAGAGTTGCATCATATGGATCTCCAAGAGACCATTGTATAGAGAATCAAACGAGAGAGAGGAAGCCATCTAGCTACTAACTACAGACCCGTAGCTCTACAAAGAACTACTCACGCATCATCAGAGAGGCACCAATGGACATGCTGCACCCATCCGTGATGGTTTCTAGATTGGATCTAGTGGTTCTGGACTCTACGACGGCTGGAACTGATTTTCGTCGACTCCCCAAGGGTTTCTGGAATATTGGGGGTATTTATAGAGCAAAGAGGCGGTTGAGGGGGCACCCAAGGTGGGCACAACCCACAGGCGTGCTGAGGCCCCAGCGCGCCTCAGTGGGTTGTGCTCCCTCGAGCACCCCCCCCAGTGCTTCTCGCCCTTTGGATGTCTTCTGGTCCAAAAAGAATCCACAAAAAGTTTCGTTCCGTTTGGACTCCGTTTGGTATTGATTTCCTGCAATGTAAAAAACATGCAGAAAACGGAAACATGCACTTGGCACTATGTCAATAGGTTAGTACCAAAAAATGATATAAAATGACTATAAAATGATTGTAAAACATCCAAGAATGATAATATAACAGCATCGAACAATCAAAAATTATAGATACGTTGGAGACGTATCAGGCCCGGGGGACATAGTTTTCAATAGAGGCTTCTCTCCTAAAAATAGTATACGGTGGGTAAACAAATTACTGTTGGGCAATTGATAGAAAAGAGAATAATCATGACAAAATCCAAGGCAATGATCATGCATATAGGCATCACGTCTCAGACAAGTAGATCGACTCCTTACTGTTGAGGGAGTCCTGGATTAAGGGGACCTCGGACGGCCGAACTATTAACATGGGCCGGACTGTTGGGCTATGAAGATACAAGACAGAAGACTCTCTCCCGTGTCCGGATGGGACTCTCCTTGGCGTGGAAGGCAAGCTTGGCGTTCGGTTATGAAGATTCCCTTCTCTGTAACTAACTTTGTTCAACCCTAGTCCCCTCAGGTCTCTATATAAACCGGAGGGCTTAGTCCATAGAGATAAGGACAATCATAATCATAGGCTAGACTTCTAGGGTTTAGACATTACGATCTCGTGGTAGATCCACTCTTGTAACACTCATATTCATCAAGATCAATCAAGCAGGAAGTAGGGTATTACCTCCATAGAGTGGGCCCAAACTTGGGTAAACATCGTGTCCCATGCCTCCTGTTACCATCGACCTTAGACGCACAGTTCGGGACCCCCTAGCCGAGATCCGCCGGTTTTGACACCGACATTGGTGCTTTCATTGAGAGTTCCACTGCGTCGTCACCAAAAGGTTCGATGGATCCATCAATCATCTACAACAATGCAGTCCAGGAGGAGGTTTTCCTTCCCAGACAGATCTTCATATTTGGCGGATTCGCACTGCGGCCCAACTCGCTTGGCCATCTAGAGCAAATCGACAGCTACGCCCCTGGCCATCAGGTCAGGTTTGGAAGCATGAACTATGTGGCCGATATTCGCGAAGACTTGATCTTCGATGGATTCGAGCCCATGACAGCCGCTCCCCACCACCACGATGAACATGACCTAAATCTGTCATCGGACCGTTCCCAGGAGATAGCGCCCGTAACTGCTCTGGCCTTGGATCCAGAGCAGATCGCGTCGTCCAAGGACGGGAAGCTCAACCCCGCCACAGAGGCCACAGACTCATCGGTGTTAGAGCCGCACATAGATCCAACCTCAAGCGGGGCATGTGTCACCGGAACCTCGGATTCGTCTCCGGCCATAGGTTCCAAACCGTGTGCATCCGCTCCCATCAAACCTGATCAGGCACCGATTGTTGAGTTCAGCTCCACGGATATCTTCCAGCACTCACCTTTAGGCGATGTGCTAAACTCATTAAAAGCCCTCTCCTCGTCAGGAGACTCTCAGACGAACTATATCCGGTTTGGATTGGAGGCTGATGGCGGAGAATTCCGTTCCCCACCCACCACCCACTGCGTAGCCACTGTCGAAGACTTAACCGACATGCTCGATTACGACTCCAAAGACATTGACGGTATGGACGACGATGCCGGAGAGGAGCAGGCACAAAAACCACAACTTACAGGGTGTTGGACAGCCACCTCCTCGTACGATGTATACATGGTGGATACACCGAAAGAGAACAACAGCGACAATCAAAAGGATCCAGTCGAGAAAAAGCCTCCTGAGATACAGCCAGAGCGCCGACGTCAGCGGCGCCGCTCTAAACCACACCGTGGAAAAAGCAGCAATACGGCAACAGGAGAAAATAATACTCTAGACGATGCCGAAGACAATGAAGACCTCGTTGAGCCAACGTCCGAACAGGAAGAGCGGGAGGATGGGCGAGCTAGCCCTAATGAAGAGGCCATCAACGAAGACTCGGAGGATAGTAACTATTTTCTACTCTCCGAGAACGAGGTGAGCCTCAGCAACGAAGATTTTATTGTGCCTGAGGAACCTCTTGAGCAGGAACGCTTAAAGCGCCAGCTAATAGCCACTGCAAGGAGCCTGAAAAAGAAGTAGCAGCAGCTCCAAGCTGATCAAGATCTGCTCAACGATAGATGGACTAATGTCCTAGTAGCCAAAGAATACAGCCTCAGGCGCCCAACCAAAAGTTACCCGAAGCACAAATTGCTACCCCAATTTGATGACGAGGCGCTGGAGCCCGTTGAGGGAGTCCTGGATTAGGCGGTGACTGTATGGCCGGACTATCACCGTTGGCCGGACTCCTGGACTATGAAGATACAAGATTGAAGACTTCGTCCCGTGTCCAGATGGGACTTTCCTTGGCGTGGAAGGCAAGCTTGGCAATACGGATATGTAGATCTCCTACCATTGTAACCGACTCTGTGTAACCCTAGCCCTCTCCGATATCTATATAAACTGGAGGGTTTTAGTCCGTAGGATAAACAACAATCATACCATAGGCTAGCTTCTAGGGTTAGCCTCTCTGATCTCGTGGCAGATCTACTCTTGTACTACCCATATCATCAATATTAATCAAGCAGGAGTAGGGTTTTACCTCCATAGAGAGGGCCCAAACCTGGGTAAAAACATCGTGTCCCTTGTCTCCTGTTACCATCCGCCTAGACTCACAGTTCGGGACCCCCTACCCGAGATCCGCCGGTTTTGACACTGACATCTGTGCTTTCATTGAGAGTTCCTCTGTGTTGTCACCTTTAGGCCCGATGGCTCCTTCGATCATCAACAACAACGTGATCCAGGGTGAGACTATTCTCCCCGGACAGATCTTTGTATTCGGCGGCTTTGCATAACTTGGCCATCTGGAGCAGATCAAAAGCTACGCCCCTGGCCATCAGGTCAGATTTGGAAGTTTGAACTATACGGCTGACGTCCGTGGAGACTTGATCTTCGACGGGTTCGAGCCACATCCAGGCGGGCCGCACTGTCACGATGGGCATGATCTAGCTCTGCTGCCGGACAGTGCCCTGGAGGCCGCACAAGTGTCCGCTCCGACCCTTAGCTCGGAGCCGATGCGCCGATCGAGGGCGGATGGCTGGATACCGCCTCGGGGCTGCTACCTCTCTGACGATAGAGCGAATACCAACCTGTCCTTTGTGAAGCTCGTGACTCAAGGTGCGGACTCCTCTCTGGACTCCAAACCTCCGCGCCCCGCAAATCAAATCCGATTAGGCGCTCGAGGAGTCTGGACTAGGGGTGTCAGGACAGCGGACTATCATCGTCTGCGGACTCCAAGACTACGAAGATACAAGATTGAAGACTCCGTCCCGTGTCCGGATGGGACTTTCCTTGGCGTGGAAGGCAAGCTTGGCGACACGGATATGTAGATCTCCTACCATTGTAACCGACTCAGATAACCCTAGCCTCCTCCGGTGTCTATATAAACCGGAGGGCTTTAGTCCGTGGGACAACATACATTACAACAATCATACCATAGGCTAGCTTCTAGGGTTGAGCCTCCTTGATCTCGTGGTAGATCCACTCTTGTACTACCCATATCATCAATATTAATCAAGCGGGACGTAGGGTTTTACCTCCATCGAGAGGGCCGAACACAGGTAAAAACTCTTGTGTCCCTCGTCTCCTGTTACCATCCGCCTAGATGCATTCGGGACCCCCTACCGAGATCCGCCGGTTTGACATCGACATTGGTGCTTTCATTGAGAGTTCCTCGTGTGCGTCACGGTAGGCTTGATGGCATCTTCAACCAACAACGCTGTCCGGGTGAGACTTTTATCCCGGACAGATCTTAGATTCGGCGGCGGCCTTCGCGGGCTAATTCACTTGGCCATCTGGAGCAGATCGAAAGCTATGCCTGGCCGTCGGTCGATTCGGAAGCCTAAACTTCACGGCCGATGTCGCGGAGACTTGATCTTGACGGACTCGAGCCTGATAGCAGCGCCGCCTTTGTGGCGGCGGGCATGATCTAGCTCGCCACCGAACGAGTGCCTTGGTGGCGCTGCGGATCGCCGGCCATTAGTCCGGAGCCGATCGCCCAGATCGAGGCGGTGGATAGAGCGCGCCCGGGGCTTCAACATCCACGGCGATGGGGCGAACACTAATCTGTCCCTGCGAAACTCGTGATTACGAGGCGCCGGACTCCTTGCGGACTCGAACCTCCGCACCTTCCAATCGATTGGATTGGGCGCGGTTATGGAATTCACCGCGCGGACATCTTCAATACTTGCCTTTTGGCGATATCCTGAATTCACTAAAGCATCTCTCGTTATCAAGAGAGTCTGGCGGACTATGGCTAGGATGGTTGGGGAATGCAGACGACGAAGAAATCGAGCCCACCCACCACCCACTTTGTAGCCCGCGTCGGCGATCTAACCAACATGCTAGACTACGACTCGGCGACATCGGCGCTATGGGCGATGATGCGGAGGCGAGCAGAACCAGCGCCTACGAGGCTTCGGAAGACCACCTCGTCATATGACATATATATGGTGGACACCCCAAAAGACGGGACGGCGAAGAAGCGTGAGGCGAGACTCTTTAAAAAGCAGCCCAAACGCCCGGCGTCGTGGCGCCACTCTAAATCCGCCACAAAGAAGAATGGAGATTCGGCACAGGAGATAATAATACTCGAGAGAGTGCGAAGACAATCCTCCAAAGCAAGACTCAGCGCGGGAGGATGCGAAGCAAGACCTCACGAGAGGCGGCGGATGAAGAGGTTGAGGATCATAACTATATGCCTCCTCCAAGACGAAGCAAGCCTCAACGATGATGAATTCGTCGTACCGAGGATCCGTCGAATAAAGCGCTTCAAGCGCGGGCTTATCGCCAAACAAACAGCCTAAAGAAAAAGCAGCAACGACTTCAAGCTGATCGGGACCTGGCTGGGCGATCGATGGACCGAGGTCCTCGCGGTCAAGAGTATAAACTCGAGCGCCCCTCAAAAGTTACCCAAGGCGCAAGCTGCTCCCCGATTAGAGGAGGAAGCATACATACCTCCATCACCAACAAGACGATATGGTGATCGACCACCCGTGGTCGTGACGGAGAAGCATCCAGGCCTCCACCAAGACCATACCCGGCATCGCTCCAAAAGTACGGCCAAGACGGAACGCGCCGGACTTGCGAGACATATTGGAGGACAAAGCAAGGCAATCCAGATCCATCTACGGATCACGTGGGCGCCCCCGACCCATGCGAATACCGTCGCGCGGATACAATAACCCGGCGCGCCCGACACAGCAGCAGCGCTCCCTCGAGCTGCGTCGCGATATTGCTCAATCTGAGGCGCCGCACACCCGCTATGCTTCATCGGCGAAGTAATGGATCATCGGATCCTCAAGGGTTTAAACCCGTAAACATCGAATCTTAAGATGGCACAACAGACCCAGCGGTTTGGATCAAAGACTATCTTCTCCACATCCATATGGCCCATGGCGGCATCTCCATGCCATCAAGTATCTCCCCTCAAGCTTAAAGGACCAGCTCGGCATTGGCTAAACAGCTTGCCCGCAGAGTCAATTGGGTCTTTGGGAAGACACGGAAGCCACATTCCTCAACAACTTCGGCACGCGTAATGCGACCACGAGACGCCTTTGACCTAAGCCACATTATTTAGCAGCCGACGAATCGGCTAGACAATTACAGACACGGTTCTTGACAAAGAAAACCAAATCGTCACCGTCCGGATGCAGAGGCCCTTGCAGCCTTCAAACATAACATCCGGGATGAATGGCTAGCCGGCACAGGGCAGGAAAAGCGAAATCCATGGCAGCCCTCACATCGTTAATGACCCGCTTTTGCGGGGAGAGGACAGCTGGCTAGCCCGTAGCAACAATCTCCGTAAAAATTCTGGCAGTCCGGATACTAAGGACAACAACGGCAGGTCACGTCGAAACAAAAACAAACGCCACATTAACAGCGATGATAAGGAGGATACGACAGTCAACGCCGGATTCCGAGGCTCTAAACCCGGTCAGCGGAAGAAGCCATTCAAAAGAACCACTCCGGGTCCGTCCAATCTGGACCGAATACTCGACCGCTTATGCCAGATACATGGCACCTCTGAAAAGCCAGCTAACCACACTAATAGAGATTGCTGGGTGTTCAAGAAGGCCGGCAAGCTAATTGCCGAAAACAATGGCAAGGGGCTAAACAGCGACGACGAGGAAGAGACCCGACCGCCAAACAATAGAGGACAGAAGGGTTTTTCCCCACAAGTGCGGACGGTGAATACGATATACGCGACCCACATACCCAAGAGGGAGAGGAAAGCGCGCACTAAGGGGCGTCTATGCGATGGAGCGATCGCCTCAAGTTCAATCCATGGTCCTCTTGTCCGATCACTTTCGATCGAAGAGACCACCCGACCAGCATCGCCATGGCGGATTCGCGCATTGGTTTTAGACCCAATCGTCGATGGATTTCACCTCGCGAGAGTCGATGAACGGCGGCGTGCTTTGAACTCGCTTTATTAGGATACAGTGCGCAAAATGGGCATAGACCCATCAAGGATTAAACCTACAAAGACAACCTTTAAAGGTGTCATACCAGGAGTGGAAGCCAACCGTACAGGCTCAGTCACACTGGAAGTGGTCTTAGGATCCCCGGATAATTTCCAGAGCGAAGAGTTAATCTTCGACATAGTCCCGTTCGCGGCGGCTATCACGCTCTGCTCGGACGAACGCGTTTGCAAAATTCAGCGGTGCCGCATTATGCATACCTAAAGCTCAAGATGCAGGACCTCGTGGAGTCATCACGGTCAATGGGAATCGGGCGCTCCTCCGAGCGGAGGAACATCAATGCTCGCGGCGAAGTACAAAGTAGCCTCTTAAGGCAATTCTGATCCGCCGCTAAACGGCGGATACATCAAAAGCTACCAAGCAATACCAACCAAGACCACTGGCGCGATCGAGCAAGCAGGCGAGTAATGCGGCCCCAACCCTCGCCAGCGCATAACCGCAATAATAACACTCGCGTACATCATTACGCTTTGGAGATACCATGGGCACGGGGAGGGGCACGATCAATAATGGACCAGTGCGGTTCAACCACACCGGGGCTCGCAAGTGTGCCCCCTTTTTCATATATATTCTTTTTTTTTCTTTTATGTACACAGGACACAGTTAACGGAAGCCTGTCCGTGGCGGATCTGCCGAACTCATGATGCAACGATCGGGGACTAAAGAAGGCTGCGGCGAATACTCGGTGGTCTCGCCATTCACGAGCATTAAATTCGATTATATACACCAAGTCCGCAGCTCATCCACGAGAGAGGACATGTTTACTTAGTCCAAATCCCTTGCTTACCGCACTATTTGTATCATCCGCTCTACTAGCAGACTTTCTTTCATAAATAATGCAGCACCTTTTTTGCATTTATTGCATTTATATATATATATATATATATATATATATATATATATATGCTCATTATATGACATCTTACCAGTATATTTTGATCTGCCTAATACACAGGGGCTTATGTTCCCCACTCTATGGTGTGATAAGTCCGAACACTTTCACAAGTGCGGCACCCCAAACTTATAGCATTATATGAATCGGCTCGAATCATGTCTTGGGTCAATAGTTGGGTTTGCCGGCTCCCACGTTTTGGTGCCTTACGTTCCGTTCAGTCGGCTAAGGTGGCCTTTGGGAGAACCACTACGATTGCGCCCGGTTGAGCCGGGCGGCGCCTCGATGGAAAGCTAAAAAGCTGGCGGCATGATAAGGCGAGAGACCGTCGCTGCTCGAGAGGTTTTTGGGTCATAAAGACTCACGCCGCTTGAGCGAAGTTCGGACAATGTCAAGCGAAGGCGTGGATAGCGCCCGGATTCAGTCTTCGAATACCGGGGCTTTGCGAAATTTAAAATTATAGAATTCTATGGCTAAGTGAGAGTGTTCAAGCATTATAAGTCCGGTTGCCTTGTTCGTTGTGTTGGCGCCTCCTCGATGGACCCAACAATGGGAACAAGAGTGCTCAAGTTTATCGAACACCCCAAACACTCGTGGCTTGGGGGCTGAAGCCAACGACTTGCCATCTCTCGATTTTATAAGCGGCCGCCTGAAGGTAATATTTTAAATTAAACAAGCGTTGCTTAACGCGCACATGAACAAAGTTTCAGCGAGAGGATAATACATAGCAAATTCACTCAAAGATTACATTTACGGGGCACTCATCCGCAATATTGCGGGCTCCCTTGAGACAGTTTTATAATACATTTCGGCGTGCGATACTCCTTGCCCGGCGGTGGTGGGTCCGTGAGAAGCTTCTCCGCATCAACCTGCCCCATTGCACCTTTGTGCGGGCGAGGGCCCGGCGAGCGCCTTCAATCAAAGCGGAGCGCTTGATGACATCCACCCAGGGCATGCATCCACCAGCCTGCCGACGAGGCCAAAGTAGCTCCGGGCATGGCCTGCCAGCCACACGGACTATAAGGCCCTTCATGGCCTCTTCACTACCTTGTGGAGTTCGACCACCGCTTCACCTGGTCGCTTAGAAACACCGGGTGTCCGGCCTCGGCATCTTGAGACGAAGACTTTTTCGTCGAGCTCCCTCCTCGCCACGATAGAATGCAGCGGCATCGACACACTACTGTGGCAGATCTGCAAAGCGCCTCGAGAGCTCGAATGCGGGTAAGTGTCGGTATTTTACATTAACATGCTTGCTTTGCATGAAAAATGCCTTACCGCCGCTATTTTCTTCATATCTTCAACCTCTGAAGGGCCTTATGGGCCTCGGCCTTGGCGGACTTGGCACTTTCGAGGCCGAGGCAAGCTCGGACTCTCGAGTCTTGAGTCACGCTCCAAACTCTCATGCTTTTCCATGAGAGCACGGAGCTCTTGCCGAACTTCGCCACCCGCGCCTCCTGCTTTTCTCGCTCTGCCCGTGCCGTGGCCGCCTTGTGTTCGACGCGGACACAAAGATCCTTGAGGCTGCCACCTTGTTAGTGGCCCCTGCAATACACATATTATCCTTGTTAATTTTATTGCAACCAAAATCCTTTTCTGTAAGGTACCTATTCAAAGTGGTGTTACTCACCTTCTTTGTCCTCGAGCTGCTTCTTCGCATGGCCGAGCTCTTGCTCGGACCGCTCGAGATCCTGCTTTAGCACATCGACCTCCGCCGTTAATGCGGCAGAGGCCAGCAGCGCAGCCTGCAAACCCATATTGACATATTTTTAGCAACCCTGCGCATATCTTCTTAGATCCTCAGTCCGGCTTTTCTTTCCGAACACAGGCCCGAGCATCGAAACTCTTGTCTATGCGGTATTACATTACATAATTTTAACTTCTTACCTCAAAGCTGTTAGAAGGCTGCTGCGAGCTCTGGTCAGCCCGCTTTTGGCGAGTGAACCTTTGAATCACCGCACTCATGATAGTGCGGTGTTCTTCCTCGATGGAAGCGCCTTTAAGCGCCTCCAACAAGTTATCCGGCGCCTCCGGTTGGGCGGAGGTCGCGGCGTCACGATCTTGCCCTTCTTTGAAGGGGTCGCTTGCGGACTCTGGAACCACTGCGGGTTCCGATGTAGAGTCGGCGCAAAGTCCGGAGGCTGCTGGCGGCGCCTCCGAGCCTCCTCTGATGGGTCCCTCTGCGGGATCCCACCTCGGCGTCCTCGTCGGCGCGTGGGGTGGAGGCAGCCAGAAGTGAATTCACATCCGACGAGGCCAACGACCCGCTCGATGAGTCGGGGAGATCGTCATCGGCCGGACTACGAGTAGAATGCGGCGTTAGAAGGACACTACGTGACATAAAAGATATTACATATAAAGGATCCGGATACTTATGATCTTGCCGGACGCCTGGCCCTTGGAGGCCACTCATCCTCGCCAACGCTGGTGTTGGCGAAACTGTCCGGGGGGATAGTTCTCCCCCTCTTGGACCCTTCGGCCTCCCCTATTGGCGAAGCCTTCCTCTTCTTTTCTCCCCCCTCCGGGAGAGAGTACTCCTCCTCCTCCTCGTCTTCGGGGGAGGAGTCCACGTCGTCGTCAGACACCTGATTGCGGGAACTCTTTCGAGTCCCCGCGGACACCTTCTTGGCCTTATTCTCCGGCACCACGTGCGGTGCCGGAACCAGCAGCCCTACTAAGCGGGCATCCACTGGGTCTTCTGGCATGGGAGCCGGGCTGATAAGTAGCTTGGCCTTCTCCATCCATTCCTGTCAAAGGAAGAGATAGAATGAAACCCCTCTAGAATCAATTTGATTATCACGAGTGTCCCGTAATGGGGTTGAATCACTTACCTCGTCAGTTGGATGCTGCAAGCTGAATCCGCGATCTTCCGTCGCGGATGTGGGGGCTTCGGTGCCCTTGAACAGCACCCTCCAGGCGCCTTCGTATGTCGTATCGAAGAGCCCGCTTAGCGCCTGGTGCTGTTCCGGATTAAACTCCCACAGATTGAATGCCCGTTCTTGGCATGGGAGAATCCGGCGGATGAGCATGACTTGGACCACGTCGACGAGCTGAGCTTATTGCTCAACAGCACGGATGCGAGGCTAGGAGTCCGTCACCTCCATTGGATTGCCCCACTGCAAGCCCTTCTCTTTGAGGTGAGCTGCATGGGGAGGCGAGATCTAAACTTCGGGGCCGCCGCCCATGTGGGCTTCGCGGCTCGGTGATGTAGAACCACCCCGATTGCCACCCCTTGGCGGAGTCCACAAAGGCCCTTCGAGCCAAAGGGCGTTGGGCAATTTACCCAACATGGCGCCTCCGCATTCGCTTGCGTGCCCTTCACAACCTTGACAGCGTTGAAGGTCTTGAGCCACAGCGAAGTGGGGCGGATGCGAGAGGAAGGCCTCGCACCTGACGATGAACGCCGAGATGTTGAGGATGAAGTTTGGCGCCGGATCGTGGAAATCCAGCCGTAATAAAACATGAGCCCCGGACGAATGGATGGAGCGGAAAGCCCGATCCGCGGAGGAAGTGGGGAGGAAGGCGACCCTCTCATGAGGCCGGGGTAGGGATGAGCTGCCCCTCGTCGGGCAGCCGATCTGTGATATCGCCGGAAAGGTATCCGCGCGCGCAGCTTGGTGATGTGCTCCTCCTTAATGGTGGAGGCCCACCACTTGCCTCCGCTCGGACATATTCGGAGAAGGTTGAGGCAAGATCTTGTGAACAGGCGTTGGAGCTTGAGTCGCGGAGATGGATGAAAGCAAAGGAGGAAGAAGGCGTGGGTGAGAAGGTGAATCCTTATCCCTTATATATAGGGACGAAAACTATCGCCCCCACCGCCGGCTGGTAAAACTCGCTTATCTCCCAAAGCGCCACCATCAATGCTGCGGTTGGGTTACCACGTCCGTATTGATGAGAATCCGGAATAAGGGAACACGATCTACGCCGACAAGGCGTGCCAAGAAACCACTTCGTTAAGCGTCTTTGAGGTGGTATAGTAAAAGCGATTCAAGTAAAAGCTTGGTAGCGGTGTGATGTCACGCCGCCACAATACGTCGGCCAGATTGAACTGGTGTACATTTTATCTCTCTCTGATGGAATGTGGAATTTATTTTGCAGAGCGGACACTATCTGGTGTTCATGATCTTCTCTGGATTATTCAAGGGAGGAACCCGCCTTGCAATGCCGAACATTATCTTGGCCGGACTAATCGTCATTGAAGCCTGGTTCGAGGGGCTCTTGAGGAGTCCTAGACTAGGGGTGTCCGGACAGCCGGACTATCTTCGTCCGCCGGACTTTAAGACTACGAAGATACAAGATTGAAGACTCCGTCCCGTGTCCAGATGGGACTTTCCTTGGCGTGGAAGGCAAGCTTGGCGATAGGGATATGTAGATCTCCTACCATTGTAACCGACTCTGTGTAACCCTAGCCTCCTCTGGTGTCTATATAAACCGGAGGGCTTTAGTCCGTAGGACAACATACATTACAACAATCATACCATAGGCTAGCTTCTAGGGTTGAGCCTCCTTGATCTCGTGGTAGATCCACTCTTGTACTACCCATATCATCAATATTAATCAAGCGGGGCGTGAGGGTTTTACCTCCATCGAGAGGGCCGAACACAGGTAAAAACATCGTGTCCCTCGTCTCTGTTACCATCCGCCTAGACGCACGATTCGGGACCCCCTACCCGAGATCCGCGGTTTGACACCGGCGCCCGGTTATGGAGTTCATCGCCGCGGACATCTTTCAAAGACTCGCCCTTTGGCGACATCCTGAACTCGCTAAAGTGTCTCTCTTTATCAAGAGAGCCTGGCGGATTATAGTCGGGGCGGTTGGGATGCAGAAGACGAAGAAATTCAAAGCCCACCCACCACCCACTTCCGTAGCCACCGCCGATGACTTAACCGACATGCTAGACTTCGACTCCAAAGACATCAGCGGTATGGACGGCGATGCAGGAGCGACCAAGAACCAGCACCTCTGAGGGCCTTTGGAAGGCCACCTCGTCATCGACATTTACATGGTGGACATCCCAAAGGATGGGAATGGCGATGGAACAACGGAGGACGACCCTCCAAGAAACAGCCTAAGCGCCGGCGTCGTGGCGCCGCT